>OZ005744.1:36994343-38194343 GCA_963930735.1 Dioctria linearis
TACGAATCATATGGTGCGAAATACTACGTATTTACTATAGCGCTTAGCCAATACAGTACCCGATACTCGAGTCCTATGCTTGGAATTAGCCAAGTTAAGGAAAAGAGAAGTCATGAAGACTTTTAAAAAATGCATTTTATTAAAGAAAATTAAAGACTAATATTGCAATGGCTGCAGTTCGAGCAGATTGCAATGAGTATAAGGCGTTTTGTATCAGCAGGAACCAATACTCTTCAGTATGGCCAGTTCGTGCCTGCAGGCATTGCAGTGTTAGCTATCATTTTTTTTTACAAAATTGAATTTGTAAAAGTTTTCGTCGCTTTTTTTTCCTTAAGTTGGCTAGTCCCGCCTATATGGCTGTATTGGCTAAGCGCTAAAGCAAATACACAGTATTTCATCTCATATGATTCGTACTCATAATTTGTATTGAGAGTATATTTGAAGTCTGCTTAGTATTTTCTTCTGGCGTCTGCGGCAAGCAGGAACTGGCCGTACTGAAGAGAATTGGTTCCTGCTGGTACGAAACGCCATATACACATTGCTATCTGTTCCAACCGTAGGCATTGCAGTGTTAGTTATCAATTCTTTTTAAAAATATTGCATTTTGGAAAAGCCTTCGCAACTTTTCTTTTCCTTACTCTTGTTAATGTTTTGCAAATTAACAGGAAATTGTTAGAATGTCTAAGTGAGATATGGAATTGAAATATGGAATTGAAATTGGGTTCTCTTGAGCGAAAAGTGGATAATACTCAGGGTCTTGTGTGTAAATGTAGTTCAGTCAAGTACACAAGCAAGCGGCCGTTTGTATGCAATAAAACTAAAAATAAATAAAATAAATAAATAAATGCAGACATAAAAGTAAGTATTAAATCCCGCAGAAGGAGGATTTTGCAGGGTGCTGTATATAAGTTATCCGAACGAGCAACTTCTTGATATTTTTCTGCGTCGATCTCTTTTTTACTTATAGATATGGGAGTAGCTACAAAAGCATAAGTCCACAGGGTGGTATTAGGATGGAGTAGCTAGTAAAGAATAACTCCAAAATATGAATGGGGGAGTAGCTTAATTAAGCATAACTCCTTTGATGGATGGGAGTATCTGAGCAGCATAGCACCACTGAATGAGAGCTCGATGATTGCTGGATTATACTGTCTCTTTTATCCAATTACCTTAGTCTATTTATACGACTTATAATATGCTTACGATTACGTTATGCATAATAAGTATTTGTTAATACATATTTCCATATCGAGGCCCTCATGCTAATTTGCGGTCAGTTATCGATATTACGTCATCGCTTGTATCTTGCGCGCCGCTTTAATGGGTCTCATTGTTATTGATTTCGTTTGTTTACATTGATACATTTTGTGTATTTTATTGTTTATTGTTTTCGTACATCAGAATTATAGTTTTCTTATGATTACTTAATGTGTTATGCTTGGCATATTGAAATGCATATTATATATTATGTATGCAAATGTGACGATATTATGAGCGCAGGTAGGTATATCACAGTCTTATGTTTGTAGATAGGTATGTAGGCAGTTATTTAGGTAGATATGTAGGTACCACAATACTCTTATCATAAAATTTTTCTATATGATTAACTAAAATTTACTACTATCCAAAAACTTGTATACTACACTATTTTAAATGCTCTTTAAAATATTAATAATTAACTTAATTAATAGTTTATTTTATATTTGATATATCAACGCATTTATTAAGTCCTATCGACACAAAAAAATAGGTTTTCTCCCGAAAGTTGGTAAGGTATTCTGTTACATACATATATGTAACATTAGGCAGGGTATAGCAGTACACATTTTTGAAAAGAAACTTTTTTCGTAAAAAGCTTTTTTTTAAGATATATAGTAGAATGTCTATTTGTAAATCTGAGGAAAGTAATACATGGTGGAAGTGAACGTATTTGAAAACAAGCTTTAATCACGTACAGGAATAAGGTGGTATATTTCGAAACACGATACAGAAAGGCCAACGTCGCACTTTTTACACATTGTTGTTACGCTGGATTTACAATATTCACCTTGGCAGCGTCTTCGCTTTTTTTTCAGAATCACTTTGATTGTGTGACTCCGGGACTGTAATTGGGATAGCCCAGAGCCAGCATTACTGTGCAATAACCAAGCATTTTGAACCAAAACATGTAGAAGCCAGGTAAAAATCGAAAACCAGATTTTGGGCCATTCGGTCAGTTCCACCTATTCCGGCATTATATTTAGCAACTGAATATGGACGGGAACATCTATATGACTTTTATTCATTTTAGAATACCTTTTGACCTTTGAACTTGATGCAATAGTAAGAGTAGAATTATCCATCCATTTTGTTGTATAAATATCGGCTCCTTGCATTTCTTGCTCTGCATGTAATCGCGTTGCTGTTTCCTTATTTGTTTCTTGTCATATAATGGGCACGATTTTGGTTTCATATCTTCCCGCAGTGTGCCTGTACCGAAATAACCAAGTTGCTACAATCCAAGTAAAATGCGCGTTGACGTAAATAGATTATCAAAGTGAAAACAGAAAGGTGATGGTTTGATATCGTCCCTAAAATCGACCAGAATAGAAAATAGTGGTGGTGCATTTTTGCTATACTCCACTATTCATTGTTGAATCTCGGTTTGTTAGCTTGCTATATCTCGAAGTTTATGAGATAACCTAATGGTGTATTCAGACTCCATATTTTGCAGCCAAACCTCAGTGTCTTTCCATATGAATTGTTTACAACCATGATGACCATGGTATTCTATCATTGCCTTGTCATAAGATAAATCACGTTCTGGCTTGGAATGTCTCAAAAATCGATCCTTTGGAGCATCTGGCAATGGTCTAAATTTCCAAATTTTGTCTGCGGCAGCATGCTGGGCGATATCACTGAAGTGAAGGTAAGGTATAATCAACGTTAAGGATGGATTTAACAAACTGCTGTGGGTATGGATATAATCCAACACAATTGGTCTAATTTAGAGTACGGAAACGCACACTCACGTGCGCACCCGGACGTGAGTAATAAATTATTTGCGATCAAAGCGCACATACTCATGAGTCGTGTGCGATTTTCTTGCGCATTCTACTCACGCACATGAGTGAGTAATTCAATATAAGGAAGCGTACACTCGCGTGCGCACACAAAATTTTTCACTGCTCGTTACTAACGAGTGAGTAATTCAATATGAGACAGTGCACTCACGCGTGTGCGCACGAAATCTCCCACTGCTCATTACTCAAGAGTGAGTAATTCAAGGGAAGAAAACGCCGCTAATAACAATGACAACAACTCACGCATGCGCACGTCAGTTTTTAAAAATGGAACACGCGCATGATGCTTGGAACAGAATGCATCGCAGCCACCAAGTACAATGCGGTGATGAAGTGTCAAAATCGTAGCCACCAAACATGGTGAACACAATGGCCATTGATGACTGCGTCAAGAAGAAATTTAAATGAATTTTGTTAGCTGTATTAATAATAAATTGGGACCACAATATTATTATTTGTAATATTTTTCACCACCATAATTAAATTTTCTTTGAAACCCATGATGTTCAGCAATCAAAATTTTAAAACAAACAAAATGTTAATCAGCTGTGAAATGTCAACGCAGGATAATTGCGCTAAAGTTGAAAGTCGACCAACTTTTGCGTGGTGGCTACGATGCCTACGTTCATTGCGGTCACTTAAATGGCATTGCCTTATAACCTACTTCTGCGTGACATTTTCCTGCGTGGTGGCTACTTTCATTCTGTTCCAAGGGTGAGTCGTAAATTACTCATGAGTCATTCGTGTGTGCACGTGAGTGTGCGTTTGCTTACTCTGGTGTAATTGCCTTCAGAAAAAGTCAGCCATGGCCGTCTATCGTCACCAATCCACACTAAATCCGTTAGATTGTTTGTTCACTGCAGTTGTGTCTGGCTCTTTATTAGATATTTCCGACGACAATTCAGCCGATCGGCTTGATGCAGCAATAACGTTGGGCATTGGTGAAAGAAATTCCCTTAAAATGACGCGGATGGGATTGTGATTTTTACCTGATAACGGTGCATGAGTTAAGGAAAATTTCTCAATGCCAGGAATAGCACTAGATAATGTTGAAGCAACATGATCTTCTTTTTAGTGCCTTAAAAATAACTGGTTGTTGAAAATGTTGATGGATTTATTGGTGGTGGCTGCATTCGACTATCTCTTTATCCGCTAATTCACCACTATCAGAGTATCATCTGAAATACAAGAGAATAACGAAAAACATAATTCCGTACACTTCAGTGCTACCCGGCCTAACGTAACACACATAAAACAACCCCGTTGATCCTAGTTGGGTCCACCAAAACAGTTTTAATTTTTTCTAAAAATAATTTGAAATTATTGTTTTCTATCCCCGATGACTATTTTATGCACAAAACTACAACAATACAAAAGAATACAAACTTACATTCTACTCCCCCTTATTGCAACACTTTTTTTCTAAACCTCAAGGCGTCAATAAGTATGTCTGCACAGCAATTCTCAATTCTCTTTCGTATTAACATTATAAAATTGGATAACGTGATGTTACATATATGTTACGTTAGTTATTAATGGATTAGGATACCTTCATAAAAAATCAAAATACGACTGCCCAACGGCGAAAGCTAGAGATATTTTTAAAGATAAATTTCTAAAATCAATGCATTCAATTTTATTGAGCAGGAACCCTGAAACTTTAAGAGTGGGTTGTGATATCCTTGCCGAAGGTAACTAAGCCTATACCTCAATCCCTTTAAAAACAAGCGAAAATAAAATAAAAATTGTTAGCAGTTGGATCCAAATATATCCATTTTTATACAAATTTTGGGTACATGGATACTTTTCTTCGCAATTATTACATTCTTTCCTTTTTGCATATTTCTTCCTTAGAACAATGAAATAGACGAATTCTTGAACGCATAAGTTATAACATCGGCATCCATTTCATTTTCGTTGACTTGCAAGAGTTAAGTTTATTCTAATAATGTTTAAGAAAAAAAATAAAAGACACGATTTTAATTGACGAATAAACTTTACAATTTGAATGATGAATAAAAACTGATTCGATACCTGTACTACAAATTTTACATTACAGGTATCGTAGACCTGACTCAAGCACTTTTTACACATGTCTCGAGTTGGATGAACTTTATTTAAGCTGAACGTTACCTGGTGGAATTACCTAAGCAATTTTGTGAGAAAGTTGGAGCATTGTTATTAATATGTATGAATTTATGTTTTATGAAAAAAAATGCAATTAATGCGCAAATTGAAATGTGAAAGAATAAATATGATTTAAATGGGTTTATTATAGGTTTATGCAGGGCATGTAACTCAAGCCCATTGCCTTCATGCTGTTCACGTTTACTACTGAGCCATCTTGTTTTAATTAATTTAAATCATTATCGTCAACTGGAGAAATGTTTGTTTTTAATGCAGAAAAGTTAATTTACATATTCGGTGACACAATATATATCAGTATCAGACAAATTTCGATCATATTCTACCCACAAGTAGTGTGCTACTTATGAATGTCCATTGCATTGGTGCTTTTACAAAGGAAAAACACTAATTGCTATCATTGTGATTTTGGCAGTTATATCATAAGAATATTTGGATACAAAATAAATAATTAAGCGCGGCGAAAATAAAATAAATATCCCAGTACTTCCAAAAATCTCGAACAAAAATTCAGTAGATTCAATTCTCATAATTTCAGCAATAATTCTAATTATTTAAAAAGTAGTAGTTGTTTCAATAATAATCAGAATTAATTCTAATTCCTCGGCCCTGCTTTCTAGAAGATTTACACGAACAATTATGTTTGATTTCATTTAGATTTTCAACAACGAAAACATGAATAAAATAGGATTCTCAATAACACAAAACAATTAAAACTAGAGACTAAATTTTAACAGGATGGTTGAAATTGAATTGAATTTAATGTACTACCTATATACTTAAAATAAATAGTTTTCTCTACTGCCCCGACCGAAAATAAGCACGAATTACGTGCATACAAACATCAAGTGGCTCTAACAAAAATTATACACAAAATGTCGATGTTATATCAAATTGTTTTGATTTTATATTTCCAGGCGCACGATCTTAATTTTGTTAATTAATTTAATTATGAATTTCTTGCTCTACGGCTTACTAATATTACTATCAGTTTTATGATTTCAAAATAATTACTACTAATTTGCAGTGAAGTTTTCACGTAATCCGCAAATAAGCAATTAATAGAAAAATATAGTCTTCATTTTTTTCTGAATGCAACAAACTATTGTGAATGTGATGGCATAGATCAATTGCCCGCAGCTATCAGGCTCCATAAGGTACTTTCGAAGGATCACACGAATGATATAGGCACACTTCAAAAAGAAGATGGGAACTACAGCGAGAGTTGCGAGGAAACAGTTAGGCTCTTATTGGAAACTCACTTTCCCGACTCTCTCACTCCCGATCAAGGAATAGTAGCTCCAGACCCGATTGAGGTGAACAAGTATGGAGTCTCTAACAGGAGCAAAAGCCTTGCGGGAAGAATCTTCACTCCTAACAAGGTTAGATGGGCCATTGGCACATTTAAGCCCTTTAAATCTGCTGGAGAAGACGGCATTTTTCCCGCCTTACTACATCAAGGTGTTGTAGAAATACTTTTTCCACTACAAAAAATTTTTCGAGCCAGTTACGCTCTAGGGTACGTTCCCCAATGTTGGAGAGACGTCAGGGTGGTATTTATACCTAAAGCAGGAAAAAGAGCTAGTTCTCTAGCTAAATCGTTCTGAGCAATCAGCCTCTCCTCATTCCTGCTTAAGTCCATGGAAAAAATCCTAGACCTACACATTCGAAGTGAAATTCTGATTAAATCACCACTTCATTCTAAGTAGTTCGCTTATCAAGCTGGCAGGTCTACTGAGACTGCCATTCACACATTAGTCAAAGAGCTCGAAAAAGCGCTCGAAGCAAAAGAGGTGGCTTTATGTGCATTTGCGGACATAGAAGGAGCCTTCGATAATACCTCCTTCGATGCAATTAAATCAGCTGCCGAGGATAAAGGCTTTGAGCCCTCCACGGTAAACTGGATAGACTCCATGCTTAGAAGCAGGAGGATAACCACATCTCTAGAGAACTGCTCAGTCACGATCACCGCAGCAAAAGGCTGCCCACAAGGAGGAGTTCTCTCTCCACTCTTCTGGTCGATCGTGATTGATGATCTGCTAGAGAAATTGGCCGGTTCGGGTTTTAATGTTCAAGGCTACGCGGATGACCTAGTAGTTACAATACGGGGCAAGCATGATCAAGTCATATCCGACCTCATGCAAATAGCCCTCTCCAAAGTCCGCACGTGGTGTCTAAACAAAGGCCTTAGGATAAACCCCAACAACACGGTTATCGTTCCATTCACAAGAAGACCGAAGCTTTCACTAACGGCTCCTCTTCTTGATAATACGGAATTGATATTTTCAGACGAAGTCAAATATCTGGGAATAACCCTAGATAAGAAACTTACCTGGAATTCGCATCTGTCCAAAGGCGATCTGGTTGGTCACTTATGTATCTTAAAACAGACGGCTCAAAAACAAACAGTGGGGTCGGATTAGGGGTATACGGCCCCAAATGCCATATATCAAAGGCTCTAGGCTCTACCCCTACCGTATTCCAAGCCGAGGTATTGGCCATAGAAGAATGTGCCAATACCTGCATTAAAAGAGCCATAAATGGCTCAACCATTAATATTCTCTCGGACAGTCAAGCTGCCCTCAAGGCCTTAAAGTCCTACACTGTGAAGTCAGGGATAGTCTGGGATTGTCTACGAACCCTCAGAAGTGTATCAAGGAGAAACAAAGTTATCCTCATGTGGGTACCTGGACATGAGGGCCACAAAGGCAATGAAATTGCGGATGGCCTAGCCAAAAGAGGAGCGGAAACTCAGTTTGTCGGACCAGAGCCATTTTGTGGCACATCAAAGTGTTACCTCAGAGCTACCCTAAATAACTGGGAGAATAAACAAAAATCCCTGTATTGGGAAAGGCTACAAGGACTTCGTCAGGCAAAATAGTTTATCGACTCCTCTGGCGGAAAAGCAAAAGAACTCCTACTCCTTAGAAGAACAGAGCTCAAAATGATCACTGAGCTCTTCTCAGGTTATGGCCCCTTGAGGTATCACCTAAACAAGCTGGGTTTAGCTGAGGCTTCATCCTGCCGTTTCTGTCAGGATGCTCACGAAACCTCGGAGCACTTGCTCTGCCATTGCGAAGCATTGGCCAGGCGGAGATTACTCCACCTTGAACATGCTTTTCCTCCACCAAGTTACGTATGGAACCTTAAGCCCAGAATGGTTCTAGACTTTATTAACAGTCTAAACCTATAAATGGAGCAAATTCAACGGGGACTCACAATTGACCTTTCAGGTCGCAGTGATTGCGAGGCTAACGCCTATACACCCCTTCACAAATCTAATCTTGTGAAATGTTTTTGGTATATTTTTGTCCTTTTTACTACATTTTTATACCCTAGATCAGTGTTTCTCAATCTATTTTTATTGACGGCACACTAAAATATTTGGAATTCTTTGCAGCACACCTCAAAATAAAAAAAATAAAAATTTTTTTTTTACGAAAATGATTCATCGTGGTCACATCAATGAAGTCAGTGAGTAGGTAACTTGTTCAACGCAATATAAAAAACACAATTAAAAAATTTCTGCTTTGGGGTTTCAAACATACCGCACAAATGATTAGTCGCATCAAGTTGGCTCTGCTATAGCCGAATAAACCTACTACTTACTGCAGTGCGACTTGAGGATGAAAACTTTGTCCAAAATTTTGACTCGGGCCCAGCTAATCCTAGATTTAGATTCTGTATTAAAATATCTAAATATCTTTTATTTCTGGAACAGTGACCCTAGAAAAGACTATATTAAGTTTGTATTAAAAATTGTTTCAAATGTAACCTTTTGAAAGATATCCATAACTTTTGTTATAAACAAGTAAAATAAAATGTTTGAATTTAGCCTCTTTCTCTCATTAACATGGCGGTAAACCTAGTGTATGAGAATTTTTCCTGTTAAACGAGCACATACGTTGCAAAATTTCGCGGCATATTTAACAATCTCGCGCGGCGCACAGGTTGAGAAACGCTGGGCCTAGATGATGAAATCATAGGGTATACGAAGTTTGTCATTAATATTAAGAGGAGTCAGTGCTCAAAAGTTTCAATGTAGATAGCAGCGAGCCTGTAGGCAATAAAATTTACTATACGTAGCGTAGCTTTGCGTCCTGAAAGTGAGAAAATTCATATAAAATTAGCCTAGACCTAGACCACAGATGACATTAGAGACATCTAGCGTAAAAGACAAAATAAAATGCGACAAAACTATACAATTTAAGACGAAAAACGAATATTTAGTTGCAGATCAAATATATTGAAAAATTTTAACGACCATTAACTGTCCTAAAAGTTTTTTTGCACATAATTATTAAATATACTATTTTTCTTTGTATTTAAACAACTTTCAAAGAAATATTACAGTTTCTCATCGGTGAAATACCGGGAGAAAAAAGAAGTACTATTAGAGCCAAATAATAAAAAAAAAACGCAATGAAAAATGAAAATACTCGACGTTATTCACTAGATATAGGCCTTATCTTTCTAAAATAGTCACAGTCTAAAGAAATGAGAGCACCTACTAACAAGAATTTGATTTAAAAAACTTCAATTTTTTCCATTTTTTAGAAGTCTCCGAGTTAATAACTCCATTCCAATACAAGTTTTTTTTTAGTTTTCCCGACATTTTTCACTAGACCTCTTCGTTATCTTTGATTTAAGGTATAAATCATTATTTTGCCAGAAATTCGCAGGAAAAATGTATGAAACTTGCAAATCTTGGTACTAACTCCTCTTAAGTATTTTGATTTTTGCATACCCGTCCGTCCATAATTCCGTTCGTGCTCTACCATCATTATTTCTAGGTACAACGAAAGGAAAGACGAGCTTAGTATAACCATTGATTTTATACATATAGATATGCCACCGCCGCGCACAATATGTTGTTACCTCTTCTCACTGAGTCGCCACTGTAGTACCACAAATTAGAAAAATACAGATAACCATCCACCGTACTTAAAACTGACACCAATTATTGCGGCTAACCGACAAACATGTGCTTAAAGCTTTTCTCTCACAAGCCATCTACCAAACTCTCATTTTTCGAGAGAGATGTAAAGATAAAATTGAAAGCAAAAGCGGAGGGCTGTGAGAAAGTTCAAAAACAATCAAGTTTAAACAGCGATCGTATGGTACAGTCACGTAGTACTTAATCATCTGCTCACAAAACGGTCCGCCATCTGTTAGCAAAATTTGGCGAATATGAGGATAATAAGTTGTCTTCGATAATAAATAGCGCCATATCACAGCAAAGAATCTAATCTAATTTTGTTTCTTCCGTCGTTCTTTTACCTAATGATGTGAGAAATGTGGAAAAAATCTGTAATAAAAAAATTTAAAGGAATATCTTGATTAGTATCAAGATGATTTGAATGATTTGGTAAACGTGCATGATACGTGATTTAAGTGAAAAGAATGTCATACTTCGCTTTCGCATCAGAAAGTTGCAGAACAGACAAAACACTTATCTAGGCACTGCGGGCGTCCAAGAAATTTGTCGGTCGGATTTTCGATAGAATTTCTGCGATCTGCCTTTTCACATCTGGCTGTTGACTGGTACATTGATTTTTCGTGAATAGTCTCATTTGTCTCATTTGATGAAATTTCTTAGAATTTTCGGTTCGGATCGAGGCATACAGAAAGCAATATCTTATGAGCGTCAACATTATTTTTTTTATTACCTAGATGAAATCTAAAGGGTATATTAAGATTGTCATTCCGTTTGTAACACATAGAAATAATAATGCTAGGGCAAAATGGATTGGACCCATGCATAAAATTAAAAGTTATTCTGATTTTTGCATGTCCGTCTGTCTGTCCGTCCTCACGATAACTCGAGCGCGTGTACTTAGAAAGCTGAAATTTTGCACATGGGCTTTAAAAAAAAAGCAAAATTAGGTTTGAAAATGGGACAAATCGGGTCACTCCTTCGTACGGTTGCCATACAAAAATTTAATTTTTCACTACATATTTGGACATTGCCTGAAAACGCGTCAACCTGGAGCGTTGAAATTTTGTACATAATGTTTTCATAAAACCAGTAAATATAATTTCAAAAACAGACCAAATCGGGCAACTCCTTCTTTGTGTTGCCATATAAAAATTTAGGATTTTTACGTATCCTGTGAAAACGATCACTCCTAATACGGTTTTAATGTACTGGAAAGTTCCTCAGAATATGAAATCCTATAAAGCTGGTTATAATCATATTTGCTGTTCGACGAACCGTTCTAGAGATATATTCAAAAACCTCTTCAAAACTCAAACTTGGGCAGATGGGTGACTATACGAAATTACAAACGAGCATTCATCTAGGGCAGGGGTGGCCAAACTTTCAAAGTACTGGGTCTAAATTACAATTAAGAATATCGTAGCGGTCTACCATCAGCAACGGATTTAAATAAAACGTAAAATCTTCTGCAAAGAATCTGTAGGTACCTTCGAATGCTCCAGATTTGAAAAATACTTATGTCGCACCAATCCATTAATTAGCCGATGTTAGCAGATACTCTGTAAATGTTATTGCCTTCGTGAAAAGGGAACACCATGAAACTGAGGACTTCTTCCCGAGTTCCAAATACTTCGAACTCCTCGTGTAAATTCCCCAAATGTTTGGCGAAACTTTGGAATCCCCGATTTAAATTATGTGACCTCTCGCTCAAATTTTTTGGTAGTTCTTCAATCCGCCTAATCTTAGTTGGGATGCATGCACCAGAATCTTTTCTTTGAATGTTTTAACTAATCAATCAAAGCTGTCTTTCCTTGCAGACATAGCTGGCACATGACAGTGTTTCATGGCAATGAAATGCCGTTGATTTACAAAAGAATTTTCTCTGTATTTTTACTATATGTCGCTGCTTGTGATTTTGTGCCTGGCATCGTAAAAAAGATTGCTGTGCACATAAGCCAGTTTTTAACTCACGTACCTACTTCTATTTTTTAATGCTTTTCGACATTTGTTTTTTTTTTAGTGCTACACCTGAGTTACAAATAAGACAAACAGATTTATCATTTATCCTTGAACATATCAGTAAAAAGCACTCTGATAATGATAACCTTTTACCGCACTCGACAACTTTGCCCGCTCATTTTAGCGGACTATACTGACTGAGAGCACAAAGGCGCTTTTTTTTTTTTATAGTGCGGGAGGTAAAGAGAGAGAGAGAGCTATCCGTTACTCACCCCACATGAGGCGGCGCAATTATCTGAAAATGAAAATTTATTGTAATTGATTTTACTCTCGCGGGCTACTAAAACGTCTACGCGATCGTCCGGTCGATCGCGGTCGACGTCTTGGCCACCCCTGATCTAGGTTATCATAAGAATTGGTCATAGACCAATTCTTGCTTTTTTACTCGTTTCTTATAAATTACTGGAAATTTTTCTTCAGAATTCTTATGCATTATTGGTTGCTGAGAACGATCTAATAAAGTTGAATTGATTCGAGTGCTCGCACCGCCTGAGCCTAGATAGAACATTCTTTTGCTTTACGGATGGCTCCAAAACAATTGTGGGAGATGGGGCAGGAGCATATGGTTCAAGACCTCGGGTCGACATACCTATATGTAATTGAGCTATAAATTAGGAAAATTATCAAGAGAACCCGCAGGAACAAAAGTATTTATAATATCGTTTCTGACTGCAGAGCTGCATTACTGGCCCTTCAATCAAATAGATTCAACTCCAAACTGATTTGGGACTGCCAGCTGGAGTTAATTAAATTAACGCACTCCAATTTATTTGCACGAATATGGGTGCCTTTACACTTCAATATCGCAGACAACGGGATGGGGGTCCAACTACCCAAGAAAGAATCCGAATCGGAATTCCTACAGCCAATACCCTTCAGTTACGCTGCCTGATGAGAAGGGTTGCGTTACCTGTGCCCTTTCCGTTACATAGGTGAAAAAAGCAGTTTTTAAAATGATTTTAGTTCGATTTTTTTTAAATCTATTTTCATAAGCATCAAAAAATAAAAATTTACTATTTCCAGACAGTCTCCTCATTGCTGGCACCGTTCTAGACTTTTTTTCGTTAAAAACCAACGTCTTGTCGGCCGTACTCTCACCAATTTATTCCCAATCGCACTCCAATCGATTTGGCTATTGACAATCAACCGAATTTCTGCCTGACAAATTAATTTCATGTTGTTCCTTCGATAACTAAACCAGCTCGTATAAAAATTACAGCCATAAAAAGCATTTTTTTTATTTATTTTTATTGAAAAAAAGTGTCCGGCACATACTAGCAGCAAAAAAACTGTCTGCGAATAATCAAATTATATTATTCAATGTTTATATGAATGTCTATGAAAACTAATAAAAAAGAAAAAAAATCGACCTAAAATTATTTTGAAAACTGATTTGTTTACTTGTGGAACGGAATGGACCCAGGTAAACGCAACCTCTCTCACCTAACAGTTGGGCCGCATGCCTATTGAGATGGTGACGCTGCCAGCTCTCGTACTATATGTAAGAAATAAGAATTTTTAATGATCTGCAACTGCCTGCTGCTGTTGACGCGTTGGCTGAAAGAAGGCATAAACCATTCCTAATTTGAAAATAATTTATTTATTTACCTAAGTTAAGTACCTATAATATATATAAGTTACTGAAATAATGTGTCAAATGAAATATGTATTAAATTACATATGCATTAATTTAAATAACAATTTCTTGTAGAACAGAAGGAATACATTATTCAACAAAAAAATCTCCTGCGAAGTACTTTCTCTATATATATATGTATATATCTTATAAAAAGCAAATTTATTGAGAAGAAATCTGCAATTCCTTTGAATTCCTTTATTACATTTTTTCCACATTCCTAGACATTGTTAGATAGGGAAGAACAAAAACATTTGTTATCGAAGATAACTTAATATCCTCATATTTTACAATTTTTTCTAATGGTGCCAATTATAAACATGATTTCAGTCATTCGGTAAAAATTTCGCCTGTTTTCTAATTTGGTACATGTAAGGCCATCTGTCGAGAAGAGGTAACAGATTTGGTGGCATATCTATATGAATAAAATCAATGGTATAACCTATGATTTCATCATCTAGGGTTATGCAGTAAAACTTACAACAATATCCCACAACATTTGACAGCAGTTCAGCATTCAGTAAAAAATTAAGATTAAATTTTTCTTATAATTGCCGTTTGTCCGTCCTCCCGATAATTCGAGAACTCGTGCACTAAGAGAGGTGAAATTTTACACATGGACTTAGAAAAAAAGGAAAATTAAGTTCGAAAATGCGATAAATCGGATAACTCGCTTATAGCATTGTCATACAAAAATTCCGCTTTTCACTACATATTTGAATACTTCCTGAGAACGCCTCAAGTTAGAGACCTGAAATTTTCTCCACAGTGTTTTCATATAAATACTAAATATTATTTAAAAAATGGGCTAAAATAGGCAACCGCTTTTTGTTCTTCCCACATAAAAATTTAGAATTTTTACGTGTATTATGAAAATGATCAGTCCTAGACGTTTTTATTGTAATGGAAAGTTCTTCAGAATATGAAATCCTACGAAATTGGTTATAATCACTTTTTATTGTCCAACGCACCGTTCTAGAAATACATATGTGCGAAAAACCATTTCAACAATCAAACTTACACTTATGGGTGACCATAGCAAATTACATATGGGTATTCTTCTATCTAGGGTGTCATAAGTATTGGTCTTGAACCATTTCTAGCTTTTTTATCTGTTAATTCATTTTATCTTGATTTACGGAGCTATATTTCATAATTTTCAGAGTTGTGAAAATATGTTAATGACAATTTTGTAATTCCAAAGTTTCTGTTATTTTCAATCTATGCTCTTATTTATGAATATGTTTTTATGTCAACAAAATCGTCATTCCCCATCTCAGGTTCTATCATATACAGGGTTTTTCGGTTCGAAGCATCTCGAGGTATATCACGTTATTTCTAATAACTCACAGATGAAAATATACATAAATACTTTGCCAAGTGAAGCTTTTTAGTGGTGTAATGTTGTGGTAAACCTGAGAGGATAATAGCAATTTCATTTTATTTTGAATAATAAATCTTGGTACCTATATCAATTAATTATTACCTTACAGAATACTTTTATTGTAGTTTTTCTAATTCGCGGATTGAACTCTTGATAGCGCTACATGTATGTATGTCTGTGTACATAGTACATATATGTACAGTACTTATCCTTCAGAAGGATTTCAGCTGTTGAGTCAATTTAGCTAGGCTCTAACACCTGTCAAATTAATTTGTGATAATTCACTGCTTGCTTACAAGTAGGATCAACGGCTATAGAATCCTGTGGGCGCTCCAAGACATGTGTTGTGGACAGCACCATTTATTAGGTCGTTTATCTGACATATTGGGAGAACGTAACGTGCAGCGACAAAGGCTTTGGCCATTTATTAAGGAGTTAAAGAAAAATAGAACGCTATTCAATTTCTGTACACATCTCACCGGACATATATAAGCAAATGAGAGTATGTGTTTATGTATATGCTGAAATAGCTATCATGGAATTGTGTTTTTGATAAATAGCGATAAGAAAAATATTTATTTCAGTTCTCCTGTTCAAGTTTTTATATTTAAAATTCCTTTAAGTGCTGTTAGGTAGAAGGTCCAAGAATAACACATGGAAGCGCTATGCGGGATGTTTAGGGAAGGACCTGAATCAGTTCATTTTAAAAAGATTATGGCGTCTAGGTGCTATCAAACCAACTGAGAATGATTCATATAAATCGTTATAAGTAGGTACTAACTAAAATTGCAAGTAGGGAGGAAACTACTACTTATTTAAGTAATTTATTTCATATATTTATATATGGTTTTATCTTCTTTGGCCGTAGATAAATCAGATGCAGTTGCGGAACCCACTTTATAATATTCTCATAGAATAGAAGGTATGTAAATTTGTCGGGTCACATACGATATACATTTGCTGCCAACTTTTATGCCATTATGCCTATCAAAACCAGATAAGTTTTTAAAACACATCGAGACTGATAATAGTCACATAACGAAAATTTTCCCTAATAACAAACAGTATCTTATTAATAGTGCATATTGAGTGTGTTGAAGATTTGTCTATATAGCAGCTTCTATAGCAAAGGCACGACAGAAAGGCATATTCCTTTCAAGGAACATTCAGTTTTCAAAGTGACATGGACACGACATTGCTGATGCTACTGTTTCATTGCGGAAGACCTTTTGAATTAAAATAATCTTACTGTTAGAGTACTACCAATGAAAGACAGGCGATAAACTTGCGCACAACTTTATTAGATGGCGGTCAACAGCTAACAGAATGGCTTATATCTAAGAGCTTACATCTAGGTCAGAACTAACTGTCATACGCTTATGAATTAAAAGTATATAGTGTTCATTACTGACAACAACTATTATTCAATGCATATGTTTGTAATTAAGAGTTTAGTAATACAGGGTGTTTCCCACTAGAAAGTCAATAGAGCAAGAGGCGATAGTACTCACCTAGACGAACCAAAAATTGAATGGCAAGGGGAGGGGGCATTTCAACGGTTTAGGAATTACAGGGTGATTAAGAAAAACAGCTAGTTTTTCACAAAACTATAGGGCGTACAGTCACAGTTAAGCGCTCATTGTATGCAGAACTTCATGGCCTTTCCAACAACTGCTCAACCAACCCCATAACCTTCTCATATCAAGAATTATTATTATTACTAAGTTTGTCATTCCGTTTGTAACGCATAGAAATAATGAAGGCAGAGTAAAATCGATTGAACATTTTCAAATAATGTTAAAAATTGTTATGATTTTTGTATGTCCGTCAGACCGTCTGTGTATCCGTCCATCTGCACGATAACTCGAGAACGTGTGTATTTATAGAGCTGGAATTTTGAACACGGACTTGAGTAAGTAAAAATTTCGTTTTTCACTATATATTTGAACATCGCTCGTCGTCGTAGAGATCTTATATTTTGTACACGCTGTTTTCATAGAAATAGTAAAAAGATTATAATAATATCAAAAATGGGCTAAATCGGGCAAACACTTCTTGGTGTAGCCATATAAACATTTAGGTTTTTTACGTCTAGTGTGGAAACCATCAGTCCTATACGTTTTCATTGTTCACAATAAAAACAACTTACGATATTGGTTATAACCATTTTTACTGTCCAACGAACCGTTCCAGAAATATATGCGAAAAATCATGAAAAAGTCATGCTTGTACAGATTGATGACCATCTCTAGATTTCCCCGGCGATGGAGATAGAGCCTGCTGAAGCCTCAAGCGTACACTAGTACGCTGATGAAGAAAGCGAAGCAGTGCGTCGGAGCGGGGACCAGCAAAATCTAAGAGATGACGCGACGCCCCCTGATGCGGCGAATCCCGGCCCCCACACAGCTGGCAGTACCCATCGACCCCAGAGAGCAGGCCCGAGAGACGAGTTGACAGTAGATAGAAGACCAGTGACCAGAAAAGTGAAATCCTGAAGTTTTGCTATAGATTAAAATTTGTAGTTAGTCAGTAGATATACAGTTTTCTTTTGTTTTTCATCACCTGTGTAGAATCTATCGAAAACGATTTATAACAACCGGGTTAAAGAACATAAAATTAGAAAAATGGCGTATCAAGTCTTGTACCTCTAGAGACAAAGCAGGTCAAAGAATTTACACAGGAAACGGGACCGTGTACTAAGAGGAATTTGTTAATTACCGCTTGTCCAACAACGGACTGGATTCACGGATATGTAGTGATAGACATTTCTTTATTGATTAGTTTTATCTTTTTTTTTACAACATTTTATTTGCATTTTCCATTATTCTATTGAATTTAATCGATATTACTGCCGTTATATTCCAAGATTGATTTAAGTTTCTCTGATCAACCAACGCTACTCAGTATCTATCAACATTGAATCCTGAAATAGATACAGGTTGCCTCATATAATCGTCGCATTTTAGCACCTGTTCACAGATACGAGAAAGATCTTTGCAAATTATACAAAAAAAAAACAATTAACAAAGCTTCGAAATCTACTAAGTTATCGTTGCACAGTCGAGTTCCACTTTCACGGAAGACTGCAAGAAGCGTTCAGAAGGGACCCCCACGGACAACCCCAGTACTTTAGACGGGCTATCACGATGAGATCCCCGGAGCTCCACTTCTTGGGATACAATTCAGTGAAACCCGGCACTGACTGCAGATAGATTTCACGTCACATTATATAGACACGATTCCACCTTTACGGACGTACATCGACCCAGTCTTGACAACCGAATTCGAGAGCTAGACGCCAATCACTTCGCGAACAATTGATTAAGCTTTGGGGTGCTCTTGGTTCAACTTCACCTCATGCCTGCGGTGAAAACTAGAAAGCGATCGAGTACATGAGTGACAAGCAGGTGGGGCGCGTGGCATAATTTACTAATTCACAGAGGAGTCGTGTGGGAAGATACGCTGCTAGAATTGCTCCCTCGCTACCGCTCGGCCGGGGCAATTTTATCGCATGACACATTTTATAGTGTTGCGTCGGAAAATTGTATTACCATTGGTGTCAAGTGTGGGGTTATACGAAAAATATCCCAAACGATATTCTGCCCACGTCATATTTTGGACTGTTTAATTTTGACTTTAGTACGAAAGGAAAGCATTCTACGAAATAAAGCTTCGCTAGGAATTGAAGATTTTTCTATATTTTTATTTTTATACATCGAACAATCGAATTTCTTTAGAATAAGCAATCATTTTTTTCTATACAAATATTTTTACATGAACTTTCTAGACTTAGTTTATTTTCGTGCCTCACATTTAGTAAATAAGAACATCAGCTTTTAGAGTAAGCCTTATGGCGAATAATTTATTGAATTCGTTTTAGTCGCTTTTACGCCAAGGCTGAATTACATTTTTACAGGTTGAATTTATTTACACCAAGGGAATATTACATTTTTACAGGTTCAATTAAATTTCTCTAATTTTTCAGATTAATCATTTATTTTCTCTTATTATTTTTTATTATATTAGTGGGTAAGATTTTTTTTTTCATTTACGTTTGGAAATATAGAAGTTAAGATATCGGATACGGATTAGTTCGAATATCCGAAAACTCAAGTATTGCGTTTATTTTGATTGTCATTCAGCCGGCGTTCTGCTTGTGAACGTGCGTCGACCGTGGTAAAATGACGCAACGCCAGTTGAAGAACATTGAATCTTCCAATTTATTTATTCGTGGAAATTTTATAAGTTCCCGCTCAGAATTTTATTATTTGGATAGTCCGCATTTACGATCGCTTTCCAAATCTGAGCAATTCAGATTACTCTCAATTTACCATAAAACAAAAGAAAAAAAAAAGTCTCTGAATTTTATTCCGTGTGAATAATTTTTGATTTCTAATTCAATGATTTTTGTTTAATTTTTAAGTTAGATTTCTATTTATTTATCGAAGTGGAACTTTTTGGAGTTTTGGGATTCCTTTTGAGATCCTCACGTTTACTATTAACTTGGTGAATTGATGGTACTTATAAGGAATTAATATTTTTTTTCAGTTTGCAAAACATAGAAAATTGATTCAAGTTTTAAATCGATTTTTTATTTATTATATTTGTTTTTCTGATTGGAACTTACCTGATGATTAATTAAACGCGGAGTCAGATTAATTTTTCGTCTTTAGAAAAACTTTCAAGTAGACTTATCTCTGTGTGCTTATTTAGGCCAATATTTACATACCTGAGATCTATTCTGTTCTGTATTGGAAAGTTAGTACTGAACCACTTAGAGTGGAAGGTTCTGACCTTGACTTTACAAGTACAGATTCTCTGCTCATTTCTAAAAGGAGCTTTTGTTAAGCTTGGTCAGGCAGGATGGACGCTGACTAGTTGAAGCTATTCAGAAAGCAGATGGAGTCTTTGATTTCTACTGCGGTGAAGACAGCTGTCGGAGAGCTTAAAAAAGAGCTAAAAATGGAACAGAAAGCTTCATCTGCGGCAATGCGCACTGATATCTCAGAGACAATGGTTGAAATGTCTCCATGGTTAGAAAAAACGCTTAGTGGAATGCAATTCGTGGAAAAAGTCTTCGAAACTACTCTCCCATGTAATAACTTGGCTTGGCTTGGCGGATTGCTTATCTCGAGCTCATATCTCTGCTAGAACAGCGTTTCGGGCTGGATTGGTATTCCTGTCAGGTGCAGTTTTATGGAAGAACCCAGCACATCAAGGAGAGTTTTGCTAATTTTGCGCTAGAGCTACAACGACTCGCTACTGCAGCATTACGATTCATAGAGGGACTTAAGGATGATGATCTCAGGACTTTGGTTAAAGTCCGGGGTCCGAAGACCATCTATGAAGCGTTAAGCGCCACACAGGAGCTATCTATTGGACTGGGTACGTGGAGAGGAGCCCGGATTTTCATGGCTCAAACCACATCGAGCTCATGAAACAGACCTCGCAGAGGAAGGCCACGTAATGCTCAAGATCCCTTCGATATGCGAGCTCAGGCACTGTATAATTCCCCACCAAGAGCGTCTAATATTCCCACATTACCACCATCACTTCATGCCTCCTTTGTTCCTGCAGCATCGATAAATTTTGCTGCACCCACGTCAACGAATCCGGAAAACCCAGGACCATCGTCTCACTGGGGCACAAGTCGATGAATTCTTCCTTATGCCCCACAATTTCTACTGCATTGCAGACTCCAGTGCCATATGTCGATATTACACTGAATAAAACCACTTCTATATCAGAAAATATCACTAACGATAGACCATCCTCTCCCTCACAGATGACAAGGGACCCAGAGATATTGGTAGTGCAATCTATTGGTACTTCCGAAAATAGTCTTACTGTTGAAGGACGTTTGGACAATATACCCTGTGAATTTATTATAGACACTGGAGCTACTCGGTCGATAATCCACCCCCAATACTTAGACCTCTCCTCTTTGGGAGCAAGATTGCGACCCACGAAAGTCCGCCTCCGAAGTGTAGCCGGCGAAAACATAGAGGTGGTAGGTACTCTCGTTGTCGAGGTCCAGTTCAGAGACTATAGATTACGACAAGAAGCACTGATAGCGAAGATGGACCCATGTGCCTTCTAGGAATTGACTTTCTAGATGCTAACCACTGCAAGTTAGACTTCGAGCTAAATATCCTTCAGATTGGGAGTACCATCATGACCTTAAAAAAACCGCGCTATGGGCTGTCGCATGTGTCCTTGGTAGAATCTGTTCTACTAGCAGCCAATAGTGAAACAATTATCACACTGCCTTGGAAAAAGAAGGCTGGGGCAGAGACAGCCCTTGTGCTTGAACCAGTGCCGCTTCATGGAGCAGCTCGTGTTCTAGTCGATGCCCAGACGTGCCAAGTTCCAATACGTCTACTGAGTTTGACAGACAGCGATATATTTTTAGCCCACGATACTCTAATGGGCCAGTTGGAGCCAGTCACTTGTGTTAAAAATTCCTCTACTTTCGTGAAAGAGAGTTTTGCTGAGGATACCACAAGAGCAATTGCACCAGATCTGACAGCAGATGAAAATTCGCAATTGACAGCCCTACTCGACGAATTTAGTGATATATTTTCTACTGGGTCAAACGACGTTGGCCACACATCCGACATAAGATTGACGTAGCAGATGCTGGCCCTGTCAGATTACCACCTCGAAGGATTCCAATGGCAAAGAAAGCAGAAGTCGAGCAGCTGACTTTAGAAATGGAAACAAACGGCATCATACGACCTTCTAAGAGCCCCTGGTCATCACATGTAAACCTCGTGAAGAAAAAGGATGGAAGCACACGATTTTGCGTGGACTATCGGAGACTGAATGAAATCACAAAGAAGGACTCCTACCCACTTCCCCGAATTGATGACACCCTTACCCCGTTTCCTGGATCCACTTGGTTCTCCACTTTGGATTTACAGAGTGGGTACTGGGAAGTCGAAATGTTCGAGAAAGACAGAGAAAAGACAGCCTTCTCGGCACATTTGAACGGTTGATGGATGGTGTTCTGAAGAATGTGGGAGTCGAGACTGCATTAGTCTATCTTGATGACATAATAGTCCACGGTCGCAGCTTCCAGGAACACCTAGCCAATTTACGAAAAGTATTCGAACGCTTACGTGAAGTCCATCTCAAACTCAGCCCAAAGAAATGTCATCTGTGTAGGCGAGAGGTGAAATATCTAGGCCACGTTGTTACAGAGAAAGGACTGCAGACAGGCCCAGCTAAAACTACGGCTATTAAATCATGGCCGATACCTAAAAATAAAAAAGACGTTCGCAGTTTCCTTGGTCTAGCATCGTATTACCGTAGATTTGTGCGCGATTTTGGCACGATTGCCAAACCATTGACGGAACGCACCGAGGAAAAACGGAAGTTTGTATGGGGGCAGGAGCAAAATACAGCCTTTTCTGAGCTAAAGAGTTACTTAACCTACTCTCCGATTCTAGCGTTCCCTCAGACTGATGGAGAATTCATTTTGGACACTGACGCTAGCCAAACACGACTAGGGGCAGTGCTAAGTCAAATCCAGGATGGTAGTGAAAAGGTCCTAGAATTTTATAGCAAAACCCTTAGTAGGACCGAGAGAAATTGCTGCGTGACCAGGAAAGAGCTGTTGGCCGTGCTGCGTGCAACTAAGCACTTCCATCATTACTTATTTGGTCGACCGTTTCGGATCCGTACAGACCACGTCTCTCTGCGCTGGTTACTAAATTTTAAAGAGGCGGATAGATAGCTAGCGAGGTGGCTTGAGTGGCTGCAACAATACGACTTTGTTATCGAACACCGGCCCGGACGGAGACACCTGAATGCAGATGCCCTTTCTAATTTTAAAAGAACTAGAACAGATGGTGAATCTAGTATCCTTAGGCCCAACCATTGATCTGGCCACTGAACAAGAGAAGGACCCTTGCTCAGCAAGATCAAAGAGTGGCTACGAAATGGAAAAAGACCTTCGCGAGAAGAAATCATTTCAGAAAGCTCTCAACTGAAGACTTTCTGGGCGAAGTGGGATTCATTGCGAGTCTCAGATGATGTTCTATACCTAGTACATTATGGTGAAGAAGAAACCCTCTTAAAATTAGCACCTTAGAGCCTAGTCACTCCTATATTACAATCATCTCACGACAATGCTGCAGGTGGACACTTTGGAATAAGGAAAACAGCTGACAAAATAAAAGAGCGATGGTTTTGGCCCACGCTACAATTCGATGTCGAAAGCTGGTGTGCCAGGTGCCTACTCTGCAATGATCGAAGAGGACCTCGGACAAGAACCATAGGAAAACTGCACACTTACAATGTCGGGGCTCCATTCGAGCGTATTGCCATTGATATTCTGGGCCCACTCCCCAGGACTGACAGAGGCAACAAATATGTAGTAGTAGTAATAGACTACTTCACAAAGTGGCCAGAAGCCTTTCCCACACCCGATCAGAAGACAGAAATTGTAGCTGATGGATTAGTGGAAAATTTACTATCCAGATTCGGCATGCCCTTTCAACTTCATTCTGATCAAGGGAGAAATTTTGAAGCCGAGCTCTTCCAAAATGATTTAAACAGATTTGGTATAGAGAAAACCCGAACTACGGCACTCCACCCACAGTCAGACGGAATGGTAGAGCGATTCAATAGAACCCTCTTAGAGTATCTGTCCAAATTTGTGAACTCTTGTCAATCAGACTGGGATATATATTTACCTCTGGCACTACTTGCGTATCAATCAGCCACACACGAGAGTACAAGATTTACCCCTGCCCGACTCACACTTGGTAGAGAACTGGGATTGCTCCCAGATATTTCGTATGGCCCCACACCCGCTGACACATCCCTCTCCCCGGCTGAATATGCCGAAAAATTGGCACAATCATTAACGAAAATCCAGGATCTAACCCGAAAAAACTTGGACCTCTCTTCAAATAGGATGAAGTCTCAATATGACCTTAGGGCCCACCCTCTGATCTTCGATGTAGGTGACAGTGTCTGGATTTATAATCCCAAAAGGCGTCGTGGAAGATGTCCAAAATTACAGCATGATTGGGAAGGCCCCGGCCATATCCTAGCGCGGTTAAATGATGTATTATATAGCGTCGAATTTCCTGGAGGCAGGACAAGGAAAGTATTACACGTTGATAGATTGGCGCGTTTTCAACACGGCTCTGAGCAGGTGAATACGACTTTTCACGCGGTTAAGTACAATTTCTTGTTACCATGGGAGAAAAATTCAGACGGGTTTGCTTCAAAAATTTTGCATCAGTACGGATTAAAGCCTGGAAAGGGTAAGATGCTCCAGGGCATCCCAACCCCAATCCCTGTTCAGCGACATTCTGGTCAGGGCGGTCTTGGTTTCTGGTAGCTGTCCGTAAAGTTGCGCAATCCTACATGGAAGGCATAGTGGACGTCCTTCCATATCAACTGCAAAAATTACAAATAAATTTACGCAGAACTTCTCCTTCCATAGTTAAATGCCGGCGAACCATCCCACAGTGAGCTGTCGAATCGAGGAAGTGTTGCTCCCCAGGAATCATTTTCTTAAATTGACGTTACAGCAGCTTCGAGTCTGTTAATCTGACTACGAATGTCTGAGTGTTAAAATCGTTTTTTTCTCCTTACTCTAGACGCTGGTCTAAGCAGCACATTGGTCGAACAGAACCACAGTTCTGCGGCCAATCCGTCTAAGGCCCTAGTTTACCAATTTTTCTTTGACGCTGGTCTAAGCAGCACATTGGTTGAACAGAACCACAATTCTGAGGCCAATCTGCTTAAGCCTTAGCTAAAAAAAATGTTTCTTAGACGCTGGTCTAAATAGCAAACTGGTTAAACAGAACCACAATTCTGAGGCCAATCTGCTAAAACCCTAGCTTACCATTTTTTTTTATATAGACGCTGGTCTAAATAGCAAACTGGATGAACCGAACCGCAATTCTGAGGACAATTTGCTTAAGCCTTAGCTAAAAATTTTTCCTAGACGCTGGTCTAAATAGCAAACTGGTTGAATAGAACCACAATTCTGAGGCCAATTTGCCTAAACCCTAGCAGGTCTACTCGCCAAACTGGTCGAACAGAACCACAATTTTTTCACCAACCTGATGAAACCTCAGTTCAATTTTTTTCCTCTTTCCTTTTTATTTTCGTTTATTTCAGTTAAAAAAAAAAAAAAAAAATTAGACCTAGGAGTGAATGCAGCATTTCTCTTTTTGACAAAGCCTCTGTGGAGTACAATATTCAAATAGAACCCTCCGGGCTATGAGAGGGAAAATTTCAACTACCAACTCAAGACCTTTCAAAGGAATCCTAGTGTGTACACAAATTTCAACCTAATGTCCTACTATGGCTCTCAGCCGAGTCGTAGACTCGCGGATGGCAGTCCGATGGAGACATATCCACCAGAAAGAATCTTAACTGATGTCCAAGGTCTAATTTAGTAATACACTAAAACCATTTCCGTCACCCTGCATCCTTATCCTGCCAGCAGTTTTGGACCTCGGAGTGAGAGGGGCCACCGGTGACATAGAGCGTTTGACCGACTCTATACCTCCCGGGAGAGTAGAAGGGCTTCCCACAAATAAACTTCTTTGTTTTGTTTGCAGCTAGTCAACAATTTTTTTGTATAACAATAGAACGTGGAATGACCCTATTACAGAACCAGTCACTAACCTTCTATTTGGCAGGTATCATTGTACTAAATGAGAGACACCATCCCCCACCCCCACAGAAATGGACAACACATAGCATCGAGCAGCACTATCCGGAAGGACTAAGTGACCTAATTATTTTCTATTTGATATACACATATCTACTTGTGCAGACCTCTTTTTGATTTTTGTTCTTTACAGGTACTCGGTCGGAACTTCGAGTCTGCAGAAGGGGGCCGTGTTACAAAATCTCTAGATTTCCCCGGCGATGAAGATATAGTCTGCTGAAGCCTCAAACGTACGCTAGTACGTTGATAAAGAAAGCGAAGCAGTGCGTCGGAGCGGGGACCAGCAAAATCTAATAAATGGCGCGACGCCCCCTGATGCGGCGAATTCCGGCCCCCACACAGCTGGCAGTATCCATCGACTCCAGAGAGCAGGCCCGAGAGACGAGTTGACAGGAGATAGAAGGCCAGTGACCAGAAAAGTGAAATCCTGAAGTTTTGCTATAGATTAAAATTTGTAGTTAGTCAGTAGATATAAAGTTTTGTTTTGTTTTTCATCACCTGTGTACAATCTATCGAAAACGATTTATAACAACCGGGTTAAAGAACATAAAATTAGAAAAATGGCGTATCAAGTCTTGTACCTCTAGAGACAAAGCAGGTCAAAGAATTTACACAGGAAACGGGACCGGGTACCAAGAGGAATTTGTTAAGTACCGCTTCTCCAACAACGGACTGGATTCACGCATAAGTAGTGATAGACATTTCTTTATTGATCAGTTTTATCTTTTTTTTTACAACATTTTATTTGCATTTTCCATTATTCTATTGAATTTAATCGATATTACTGCCGTTATATTCCAAGATTGATTTAAGTTTCTCTGATCAACCAACGCTACTCAGTATCTATCAACATTGAATCCTGAAATAGATACAGGTTGCCTCATATAATCGTCGCATTTTAGCACCTGTTCACAGATACGAGAAAGATCTTTGCAAATTATACAACAAAAAAAAACAATTAACAAAGCTTCAAAATCTACTAGGCTATCGTTGCACAGTCGAGTTCCACTTTCCCGGAAGACTGCAAGAAGCGTTCAGAAGGGACCCCCACGGGCAACCCCAGTACTTTAGACGGGCTATCACGAAGAGATCCCCGTATCCCCGTGCTATAAATTCGGTGCTTATTTTATCCACGGTCGCGATTCTACTTTTACAAACACACAAAGGTAAACAAGGCATTCAAGTGCTGACAGTTGGCAACATCAGCTGATCGGTTCGTTCCCTCATCAACCGTAGAACCTGGCGTTCCTACATACGTGCCCCGTACAACGAAACTTTTAGCGTGCGCTCGAACTGAATACACCGCGTCAAGCTTTGGAGTGCTCTTGGTTCAACTTCACCTCATGCCTGTGGTGAAAACTAGAAAGCGATCGAGTACATGAGTGACAAGCAGGTGGGGCGCGTGGCATAATTTTTTAATTCACAGAGGAGTCGTGTAGGAAGATACGCTGATAGAATTGCTCCCTCGCTACCGCTCGGCCGGGGCAATTTTATCGCATGACACATTTTATAGTGTTGCGTCGGAAAATTGTGTTACAGTATCATTAGAATTGATCTTAGACCAACTCCAAATTTTTTACTTATTTATTTTGTTTTCACCAATTATTTCCATCCAACTGTAACTTACAGATTAAAAGAAAGCAAAACACTAGTGGAGAGCGGCAAATTAGTTTAAAAAGCTACAATAAATGAGTTTCTAATAAACTTTTAAGAGAATGAATTTTTCTAAAAAATTAAAGTCAATTTGAGGGAATTAGTTTTTTGAACAAATAAATTGAAGCAAAGTAGATTTTAAATGAATCATTTTGAAGAATTAGATTTTCTGAAGTACGCGTGTATAAGCTCTAGTGTTAATAAGAGAAAAACTGCTCTGTGATAAAAAAGTTGAAAATGTATTGAATTACTCTAAAATCTTGAAAAATCCTGTCTTGTCACTTATAAAACCGGCATCCCCCCATTTTTATAATTAAGCCCTACATTGGTTGCACTTTTTATTTTTTTTTTATTTATTAAGAACTTCATCAAAGATCTAATTACTGAGTTTACAAAAGTATAAAAGCATAAGTAACAATGTAATGACAAAAGGTATTCATAACAAAATAATAAAAGAAAAGTAACTCTAACTAACCTGGTCTTTTATTTGACTTTTTGAAAGATGAAAGTCAATGCAATCAAACTGGCGGTTAAAAAGAGAGACATTGATGAAATCGACTCGTGCATGCCATAGTTTGCAAAATACCAACATTGATTTGATGGCGAACAATAATATCAGTAACGCAACTTATTATCTATATACAACTTCAGGATGCTAAATAAAATTGATATTAAACATGCAACTAGATCTATAGAGAACACGGCTACAATAATAAATCATATATATATACGAGACATTTTTAATGGACCTCCATATCAGATAATAAAGTAATTAAGGTAGTAATCACTACAAATCACAACAACGGAGGAGCTTATTGACATAACAAAAGATAGTAAAAAAGATAGCACAGTTTACAAAAAGATTTGAAATTGGAATAATGGATGGATAACGAACACAATTATAGATGAAACGAAGAAAAGAAAAAAGTTATATATAAGAAAATGAAGAAGCACCCGGTGGATATTGAGGGGAAGAGGGATTACACTCGTGCTAAAAATCGGGTAAACATGTTAGTAAGAGCGAAGTAAGGATATATACACAAACAGTATCAGAAGACAAAAACGATACAAAGAAAACATGGAAAATAATTAATGAATTTATCACAAAAAGGAAAATGTAAATAACGAAACTGTTACTATGATAAGGAAGTCAGGGAAAATGGAAACTGATCCAAAGACAATAGCAGACACACTTAACCAGTACTTCGTCAACATTGCGGTAATAAACTTAAGGAAAAGTTACCAACAAAGTCACCTACTGCAAATAAACGGCAAGCAAAATCAATTTTTCTTGAACCATCTGATACGGCAGACATTATGTAATTAAAGTCTTAGAAAAGAATCTGAACCTGGGCTTGACAGAATCACTGCAAATGATCTTGTTGTTGCGGCTGATATAACAAGTCCGACTATAGCCGAGCTTGCAAACCAAACCCTGTCAATGGGGATTTATCCAAATATACTGAAGGAGACCGAAATACTGCCAATTCATAGGGGTAGGACAAAAAGGAAGTGAGTTATTACAGGCCAATTGCATTTCTCAGTTGAGTTGGAAAAATATTCGAGAAGATAATTGAAAAATGCTCAGGAGCTTTATTAACAAAACTGTAGGATATGATCAGAAATAATTCGGCTTTTACATATACAGCGCAACAGAGTCAGCCACAATTGACACAATGAATGTCATCAACAAATATCTAGATAAAGGACTATATGTTAGTGCAATTTTTGTAGATCTTAAAAAAGCTTTTGGTACTGTTGACACTTCTGAAGTTTCTGGATAAGCTTATAATAAGGGGTGCCGAATCTGGTGGAAAGCTATTTAACCAATAGGAAATTGTTTACTAAAGTACAAAAAATATATAGCGATCCGGAAATACTTCGCACTGGTGTACCACTTGGTACCTAACTTCTATTTGCTATACATAAACAACATGCAGAACGTAAGAAATAAAGGAGACTATCATATATATGCTGATGACACAAACATTATATATGGGGCGAAAAGAAGTCCTTCAAAGATCTATGAATGAGGATCTCATAAGTTATAAGCAATATGGACGGATGAAAACAAACTTTCGCTGAACAAAGAAAAAACCAAATTCGACAAGTCAATAAGGAAGATATTGATCCACAGATAAAAACTGAATCCATGAGCTTGCAGAGAGTTAAGGAAATAAATTATCTTGGTCTTATCCTAGATGAGCACTTCAGGTGGAACACTCATATAAACAGCAAAATTAATAAAACTATACCGACCTTGGGCACTATCAAAAGATTGAATTTTACACTAATTAACGAAACCGCAAATCTGGTATATAATGCTCATGTACTATCACACATAAAATAAAGCATACTTGTATGGTCCCAATGCTCCAACTACATAATTAATAGAGCTCTTAAAATAATTGATAATGTACCTTGGTTAACGTCTACGAAGGAATTACTAAGAAGAACGAAAAAACTTAGTCTAGAGTAAATATGTCTCTAAGTTGAAGAACACACAAATTTAAACAAACTTCAAAATCACTACAGCAACAGATCTCTATACTCACAATACAAGACAGAGAAATGATATAAGAGTGGAAGCAGGAAGAACAGAAGGGGTTCGTATGGGACTATTGGCGACATCCAGTGAGATTTTCAACGGACCTCCATTTGAGATTAAAAAAAATGTCGAGTATAAGCATCTTCACAAAAAAAGTAAGAAACCAAATAGGTGTGTAGTCTCCATGAAATATAGCTAAGTTGAATTTAGAACATGCTATTCTTATTAGGCAGTCTACAGTTAATAAATAGATTGTAATGAATTAAACTTAAACTAAATGAATTTCCACCTCTTAAACCAGCTAAGCGGTGTGAAAGGGGGGGATTGAGAGAAAGAAAGGAAGAAATATATATTGTTACGAGCGTGGCCTTGGTTCGTTATTTTAAAGACAATATTTCAGATATAATTCAAAAGTTATTTCTTTATTTAACTTTACTGTTTACTCTCACAAATTCACAAATAATTATCAAATCAACTCTTTAGTTATCGCTAGTACTGTACTTCTAATAATCACAATCCAAATAGTTTACTTCGTTCAATTCGCTGTCTGAAATAATACTCCGCCTCCTGGATGTGAGTAGCGCCGTATTTATACTCTACAAATTATACTAGAACCTTCTTGAATATTCCGTTTTCCGAACCCAAGGTTTACTAAGATGTCACTAGCCTAAAGTTGCTTCCATTTTCAACAGATGTCGCTGTCACTTTGTGGCAGGTAGCAATATGGACAACACTAGGCTTAGGCTTAAGTGTATTAAGGAAATTTAACTAAGGCTTATAATAATAATGATCGAGGACGTGAGAGTAGGAATGAATTGCAGTATTTGGCCACCTGCTTTGAAATTAAAACAAAAGTAATCAAAGAAATAATCATATCGACACAAGCGACATCTGTTGGAAATGGGAACAACTTTATTTTAGTGACATCTTAGTATACTTTGGGTTCGGAGAACGGAATATTCAGGAAGGTTCTAGGATAATGAACTAAGGCCACGCTCGTAACACTATCAATGAATACTTGTGGTTGTTTAGGTTATGAGGGCTGCTGGAGGCAAATGTACAGTGTAATACAAAATTCATAATTCGTAACTATTGTATTCAAGACAATAATAAGTTTTTGTTTTTAAATAATTTTGCAAGACTGATTAAAACTTTTTGTTTAGATTTATATACTAATGATGATATACATAGTGATTGTTGGTATTAAATACAGTGATAGTTTACAAGTTGATATTCTGGAACTGATGGGTGGATGATAGGTCGTTACATTTATGTTGATGATTTAACATTTCGTTGGATCTTTCCAATGGTCTATAAACTTTCCCCTCGTCCTCTTCCTTTTGAAGTTATGGATCAACAAAATAAAAGGTTTTTAATATTAAAGCGTTTTAATTTATTTAACTAGTCTTTCTATAAAAAAAACAACATCAACAGTAATTTTTCATATTGGGTTTAAGAAAGCCAATAATTTGGCTTAAAATGATCTATCACAATAGAAAATAATCCTTTCTGCGTTTTTGCTTAAACAAATCTAACAAAAAAGTTCAATTAATGCCAGAAAGGACGGAATTATGTTTTGGGGTCGCGCTTTTTCAGCCATTTTCTTTTTTCACTATCAGAGCCAGAAAAACACAAGGTCACTGAAGTGACACGTTTAATAGATAAACGGTCAACAGATTATGCTTTTCATCACTTAGTCGGTGTTAGCATTAGTATGTTAAACTAAACATAAAGCAAACACCGGATGAAATGATATGCAATGAGATACAGAAGAAATAGAAAACTGAGAATTATATAGACGATTTTTTAAAGCAGGCCTAGAAATATGAAGAACAAAATGCTAATATTTACAGTAATGCACATGCGATTAATCAATTCGTACATGCTAAAGTTCGACATTGCGGAATTAACATGCAACAGAGTTAACTTTCTCAAATTGTCCTTACTATCACGGAGAGAGATTTTGCTAAGTAGCAGTGGAGATACACAAAAGTTACATCGGCAACCATGCGATGTTTTTCAAGCTTAAAAGTTTCAGATGATCCTCATAAGGTGGGAGAATCAATGAAAGGAAGTTCCCTCGAACAAACTCATTATTGTCACATAATTTGATATAACCTAGCTCGAAGTTCTTGAATTATAATTCCAGTTGCATATCCATCGTGAATGTTTTCGTTACATTAACAAGTCTAGGTATAGACGCATAACTTTCAGTAATCAGATGATAATTAATTAATTTAACTGCAGAAAATTGCTTGCAATATTTTGTATATTCTTTGTTTTGGTTCAATGAGTTAAATTAAGAAAAATTAATTGTGCAAATGAATTACTCAAAAATTTTATGAATTTATGTTTATGTTTCGTTAGTAATTGTGAAGAAAGATTTTTTCATTGGGGCGCAATACTGTCGTTTCATGATATCCTTAAATTTCGGAGTTCGACGATGAAGTTACCAATAATTTACTTGCTTGTGTTACTATAAATGTTTGTTATCCCGAATTTTGATTTCATGTACAAACTTGCACACTTCGCCGTATTAAGGGATTGTTCCAGTCATTACATTTAGTAGACACCTGGAGGGGCGCCAGCCTGCAACCTGTGTCTTCGTTCAAATTATTCCTTTTCTAGATTAAGACTGTGAATAAAGTCTAGAGCAATTCTGGGATTGAAATTCCACACATAGTTTGCTGGAAGAAAACTATGTTCGAAGTGGTGTACTCAGCGCTTGGCTAAGATCGTCATGATGTTTCATGAGCATCCCGACAGAAGTGGCAGGATGAGCTCTCAGCCAAGCCCATCTTGATTACGTGATACTGCCAGGAGCAGTCGCCTCAAAAGAGCTCTATCCTCATAAAGAATAAGAGTTCTTTTTTTTCCAGAGGTGTCAACAAACATTTTTGCCTGACGAGGTCCTTGTAGCCTTTCCCAATAAAGGGATTTTTGTTCATTCTCCCAGGGTAACCCTGAGATAACACTTTGAATTGCCACAGAATGTCTCTAGTCCGACAAAACCAGTTTCCGCTCCTCTTTTGGCTGAGCCGTTAGCAATTTCATTGCCTTTATAGCCCTCGTGCCCAGGTACCCACATAGGGATATCTTTGCTTCTCGTTGATAAAATTTCAAAGGCTTGCAAACACTGAAAAACTATGCTTGACTTGAAAGTGTAAGACTTTGAGGCCTTGAGACTAGCTTGACCGTTCGAGATGATATTAATGGTTGAGCCATTTAATGCTGTTTTAATGCAGGTATTGATACATTCGTCTATGACTAATACGTTGTAACGTCGGGTGTATTGTAAATGCAACGGGTAGTCAGGAGTCGTCCAGGGCAAGGTTCCACGACGTTGAAATAATATACTTAGAACACTATCAACTCACTTCAATAGTCATTTATTTGATACTTATACTTATATACTTATACTTGATATTTATGATACAAAGTTTCACATCTATACTAGTTCAATTTTTGTATTCCTTTTAATCTTTGCTTACTTTTTACTATTATTAATATTACACTGGTATTCTTAATTCTGCAAGTCCAGAACAGGTCACTTATTTTATGAATGTTATCATACTATTGAAATGTGTTATTTCCACTTAGTTCTATCACCTAGGTTACTAATACTATTACACTTGTTTTACTTTTCGTAGTTTGTTTATTCTTACGGCAGGTCGGCACTTATTCTTCTAACACTCCTATGTTTAAACACGAAGAGATGTATACTATACGGCTGGGTGATGCGTGCGAATATTATCACTACGGCCTGTACGGATGACGTACGGATGCTGTAGTTCTAATCAGTACGGAGAGAAGCGGGTGAATGATTCTATGGCCTGTACGGATAACGTACAGTTGCTATAGTTCTAATCAACACGGGAAGACTAGGGACCGATGTGTTCGGTCGAGATGCTAGGAGGCAACTGAGTGCTGGTCTAGTGTGGCTCCTATTTTTATATCTTCCTCTGACGGACTGGGCTGGTCTGGATTTACTGGCAAAAAAAAAGCTGGTCTCTGGTGATCTGTACTGGATGACTCTCGGTTGATAACTAAAACTATCTGCTCTGGCGGCTCCCTTTATATATGCGTAGATCACTATGCTGTCGGGTGATCTGCCCACCGAGAAGCGCAGTCATCTACTGATTTTCTGTGAAGAGGTTATCAGCAGGTGTTCACGTGGACATTTTATCTGGTAGAGACTGGATGTGTTTGAATTAATGGGTGATCATGTGACTTCGTTACATCTCCCCCTTCCTTCAAAAAAAAATAAATGTTCAACATTTCTTTACGACCTTTCCATAAAGACTCTGACTAACATGGTTAGCTATCTTACTTTATATGTCCGTTTTATTCACAAAATTTTATTAAAACTAAAATAGTGGGAGTTCTTTGTAAACTAAACATTTATTCTAATAAAAAGATGGATAATTTCCAAAAAAAGTCTAATCTGCCATTAGGCGCTAAAATTAAACACTTTTCTTTCTAGCTATTTTAATTCTAGGTGCTAACACTAAGTAAATTTAGCTCTTGAAGAAAACAAAAGGTAACTAATCTATTCTAAAGTCTTTTATTAAACTAACAATTTGATTTCCTGATAGATTTTTAACCGAATATTCTTCCAAAGAAATGTTTTCAACTGTTAGTGATTTCCACAATTCAAATAAAATATTGGTATTCTTTTCTCACAAAAACTACACAAAACAAGTTTTTCCTTTCGATTAAAACAAATGATCTCGGTTTTATGCCATTCTTAAATTATTATTTCGTACTGCTTTTTGCCCTTTATATTGCACATTATACGTGCCATCTGTCCGGCGGTGGTGCAGTGGTTTTAGTAGCCGGCACGAATTTGCGGCTTCCGTTGGGCACCCTCTTTAACAATTCTCGGTGCTGTTAAATGATGTCTTGTATTTCGGCTTGAACGCTCTGTAGCGGTTTTCCTTTAATGGCTGTAGTGTTTCTAGCTGGCGGTAGTTCACTTGGTAGTGTCACTGTAAAATGTGGCTGTTTTATCGCCGGTTCTCCTGGTGATGTACTGGAGTACTTATGGCTGGCGATTTTTCATTCGGTATGATCACTGTAAAATTTGGCGGTTTTCCTGCTGATTCTTCTATTGTTTTTAGTTTGCTGCGCAGCGTGGTCGGTGTATTAATCCTGTGCAAAGTCGTGTTAGCTGTAGGTGTCTTCTGGCGGTTTTTCTGCCATAACTCAAAGTGCGTCGTTTTGATCATTGGCCCTTTTCTGATGAACCCTTCAGGGGATGGTTCCAGGTCCGGCATCGATTTCCCTGCCATTATTTTAGCTGGCTTCATCGGTCTCGCGTGAGTAGTCACTTTGGGATCTAGCCTCGTTCGCTGGTTCTTCTTATCCAGTATTTTCTGGCGTCGGTAATCACTTTGGGTGCTTGCTTTGAACTCATTTTTACGTTTGGAGAATTTTGATTTGTAGCTCTGTATTTATAATCAATAGTTCTAACGGTACTTAATCGGTTGTGATAAGTTCTGAGATCTTTCACATGGGCTCTCTCAATTGCCTTAGTTGTGTTGTTATTTTATTTTTCTATTACAGGCGAAATTATTCTTATTACATCGAATGGTCCCTCGTATTTTGGTCCCAGTTTGGCATTGAAATTTTTGATACGAGAAGACAAATGCCTCTCTCTCCTCAGTACTTGCTCGTCAACTTTCGGACACCATAATCGACGGCGGAGATTGTAATGGTGGCTCTGTTTGGTAAATGCTCGGTGCATATTGATGCGCTTAAATATTTCTTGCAGTTTTTTATGGTTCTGCTCTGGTGTGCTATTTTTAGGGTTGTCGATATTCTGTTCACTGTACAGAGTTGCAGGGAGATATAATTCTCTTCCATAATTGAGAAATGTAGGCGTGTAACCAGTTGGTTCATTCTGGCTGGTGTTAAGAGCTAGCATTAGTTCAGGCAGAAATTCATCCCATTTTCGCTGGTCTTGGTCAATGTATAGTGCTATCATGGTTTTTATAACACGATTGACTCTCTCGGTCGGGCTAGCTTGAGGGGTGTATGGTGGGGTTAGCCGGTGCTGGATTCGGAAATCTTTTAGCATTCGCGTAAAGATATGACTGGTATGCTGCCTTCCATTGTCGGTGATTAATATTTTGGGGCAACCGTATCAAGGGAGAATTCGTTCTTTGAAGCCTTTGACTAAAGCCGGTGTGGTCGCTTCTCTAATAGGTAGGAACTCAGGCCACTTTTTGAATTTGTCTTGGAATACTAGGAACATTGTATTTCCTTTGGTGGATCTTGGTAATGGTCCAATAAAGTCAGAACTCAATATTTGCCATTGTTCTGTAGCTTTTGTCATATGCATTCTTCCGGCTGGTTGTTGTTGTAGAGGCTTGTATTTTAGACATGACGGGCAGCTTCGTACGTATCTGGCGATATCTCTGAACATTCCTGGCCAGTAGTAATTTTTAGCTATTCGCGCAATTGTTTTGGCTACTCGAAAATATCCGGCGGTGACATCGTCATGGTTCTCTTCCAGTAGTCTGATTCGCAGAGATGTTGGGACGCAAAGTTTCCATTCCGAACCGGTATCATTTGTTACACGCCACTTGGTATATAACTAAATTTTTTGTTATAAAGAATAACGATAACTCCTTTTTAGTTGTAATAATGTTTTATTCACTTTTGAGCAAGATAACTCTTAGCAGAGAACAAATTCTCTTATATTCTTTTATATATAAAAGAAACTTTAAAAGTAAACTGTTTTCTTAACACTGAATAACTGAAAACTCACGGGATAATACTGGAGGCCTTACCTTGGGTAGGGGGAGTCTCCAGGTTGAACATTTAAAAACTTCTCTTCCTTGGCTTCGCTTCAACAGCCTATTTATTTAAAATCGAACCAATTCTTTAACCAATCAGAATTGGTCGATTATGCACTTTCCTATTTTGTGGGACTTGTCGGTTAGACAATTTCATATGCATGCACATGTTCCGATTTTTGCCCAAACGGAAAACGCTCAAATGACAAAAATCGAATAAACAATTGAAAATCACAATTCTGATTTTTGTTTAAACGGAAACGCTCAAATAACAAAAATCAGAAAAATAATTAAAAATTGGCTTTTCGTCTTGAACGGACACGCTCGAATTTCAAAAATCGGTCAACAATTGGGATATCACAAAAACAATTAAAAATGACAAAAACAATCAGAGACAATTTTCAGGGTCACCAGTAGCATATGGAAAATGATAAACAAATTTTAGATTACATAAGAGCACTAGCCCGATGGTCAGTACTCAGTAGGGATCGTATATCATGTTTTCGTTCTGATGAACGGTAGCTACTTCGCGGTGGCGTGTTTATTTGATTGTCTAGCGGGTGCCCCGAGGTATGTTGAAATAAGATACCTGTTTCTGAGTGTGTTAATGGGTTAAGCTTTCTGCATGTTGGAAATGAGCTTGTCATGATATCATGAATAGTATGTTAGGTTTATTTTTAGATTTTTGTGATATGTGGAAATGATATATGTAGATATTGCCTTTTGGCTATTGAATAATGCATTTGGATAATTAGAGAATGCAATTATTGGAATGTGCGTTATGAATATGGAGGAGGTGATGTGGATTCATGACACATTGTCGGCATAGGTAGTTGTGTCGTGAAAATGGCGATATAGATGCCCTTCTATGATGGCACAATTTGGGAATGCTGTAGGTTTGTCTTTCACGGCTTGAATTTTATTCCTGTACCAGGAACATTCAGATGTATCGGTGGTTGGAGTAATCAGATATATTTCTTTCTGGGGAGTAGCTGCTAGTGGTTGGCGTGAGAGTGCGTCTGCTACCACATTTTGTTTGCCTCTTCGGTATTAAATGTGGAAATCGTATTGCTGGAGCTCTAGGGCACATCGGGCTAGTCTTCCGGAGGGGTTTTCTATGAATTGGAGCCATCGGAGAGCTTGATGATCGGTAATGACTGTGAACTGGTAACCTTCGAAATATGGCCTCATTTTCCGTATACCCCATATTACAGCAAGACATTCCTTTTCTGTTACGGAGTAGTTAATTTCAGCCTCATTTAGTGTGCGGCTGGCATATGCGATGACACTTTCATTTCCCTCTATTTCTTGTGAGAGCACTACCCCTAGTCCATTATGGCTTGCATCGGTTTGGAGAGTGAATGGTCTGGTAAAATCTGGACAGGCCAGGGCGGGTGCTACTGTTCTAACGATCCCTAAAGATGTTTAGCAATTTGTTATGAATGTATGTGGTGATGGTGAATAGGGAAGGTCGTCTCATTTGAGTTAAATGTAGCTATTTGAGCTGGCAGTACTGCGAATATCCCTTTTCAGGAATTACTCATTAAAATAAGGTTGGTCCTATTTCGTCGTCTGCATATTAATTGGAATATTAGAAAGATCGAATTTGGAGAAGTTGGAGTATAAAAAGAAAATCCCTGTACCATGCCATTACACGATCATACTCTGCGCTGCGGACATAGAAGGAATTTAAGAGGAAAGGAATATCGATATCCGACACTCGAAATATTGTAACATTAAGGAATATTGTAAAATTAGTTAAGGATTTTTGCATTGTATTACCTCATTGTACTTTTGTTTTGAATTGCATTACTTGGACTGCTACTAGATTAACAAGCAAGTTTCTTCAAATGCAGATTTTTTCTTTTTTTTTTATTTACATTCGTACTTAGTTACTGAAGAGAAATAAATATTATCTATAAAGTTGGTTAAGTTCCGCGAAGCCACTTAGCCACATACTTCAGAATTTAAATCCTTCCGCTGTTTGCTATTCTTTATACGGCTTGAATACAGCAAGAAGAATTCATGGTACAGTCCAGAATTCCTTCAGGGAACCCTTTAAAAAATTTTTTTTTTAGAAACTTTATTATAAATTAAAATTGCAAAGGACGATAAGAAATAATGGCAATACCTCAAAAATTTATTAGGAATTAAAATTGCGAAGGAGGATAAGAAATAATGGTAATACCTCAAAAATTTATTAGGAATTAAAATTGCAAAGGAGGATAAGAAATAATGGTGATACATCGAAATTTTATTAGAATTTAAAATTGCAAAGGACGGAAAGAAATAATAGTAATACTTTAAAATCTTATTAGAAATTAAAAATGCAAAAAAAAAGAGAGAGATAATATTGTTTAACTATAATTACATTAGTTAGGTTCAGTAAGCGAACGCATGTACTAAAGACGAAAGACCGTATTTTTGTGGGAAGTTGTACTAAAGCACCACAAAAATCAAAAAGTGTGTTTGGCGAAGATAGGTCGAAACAAGGTGGAGGTCGTTTCCGTTCTTCTGAAAGTGATTGTCAGCGAGTGTGGACGGAAAAGTGTAGAAGGTTAAAAAGAGAGAAAATTAAATCGGGAGAAATATTTTTGGAAGTTGGAGATAAGAAAAAGGGGTAGATTAGAACAAGTGAGCTCTGGACTGGAAAAAGGACTGTAGAAGGAGTACGTAGCAAGTTGAGTACAATTCGATTATCCTTTTTGGTTTATATATATCAATCTTTTTTTCATTCGTTTTTTTTTGTAAGTACTGAAGTGTGGCTGACTGGCAACGCGTTAATTTTACCATACTTAGAATTTGGCTTACAATAAATTTTATTTATATGGGTTAAACTAGCGGCCTGTTTTTTGTATGCGAAACACCGTATTAATCCTTTTTCAGGTGCTTCAGAAATCCGGTTTCGTGGTTTATCCGTGAGAAGAAAGAACAGGTGGGGCCCAACATTACCGGACCATCAAAGGATCTCCCCATCTCATGAGCCAGCTTGCGCGTACTTTGGAATACGTAGCACTGTGCTGCTTGAGTGTCTCAAATGCTTGTTGCTGCTCCTCACTCCATAACCATTTCTTGTGTTTCCGTAGCAGCTTGTTTAATGGTTCTACGAGCTCGGAGTAGGATTGAACGAAACGTCTATTCCAGGAAGTTGCACCTAAAAATCTTCTCAATTCTTTGATATTGGTTGGTGGTGGTATGGCTTTAATGGCTTCAATTTTGTCGGGATCTGTTTGTATGCCCTGCCGACTTACCATATGTCCCAGATATTTTATCTCCTTCAAAAGTTTACATTTCTCTACATTTATTTTCAGATTTGCGTTTATCAGTCTTTCGAAGACTTCACGTAATTTCGAAATGTGCTAGTCGAATGTTTTGGTGACTATGATTATATCATCCAACTATGCGAATGCATACGGCCCCATCTGTGTCTAGTACCCTCTGAAAAGTAGCGGGAGCGGAGTGATGTCCAAACGGCATCACCTTCCATTGAAAAATTCCTCTGCTTGGTACAGTGAATGCCGTATATTGTCGAATGGATTCTTCTTTTGGTATTTGCCAGTAACCTTGTTTCAAATCTATCGTGGAGATGTATTGTACTCCTTTTAGTTTATCGAGAATATGATTTATTTGAGGCCATGGATATGCATCATTGATAGATCGCTCGTTTAACTGGCGGTAGGCTATGCAAAGTCTCCACCCTCCTTGCTTCTTTCTCACGAGAACTATGGGTGAACTATACGGACTATTGGACGGCTCTATTTTATTGGTATCTAACAATTCCTTGATTTCGGTGTTAATTACCTCTTGCATTGCCGGGTTTCTTGCATAATATCGTTGTTTGTATGGCGCGTCATTCTTCATGTGGATTCGATGGGACGTCAAATGTGTAGGCTTCGTGATTGCCTCAAATCTAGGTAAATGATTCGCCGTTAGTTCGTCGAACTGTAGTTCTTGCTCTGATGTTAGTTCCTTTGGAATGTCTACGGCATACTGGAGTTTTGGGGGGGGGGGGCGAACGGTTCTGGGGTAAGTCTCTCTCCATAGGAATATTTGCGCTTCGATTTTCTGCAGGAAGTCCATTCCTAAAATAATAGTTTCGGCTAACTGAGGCATATAGTAAAAGGTGTGGGTCACCCTGTACTGTTTCCAGTGAATTTGTATATTATATGCCGTATTGATGATGACTTCTGTACCATTGGCTAGAGATGTGCGGAGTGTACATTTAGAAGCCGGTACTCTAGCTTTCTTGAGTATGGTGGATAATTCTTCTCCTATAAATGACTTTCCTGCTCCGGTGTCTTTGAGAGCTTTGATGTCTCTCTGAAGCACGCGTAGTGTTATGAAATATCGATGGTCTGGTTCACGGCTTACAGCCTGGCATTCGGGGATGCAGGGCAGCCTTCCCTGCCTTGCACCTCGCTGGCATTTCCCTGGTTCTTTTGTTCGAATTGGTTACATTGGCAGTTTCTGCAAAGCGTGCCCTGCTTTCCGCAATGTGAACAGAATAACACTGCTGAATTCCTGCAATTAACTCTGGTATGACCGCGCTGTCCGCATCTCCAGCAACACTCGTCTCGTGAATACTGAATTTTCATGGGGTTTGCCGTATTCAACATTCGAAATGGTCTATTCTCTTCTCGAATCGTTGGTCTTGGTTTTACCAGTTCGTACTCCTTGGCTGGCATCATGAGTTCGGTTAAACTGGTAAAATCTCGGGGACATATGTATAATCGATATTCTGGTAGTAAGTTCTAGTAAATACGATACAATTTTTTTTTCTGGTGTGCGATCTTGTTGCCAACGCATTAACGACTGGATCGCAGTAATATACGCCTTTGCCTTTTCAGTAGGCTTCTGTATTCGAGCTCTAATATCATCGCCTAATTTGAGTCCAAAACGTGGAGGTAGGAAGAACGTTTGGAAATCGTGGACAAACTCTTTCCACTCTGACCAATTTTGTCCGTTGTTTCTATACCATGTCAGTGCTGTTTTGTGTAGAAGTTCCGGGAGTGCCCGCAATAATCGATTTACTGGTATTTGATAGCACTCAGCTAATCCTTCCTTCTACCCTTTCTAAAAAGTTGAGCTGGTCTAGCCCTTGACCGAACTTCACGTTGCACTTTCGCACTTTGTCCATGATTTCTGAATCCGATACGTGTTCCGTACTCTTTATCTGACTGGCTGGCGGTAATTGTTGGGCGGTAGTCGGATTGTTAGCTACCGAGTCTATAGGTGTTGTATACACTGATGACGGGAGCGTGGTTTTCCTAGTATAATCGTAGTTGTATATCGAGGACGGGACGGCTGATATTGGTATGTAGCTGGTTGTCACGTGACTTCTTTACAACCTCGGCCTGGAGCACGGTATCTACTAATTTTTTTATTCAAAAGCAGGGGGACGTAGATATCCCAAGTTCGGAAGTCAATGCGGCCGTTGTGATATTCCCGCTGATTTTTGCTTACAGAATTTAATCGTCCTTTCAGATGGGTAGGAATACTTCTTTGTGTCTGGCCAATGTATACTAATGTCGTCGGTGTGTGTGTGTGTGTGTGTGTGTGTGTGTGTGTGTGTGTGTGTGTGTGTGTGTGTGTGTGTGTGTGTGTGTGTGTGTGTGTGTGTGCGTGTTTTGTGCAAGGTGGAAAATATTGCAAAAGACACTGGATGTTGTGCGCATTCTGCAACCAGTAGTGTCATATTCGTACTGCCATTCTCCAGCCCTTTGTCCACCGGGATTGCCGTTAGGTATTACTTCGGTGAACGGTTTGGCCTTAGAGCCCTTTCATCATGTTGTGTCTCCGGGTCCTTTCTATCTCTCGCAACTTCTCGTTGATGCGTCCGACTACAGAATACACGGTGTTTCAATTCTCTTCCATCCTCAGCATTTCGTCGATTATGCTTTCCGTGCTGACCATAGTGTTTGTTGCTATAGTCAAATTTTGTCACTCCTCTCGCAACCGTGGGCACTTGAACACGACGTGCTCTACGTCTTCATCATCTCTGCACGTCGGACAAAGAGGTGTTTCGTCGGGTCCAAAGCAATACAGGTAACTTCTGTAGCCGCCGTGGCCTGTCAGAAATTGCGTCTGGTGTTTGTTCAGCAGTCCGTGCTTTCTTGATGCTCATTTCTCGATGTTCGAAATCAGCCTGTGAGTCCATCGTTCTTTTTGAGGTGCCCCCATCTTCTCTGCCAGGCTTCCACCGAGTCAGTCCGTACTCCTCCTTTGCCTTCTTGCGTGATGGTTCCACTCTGGTTAATGTCATATATGCGTTTTGCATCATCCGCGGCTATATCAATTGGCACCGTGCCCGCTATGACACACGCAGCATCCCCTGATACTGTTCTAAATGCACTGGCCACCCTCAGAGCGGTCCGTCGGTTCACCGATTGCATCTTTCTCCTGCACTCTGCGCGCCATAAAGTTGCGATGACGTAACGACTCTCGCCAGGAGCATTCGTCTGCTGCTTCTAGGGCCTCCGATGTGGGCTAGCAGCCTAGCCAAAGCAGTGTATATTTTTGACGCCTTTTCGCTTGCATAATTCACGTGGACCATAAAGCTCAGCCAGCTGTCAAGAATGACGCCTAGGTAGTGTATTTCCTCCTTGGACGCACCGTTGAAACTTCCCACTGTCACTGTCAGCATCTCCATTACTCTACGTCTACTGGCTAGCAGGACCTCCGTTTTGTGCTCTGCCAGTGACAGACCGACTTATTCCATTCATTCTCGGAAAATTTGCACGCTCTGGTTCGCGATTATCTGCATTTCTTCCAAGTACTTGGGCACCACTAATAGGCACCGTTGGGCAGTTCTAGCCTCAAAACTGCGTCGTACATGACATTCCACAGAATTAGACCTAGCACGGTAGCCTGTGGCACTCATTGGTGTCGTAAATGAGAACCCTGTTGCTGAAGTAATCGCCAATTATTCTCAAGAGGTACTCCGGTACTCCCATTTCCTGTGATGCAACCATGATCAGGCGCCAGTTAGCCAGGTTGAACGCGTTCTTGACGTCCAGGGTGATTATGGTGCAGTATTTGATGCTGCCGCCCTTCCATTTCGTCCGTGCGGTGGGCTTTTTGGCAGTGGACACCACAAGGTTTAGCGCGCCCAGCGTCGAGCGTGCGTTCTGAATTGACTTGCAGCTAGTGGTCTCCCGCCTTTGGTTATTTTTACCAGTCTATTCTGGATTATTCGCTCCAACAGTTTTTCGCCAGTGTCTAGAAAGCATATTGGGCGATATTCCGATGGGTAACCTGGTTGCTTGCCGGCTTTGGTGCGCAGTACATGCTTCTACCGCTTCCAGTCTTTCGGGAACGTTCTTTCCTGCAGGCACGTCTGCAGCACTCCAGTGAACATTGTTTGGTTCCACTTGATCGCTTTCTCCAATGCCTTGTTCGGGATTCCTTCGGGCCCCGGCGCCTTGTTCGCCCTTACCTTCTTGCACGCGTTGGTCTACTCTTCGACCGTAACCGTCGGTGTGTTTGTGTCTCCAGCGGGGCTGTGTCTTCCGCTGTGCCTTCCGGTGCGCTGGCGTCTCGTAGTGCCTCCACTAGAACCTCCGCGTCCATAAACTTGGCCACCCGCCCTCTTCTTTGACTACGGTCATGGCTACCGCTAGTGTTGTTGTTCCTCTCTTCCTCGTGATTTCAAACACAATAGCCTGGTAATCACTTTGCATGTAGTCCTCGCTCACATTCCAACTCATGCCTCTCGCCAGTACCGGGCTGGTAAAGGTGAGATCCACTATTGACCTTACGCTGCTTCCCCTAACGGTTCTCGTGTCTCCGGATTTTGCCAGAACAATGCACAGTCCGGCGAATGCCTCCAGTAGTGGGTCTCCGTGCAGCGGATGCCGAGCTTTGAACGTACTTCGAGGCATGCCATGATTTTATCGGGACGGGCGGCTGCTCAATAACTCGCTCGCCATTACCGGTAGGTTGCACCCTCCCTTACTCAGGTAGTGGAATGGAGCGTCCGTCAGCCCTGTATCATCCTAGTCCATCCATGAGCAATCCTTGAGCCAGGGAACCATAATTAAGATCTCACTGGCGTCGGTCTTAACATGCCCTTTGTTACTCCGTCCTTTGATTTTGGTCCACTCTTGGTATTTGTTTTCCCCAGTACCTCTCTTTCGAGGGGCTCCCCCTATTCACCACCTGGGGAGGCGCCCGATTGGAGAACAATTTCGCAAAACGAACTCCTACGGGTGTGTGTGTGCGTGCTTGCGTGTATTTTGCTTGTGTGGACGCATGTGTGAGTTATATGTGTGGGTGAGTGTACCTCTCAATGTCGACTCGTTCTCAGGAGCTACTCGACCATTTTATATTTAAATTCAAAATTTGTTATTTTTTATTAAATCCTGTATGCAAAATTTCAGTTATGTACTCACCGAGCCCTTTCCAAAAAGTACCCACATGCTGGAGCACGGAAGAAACTTCGAGCAGGAAACTAATGGTGTAGGCATTGTGTGCACATGCGCGTAACCAAAATGCCGCTGTATGGGTGCGTGAAGTTCCGCCGTGTTAGACCTTGACTGTCAGGTATCAAATTGCAAACATGGTACTTTTATTTTTCTTGTTTGGAGCCTGACGCATAGCCGTAGTAAGATACAGGAGAAATGTAAATTGCCCAATTAACTTGAATTTTTATATTTGCCAGATTACCAACTGATATAAATATTGATTTGTTTGCATCAGTCTCCGCCCAGACTAATTTCCGAATGAAATTATTCAATGAGAATAAGTCTTTTATGTATATATATTTGCAGCTACGCGAATATCTAATGGATTTCGCCTTGCATCATACTTCCACTTAAATAATATTTAAAACTTCCTGCCATTAGAGCATGGCGACTCCATATGCCGACAAATACTCTCGGCTTCATTGGTGTACCCACATAACTTAAAAGTGATTACGCTCTATCACGGTTCATATCAACTCCATTTAGTTTCCTGCCCGAAGGGAAGATGAGTAAACCATAGCCAGGGCCCTCACGCGGCATATTATAGGCAGTTTTTACGAGTGAGAAGTATCCGGGGGTAGGAAAAAATCATAAATGCAAAGTTTCGATCGGAAGGACGGGCGGCATAGCAATACTACTGAGATGGAAACTGATTCTGGCATTTTAAATATGCGAAATTTATTACCAGTTGTTTACCTGTAACATTTTAGATGATAATGTAATAATTTAATTACGTGCTGTGAATTTGTGATACAGTTATTGTATGTATCAAAAATTGTAACTTAATTGAACACGCACAAAATTAATTTCGGTAATCAACTACGCGTAGCAACATTATTGTGCTGGTACGTCTAAGAACAAGGGGAAGAAATTCCTTCCGTCCATAAAAACGTGTGGATTGGTCCATATAGAAGTGTCTTTCACCCGGAACATTTCATTATTCTTTTTATTTATTTTTTTTCCTTTATTATTACTTTCAAATTCGGGCCGTCGGGCACTGGCGTTATGGCGAGGCCGAAAAATTAATGTGTAGCGATTAGTTTAACCACTAATTGTAATTTTAATGAATAACTTAATTCCAATATCTAAATATATGGGGTGTGACAATTATTTTAACTGAAAGATCATTTTCGCTTTAATAGTCATACTAAAAGTTCAATATATTCCAAACACATTTGTAAGAATTAAATTAATTATTAAATATATTCTATTTTGAATGAAATAAAAATAAGCAGATTTTGTTGCCGTATACTTCACTTTATGTCACTTTCCGTAGATAAGAGGCTCTCGGGAGTAGGAAATACGTGAATGGGTAATATGAGACTGATACGTTTTACATGAACCGCTGACAAAACTGAAATTGCTTACATTTACATGGAATCACTTTTCTATAGTTTTCTCTGTTTGATTTAAGTACTTTTTTTTCACGGAACTTCACATAATAAGCTCTCTACAACATCCTCCGAGGAATGAGATAAAGTGAAGTATATGCCATCGTGTGCGCCTAGGCATTGCCTTCTATATCTATTATATATATTTATTTGGGAAATCCACAGAACTATGGAGGTTTTCGTACAGAGCTTATTATGTGAAGTTCAGTGAAGTTCTATAGAAATGTGCCAAACATTTTTTCGTAAAAAAATGTAAATTTAAGTTCGAAAATGAGGCAAATCGGTTAACTCCTTCATGCGGCTGCCATTCAAAAATTTCGTTTTTCACTATATATTTGGACACTGCCTGAGAACGTATCTACGTAGTGAGCTGAAATTTTGTAGACGATGTTTTTATAGAAATAGTTCTCTTAAAGTGTTGAAATTTAGTTAATGGCATTTTCATAAAAATAGTAAATATAATTACAATAATTAGCTAAAAAATATATAAATTTTTTAGTTTTTTAGGTATACTATGAAAACCATCAGTCCTAGACGTTCTTATTGTTCTGAAAAGTTCTTTAGAAAATGAAATCGATGAAATTGGTCATAATCAGTTTACTGTTCTAGTAATATATGCGAAACTTCAACAATCAAACGTGCACAGAGAGGTGACCATACGAAATTAGATACGGGCTTTTATCATAAGAATTAATCTTTTTACTTGCTTTCATTGGTAATTATTTTCCTCGATGGATTCAATTTAAAATTTTGATTTGATTTAGGTGCTAATATAATAATTAAATTCTGCTTACGTACTGTGAATTTTGATATAATTATTATTAATATGAATAACTGTATAGTAACTTGCTTGAACACGCATACAATCAAAATGTTCGTGCTTAGTACGTGTAGACTAGCCAATTGAGTAAATAATGAAAGCCAAATTTACTCAAGACAGTTGCTTACGTAAGTAAATATCATGAAAATGACGAGCATGACATTTTTGTTTACACTGGCAACGCTCCTTACGTAACCAAATAAGTTAGTAGTTAGTTAAGTAAGCAGTGATCAGTACAATTTGTTTTGGAAGTACTTTTGAGTGAGTTGCTTTTGAACGTGAAGTCCATCCTCTCAGCATTAGCTGACAGCTCATTCCTGTGTTCGGCGATAGCACAGGGCGGCATGCTAGCACCTCAACTAGTGCGGGAGAGTTATAGGGGGGGGGGGGTTAACCAAAGCCTGCCGCCGGTCACGAAATATAGTACAAAAAAATGCGTGCCTGTGAAAAAACCACAAGCACCACATCCGGTCCTGAAGGGATCCTTACACCACTTACTTTTGCTTAACTTTAATGGGCAGATGGTATGCCTTCACTGCTCTGTCCCATCCACGCATATGACACTGAGGGCAGTAAGTTAATTCTCACTGTCCCTATATAACCTGAAATGCAAGGGAAGTGTGAACCTATTCAACCTTCATCCTAAGAGGGCTCCGGGAGAGAGGTAGGCGAAAGCAAACTTTCTAGTACTCCATGTCGTACATTATAAATATTTCTTTAATCAGAATTATATCTTAACCATTATTATTATTATTATTAATAATAATAACGGGGGATGCAGACAGAGCTCCCGCCTCTCATCTTGCCACCGCGACCTATAAGACCTCTTTTGATATTACCCATAAATGTCCTAGGGCGTCCATTCGAACTTAAGGTCTTTGATGAAACTTATAATGTCCTTGGAGGCCATTTTTCCGACATCCTCTGGCAGTAGAAATGCCTTTCCTAGATGTCTTAGTCATATGCGACACAGATCTTTACAGTCACACAGGACATGCTCAGCGGTTTCATCGTTTCGTCTTCCATACAAAATCGACAGGACTAATCATTCACCTTACCAATCTTCTTAAGAGGCTATCTAAGTGGGCAATGCACAGTAAGTACGCCCGCTATGAGCCTTAATTCCTTACTGCTGAGTGTGAGGAGTTCTGTTGTGCTCTGTTGCGAATACTTTATAAACTTCTTCGCTTGTCTCAGGGGTATTTTCCCAGTGTTCCTTATTAGTTCTGTCCTCCCAAAGCCTGATCTGAGCTGAGAGGTAACTCTGTGGGTGTCCAAAGACAGGCCCAGTACCAATAAATGGAGATTTGGATCATTCCTTTGCAAGGCGGTCTGCAATCTCGTTTCACTTAATGCCTTCATCTCCTGGTACCCAGATCAGTGTCACCTTATTTGTGTCGGCCAGCTTCATGACAGTAAGAGGAGTTTAACGCTTTAAGTGCTGCTTGGCTATCTGATATTATGTATATTTTAGCTCCACGCATATTATTTCGCGAGCGCAGAGTTCTATGGCGTGTATTTCTGCCAGAAAAATGGTTGTTGAAGCCCCCAGTGCCTTTGCGAGATGGCACCTTGGGCCATATATGCCCACGCCTGCTTTACCTTCCATTTTGGAGCCATCCGTGTACCATTTAAGAGATGTTTTTCAAAGGGTAGGTCCCCAGTGTGCCACTGTTGACCGTCCCGCAGGATCACCTTTAATGGTGCTTCAAAGTTATGGCGTTTCGGCATAACGTCTAAGATTGTGTTAGCCATCGGGTTCTCTATGAAATCCTGGAGGACTTTCAGGTGGCCAACCAAATTCTTTGTACTTTGGATGTTTGCCCTTTGTATCCTAAGTGCACTAAGTATGGCCTGCTCCCTAACATGCAAATGTAAAGGTAGTAGGTCCAACATAGCCTCTAAGGCCGCAGTTGGGCAGGTATGCATGGAACCGGTTACTCCTTGCAAAACTCTCGATAATATATAATATAATAGTTTTTCCACTTACTCCAATTGTACGAATTCTTATGGCTTCTTATTTCTCGACTTTCGCCCGAGTTAATTATTTTCGTATTGTTCCGGAGAGAAAAGAAAGAAAATGAAATCGATTTTTAAATAAGAACATAAACTTCCACTTTATTCTAAACTTTATTCAAAAAGTATTTAAACATTCGTTTTTGATTTCACCGCCATGCTGATTATAAGAGTCCCGACATTTAGTTAAAGCTTTCATGGACTGATCTTCTTTTGTTAAAAGTTCATTTTCTGGTCTTTCTACTTTCTACAATCATCAGCGTTTTTACAAGCTGTGTGAAATTAAATTGATATTTTTATAGTTATGATATGCTTTCGGTGCAGTGTAAAATGTGGGAACTTCTTGTTTGTGAGAGTTTACACCTTACCAAGCCATTGGCTTAGGCGTCATTGGAATTTTATAAGTTTCCGATAAATCATGGGAATTAATATAAGTAACTTCCGCGAGCCTCAGTAACTGTCGATGGGATTGCTTTGCACTCCAGGACCTAGTTAATTTTCAAATTCCTTAGGACAGTAGACAGTACTTTTCATTTGGAATCTCGTCCCTTTCGTTTTCGACAACTCCTTCCCCTTTTCGGGGCAATTTAAAAAAAAACCAAAAATAAAGAGACGGGATGCACGTGACTTTTTTTTCATTTCTAATCAACCTTTCGACTCGCCTATTTTTTACGATCCTCTCCTCGCTGACCATTCACAAAAAAAAACACTTTTTTTCTGTCAGACACTTTTTGGTGTTCGGTCCCTGCCAGGGCGTAGTCGTTCGTTGCAGTCACAAGTACAGCACATTTGCCATGTGGCATACTGTTGCATGCAGTACGCTACGACCATAACAAATTGCAATAAATTGTTACGCTACCTTTACCTAGTTATATCCTATATGGAATTTACCTGAGAACACGTCGATGTAGAGAACTTAGATTTTATTTACAAAAATTGAAGTTTTTTTGCATATACTGTGAAAACGATTTCTTTTTTATCGTAGTGAAAAGTTCTTCAGAATATAAAATCCTATGAAATTGGCTATATAATCAGTTTTACTGTTCGAGGTACCGTTCTAGAAATTCATGTGACAACAAACCAATCAAACTTGAACAAAGACCATTCGATTGATTTAGTATATATCCCGGGTTCAATATTAAATAAACCAAGTTCATAAATTAAAAAAAAGTGAGTTAAAAGCGAAACGCGAAAGAGCAAAGCAAATTCTTTTAAAGGAAAAATAATCCCAGATTGACAATTATACACAGGCAGACGGTAAAGATCAATGATCATTCATTCGTAATTAAATTTTTCGAAAATCTTGTTACCAAAGAAAATGAAAGTCTTGTCAATTTTTATATGAAATTGACAATACATTTTAAAAATTAAAATTAAAATTCACAGGTAATATACGCCGTTGACAAAGATTTGTGATTTTTTTATAACCCTAATCAATATATTTATCAGTTATAAAAGTGGAGTTGGTTCACTTTAGCAATAACCCGCCAGATATATGTATATATGTATGTATAAAATAAAAAATAAAAACATTGCCTCAACAATCGAACCCAAGACCCCTAATAAGATTCCGATCTAATGAACTACTCATTGAACGCAACGTTGTATAAATGCAGATTTAAATGAAATTGTTCTCGATTTCGTTCTCACAGCTTATATACAGATGCTTACACATGTATGGACATTTCTTTCGTATATTGGAGGGGAGGGCAAGAACCCTATAACCCGGCACCCTACGAACCCGTAATAGAATCAATAATTCCGAAAAAATTCTCTACAATGAATTTAGTAGAAAGAATTTTGAAAATCGGTTGGAATTTAGTTAAGATAAAAAGGGTGATAGCTTTTCCGTACCATACCTATGTACCTATACATATGTGTACATAAAACTATTGTAGCGAACTAGCAATCTAATTTTGAATAAATCTCCTAAACAAGGTAATGACTTCTGATTTTGTTAGGTAAGAGATAAAAAAATAATAGGATGCTTTTTTAAAGAAGTGTCTTAAATGTTGATAAAACCATCCGCAAGATAACGTTGAATGTTAGATTCTCAGTCCAGTTCAGGTGAATCAGTTGGAATGTCTAGATATTCACCGATTTCGCTGAAATTTTGAATATGCTTTCTTTTAGTAAAATCTTCCCTTTAATAACATTTGTTTGAGGAATCGTTGAACGAAATTTGTTATTTTTGGAACAGGGTATAAAATGGACCCGTATGAGCCCACCCCGGCCCCGGAAAAATTGAAAAAAATCCTCAAGATTCCCAAGAGTCATAGTTATAGCATAAAAAAAATTGTGAAGATCCGACTAAAAATAGCTGAGATACCATCTAAAGTATCTGAGGTATTTCCGACCGGTTTAAAAACAACTTTAATTAAGGAAATGCTGGTTTTTCATGGTGTCTTTTGACCGTTTCGGTCATTTCCCAAGTTTTATTTCTACTGTTATATTACTACTTATTTATATACTTTTTCAGTATAATATTTACGGCAGAATGAGCCCTGTTTTGTTGTGAAAGTTTATTTCCAATTAGTTTTCCGCTCCGGCTATAGTTTAGGAGAAAAATTAATAACAGTAGGACAACCTCCTTTTATGCAATTTTTGCGGTGAAAATATGTAAAAAATTACAATTTACGTTTACGGAATAACGGTGGATCGAAGGAATGTTTTTGTAAAGATGAAAAAGTTTCGTAATGCAACACTTACATATGCCTATGATCGACAAAAAAATTGAAAATATAACTCATATGTAGTAATTGGGTATATGTAACCCAGATGAGGAAAAACTTTGAACTTCGGGAGTAAAGGATCAGTGTGAAAATGTCTAGAATGAAAAATAAAAATATTTTAATCGATAGTGAATTTTGTTACCTTTAATTTAAATGTAATTTTTTTCTCTAGGGACATCCGTTATGATGCAGGCTTCGATAAAGTGAAGAACTCGTTGTCAGGTAAAATGTAATCAAGCTTCAGAGGGTGCAAAAATACACTATGAAGAATATCGGATTGAAAATTGAATACGCCATTCGGTAGAGCTCATCGGGGGCTTTAATAAGACACCCCACACGTCGTATTTGGGTTTGAGGCGGGTGAGGCTAACAACCCCCTCCTTAAATTTTTTTCGATAATTTTAATCGCCTTGTCGATCTAAAGACGAGTACCAAGTTCGTTTTTTGATCCTTCCCCCGTCCTCACCCCGCAAGAAAGGTTCGAATATTGAAAACAATTAAAGCTAATTTCTGAACTTCAAATAATTTAGGGTCGAAAAGAAAATCGATCACACCAATTTGTTTTTCGGTGATGTTTTATTAAATTTTCTTCGAAAATGGGTAGGCGTGGCCTTGTCCCCCGTTTGCCTCCTCATACAAAACCACAAATGAACTGAGACTACGAATTACGGGTGTAGAATAAGAAGGGCGTTAAAAAATACTGTAATTTAAAAATGGTACCATTGCTCAATAGGCAAGCTGATATAATTGCTGACCAATCTGTGAATAAGTAGAGAGACTGTTCAGAAACTTTTTCACTCTTATACCTGATCTGAAATCATAGGTGTTCACTAATTTGCTATTTCATTTTTAATGCATAGAAATCACAACGGTACGGTAAACTCGGTAATATCATATCCGTCCATTCGTCTATACGATAGCTGGAGTGAGCGCTGAAATTTTGCACACGCGATTTTTTTGTGTTAAAAAAAATTAAATTAGATGCACATGAAATTGCTACTCCAAGAAATTTAAATATTTTCGTCTATAAAAAGATTTTCCTATGGAATACCAGTCTAAAAATTGAAAGAAATATATAATAATAATAATTGTGCTTTGATAAATGCTGCGTTCCTTTTCTCGTTCTGAATGAATCTGTATGAATCGACAGAACGATGTCATAATTTAATTCTGTGCTCATTTCTTCCATTTGATAAAAGCAAGTAAAAATTCGTACAAATTGTTGTTTATGAAAAATAAAGCCATTTTTCAACAAAGGAAACTTAAACTGCACTTTTACCACCTCGTCCAAATTGTAAACAACACATTCACGAATACAAATTAAAATCGTTGTGCTTGAATCCGGTATGAACTGAGGTGCATTCAGAACGATTCGGAGTCCGAAAAAAGCGATGCAGATTGAAACTAAATCGTTCGGCCCGAGAAAAAGAACGACCTGGATTAAAAAAACTAATTCTGAAAGAGAAAAGGAACGCAGCAAAATAGTGAGTGTAATATTTCGACTTTTCGGACAAAAAACCTACTGAAACCGAAAACTTCACGAATTTTTATAGGATATCTTTAAATATGTATATACATCTTAAAAGTAATCTGTTCATTTATTTTTTATTTATTTATTTAATTATTCATTTAAGTTAGGTTAAGTTGTTCTATAAATATTAATACGTACACTGATTTATGTAATACTTTCAGAAACCAGGATTCCCTGACTTGGTGGAAGGAGCAAAAACTTTTGCGGGACGAGAGCCTACAATAAAAGAGATGTTCTGCAATTTTCTCAGCATAGAAATTAACCTTCCGGAAATGGCATGCGGTCCATGAGTCTGCACCACTGAATTATAATAATTGACTGAGCGATTTGCTATTTCATGGGGCACACATTTTGTGTTTCTGTATATCAGCGTTAGAGCACCCTTTAAAACGCTTAAATATGTAATAGTTAACCAATCAGATGAAATTTTACACCCGTAAATCGAATTAAATTGAAAAAATATATTTTCTTGTGCCCAAGTGATATTTTAATCGCTTATAAGGAATTAAACTCATTACAACTTTAATTTTCAAAAGTTATTCTTACCTGAATCCTGCGTATGGGTAAGATAGACGCAGCATGGTCAACTCCAAGGTATATAGAATACAAGGTATTCCCATTACGAACCACGTTACGCCATTAGTGACGAAATATTCTGAAAATGTATAGGCAAGTACGGTACAGAGGACACAATACTCTCTTCTCTCTCTGTCTTTCCTACAAAAATGTATATACATTAGTCATAGAATTACGTCACAGCCTATCAGCTGCAATGTGCCATAATATTAATGGGAATAACTTGTCTTCTATATACCCTGGGTAAACAGTATCTTTACCTTATTCTTCCTTCGGCGATTGCATCGATAGCCAACATAAAACATCAAGGAGCATAAGGAAACATATTTTGTGTTGGTAGCTCCAACTCTGCCATAGCAGGAAAGTGAAAACTATATAACTTGTACCATTCTTTCCTACAGGAACATCCCAGTACGCTCAGTCCATTGTTACAAGGCTCTGTGAGCTGCTGCATGTTCCCGCGAGCACAGCAGACGTACACGTCAGTCGGTCGCCAGCTCTCCTCGCATGTGTTCATATTTTGACATTATAGTTTGCGGTCCCACAGACCGTGGTAGAAAAATGTTAACTTTGTTCAAAAGCAAGCAAATCAGAAAAAAGAAATGCTGTTATTAACAATTAACAAATAGCATTGTTAGAATGAATATTTGATTTTTTTTTGTTTTTAAAGTTAGAAAATAAAACAATTATTTTATCTTATGAAAAATGTTATATATACTTGCGGTCCCGTAGACCGCATGTCACCGTTCGTATCCTGCCAGGGGATGCCTTTTCCGGAAGATTAAACAAATCGAGGGCGATGGCAGATGTCTTAAATTGAAAGCAGACGTATTAACCCTACTATTGGACGAAATCTGGATATGCCAGTAATGCTACCAATAACTCAACAATCATCCACACCAACTAGTTTTGATTCTGATCAAATTAATGTAAAAGCAAATAACATGTATTATAAAAAAAGCCGCGATTTTAATTTCGTCCGTCCACAAAAATATATATATATTTAGTTAAAAATATACGCATAATTGTTTATACAAATTATATATGGTAAGTGTACCAATTCGCGTCCACTACGCCAGATAGTTTTATAACATGTCCTAAAACGACGTATTTTCCTCAAAATGCATATGTTTCAATATCCTCATGTTCATATGTATGCATGTACCTACTACGCCTGGATTAAGGTTGTTCTGCATGTGAATACATCTCGAATGGAGTAGGTAAATACATGGCAAATTAATGTCTAAATTCAAAAGCATGTGATCATTTGTATGTTGACAGCCACAAGTTCCATTTGGAGGTAAGCGAGTTTTTCAGCAAAAAACGGGATAATTTCATATGCACTTGCTCTCAGCACAACTGATGTTAATACCAGCTGATGTTGGTGTTTTCAACTTCAACGTCATCAAAAGAAACGGGAGTGGTTAAGTGATGATCTTGTTTTAATGGGATGAGACGCCTACAAATCTTAGGCGCATTGCATTCGACGCGTAAGACTGTCAACGGAGTACGCGAAATAAAGGTACTGTAATCCATAAAACTTGCTTTAAGTCAAAAATTTGCTTTATTATTTTAATTTATAAAAGCTGAAGTTCATTCTGTTATATAATTTCTCCTTGTTTTGTTCCTTTTAATTTAATAAAATTTAGAAGGTGCTGTTATCTAAATCTACATAATTTGAATTGAATTAATTTTAATCTTATGCAGTCACGATAAATGTTTTAATTTTTTAATTTAAACTAAAAGTTGCATTTACAACTCATTATTGTTGGACAAAAGCTTAAACACGGCATTAAGTAAATTCTTCTAAAAACCCTTCTTTTAAGGTTACATTTCCGGGCAGGGTAAGGTTTTAAAAGCGAAAAAAGGCATATTTTCGTGATTTTTTTTGCGGCGACATGAGCAATATTGTTTTATTCAATTTATCTGCATATTGTGAAGTATGTCAGAAAAAAATTTCAATAAAAAATATTGATAAATACGCCTGTGACGGCGAATCTCCGAAGGCGCCTTGAAAAAAAGTGGTTTTGCGGTGAACATTACAACTCGTTACCGCATCATCTGAAACAAAAAAATCGATATGCGTTTTAAAGGTTATATGTTTCCGGAGGTAATCAGGGAGAGTTCTTTTTTTTCAGCATATGGAAGTGAAAAACGCGATTTTAGGTAAAAAAAATTTCGGTTAATTTGTTATTAAAAAATTGAAAAAAAATGGAAAAAAAACTCTTCCTGATTACCTGTTGATTTATGTGTAGAGCTAGTGTTTAAATTGCCAAAAGGATCGGTTAAGTAGATTTTGAATTCTAATGTTCACAAACTTCAAAAATGACGTTATCGCGAAGATCGATTTAAAGTTTTTTATACATGAACATTCAAATAATAACTTCGAGAAAATTTTAGCTCTGTACACAACCGTTCAGCAGAAAGTTTGCCTGTAAACTGAGTTATATCCGATGCACCCGAAAATATGCAATATGCACAAGGTCAGTTTACGTACTTTCAGAGACCCATAGAAGGAGAAAGGAATTCGGGGAAACAAAGGGACTTGAAGCTGCTTCCTAATACGGGCATCGCGCAGCTGCCGGGCAGGTATAAAAATCGAGTATCAAGGCCGGTCGTTTGAAACGCTGTAGCTCCGTTAGTTTTGCTCCGATTGACTTGAAATTTATACACAATACTCTCGACATATTCTACATTCAGAAAAAAATTAATAAAACAAAAATGCAAAAAAAAGTCTTAAAACCTTACCCCGTACTTTTGCCCTTAAGATATGTACCTTGCATATTTTTATACATATATACATAGCTCTGCAAACAAAAATTATGGATGGTAGTCTTATTTGAAAATTTAGACTACGAAAAGGTTCTCCCATTGCGAGAAATGTAAGAGTAGCTGCCAATTTTTCAGCCAGTGGTATAGCGCTTCTCATAGCTGCATCGTCCTTCCTAACATCTTTTTCGACAAGTCCAACTATTTTATAGAAACATTCTTAACATTCTGAAAATAGTTTTTAAAATCATTGTATTCGCAACTGAGTTCTTTTGTCAGAAATTGGAAACTTCCTTGTTCCATATATATATAAGAAAAGCAGAAGACTTAACTGCTTTCCTCATATATTTTTCAATTTTTTCTTTATAGTGGCAAGGTAAAAATATGTAGTTGAAACCGAAAATAAACTCACAATTGCGATTTTTTGCCCGTTCATTTCAGAAAAATTATGACATATGTGCAGCTCTTTATTATTATTTAGGCACATCATTGGTAGTTCCCTGACGTGTTCGAATGTCATACTTTTAGTTGGATGTTGTTCGATAAGACCACGATCTCCAGGCAGAGGTGTCGGTTGGTATCACTGACTTATGATAACAATGGACGGAACGATTTGCTATTTCAGGTAGCACAAATTTTGTCTCTCTGTATATCAGGATTTCAGCAGCTTTTAAAACGTTTACTGCATAAAAACATGTAAAACTCAACAAATCAGATAAAATTTTACATCCGAAAATCGAATTAAATTAAAAGAATATCTTTCTTGTGTTCAAGTGATATTTTAACCGCTTATAAGCTCTTATAAGAAATCAAACTCATTCCGACTTTAATTGTCAAAAGGTCATTTTTAACTGAATCCTGCGTATGGGCAAGAGAGATGGAGCATGATAAGCAGTATATGTATTTACCTTATTTTACCTGTGGTGATTACATTTGGAGTCAACATAAAAACATCAATTGAAGTTGGCAGCTCCAACTCTGCCATAGCGCGAAAGAGAAGACTATAGAACCTGTTCCATTCTTTCCTATAGGAAAATCACAATACGCTCAGTCCATTGTTTTAAGTCTAGTGGTTGGGATGCCACAAACAAGCCAAGCCAAGCCGTGTCCGAAAGCTATACATTTGGTTCATGTTGTTCGATTTCTTTGCTTTTGATTGCTTTGTTCAGATGGAGATGATTATATTATCGCTTTTCTTTCATAGTTTACAGTGAAGACGAATGAGAAGCCTTAAGGGAAAATATTTTTTAATGAAATCTTATATTTGATTTAATTTTTATTTGTTTTAATTAAATTTTATAGGAAACCTAAGGAAAGCAATGCTCCACTTGCTTTCAAAGACGTGACGCCACTGTAATACATCTCTATGGTTCTCTTTCAGTTTGGATTCATTATTAAGATTTCATGAGCAACTTACATACTATACCTATGAAGAAGATATTCAAAACATGAAATCCAACGCGCTGCTTGAAAACTGTTAAATGTTAATCCGCACATTTTATGCATTTATGAAAGGGAATAAATACAAGTCACAAGGTGCTAAGTCTGGACTGTAGGATGGATGAGTCGACCATTTCACCCTTCACGTAGGCAAATACTAGTGCATTGCAGACAAAATTCGATCTTCTCACAAAAATTTTGAAGAGCAGCCACAAACAAATGATATCGTTGAGCATTCATCCAACGACGCTCTGTGCTCGCTTCACTTTGGGTGGTTTGTAACGACTCGCTAGATGCACTCATTACTCGTAATAGATCATTGCCCTAATCCCATCTATCGGGGCAAAGACCTCACATATTCCCTATGAACGCAATAAATTTTCCTCGCTCAAAACATGCGACCTACACATATTGCAATTCATAATTGCTGTCGCGCTATTCATTGATCTCTTGTCTAATCAGCGCCCGAGTCCTTTGCACATACAATATCTATGTGTGAATGGTGCGCCAAAGATTTTAACCATTAGCCAGCACTCAGTTCATTTTAATTATATGTAATTATGGACATGAACAAACAATTGCTCCAGGGGGCGTTACCTCCGATTTGTATCGTTTGGTTGTACTTTTTGAGGGAGAGTCGATAACAATTGGGGTGAATTGTAAAAAGCAGTGAGGATCATGGAAGCGGGGAACTTTTTGGTCGATTTTTGAAGTTCGCGAAGCTCGGAGTAAAGCTATCGAACTCTAATATATAAAACTTTTGGTTATCTTTAGAAAAAATGATTGTGCTTCAGTAAAGATACTGAACTTTAATGTTACTTTGATTTTCGGATAATAAAATATTCTGCGTCGTTTGTGACTTGCTTGTATTTTAATGAAAATCAAAATAACTTTGTGCGATAAATAAATTGCGGTCAACTCAATTCCTGAAACAGGTTTACTATTATCAGACCAGATCTACCAGTTACTACTATAGTTGACGTTTGCTTTCTGTCTCAAAGCAGTAAAAATAAATTTCGTCACCTCCTACAATTTTCGAATGCTGTTTTTGCTTGGCTTCGGTTAAATTTATTGAATTTTGTTGCTCCAGTTAACTTGCACCTTCCTTTTTTACCTCAGTCAAATTGTGCGTGGGTGAATACCATTCAAAATCGTCTTTACGATCAGAAGTTCGTGCATTTGTTTTTTTAAGATCAAGGTTATGCCTAAAATTATGTGATATCCTTCTAGGTGGACTGAATCCCCTTAAGCAGCCTTTTCCATACAGCCTGGTGGCTTATTTTTAAGCGAGTAAAGCCTACATTGGTACTCATTGTACCACCTTTCACAAAGGATGGTGCTCAATTGTCAAGACACCGTTCTAGAGTTATTGTGAGTAGCTACTTTAGTCAAATAAATCTAAAATAAAAACAAAATTTAGTTCGAAAATTTTCGCATGTTAATTCCACTTTTTAACGAAAGAACTTATTTTGGTGGCATTCCAAGCATTGGTTAATATTAAAATTACCAAAACATAGAAAATCTCAAATAATATGAAGTTAATAAAATTACCAAAAGCGACACCTTAGGAAATAACCTAACCGCACAACTTAAGTGCCAACCATTTTAAAGGAACTGTTGACGGTTTTTGTTTTTTAAATTCTGTATGTACTTCTCATTCAAAACATAATATACATACAGGGATATGTAAAAAGAAGATAAGCGGAGTTACCATATTTTCTTTATTTTATTATATATAAATTGGAAGAATATATATAGGAAACTTAAATTTGTAATGGTGATTGATCCCACGATGTCTCAGATAGGTAACCTTCTGTGATGATCTATTCTCGTCGACGGCTACTGCAAAAAGTGTGTATAGAATTCTTTTATTCTACTTGGTCAAGGTGCTTGAACCTTGATGTAATGGCTGCGTTAACGGTGCTTGTACCGCAACGCCAAAAGAATGTAACGAATTCTACGTTGAATCTTGTGCTGCTTAATCAAGGTGCTTGTACCTTGATTTTAACAGTATGCTAGGTTAACGGTGCTTGTACCGCAACGCCAATTCAAAATAAACACAACGTAGAATTTTAAATGGAACTTCCCATTTGATGACTGAAACGAGACTAAAAATTATATTTTCATAAAACTTAATTTATAACGCTCAAAAAATGTTTACTAAGAATGAGAATTTCACACAAATTCGGACTCCCACGCATGCCTTCATAATATGACACAAATGTCATATCGTATTTCGTCTGGTGGCGACGGGCACATGTGCGTACTCAGCATAATTTGCGTGAGATTCCTATTCGGTGAGAATGGAAAAAATGAAATATGAATTTATCTTTTTTCATATGTATGTAGGTAGGTATATTTATTATCTTATAATGATATTCTAATTACTATATCTATATAATGATATATGATGAATCTATAATATATTGAAGTCTGAACAAAGTGCAATTGAGTCCGTCATCGGATGAGTGTTACCAGGTTTCATCTATAAACCGTCTTATATTTTAGAAGAATATAAATGCTTGGTTATTTAGTCTCTACATACACATACCTAAACCTGACGAAAATATTCTTATTGTAGCTGCCTATTTTGTTGAAACTATTGCGTGAGTAAACTTTTAATTTGTAGTTGTACCTACCAGCTCCTCGTTGAACCAAAAATGCATGAAAGCAAATGGCACCACTTTTATATTTTTGTCTCTTTCCTGGGAGCATTATGTCCCACTAAACTGTAATGATTGGTAACGAGAAATTGCTTAAGGTTCAGCGGTATTTTCAGAAGGTAATCCTACCCAAATAGCTTGTAAAAACACGTCTTTCGACTCATAATTAAGACCTTAGAACAGTCCCAAGTACTTTTGTAGTAAATTCGGTAAATCCCACTGACGTGTATATAAATAAATCCCCAAATAATTAAAATATAGCGCCAAATTACGACAGTTGTAGCATTGACAGTGAGAATATACTTTCTGAAATCAAAACTGGTGCTACATGAAATAGGAGATCAGTCAGTGCCAGCTACACTTAGTTTTGAATATAATATTTATTTATACATCCTTGAATGTACATACATTTTAGGGACGTTTAAATAATTCAAACTAATGTTTCTGTTTGGACTTATTTTAAATTTTAATTACTTTACGTTGTTTGTTTCATTATGGTAGATACATTGGCATTGACAAAATATATAAAGTTAAACTCAATATTACTTGCCACAGTGGACATAAACCGAAAATCCTCCTGGAGACTAATTTATTAGTTTCCAAACTGCTGGAACTCTCCATTGAAATTCATTAAATTCTTTTAATACCTAATTTGGTAAAAACATTTTCCACTTAAAGCAGGCCGAAGTAAGGAACATTTACTTTTCTCTCTGCCGAACTCTAAGAAAAATTCCCTACTTTAGCTTACAGCTTAACGTATACCTCTACAAATTATGCGAACAACGAACTAAAGCTACGACTATATGCGATCGACCACCTGTTCAACAGCATTCCCATGGGCTTGAATTAATTCCAGAGTGGTTTGCCTTGCCTTTTATCTGACTATTAATGATTCTACTACTTTAATGGATTCGCGTCTTTTGTATCCTGGCCCACGTGAATGAACCGAAGGGAAATTTTCTTGTTGTAGAAAATAAATTAGAGATTTTGAGAGTATCTGGTAGCTATTTTTAGTAAACGTTGAAATCGTTGTCATGTTGTTAATAATTAATGCAATCTGAGAAGAGCAACTCGGGAATAATGAGAGATTATCTTTGATGGTAACTGGTACATTTGCTTAGTTATTTAAGATGAAATGAATTGAAATTCTCGGTTCGCATTTTACTCTTCTGAGAAAAGCCTTTTCATCTTAGCTATAAGGAATAAGAAAAATTCTGTTTTTTTTCGTATTGTTGGAAAAAGCAGAAATAAATAACTGTTTTTTGAGTACTTTATAGAACGAATCATATAATTTACGAAATGAAAAAGGAAATAGTGGAAAAGTTTTCAAATGCTTAAGAGAATATGCGAAGTAATGAAAGTTTAATTTTTCGGTGAAAAGGACAATCCAAAAAGTCAAAGCAGTTGCGAAAAATTAATAAGTTAATGATGTGCACGCAACTTGAATGAAAACTAAAAGCAATGGTTACAGCTCCTGTGGCTGTATATAAAAAGTTATTGGAGAATAAAATAGGATAGGTAAACTGATTCAATATAAAATTAACCTGCTTGTAATAGTTTTATTGACTATCCTTATAAACTAACAATAATCCGAAAATTCGTCAAAATGCATAAAATAATAATTCAAAAGAAAACAAAAAAATATGAACAAAAAACTAAATTATATTTTAACTTCTACTGATTGCTAATTATCTGCAATAGAAAAAAAAAAATTATAATGGTTGTAATGAGAAAAAACATTGTTTTTTTTATATACTATATACCTATATACAGCAATTAAAAATTTTTGTTATAAAAAAAAAAAAAAAAATGTTAGTAGTTTTCTCCAAATTCCCTCGTAGGCTCTAATTGAAGATTAATTGGATGTTTCCCAAACTATTGCCCAACAAGTATCACAAAAGAAAAAAAAACTGAAATTATTAACTTTATTCTCAGCTTTATGGTTTTCCAAAACCTTTAATTAATTTCCAATTTGAGAATAATGTTTTTAAATGGTAATTAAAAGATTTATGGTGATATCCCAGAAGGATTTAAAATTGAAATTTTAGAACTTTTATTTTCAGTTTGGTAATTTCCCAGAACTTTAAATTAATGCTAAATTTCAATCGGTGTATTAAATTGTTAGTACAAAAGCAAATTCTTTGATTATACGACAAAAAATTTCTTTTTATGCTTACCTTTTACTATGTAAAAACTGGGAAATAACTATGGGAATAACCCTACAATACTATTGAAGAAATTGAGATAAAAAGCCTAGTGGTACTGACCCATTAGTAGACCTCAACGGGTAGATACCCGAGTTAAAAGTGAATTTCTGCTGGAATTACCCCCTTTTTATATAGTCGAGCCCATATAATATAGCAATTTTAATAAAATGTAAAACTCCAATATAATTTATCAAATTCAATTAAAAAAATGCCGCCACAATGGTTTGCTCCCTTTATTTCTGTAAAAGAGAAGAGAGTCCACAGTTAAATACATGAATTAATTCAAAAACAGAATAAGATTTTTTGAAGTTTACTGCTATGTGTAGGCCTTTGTAGATAAATGGAAACGCTTCAGCGTGTGCAGCAGAATGAGAGCAGAATTATTTCTGCAAGTGTTTAAACATAGTTGAAGTATACTGTGCCGTTTAGGCACAAATAAAGTTTTTGTCTGTACTGCCCGTATGAACACGGTAGCAGTGTCAAAATTACAAAATTTCAGTTTAGATGGAAGCATAATTTACATTTGGATAGTTATGTGAGCTCAGAATAAATTCTAACGTTTCCAGACTAAAATCTGAACTAGGAATGGGTGCTTGTGCTGTGACTCATTCCATTTTTATAGCTACCGTGACCCGTTACGTCTCTGCTCCATGATATGTTGCCCTGGCAGCGTTTGGTTTCGTAGTTTGCTTGAATTTGGACTGCAGCGAAAGCAGCTGATGTTATGTACTGTCACTTGATGACATTAAAAAATGTCAATATACGGCGTAGCTTTGTTAATTTAGTGTTTTATTTGTTTATTATTAATTATTTTGGAGCTCAGCCTATGATGTTTTAAGCAATATGGGAAGAGCTTCCAATGCAATATCCGATATGGACGAGAAATATTTTAGATGAGTATTCTGTGTAACACTGTTATTCTAGCATCGAAACTTGGTGTTTCCTTCTTTAATAAAAGTTCTCCACAATATTCGGCAAAATATTAAAATAATTGAAATTTTTTATAGCGAAATAGTTGAAGTTTTAGCGACGATGTAATTCGAAAAATATGCAAATGTTATAAATAAAAACAAAAACAGTTTTTATTCCGAAGTGTGCCTAAATACATTTTTAACTGGTTTAAGAGAACCACTAGGCTCCACAGTTCAATAAACAGATAATAAAAAGCCTTACAAGGCCAATAAATGGTCGAAATCCGTCATTAATGGAAGGTTTTTCTAGTACCTCACTTAAGTTCTACGGTGGCTAAACTAAGCGACTTACGGCCCTGGACAAGTGGTACCCCACCTGCCGCACAACGATTCGTGCTAATCCATGCAAGCCTCGTGGACACAGATGACCTGCACTTCCTAGAAAAGAGCGGTATCGAAGCTGGCACTAATCAGGAGCTTTTGACATAGCTTATAACGTCCACTGGTCATAGTATACAGCGAACCAAGGCTCCCATGACGGTGCTGAGCATCGATAGTGTGCTCGGGAGGATAATCACGCCGACTGTTCTGTCGCGGAACACAAATTAAAATAATACAAAGCTCACTATTCAAATATCCCACGATGATAATCCTCCCACGGTGCCGCAGCAGCTAAAAAATAAACAAAACAGAGGCATCTATAAAAAATAATAAACAAATAGAAGTCTCAGATCATTCACGATCTGAGAATTCAATTAAAACGAAAACTTACGTAAAAGCAAATTACATATTAATTGCCACGAAGGAAGGAAGGAATTATTCCACGATGTCTCAAGGAAACCAAAAATCTGAAACTAGAAACATATTATTAATAAATATAAATAAATATTTAAAACATCACAAACTAACAGCTACTATGAAACTTTTGACATAACCAAAATGGGAGCTCATAGCATAGAGAAAAATATTCCGATTAGACTATGATGACGTCACTGGGTGTCTAAATATATAAAAATCTCACAAACGACGCGAGCGTCATAGCAACGCCACCGGCAGACACAATTTCTATTGTGTTTCTGCCTATAAATAGCGAGCTACTGGAAGTAGCAAATCACTCGCATTTTGAGCAGTCGCCAAGACAGATCGGCAGTGTTAAACCGAAATTAAGTTTTGTTTAACAAATCTAAGAGAGACATTTGAGCCCGATTTCTTCAGCTTTATTAGCAGGCAGAATATTTGAAGCCTAGCGTTTTTTCATATGAGCAGATCAAGTGAAGCTCATATTACTACCTATCTTTAATAGGATTAAAACTAATCGATAATTCTATTTTTCAGGGTAAAAAGTCCAGCATCCAAGCATTGGATCTATTGAAAACGCCATTCCTTCTTTTAGTTTTGTTTGAATTATTATTTCATTTATTTTTTGATTTTTCGTTGGTTAAATTATTATTTCATGTATTTTTGAACTTTGGTTGAATTATTATTCTTGGTTTTTCTTTGATTGAATTATTATTTGTATCACTTGGATTTTATTATTTCGTTTTAATTTGGATTGAGTAGCACTCAGGTCACGCAGGTCTAGGTTAAGAGAATAGCTGTGAAAAATAAATTGAATTATTGACATACCAAAAACAACAGTTTTTTCAGTCTTATCCTTCCAACCGGCACCTCTCCGAATTTTATGATTAAACCCATATTGGGATTTAACACCGATTGTAACCATACACCCAGCACTGCAGAGATAGTGATAGAGCTACGGTAAAACGAAAGAGCAACCATGAATGGAGGATCAACAGACATAAAACTAAACATATAAAAACACATACACAACCACAAACAAATAAACATCCACACATACACCCGAAGCAATATCAGACACACAAGCGTACAACATGCTACTACGGCAGACGCACATAAAACAGGTAACAGAGCCGTATACAGAATGGTGGCATGCCACACCGCGCCGGTCAAAACATTGAACGACCCAGTCAGTTCATAAACATTGAACGATCCCGGTGAAAAGTGGCAATACAATAGATGTAGCAGTTCGATCCACACACAAGGCTGTCCTCCGAAGGGACCTGCTCTTAAGAGGAGTGGACCAACACAAGCATGCAATCGGTACTCCATTAAAAGTAGAGATACGTGGACGTAACGGAATGCGGGACGAAGACAAAACCCACACCACAAAGACTAATATAAATAGAAGAGACCTTTGACGAAAGCCAACAGTCGTGAATCGCGCGCGGGACAATCAACACGTCACGGTATTTTGAATTTTAATTTAATTTGATTTGAAATAAATAGTGTAAAGTAGGAAATCATAGAAGAAAAAAATAAATGGGAATAGGAAGAGAAAACTGCGAGCATAGGGGTAAGTAATAGAATAGAGTTTAAAGAATGTATTATTGATTTTTATTTAATTGTCTTTATAGTTACATATATTTTTATTTCTATTTTATTTTCTACTTAATATTATTTTTATTTTTATTATTATATTTATTATATTATATTTTGTATACGCATATGCTACAATATTATTTATGAATGACCCATTGAGAGGAAAGTAGTTTTTGATAAATCCTTGCTGGGGCAAAACGAGCAAGAGAGTCGCTCCAAGAGCATCAAATAATCACATATGTATGTACGTGCTCAAAATCATGTGCAATGACATGAATGACATCGCACAAGATAATGAACAATCATACAATCGGGAAACATCTAAAGTAAGAAAGTGAGATAGTGGATAGCTACAAAATTAAAGTCTGACAATTATCAATAGAATAGTTTCAACGCTTGCCAGTTTTAGAAAACTTCTGATGAGTCCCATACCTGGGACGAAACTAGTTAAGTATTGCCAAATAGGAGCCTTCACGGCATCCCCTAGAAATCTGCCCAAACAATTTTTTTGTTTAACCATAATAATATGCAAAACAACGAAGAATTTTAAAAATATTATAATATTATTTAATTTTTGCAGAAATGAATTAATTATCGCGTGTGTGTGTGTGTTTTTGTGTGTCATAACATCAGCTAGAGGAATGTAAATTATTTGGGACTTTTGACGAAAGGTTATCATCAAATTCTAGTGGAACAACGAGATATTCCAAAGACTGCCATTTGAACTCCATTCGGTTATTTGAATTTCTACGAATGACTTACGGTCTTTGTAATGCGGCACAACCCTTCCAGCGGCTTATTCATTCTCTACTCCGAATTTTCCCGTTCTGTGTCGTTAATATCTACGATGTACTAATCGCATCTAAAACAGAAACAGAACACGTGCAGACTCTCAGACAAGTTTTTGAGCGTCTTAAACAGTAGGGGCTATTAATAAATTTGGAGAAGTGCAGATTTATACAGTCACAAATTCCCTTCCTTGGTCACATCATCATTGACGGGTTGATACAATTAGCAACAATAATTGTACAGAGATATGTAGCCATGTAGCTCAACACCAAGCAAAGCTGATTGATTATTTAAAAGGCTCTAAGAGAGACGGTGACAAAAAATCTAGTGATCGGAAAATTCCACTGAGGCTTTCGAGGATATCAAACGGTGCTGTGATTCCAAAATCACAACCATTTCATTTACATTTACTTACCTCCTGTGGATTTCTAAAAATCCATGAGCATTCAAATTGTGGTCCCAAAATACCGCACAGTGCACGTTCCATAAATTTCCCTGCACAAACACTTAAAATTACAGCAACATGCATAAATACTTACTTTCATAGATTTTCCTAATATGTCCTAAAATGCATAAATATTCTTATTACTTACTCTCGTAAAATACTTAACTTCGCATAAATAGCCCATAAAATACTTACTCGACATTTTTGACATTTTTGTAAACATAATTCACGGAGTTAATGTACTCCACATTGCATATCGCTCAAAAATATCAAGAGCAAGATCAAATTACTGCAGACCCAAGCCAACAAATATCGTCTTATCTTTTCATTTTTTTTTGCTTATTTTCGTTCCATTTTTACTGCTTTTCGTCTGATTGGTCAGTTGAACGCACCAATGACGGAAATTCTTCATACTTTTTGCTGACGCTAGGGCGTTAGTTATTTTTGTTGATAAAAATATACAACAATCCAAAGAAACTCGAAGTTCAGGATAAGCACTCATCAAGTGCACACTCGCGGTTGGTGTTCGAGGTAGTCAAGAGTTTACATAATCTTAAGGTGAAATTTCTATAAAGTACTAGATAAGCGCTGATAAAATTTCGGCCACGAAAATAAATAAAATTTGTAGCATGTATAAAAATAAAGGAAAGTGAAACTAATCATGTAATTTACCCTAACAAATTGTGTTAAACAAAAATTATAGTCTACAATAGTGTTCCGCTCTTCTCCCCGAAGAAAGCACGGCGGTAAACGGGGTCATAACAGCAGTTATCAGAGGTCCCACTTTTAGTCCACCCATCAGCTACCGCTCCACTGGCAGTTATCATCGGCGCCTCCGACATTGCTTTAGGAGCTGCAGTATAGCAAAAGGAGGATGACGATTGGATGCCCTTGGCATTCCTTTCTGTCAAGCTATCCAAAGCTCAAGCTAACTACAGCGGTTATGATAAAGGATTACTGGCTGCTTACAGCGCCATCAAACAATCGCGTTGTTTTCTCAAAGGGCGAGCCTTCACCTTGCTTACTGATTATAAGCCGGTGACTTTCTCTTTGATGCAAAATTTTAGACAAGGTTTAACCACGTCAATTGCGGCACTTAAATTTTATTGGTTAATTTACCACAGATATATATTCGTCAGACCTTAAGCAAAGACATCGTGGTAGCCGATGCACTTTCATGAATCGACGCGATTCATCTCTCCATCACAATCTATTTTAAGGCAGTAGCTTCGAGAGATGAACAACTAAAATTTCTCCTCGACGACTTCTAGGAAGATTCCTTTGGAAAATTATGATTTAAAAATTTATTGCGAGGATTCCTCTACAGGACTACGACTCTTTATTCCAGAGAAATTTGGAAAGCAAATTTTTCATTCAGTTCATTCGCTAGCACAACCACGTAGTAAAGCTTCGGCCAAGATGATTGTCGCGCGCTTTTTTGTAGCTCTCAGTGAAGAAAGATGTCCGTACCTGGTCTAGTAACTGCCTTCCTTCTCATAGAAGTAAGGTCTCTAAACATATTAGAAGTTCATTTAGATTTAGTTCATAATCGGATCTTTGCTACCTTCACAGGATTTTTGATACTGCCTTAAAATGATTGACCAATATTCAGATTGGCCGGAAGTCATCCCTATTTCTGATATTACTGCAGATATAGTCCCGCATTCACTCTGTCAAAATTGGTTTTCTCGTTTTGTTATTCCAAAAATTATCATCATGGACCATGGTGCACAGTTTGAATCCGATCTTTTAATTGGGCTTTCAAGATTTTATGGATATAACGAAACAAAACCACTGCGTATCATTCACAATCCAACGGCTTTGTCGAACTTTTGCACAGGACAATAAAGGCCGCAATAATGTGTTATCAGGAGAAGTCTATGGTATAGCATCTTGTGTTACTCGGTCTACGTCCAATTTTCAAAGAACAGCTTGGGGTTACAGCAGCTGAGTTAGTCTATGGAGGCTTCGAGCTTTTTTAAGATTCTAAAACCTTCAAGGCCCAAAACGAATTTGTGATATCTCTCAAAAATTTGATTTCTGGAATTAAACCAACTCCGGGCTGTAATAAGTCTTCGGTGACTTTTTCAAATTGAGATCTTTGGACTCCTGCCCCCGTGTTTCACGCGTACAGATTCTATTCGTCCTTGTTTCCAACCTCCGTACGAGGGTGCTTATGAAGTTTTAAACCATTTGGGAAACTTTTTTACATAGCTAGTTAAGAGTAGATAAATCAACATCACAATAGATCACCATAAACCCTTGCTATAAAGAAATAGAACAAGATAAATCGTCTCCAGAGTTTTCGTTTTCCCCGATTAAAACTCCCAAACTCTCCCTTCAAGTAACTCTGTGGGAGAATCATAGAGCATTTGAGTTTTTTCCTGCGGACTTAGGGTCTAGAGTACAAAAATATAGGTGAACAATTTCTAACGGAGGGGCTTTTGAGGGTGGGGGGTCGTACTACTCCTCATTGGGAGTTGTCCAAAATACATCATTTTTGGTATCAAATTAAATAGAGAGCAGCGGATAATTCGTGTAGTTTGTTTTTGATCACTTTAATGTCACAACTGAATTTTACCGCCGAAAGATGGCTTTTTTGTACGTGGGTTATATAGACCCCACTTCCTATATTTCGCATATATTTCTTCCTATCTTCCTATCCCATAAAAACTTCGGAATTCAGATTAGTTAGTCTTCAGATTGTTTAGACCTCTGGGTTGAGGCAACAACTCAGTAACTCGACAAACACGTCTCACGTCAATGTTGAACCTATAATTCGCATTGAGATTGTTAAAATAAACCAATTGGCCCTATGCCAATATGGTCGCAGTGCTTTTACTACGGATCTATGGTTAGCCGTAGTGATGAGGATTATCTGCTAAGAGCTTTGTATAGATTCACATGTCTTGTCCCAATGCAATCGTTAAATAAAAACCAATAATTAACCGGAAAAAACTTTCTTTGAATAATAACAACACTCGAATTTCTTTACACGTCATAAATCTTTATTTACTCAAAAGCGTGACATATATTAACAATTAACAAGTAGGCCGAACCGAAACTTGACACTCTAAGACAAAGTTAACGCGCGGCTGATAACTAAAAAACGGCACTCGCCAGACCAGTCACTAGTCTTTTTATGTCCGATATTCGGAAGTAAACTTTTACTTGCAACGCGGATGTAAACAAACGACAACAACATTGTTCTTTGTTCTACCGGTTGCAGCACCTGAGTTGATTAGTTGTAAACAATCGCCTTACATAATAATTACCATGCGAGGGTAAATTATTATCGTAATCGTCGATTGCAAAGCAACCGGCAGTTGTAGAACAATACCATGCGAGGTTATTGTTTAGCAATTGCTGATTATTTCGCTGTGATGCTTTTGGCTGCTGGAAGAATCCTCCGTATATTGGGCCATAATATTCCTCCCCCCTTGGAAAAACTAGTTTCCGCAGGGAACTAGATCTGGTTAGTTCACCAATCTGAAAACATCTCATCCTCATTCAGTTCAGATTCTCTTACAATTTTTGCTTACCTATTTACTATCGAAATCTTGTTATTTTCTTTTCTCTGTTCTATCCTTTTTTTGTAAATTATTTCAAATTTAATTTCTCTTTTAATTTTTCTTTTCTTTCTAATGTTCTTAAATATTATTTCTTTTTTTCCATTGTTATAACAAAAAAAAATAATAAATTTCTAATATATATTTTTGAGGGTTGTTATTCATTTTACATATTATTTCTCTTTTCTACTTTTTTTTCGCACATTCAATTTCTCTCATAGTTTCCTTTCTTATTTCATTTCTTACATTTTTTTTCTTGCTTTTTTGCTTTCTGTATTCTATTCTTATTATTTTTTGTTATTTTTCCGTATTTACTTTCTTTCTTATGGCTTTTCACATTTAATTTTATTAAATTTTTTTTTCTTTTAATGCCTTGCTTACATCAATTTTATTACGTTTTTTTTCACGTTTTCCTTTTTAAAATTTGCTCTTTTTCCCTTTTTACACTATATCTCCTTCAAACATCATACACCAATTATTTCTATTAAACCTTCTTATCTATTCTACATTTCTTTCTCTAGATATATCTTAACTAGATACCTTAGTTTTTATTTGTTCAATAGAGCAACTATTTTAACTATACGTATATATACCTTTTACCTTACTTTCGAATTGACTGCCTTGCTTTCTAACTACACGGGTTGCCCCAAAACGTTACATAACTATTCTACCACATCTAATTATAAAACTTAATGCGTACTCCAATTGTACCAGTTGTTTTTTAACGACGTTTGGCAGGGTTATGGCAGGTATATTGGCTGTTGTGGGGATGATCTCGATGCTAATGTTCGGTTCTGGTTCTTCGAACGATGACTCCTTTTGCATACTTCGGATTGGTTTCGACATTTGGGTGAATCAAAATTCCTGCTAATACTGCAAGAGTGACGATGCATAAACACCCCGTAATTGATGTAGCGGCTAGGTGGATATGATGAGGAATCACTTGCCTGATGGTTTCCTCCTGCTTGATGGCTTCCTGGAACCTTTTTATGTCAGCTTCGTTGTCTTTCCAAATACCTTAAATAGCCTTAAATAGGTTCCTCTAAAGTTTCTTGACTGCTGAAATGTCAATTTACGAGTGAACATTTCACTCATAATGTTCATTTTTTAATCATTCTTATTGACCTTTAACTTGGGATTATTTTCAAACAATTTCCTTATTCCCAATTATATCAAGAGTCTACCCATACATAAAGAAATTTTAGCGCAGCCGGTGAAACTTAGGTAAGAAATTTGAGAATTTGTTGCTGGTGTGTGTTTTTTTTATTGCTAACTTTCTTTCTAGAATTTTTTGTAAAAAGGTGCAAAATTGTTTATTTTATATATGGATTTATTTTTAATTCTTTTAGGTTTCAGGCATTTAAGAAGTATTAGATTTAGTGATTTAAATTTTTGTGTTTTGTGATTTTTTGTTGTTGTGAAATTGGTAAATTGGAAATTATACTTACGTTATCTGAGGAGTTGAGCTTTATCAGCTACCCAACACAAATACACCAGGAGTTGAGCTATATAAGGTACTCCAAACACACACATGGGAGCAAAGCTAATTTTAGCTACTCCAACAAACACTAGGAGTTGAGCTATATTAGCTAATCCAACATATATTGACGAGATTGAGGGGTTGTGCTTTTACAAGCTACTCCCGCATCTTCATCTTAATACACACATATACATTAGCGGCGATCGAGGAATTGTGCTTTTACAAGCTACTCCCGCATCCCAAATAAACACCATTGCTCAGTCCACACATAAAATGCCTCGCTGGTTTCTCCTTCCCCAATATATGTTCCTAAAAAGATACAAAAAAAGGAAAACAAAGAATCTTATCTTAAAATAATTAAAAAAAAGGCACTTATCTAATATAAGGAATTCATTGGTTAATTTTCGGATTATTGTAATTGACAAAGGAATTGCATCATGTTCTACGGTCAGAAAAGAGCCAGTTCAATAAGGGAGAGCAAGTGCAAAATGAGCAAAGAGAATTTTTAAAAGCAAGTACTGACGCGTTCAGAGAAAAACCTTTAGTAAAAGTAGAACACCATTACGAAGCAATTGGTCAGTACGTAGATTCATTTGTGTTACACCACAATCAACGACACCACAAAATGTTTATATGGGACCCATCATATTAAAGTATACATTGTGTCAGTGCTATTCTTTAAAAAAAATAACAGGTGCATGGATGACATTTAATAAAAAACTATATCTTGTATGATTTCTTTAACATGAATTAAGGGAAATTCAATAATTTTTTTATCTTCATGTATTCCTTACGGAGTACCTCAAACATAGCTCAACAGGTTTCAGGTATTATATGACCTAAGGCTGCTTTTGCAGAAATCTCCATCGACAATTTTAAATCTTCATAGCTTCGATCAATCGCTAAAAACCCTTATGTTGCTATGAGTCGTTCTTAGACTGAAACACTTTCTCTCATTACAGTATTATAAGCAACCAGATGCATAAATAAGGTAAGCTAATAAAAGAAGGGTACTTAAGGGGTCATAAAAGCGTTGCGAGGAAATCCTGCTTCCATTAATGCAGGTATGACTGTTCTACCTGTTTCACAAAACGAGCCAACTGGTGTGGTATGATCTTGGTCAGGGTGAGTAGTCTTGAACGGGATTTTACGGACACAAGGACATCAGTGGGTTGTTTTAGGAAAGCAGTTTTTAGCAATAATTGAGTCAGTTTTAAATGCATGCATCTATAAAAAGACAGAAAGGGCAATCGGTTCGTAGTCCTCAAAGCTATTCGCTGGCGAGAAATCAAAAGTGCGCACGATGATATTGGCCATTGTGGAGAAGAGCGAACGCTTGACTTATTAAAATGGTGCTATTTGTTTCAGGGGATGAATCGTGCGGTAAAAATATATACTACATCTTGCATACCTTGTTTTTATAATAAAATGTATAAGGATGAGACTCGGCATCAGCAGTACGCCATTGAGAGGTCCACAATACCATTTCGAACAATACATATTGACCATCTCGGTCCCCTACCTAAAAGTAAGAGGGATAATAGTTACATCTTAGGTATAATAGATGCGCGTACAAAATTTATAATTTTGGGGCCAGTCAGATCAACAGCAACCATACCAGTTATCAAAACCTTGGAAGAAATGTCAGGCTACGTAGGAATAGTTGCACATATTGTGACAGATAGAGGAACAGCGTTTACGTCACAGAAGTTTAAGAATTACTGTGATAGTAAGGGCATAAAACTTGCGCTTATAGCGGCAAAAACACCCAGAGTGAATGGACAGATTTACGCTGGCATCTATGATAACTGACTTTTATGACAAGGATTGGGAGACGCATCTTACGGGCATTAAATGGGGACTCAACAGCATAAGCCATAGAATAGAAGACACCGCAACAGCTGCTCTGATTTTTAACCTCGGAATACTCTCGAAAATCAAATGCAGCTGACCATAGAAGAAGACATTGATGAGGAAGACATTCCATTATCAGATCTGAGAGAGAAGATAAAGAAGAAAATGAATGAAAGCCGTGAGAACCAAGCGAATAAGTTTAATCAAAACCATATTGCCCCGAAGGAGTATGAAAAGGGGGATCTCGTACTCTTAAGAACTGTGCATGGAAGTACCGGAAAATCAAGGAAAATACTTCCTCGATATAAGGGACCGTATATTATCACGGAAAGACTTGAACTCGATCGCTATGTTGTTGAGGACACACCTACAACTCAAGTTACACAGAAACCAATCAAGTCTGTGTACTCTGCGGACAGGATGAAACTGTGGTATAAGTTAGACGATTTTGAATTTGGAGAATTATTTTATATTGAAGACGAAGACATCGAAGAAAAGAAAGGGTAACCGCGATATGAATAAATAAAGATTTAAAATTAAACTAAAAAGGTATTTTTCCTTAAGTTTGGTTATATACAGCTGCGCTACGTGCCATGGATTTAGTCTCCAGCACATTATTCTGTCAGATCAATCAGAGCGCTATGTAATCTGTGTGGTTAAGATAATATCCTACTGTGTGGCTTATCATACTATGGGAACTGTGTGGCTCAGGATACTACATCAACTGTGTGAGAAGAATCTTCCTATGTGACCGCGGATAATTTGTTAATGATAAAAAACAATTCGGAGCTCATTAACAGAGTTCACTGAGGACAGTACGAAGGACGGCCGAATGAATGTAAGGAACCAGATGCATAAATAATGTAAGGTTGTAAACTACTGAATCTAGGGGTATTCTAGTTAGAAATTTGTAAGATTGAGTTTCTCTTTCCTTTATTTTTGTTTATGTTAGTTGGTTAGCTAGATCACGTTATGTGTTTATACGTATTTAATGTATTACTTTTATATTACTTTAATTATAATAAGTATTGCGGCCCTCGTGGTTAACTTTCCAGTAAGACGGATAGTGAAAAGAAGATCTCCTCTGCTTTGCTTCCAACGGCTTTCCTTATCCAGGTTATTTACTTCCCTGTGAGCGAAGTTGCTTAATTCAGTTTTTTTGTTTGTCAGGCGCGTTCGACTTTTCCAAAATGTTCCCTGTATTTCCACATTTGTAGAGTTTGAACTATGAGCCTTAGTAATAGATCACATCGGTATTTGAAAATTCGGTTCGAGTTTCCTTTGTAATAATTAATTATTATTGTTTAATTCGATTTCGAATTTACTTTATTTAATTATAAATATTATATCGGTTTTAAATTCATGTGTCAGCGATTATTAGATTTATTTTTAATTCAATGATTATTGCAATTTATTAATGCGATCTTGGATAATTAACGTACTTAATTAATTTAATTACTGTACGTGGGAGCGACCATACTCCAACATATTCTGAAGGCAATTAAAATTCTTGTCCCGAAGGAACCTCTCAGTATATTATGAGCTGACGATATTTTTATTATTATATTTAAGATCTGGCCCATAGAAAATCGGTACGTGCCTGTTCATTTCATTACACGGTCATAAAAGAAGGGTACTTGCGAGGAAATCCTGCTTTCATTAATTCAGGTATGACTGTTCTACCTGCTTCACATAAGCATCCCACCGGTGTGGTATGATCTTGGTCAGGGTGAGCATTCTTGATCGAGATTTTACGGAGACAGGCACATCAGTGGGTGGTTTTAGGAAAGCAGTTTTTAGTAATAATTGAGTTAACAGTATTTTGTTTCCCAAAATTTGGCTTAACCAATTTTAATACAATATCAAATGTTTTGCATCCATTTGTAAATAACTCGAGAGCGCAATTTTATATACATTAATTTTATGAAAAAATTTAGATCAAGTTCGTAGATATGTAGGTAAAATCTGGCAACTGGTGCTGGTAATTGTTAATTTGCGAATATATTGAATTTGAGAGCTGAAATTTCGTAAAGCCGTTCTTATAAAAACTGTAGATATAAGCTCGATAATACGCGATGTCGGACAGCTCTTCCATAGGGTTGCCATACACAAATATCGGGATTCCCAGACTTTTTACATATACTGGCAAAATTGCTAGTTTCAGACGTGTTTAATTAGGTACTGAAGAGCTCTTTAGGAATGTAAAGATCTATGAAATTAATTATAACCAATTTTATTGTCCAACTAACTATTCTAAAAAGAAATATGAAAAAACCTGCATTTTTTCAAATGAGGGGGTGGCTATATATAAGTCTTCATGGGCGGCAATTCATCCACCAGGGCATAACCAAACGTTATCATACACACCAATTATAACTTACTACCTCATTTCTCATTAATTATTGAAATATGAATGAGCACCTTCCACTAGAAATCGATGGATTTCCTGCTGGCAAAAGCATTGGTTTAACTAAGGTTTTAGTTATATCTAGTGCACGTGGGCATGTGAGTATTGATTTCTTGCCGAAATTTCACTCTGCTTTTGAATTTTCAATCAAGCAATCTTTTGATTAAGCGAATCAACAATTCTGTCGGTAACAATAGGAATTTCTCTTGTCTGGAGGCATATATTATCCATGCATACTATGTTAATGCAAATTTGTGACTACTTTAAAATTGATTTGATGAATTTGAGTGGTTTGCACGGAGATGATATAAAGGTAGACGATGGCTTTAAGCACATTATTATAGGAACCTTATTTATTATCTATTGTCTCATTTGTACTTTTTTACGGGACTATATTATATGTACCTATCTGGTTCTCGTGGAAATATTGTGTGAAACGTTTGTAAAGTAAAATGAACTAAAATTATTACAATTCAACCAGTGCCAACACTTATTGTGCAAAATATACGGATAAAGCGATGAAATAATTTCACAATATCTTCAGCGTAAAGTTTTCAGGAATTTTATGGAAAGGTTTACATTCGAAAAATATAAAAAAAAATAGGTTTTTTTATTACTTTTTATCGAAAAGTTCATGAATATTTGATTCAATATATTGTAACGCGGCGAATTACCCAACTACTGGCCTGGTAGCCCGCTCAGATAAAAATGAGAGCCAACATAAGGTCAACGACCCGGGACAACGGACAAGATCCGAACGGTCACCTGAAGGAAACAATTTTTAGCCAGTGAGTCAGCAGAGTGATCTTGTAAGCGATCGAGTAACAAGTTCGGTTTCATCGGAAAAATTAAATGGTAATTAATTTGAATTTTTTTTTGTTATAAATCAATCAATTTGTCTGTTATAAAGTATCTGAATTTGAGTTTCTTTTTTGTAAAAAAAAAAAACAAAAACCAAGTAAATTACCTGATTCGCGAGTGCTTTATGTGCGTTGCTTTGTACTCTCCCAGCATAACGAAATACTGAAAAGGTTCTGAGAATCCCTACAGTAAAAAAGAATGCTACATACTTCCTAGTGGAGAGCACATAAGTCCCATTTCTTCCCAGTTCATTGGAAGAACAGCTAAGTACCCTGTACAGAATTCTTTTATTCTGCCTTGCATTGTCAAAGCACATAAACCTTGACCAATGCAAATTGAGATGTAAGACCAAGGGCACATAAACCTTGACTTCTTGTAGAAGGTGTAAACGGTGCAATGTACCGCGACACTATGATGATATGTTAGGCGGAATAACTAGCAAAAGATATGCAAACGATTTTAATGTAAACTTTATTAACTGAGTACGCTATAGACTTTAGTATAAAACTGAATGAATTTATTTCCTCAATCTTACTCTATATATACAAACAGCTAACTCTAGGTCAATGCATAAAATACAAAATGCTTACAATGCTGAATTGACATTAAATTAATTTTCTTGCAAAAATCGCTCGTAAGGCAGTGACCCCAGTGAGAATGTTTTTATTGGATTGCAATAGTTACCAATTTTGTGAATTATTGAAATGTAAGTATTATGTACAATTGTTTTTCTTGTTTTATGCGTACATTGACCTGAGGTAATTCGGTATGTACATAGTCAGCTATCTAATTTAGAAATATTCTACGATTTCAACATTGTCCCCCGCGTTGAATGGTAATTCAACTAATTTTCCTTTTCAAGCCCAGTGTTAGCACGTCTTGTCCCACATTCAAGATCAGCGTTGACACGTCTTGTCCCACCTTGCCGGGGTGCAGCTACTGGTGTCTTCGTCTTGAGTCGACTTCGGCGTACCTTTTCTCGGCATTTCCACATCATACACAAGAGTATTATTATCGTTAGTAGAATGGCCCCATAGCCGACTGCAAATTGATGAATATATCATGATGTGTAAATGTTAGCGGGATGTTGTCTTTGAATTGTATCACTTCGTTCCTTATCGATTCAATTTCAGCCAAATGTGATTGATAAGGGCCAGTTTCATGCAGTCCAGAGCTGAGTTTGTTGTCGTAGATGTCGTAAACAAATGCTGTCAAATTGCTCGATGGAATATAAGATGCTCTGCTGTTGGATGGATATATTCTATGCCCTTGAATGGTCACTAGTGGTTGTTTGATGAGACATCTATCTGTGATTTTTTAAATTCCAGCGCCTTCTATGCTGCGTTGCGTGGTGTTGTCTCCACATACAACGTTGATAGTGGTTTTTTCCGTTAGTATGTATGTCCACTGATTAGGACTATATAATTGAATCCAATGAGGTCCATTTCCGGTCTTGATCAACTGGCATGTTGGTGGTTGTGGCAGCTGATTTATTAGGCTTACTTCGCATGAGCTAACTGTTGATCCCCTTTTATATATTGGATGTTTTTGTTTACAAATGTGCTTGCTGTCCTCGATGATGATGCATGACTGTAATTCTTCTTCACTCAGTGGGTAGTATTGATCTCTATGTAAATTGATAACTAGGAACTGGGACGAAGGTTTGATGGTGACAAGTGAATCATTAATCTGCACTGGAAATGGTGTAATTTTGAACAGTTCAAATTCCTCCAATGATATTAAAGGAATTTGTAATTTGAAGATTAGATATCGTGTAGCGACTCTTCCCTCGATGGTCATGAAGGTATAATACCTCAAAGCATCGTCCTGTGATATTGGCAGTCGGAATGATGGAGATAAATGTGCTCTTATCCTCGTGAGTTCCTCTTTTAATTGGATTGGAGAGATCAATAACGGGCTAATTTTTCCGTGATGAGTGTCTGTGAGTACGTCTAGAATTGATGTTTGAATCCGCTAGAAGTTAGAAGCGGCAAGAGTGGTCTGCATGGTGAGTGCGGTGAAGGATTGGTGCAACTTCTCTTGATATAGTTCTTCTGCTATGCCATTTACTTGGTCTGCAACATGCTAGAGCTGGGTTTGCAGCTGCCGAAATTGGCTGTCGATGTCCTCTTCCTCCTTCTTCATCACATTTAAAGTAGCATCCATAATCGAGGTTTGATTCTTTATCAGCTGCAATAAGTGCTCCTCATTTGTGTGAATATCATCTATGGTTCGCGACATTCTTTCAGCGTAGTCGGAGTCTAGCACACCAAATAAAGTGTTGGCGATACTTCCAACGAAATTTGCTACCCCCCTTTTAGTTCTCTTGGAATTGTTATTGTCAGAGAGAAGCATGTTGTTTGTTGTTAATTCTGCCAGCAGATGTTTCACATGCTGAATGATTATTGAGCAGGAGACTCTTTCATTTATATGCTGACACATTTTTTCGAGTGTCTGAGTACAGTTTTGCAGGAACTGATACTCTCTCCATTATGGCATCATATCAAAGAATATGACGAGGTGCCATTCGTTGGCTATGAGGTTTGTTACCCCTAAGTTCTCAAAGTAGAACCCTGGTTGATGAATAAATGGTTTCACTTCAATAGAGGATGCTTTAACAGGTGGTACAACTAAACAAGCTAGAAGTAATGTCACAATTGCAGATCTGAGAGAACTTCTTAGTTTCTTCCGAGGGTTAGCCTTAGTTCTGCTGTTGTCGCTTTCATTAGAGGTTGTAGGTGCTTCATTGGTGATTTCAGGATGTTGCCATGCTGTAGTTTTCGATGTTTTTTCGCTATCTCGTATGCTCCCATTATCTTGGACTGAAGAATAATCTGAGCCTTCAGTTGATATAGGCAATGGTGCGAGACGATGAATCGGTCGCCGGAGAATGCCAGTCGAAGTGCGAATGTCGGCTACACGAACCAGTCCATCTTCGCCCTTAATGATATCGATTATACGTCCAAGTGGCCATTTCAGTGTGGGTGTATTGTCTTCCTTTATTAGGACCATAGTCCCTAGTTCAATATTTTCACAACGCTGCTTCCATTTATACCTGTGCTGTAGTTGACTTAAATATTCAACAGTCCATCGCCTCCAGATCATTCGGATCCGAAGACATTGGTGTAAGTGGTCGAGAATTCTTCTATCTCTATCACAGCCGTCTCTAGTTCTTCATAGGTTAGTGAGGCGACTGCTAGTGTGCGTTGTAACAGATGCTTAGCTGATTTAACAGCAGCCTCCCAAAGTCCACCAAAGTGTGGGGATCGGGGCGGAATGAATCGGAAATCAATGCCTTTGGAGCTACATGCTGTCCTTATTTTATTTTGCGATGTTGTAGATTCTAATATTTCCTTCACTTCCTACGAAATTGGTCGCGTTATCACAATAAATGGTTTTGCAATGTCCTCGTCGAGCCATGAAGCGACGTAAAGCTCCCAAGAATCCTTGTGTCGACAAATCACTTACTACCTCTAAATGCGTGGCCTTTGTCGGGAAGCAGCAAAATACAGCGATGTAGGACTTCTGTGGTCTTTTTCCACGCATCTTAAAATGAGTCCATATTGGTCCACAAAAGTCCACACCACAGTTCACAAATGGTCTGGCTGGTTGAACTCTGTGTGCTGGTAGATTTCCCATCGTCTGTGTTAGAAGTTTCGGTTTTGACTTAGCGCATTGGACGCAATGCTGTACTACTGAACGAGCCAAAGTCTTTCCTTTAACTGGCCAAAACATTTGTCTGCTTATTGCTAGAAGGGTTTGTGGACCCACATGCAGATTTTCCTTATGTATGTCGTTTAGTAGGCATTTCGTTAGATGATGGGAATGCGGCAGAAGTATTGGATGTTTTACTTGGTATGATAGGTTTGAGGCTTCAAGACGACGAATTTCTGTGGTTCATATCTTCAAGTAATTTGGTGTGTTCCCTTACGACAGTAGTTGTGATTACTGATTTTTCTCGTCTTCGTTCAATATCATTATCTGCACCGTTTTTTGTATATGCAGGTGGCCATAAGGCTTCTGAGCCATGCAGGCAGGTCGGTCCATAAAACCGAAGTGTGCATGTTCCTAGTTTTTCGGGTGCGATTCCTCTCGAGAGAATGTCTGCCGGATTTTCTTTGGATCCGATGTGTCGCCACTGCTTAGGGATTGTTAATTGTTGTATAACAGATACTCGGTTGGCCACAAATGTTTGGTACGATGAAGATGACGAGTTTATCCAGGCAAGAACGATTTCCGAATCAGACCACAAAAACATAGGTGCATTTATGACATTCAGGTACTTCTTGATTCGCTGACCGAGCTCAGCTGCAAGTTTTGCTGCGCACAGTTCCAATCGTGGTAACGTAGTCTGTTTAATTGGGGTAACCCGAGATTTTGCACACAGCAGCCGCACCCTGATGACGTGCTGCTTATCTATCGACCTGATGTAGGCCACAGCACCGTAAGCTTCTCTGACGCATCCGCAAATATGTGAATTTGAACTGATTTGGTGTTCTTGTGAGCGAATACATGTCTTTCAATTTTCACATTGTTGAGAGCCTTCAGACCTTCCCGGAAGTTGAACCAATATGTGTGAAGTTCTTGAGGAAGTGCTGCGTCCCAATCACATTTCAAGGTCCATAATCTTTGTAGAAACACTTTAGCTGTGACTACCACTGGAGCCATCATGCCTAGTGGATCGAAGAGTTGTGCGATGTCTGAGTCTGTATTTCGATTGCCGTCGACAAGCTATCAGCTCCAGTGAGTACATCATCCACATAAAAATCGCGTTTTAGTACTTCAGCTCCTAGCGAATATTGTTGGGTCTGTTCTTCCGCTAGCATTTGCAGACATCGGGTTGCTAAGTATGGAGCACACGTTGTGCCGTATGTCACAGTGCAAAGTTTATAGCATTTTAGTTGATCCGTAGGGTTCTTCCGCCACCAAATAAGCTGGTATTTTCTATCTTCATTGTGGACTCGTATTTGTCGATACATCTTTTCGATGTCCGCAGTAAACACAAATCTTGGCATGCGAAATCTTAGTAAAATTGAGAAAACATCATCCTGAATTGTTGGTCCTGTCGCTAATACGTCATTCAATGAGATATTTGTGGAAGTTTTGGCAGATGCGTCAAAAACGACTCGAAGTTTGGTAGTGCTACTTTCAGGCTTAATCACACAGTGGTGTGGAAGGAAGTTGTATGGTTCCTCTATATTTGTGAAGTTTTCTTCTTTCATGTGCCCAAGTTCAATATACTCTTCCATGAACCGTACGTATTGTTGTTTTAGTTCTGGATTAGTGGATAATCTTCTTAAGGCTGTTAATCTTTGGAATGCTATGTTTTTAGATTCTCCCAATTCTACTGGGTTATTCTTAAATGGCAATTTGACTATGAAGCGACTATGCTCATTTCTTCTCGTAGTTTGAACAAAGTGTGTCTCACATTGTTTTTCTGCTGACGTAAATGCCCGCGATGATTGTTCTGAGTCGTCCAGTATCCAGAATTTTTCTACTTGTCGATTAAGTGTTTCGTCTTCTGAACACACTCCACAGGTTGTTTGGTCGGTGGCTATTCGAGGAATCTTTCCTGCTGCTGTCCAGCCAAACACTGTGTTTTGCAAAGTTGGGAGTGCGTCGCCTAATCTAATTTGTCCAATTGACAAGATCGAGTAATATAGTTCAGCACCAATCAACAGATCTATCGTGTCTGGCTGATTAAAGCGTGGATCCGCTAATTGTATATTTGTTGGTATTGACCATGACGAAACATCTATCATGTGCGCGGGCTGCGGAGAGATGATTCGGGGTAAGATATGAGCTTCTAGTCGAGTGTTAAAACCATTGATGCGGGATTCTAGCCTTATATTGACTCGCTTCTGTCCTTGTTGCCTTCGTGAGCCAATACCTTCTATGTTAAGTCTGTCGAAGGTTGCCGAAAGTCCAAGTCTTTTAACTAGTCTTTCTGTTATCAGATTTATTTCAGATCCAGAATCTAATATGGCTCGACACTCGATGCTTTGACCAGAGTTGTTGCTCACCCTTACGATAACCGTACTTAGTAGGATATAATTCCTAATATTAGCCGTAGCCTTTGCGGTAAGTGAGTTCGATCGTTCAGTCTCATTGCCTGATGGTACTAAGCTGTTTCTTGATGATTGGGCCGTAGTTGCTGCAATATTGTTATTTCTTGACAGTGTATTACTCGTCGGCAGTTGACTTACAGATTGCATGTGAAGCAGTGTATTATGTCTTTTCCACATTTAGTACACCATCTGGATGGACAGTTGGCCATCATGTGACCTTTCTTCAAGCAGTTGAGACATGCATTAATTCTTTTTACTAGTGCAATTCGTTTGGATGGCGATAATTGAAGGAATTTTTGACACGCGAAGAGTTGATGATCGGTGTCATTGTTGCATGATGGACAATTTGTCTTAACTGTTGTGGTTAATGCTCTCTGCGTGTGCTGCCTTCTGTTTTCTATCTTAGTTGCTTCGCCGAGGGCCTCCAGAGACTGAAACCGTGTTTCTAAAAAGTCTAGAAACTCTTTTATTGTTAGTTAGTGATTGTTCCCACAGTGTGTGTGTGATCTTGTCCACAAAAACTTAGGGCCTTAAACCAAAAATGACTCTGTGGTCATACACATCTATTATTAGACCCATGGTCACATACGCCTCACTCGTTTGGTGGCCAAAAACAAAACAAAAGACAGCTCAAGCTAGTTTGCAAAAACAACAACGGCCCTAGAGGCTATGTTGGACCTGCTACCCTTACATTTGCATGTTAGGGAGCAGGCCATACTTAGTGCAATTAGGCTACAAAGGGCAAACCTCCTAAGTACAAATAATCCGGACCCGATGGCTAACTCAATTTCAGAAGTTATGCCGAATCGCCATAACTTTGAAACACCATTTAAGGTGATCGCCTTGCAAAGGAAGAAGCCAAATCTCCGTTTATTGGCCCTGAGCCTGTCTTTGGACACCCAAAAAGTCACCTCTCAGCTCAGATCAGGCTTTGGGAGGACATAATTAAAAAGAATACTGGGAAAATACCCCAGGGCTGGGACAAGCAAAGAACTTTATAAAGTACTCGAAACAGATGACCAATGAATTCCTCAAACTCAGCAGGAAGGCTCATAACGGGCCTACTTACTGGGCATTGCCCACTTAGACACCACCTTAAGAAGAAGGGTAAGGTCAATGATGAGACCTGTTGATTCTGTATGGAAGACGATGAATCCGCTGAACATGTCCTATGTGACTGTGAAGCTCTGTGCCGCATAAGGCTAAGACATTTAGGAAAGGCATTTCCACTGCCAGAGGATGTCGAAAAAATGGCCCTAAAGAATATTATAGGCTTCATCATCAAAAACCTTAAGTTCGAATGGGCGCCCTAGGGCATCAAGGGGTAATGTGACAATAGATCTTATAGGTCGCAGTGACAAGATGAGAGGCCGAAATCCTGTCTGCATCCCCCGTAATTAATAATTAAAAAAATTTTAAAAAATCGCAATTTAACTGCTCCCTTTCCTCCGCTCGGCCAGGGCGATTAATAGATTGCGAACTTCAATTAAAGACTTTAAAACACAAATAACATAATTAAAAGCGTTACAATTGGTGCCAAGTGTGGGCCGTGCTTTTTCAGTACCTATGTGTACTGAACACCGGGATCAAGTCAGCTTGTGCCCTTTTGCTCTATGTGTGGTTTCTGTCCGCACTGAGCTGGCCTTGGGACACCTCCGTTATTATTTGAGAGATGTACCGCCTCAGTCAAACTACCTACCTGGGAATATCCTTGAATTGGATCACACCAGAGTGTAAGAGTCATACCAAATAACAATATACTATTAGATATAAAAATCAAATCCTCTATAAAGAAAAATCTGTTTAAAATATAATTTCATTGAATATTTGTTTAAGTTATATAACAAACTCTTGAGTACTTTGAACAAGAAGCTTGCATCAAAACAAAATACCATAAAATATATTATACAAATATATCCATATAATGGCTAAGTACATGAAACACGTTCCATTTTATCAAGTAAGTAAGGAAACGATAACAGTAGTGGTATTTCATTGGCGAAAACATAATCCGAAAACTATGCATCTCCCAATTATGCTACACCTCTTATATCTCCTTACAATCACAGACTATACTCAAGTTCAACAGGGTATTCTTTCCCCGCTGATTATTCCAAGCCCGTTCCCTTGGCTGTGGTTAGATGTGGCTAGATAGTAGATAGGGACAGTAGGAATCTCGTTAATCTATCCATGCGCGTCACTAATTAGATGACGAGGCATTTGGCTAGGTTCTGTTTATTGGTCATAATCACAAAATAATCTAATCTATATCTAATAGTGCTACAGATTGATTCTTAAGAATAAAAGACGACCAAATTATTGCCACTGAGTTGGTAGGCAGTGGTAGCAAATTATTAGCTTCGTCTGACATGAGGTTGTCTTCCATTATTTCTCCATACTGTTCTCATGAAATACCTCTCATAGTAGTCATAATAATTTCCTCAACATCTTCAGGGCTGAGTCCTAGTTTTTGTATTAAATGTTTATTCTCATCATACCATGTACCCCTGGCACCAACAATAAGTGGAAGAGTTATGATATTCTTTTGTGGATGCATTCTTCATTCTATCCATGAAGTGAGGACCGCTATAAAGGATTTTTTTGTGTTCGAATTGGGCAAGAAGTGGTATACCTCTCTCCCAGTTGATTCCAACGTCCTATACAATAACATCCTCTCCTTTAATAAATATGGCATCGGGTTTACATAACAGGCCATTATTGCATCAAACATGCGGTTCAATATTGACTTCCCATCTTTTTTTCCTTGTTGAGTCAGCCAGTCTTTTCCAATGTGTCAGCGGACAATTTTGAAGCAAACGGGATAGAGACTCAACCTTTCTGCATCCAGCACGACACATCCTAACCTCCGGGGGGGGGGGGGGGGGTTCGATGGAATACACACAGTGGGTCGGAGGTTATATCGCAGAAGAATCGCGTTTATATACTGTTCCGCATTCCAGTACATATACGGGCGGCGAATTAATAAATTTGCTAGAAGCTTGAGGATCTAATACTTCTTTTAACCCTTTTCCTTGTAGCTGCTATGTAATTCATTAGCAAAGCTTATTGGATATTTGGGGATCAATTTGCTTCTCAATTCTATCCAATATAGGTTTAGCTACCTGAATAGTTCTTCTTAGCAGTGGCGATGCATCTTCCAGCTTAGTTAAGCGGTTCTTCATAACTACAGGTATATTGTTCTCAAAATTAAAGATACCCAGCCCTCCCGTCTTTACTGTTGCATAGAAAATACTGTTAGCACAGTGTACATTCAAATGTAAGGTTCGCCTAATAAAAGCCCGTATTTTTTTTATCGGCGATCTGCAATATCTTCTTCGATGCCATGTATCTCGGGATACGATAAGTTTTCAGAATTTTTATCTTTTGTTGTGCTTTCAAAGGTGCTCGTCCAATGTAGCCAATCTGTTGATAAAGCGCATCAGTGCTGCATTTGCTCAGTCCTTGATAACTAAAAGTTTGTCCCAAGTAGCTCAGTATATCCCGGATGGTGATGGGGGTAATATACTGTTCATCAATTTTGAATTTTGGTATTGTATCGATGAACACCTTCTTCTTACTTGGGACTCTGCAGATAGATAACGACTTACATTTAGGAGCATTAAGTTGGAGCCCTCGTCTCCTAAGGAAGTCCGTAGATTTTATTACCATTCTATTTTCACTAGCAGCGTCTTCTGCGAAAAGGACCATCTCATCAGCATAGGCGAGCGCTGATAATTTGTTGTTGTCTCCCATATCAACACCGCCTCCTCCTTTATCTAGCTCAAATAGTAGCTCATCTAATAGCACGTCAAAGAGGATAGGAGATAGCGGGTCATCAGCTTTAACCCCTCGCTGAATGTTCACGACTCCAATGGAGTGACCATTACAATTGATTTCAGTTCTGAGCTCTGTTGTCCATAATGACTGCTTTAGTTTTTTTATCTAAGTTGAATCTTTTCATAGCTCTTCTCAAACTACTGTGTTGTATTTTGTCGAAAGCCTTCGAAATGTCTAGAGATATTAACGTAATTGGCTGTCCGGCTTTTCTTCGTTCATTGATGACAGCTTCCAAAGTAATGCAGTTGGCAAAACATCCATCAAGTTTGGAGAAACCTCTTTGGTTAACGTGTAGGCTAATTGCATTATCAATTCTCTTCGCTAGTATTTTGTTGAAGATACGAATGAAGATTGAGCCAATTGTTATGGGTCTCCAGTTCTTGACATCTTTTAAGTCTGATTTTGACTTAGGAATCAGGATGGTACGGCATTCCTGAAAAATTGATGGAACTCGTTTGGCTAACTCACTTTCCTCTTCATCCGTCCACAATACTCTGGCATTTGAACTCTCGGCACGCATCTCGTCATTATAGGCCGTAGGATGTTGATGCCTCATATGCTGTTTCATCCCTGGAAATGTCCCAAATTCTCTTCCACATATTGGGCATTTCTTGTCATCTGTACTGCTTGCTCCTCTGCAGTATCGTCGTTGGTGCTCCTTGAGGCCAGCAAGAGAAGAGCAGAATCCTCCGCACGCGCATTGAAAGTTATTCGCCCGTGATGCAGACATAATGGCTATGCTCATCAGTCAATTCCTTAATTCGGTTTGTAGCATCACCAAACTGTAACACTATGTGCCAATAAACTGTCTTAAAATATACCTTTTAATTGCCCTAGCCAAATAACTAAACCTAAAACGACAAACAAAACAAGACCGAACCAACGAACAAACCGTAATAATAAACATAAATATCACGTTTGTTAGATACTAGTCAATGATGTCGTCAAAAAAATTAAAATAAGAGAAAAGGTTAATAAATAATAAAAAATAATTAATCTACAATATCGGACAGACCAACACAAACAAACAGTAATAAATAATATATAATATAAATATCACAGTTCGTTAGATACTAGTCAGTGAAGCTGTAAAAAAAAATAAAAACTAGTCAGTGATATCGTAAAAAAAAAATAAAAAGATAAGATAAGACAGAAAGCTAATAAATTAATAATATACGATATAAAAATGACCAAAACAAACAAATAGTAACAAGCAAAAGCTAAAACGAACGGACTAACAAAAAGGAGTCGGCAACCACGTCCTCTGCTGGTCGGAAATATACGCAAATCTTCAGAAAGCACTATCTTCTAAACGCGCCAACCGATTTTAATGCGGTTTACGGCAAAAGGTTTAGAATCTGGAGGTAAGCATACCCCCCAAAAATTAACGGTCCAGCGTTTCCCGTTCACGAGATGGAAAAAGTGGTCCTCTGTTGGTCGGAAATATACTCAAATCTTTAGAACGCACTATCTCCCAAACGCACCGACCGATTTTAATGCGGTTTGCTGCAAAAGACTTAGAATCTGGAGGTAAGCAAACGTTCCAAAAATTAACGGTCCAGCGTTTACCGTTCACGAGATGGAAAAAGTGGTCCTCTGTTGGTTGCCAACACATAAAAAATACACAAAATCCGCTATCTCCCGAACGCACCGCCCGATTTAATTGCGGTTTTTTCCTGATTTCTCAGGATCCCTAGATGGGCAGCTGCACAAAAATACCCAGTTGCAACTCTCTCCGTTCAAAAGATAGCAGATAACGGCCCCACAAAAAACACAAGCCTCCCTTATCTCGGGAACCCGTTAACCGAAATTCTTGCGGTTTCTTTTAAAATACGTAAATAACAGAATTATATAAATATCAGAAAGATTAACAAAAACAAAAAAGATACTTCCCAAGATATTAATAAAATCCTTGCAGAGCAAAATAAAACACATCCGACCCAGACCGAAGCTCTTAAGAGATTCATAGTTACGCCCGCCGTTAACCCGCGCTTACTTGAATTTCTTCACTTTGACATTCAGAGCACTGGGCAGAAATCACATTGTGTCAACACCCGTTAGGGCCATCACAATGCTTTGTTTTAATTAGACAGTCGGATTCCTCAAGTCCGTGCCAGTTCTGAATTGATTGTTAATTGTTGCCGTTATAAATTTATAATAAAAATAATTATTTAAAAAAAATCATTTATAAATTATTAGCAAGAAAGTTCCACAATTGGTTACGTAAGCTTCTATCCGGGGAACAAACAAACACAATCTTTAGAAAAAAAAAATTGTATAAATCCTAATTTACCCAAAACGAGTACATAGACCATAATATTGTTTCCAAATCATGCCCGACTATCTCAATCTTCAGAGCCAATCCTTATCCCGAAGTTACGGATCTAATTTGCCGACTCCCCTTACCTACATTATTCTATCGACTAGAGACTCTTCACCTTGGAGACTAGCTGCGGGTTTTAGTCCAAATGTCGGCTCGTCCATTCGATCCACTGGTGTACCTGTCGATGCTCATTTGAGTTGGGACAGGGGACAAATATTTTCGAATGCAGCACCTAAAGCCCCCTCCCAAAGTCTAAGCGGGAATCTGACCTGTAATTTGACACCATTCGATGGAATTGTATCGTGGTCAGATTACAGAATCCAATTTGAGATTATAGCACAAACAATAACTGGAACGAGCAGGAAAAGCTGATGCAATAATCACACAACTCCGAGGCAACGCTTTATCTGTCCTCAGCGTTTTTCATCATGATCGTCACATCCAGCTCTACGAGCTTGTTGCGTTGCTACAGCAACGTTTCGGACTGGATCCTTACGCTTGTAAATTGCAGTTTTTATTTTTATATTATTAAGCCAAGCTCAGGGGATACCCTATGATGCAAAGCACAGCGTGGCAGGAAGGAGATAGGGAAAGGATTAAGGGATATGAGGAGAGCGGCGGAGGTGCCGATGTATGTCGCCCTTAAGCTTTCGCAGGTTGTATGCCGGAGGAAAGACAGAAGATGGTAGACTGTTCCACATTCGCACAGTTCGGGATAAGAAAGCATCACGGAATTTTAGTGTACGGCCGAAGGTAATTTGAAGGGTAAAAGGATGAGCGCGGGATGCAGCGCGAGTATTCCGTGCAGGAACTATTCTACAAGGGATCAGACTAGATATTTCATCAGAACATTGACCATGCATATAGCGATAAAGGAGCGAAAGGCATCCAACATTGCGACGGTGCTCGAGCGAGTCGATATGACGAGTAATTGCCACATCGCCAATGAGCTTGCAGGCTCTCTTTTGGACAATATCCAATGAAGCTAAGGCTGTGCGACCAGCCCCGGCCCAGATATGGGAATTGTATTCCATTCTAGGTCTGATGTAGGACTTGTAGAGGAGCGCTATATTTGATGGGCTGAAATATTTCTTACACCTTTTCAAAAAACCAAGACATTTTGATGCTTCTTTGGCAACCGAGAAGATGTGATCTGTCCAGCTTAACTTACCGGAAATATTAATGCCAAGAATTCTTAGTGACGGTGAATCAGAAATTAATGCCCCATCAAACGAAACGGGAGTGGTTAAGTGATGGTCTTGTTTTAATGAGATGAGACAGCTTTGGGTCTTAGATGCATTGAATTCGACGCGATTGACTTTGCCCCAAGCGAGAATATTGTCAAGATCGTTATTCAATGATCTAGTCATGCAATCTCGTTTAACACATGTGGCGTTCGCTCTGGAATCCGCAAGGGTGTCAAAGGAGTATGCGAAATCCAGGGTACTGTCATCAGAAAAGCTATGGATAGGATTAAAAGTAAGGGAAAGCAGATCATTAATGAAGATTAGAAATAGAGTCGGAGAAATAACAGAGCCCTGGGGGACACCGGCATTAATAGGATGAGGTTCAGATATAATGCCATCTAATACAACACGTATTTGGCGACTAGATAAAAAACTTTCAATCCATAATATAAGAGGAGGGGAAAGACCAAGTGCTTTGAGTTTGGCTAAAAGGGCTGGATGCCAGACTCTATCAAAGGCCTTTGAAATATCTAGAGCAACGATTTTGGACTCACCAAAATTGTGAAGACTACGATTCCAACGTTCCGTAAGAAAGGTCAGCAAGTCTCCAGATGAGCGACCGTGCCGGAAGCCGTATTGGCGATCGTTGATGAGCTGATTGGTTTCCAGATACTTCATTAATTTGGAGTTAATGATAGATTCAAAAACCTTTGAAAGAATCGAAGTGATTGCAATTGGTCGATAATTTGAGGGATCGCAACCCTCTCCTTTCTTGGGAATAGGCTGAACGTGAGCTAGTTTCCAAACAGTTGGAAATTTTCCTGTCGAATAGCACAGGTAGAATAGTTTGCGCAGAGGTTTAGCCAAGGATGACGCACAGCTTTTAATTAATTGGGGCGAGAAACCATCAGGACCTGCGGCTTTAGAGACGTTGATACCATTAAGGACCTTGAGCACATCTCTCGTACGGATGTGTATTGGCTCTTGTACACATCCGCACGGGGGATGCACGACAGGTGCCTGTGAAGTGGGTGGAAGAAAAGAATTTGATGCGAATCTAGCAGCCAAAATATTAGCTTTATCCTGGGAGTCAACAACCACTTCACCATTATTAAGTAGTGAAGGTATAGAGGAACTGCTGAAGTTGTTCCTGATGGTTTTGACCAGTGACCAGAAACCTTTACTACCTTTGCGGCTTGCCAAGATTCATTGTCTAACATTCTGGTCAAAAAAAAATTTTTCTCTCTGGATAATGGACTTGCAGGTGTTCCGTGCAGTCTTGTAGATTTCTTTCAGTTCTGGACAAGGATGCACTTGATAGGCGCGAAAAGCAGACTCTTTCGCTTTTATAGCTTGGTTGCACTTATCGTTAAACCAAGAGCGATATTGCTGTTGTTGAGATCTGCTGTAAGAATACGGAATATATTCACGCATGCCTAGACTTAGTAAGTTACTAAGATCTAATGTGCATTCATCAGCATCCCTCGAAGCAAAACAGACCGACCAATCTATATCTCTGAGATACTGATTGAGACTTTCCCAATCAGCGTTCTTATAGTGCCAGAGAAGCCTACTTATAGGTGGAGAAGTGGGGCGGCGCAGAGATGAGGTGATAAATTGAGCCGTGATTAGACAGTGGTCTGAATTACCAAGAGGGGAGCCGACTGCGATAGAATATTTGTCAGGGTGAGATGACAGAAACAAATCTAGTAGATTGGCCCTATCACCAGCTGCATCAGGGATTCTCGTCGGTGCATCCACTAGCTGATGCAAATTGAAAGATTCACAAAATAGTTCCACGGAAAGATACAGGGCATAGAAGAAAACCCTTTTAATTTCACTCTGGAGCTCCAAAGACTGGCTACGGCAGCTATTCCATCGTGCCCTGTAGACATAGTCGATCGTATGGTGATACTGCGAATCTTAGAAGGTCTTAGAGATGATGAGCTTCGAACTTTGGTAAAGGTCCGTGGTCCAAAGAACATACACGAAGCCTTAACAGCGGCACAAGAATTATCCATCGGATTGGTATCCGGAAGGGGAAACAGAATTTATTTGGCACAGGCACAAACACCATCGAGCTCTAGAAACAGACGTCGGCGAGGTAGATTTAACAATGACTTTTACGCGGCGGGATCGGAGCAGGGACGTGATAACGCTCAAACGGCAGCAACTGCAACCTATAGATCTGCTTCGGCAACCAGACCCCCTGCGACTTACGATTCTTTCGTGCCCTCAGCCTCCTATGTTTTAAGTCTGCCAACACCAACTTCTTCGGGAAACTGGGGATCATCGTCTCATTTGATATTAGACCTCAACAATTCACTGTAGACAATAAAGTATAACACTGATTTGAACTCAATGTCATCTAATTCTAGTCATCAAGAAAAAAAATCTGGCCAGGACTTCTCGGATCCCCAGCCCAGGCGACAATCTGAAGAAGGGACCGTTTTAAACACGACATGGCCTTCCAAAATTGCCTCGCTGTCCAAGGAATGTTAAATAAAAATCCCTGCAACTTTATTATAGACAACGGAGCTACCCTCTCGATCGTACACCCTCAATACCTAGACCGTCCCTCGAAAACGAGACATACATCAGTCCGTATTCGAAGCGTGACTGGGGAAAGTGTCGAGGTCCTAGGAACTATTGTGGTTAAAATCCAGTTGAAGCACTGTCGAGTTCAACACGAAGTCTTGGTAGCAAGAATCGAGCCCGTGTGCCTACTTGGTGTTGATTTATTACATGCTTATAGTTGTAGGTTGGATTTTGGAAAGAACGTTTTCCAGATTGGAAGTGCGGCAATAGAATTTAACAAACCCAGGTATATATCATCGCCAATTTACTTAGCAAAAACCGTAGTACTCGCTGCGAAGAGCGAAACTTTTGTTTCATTGCCTTATGTTGGAAAACACGATGCCGACACAGATGTCATTTTTGAGCCAGCTCCTCAGTCCACGTTGCCTTATGGAGTTTGGATAGCTCATGTCTTAGTAGACCCCCAAACAAGTAAAATTCTTCTGAGATTGGTAACTGTAACATCAAGCGACACTTTCCTTACTCGAGGTAGGTTGGTTGGTCAATTCGAGTCAGCCTCAGTAGCCGAATGTGCGATTACGCTATGCGACGTAGGTCAGCAGTCAATCGAAACGCTAAATCAACCCTCAGAGGAATTAACTAGAGATGAGAGAGTGAAGTTGGAAGCCATGTTGAATGAATACAGTGACGTTTTTTCCACTGCATCAAACGACACTGGCCGTACCAATATCACAAAACACCAAATCAATGTAGGTGATGCTACGCCTATCAGAATACCACCTCGAAGAATACCGTTGGCTAAGAAAGCTGAGGTCGAACAGCTAACGCCGGAGATGGAAGAAAATGCCATAATACGACCATCTAATAGTCCTTGGGCATCACTGGTGGTCCTGGTGAAAAAAAGATGGCTTTTGCGTTGATTATCGTAGGCTGAATGACATCGCGAAGAAAGACTCGTACCCACTTCCTCGGATGGATGACACTCTCGCTTCATTCGATGGTTCCACGTGGTTTTCTACTTTGGACTGGCAAGTCGAAATGAGTGAGAAAGATCGAGAGAAAACAGCATTTTCTGCCGGCGATGGGTTATGGGAATTTAACGTGATGCCATTCGGTCTTTCTACTGCGCCAGCTACCTCCAAGCGATTAATGGACGGCGTCCTTCGAAACGTGGGAGTAAAAACCGCGTTAGTCTACCTCGAAGATATTATTGCACTTGGTTGCAGCTTTGATGATCACCTCGTAAGTCTTAAAACTGTCTTTCAACGATTACGTGAAGCTCATCTAAAACTCAGCCCAAAAAAATGCTATCTCTTTCAGCGGGAAGTCAAATATTTGGGACATATTGTGTCCACAAGAGGACTTCAGACAGATCTAGACAAGACGAAGACCATCAGGTCGTGGCCGGTACCAAAAAATAAGAAAGATGTTCGAAGCTTTCTTGGGCTCGCCACCTACTACCGAAGCTTTGTATGCGATTTCGCAACTATAGCCAAACCTTTGACGGAACTGACCGAAGAGAAACGGAAGCTCACATGGGGAGCCGAGCAAGATGCTGCTTTCGAGAAACTGAAGACTCACCTGACCTCTACTCCCATTCTCGCTTTTCCTCAAACAGAAGGAGAATTCGTGCTGGATACTGACGCTAGTTAGACAGGACTTGGTGCTGTACTCAGTCAGGTACAAGAAGGTAAAGGACAGGCAATAGATTACTATAGCAAGACGCTCAATAAGCCAGAGAGGAATTACTGCGTGACAAGGAAAGAGTTGTTGGCTGTTCTACGAGCAACAAAGCATTTTCACCACTACTTGTTCGGGCGGCCTGTCCGTATTCGTACTGACCATGCTTCCCTGCGATGGCTTTTAATTTTCAAAAAACCTGATGGACAGCTAGCAAGGTGGCTAGAAAGGCTGCAAGAGTATGATTTTGTCATCGAACACCGAGCCGGGACTGGACACCTTAACGCAGATGCTCTGTCACGACGTCCTTGTGAAGACTGCTTACACTGCAACCAAAAGGAACTAAGGGAACTAGAGCAAAGTGCAAATCTGGTATCCGCGGATCCAACTGTTGATCTAGCAGTCGAACCAGAACAAGACCCTCTTCTAAAGCAGATAAGAGAGTGGCTTCATAAAGGAAGTAGGCTCCCCCGAGACGAAATCGCCGCAGAAAGCCCTCAACTCAAAAGCCTTTGGTCACGTTGGGACTGACTACGGCTTGTAGACAATATTTTATGCATTGTACACTATGGCGAAAATGAAAAATGAATAAAAGTAGCCCCATCCAGTCTGGTAGCTTCTATCTTCCAAGACCTGCACAACAAACCTGATGGTGGGCATTTTGGAGTACGCAAAGCGGCTGACAAATTTAAGGAGCGATGGTTTTGGCCCACGCTGCAAGCCGACGTAGAAAGGTGGTGCTCCAATTGCCTGCTATGCCAGGTACGGAGAGGACTCGCTAGAAAAACCAAAGGTAAGCTTCAAACGTATAACGTAGTAGCACCTTTTGAACGCATGGCCATAGATGTTTTAGGAACCCTACACAAAACCATCCGAGGCAACCGATATGCAGTCGTAGTGATGGATTACATCACAAAATGGCCCGAGGTCTTTCCGATACCTGATCAGGAGACAGAGACAATCGCCGACGGACTAATCGCAAATATTTTGTCTAGGGTCGGCATGCCCTTCCAGCTCCATTCAGACCAGGGAAGCAATTTTGAAGCCGAGCTGTTCCAACAAATTTTACAATGATTTGGTATCGAAAAAACGAGAACTACAGCATTACATCCTCAGTCTGCCGGAATGGTTGAACGTTTTAATCGGACACTCTTAGAGTAATTGTCCAAGTTCATTCATTCCAGCCAAATGGACTGGGACCAATATCTACCTTTGGCACTCTTGGCGTATCGCTCTGCTACACATGAGAGTACAAAGCTTACCCCTGCGCTACTTGCTCTTGGTAGAGAACTCCGTCTGCTTTCTGACCTGTCATATGGCCCCATACCAGTTGTTAGTCCTCAATTACCTTCAGCATATGCAGAAAAAGTATTCTAAACCCTAGAAAAAATTCACAAACTAGCGCGAGGAAATTTAGCTCTCTCTTCTCATAGAATGAAGACCCAATATGATCTCCGAGCACACCCTCTTAGCTTCTCGGTAGGTGATAAGTTCTGGATCTATAATCTGAAACGGCGACGAGGAAAATCTCCAAAATTGCAGCCCGATTGGGAAGGCCCGGGTCACATTTTAGATCGCCTCAACGAGGTGCTCTACAGGGTTGAATATCCTAGAGGCCGGACAAGGAAAGTCCTGCATATTTATAGATTAGCACAGTTCAATGAAACCGTCCAGATTAATGCGACCGTTCCTATAAATTCTAATGATCAAGAAAATAATCTTTTGGAACCGTGGGAGAAAAATTCTAGAGGAATTTGCTCCAAGATCGTGCTTAAGTACGGCTATCAGCCTGGAAAAGTTTGGGCAGAAACCATCAAGGTATTACTGTACCTCTGCCAATTCAGAAGCATTCTTTGCGAAAAGGCCTTGGCTTTCCATAGCTGCCGATTGGCTTGGCGTCGAGTCCTATGCACTGTTCTCTTCTTAACACAAATGGTGACAATTTGTAGTAGTCCTTATTTAAAATTGGGGTAAAAAAAAACCCCAAAGTAAAACCAGCAAGTAAGTTGCAAGGTAATTTGAGAGGTTCACAACTTGTTGCTCCCCTGGAATCTTTTCACCATAACGTTCCAATTTCGAGACAGCTTGCCTGACTCAGAAAATCTGATAGATAACTATTTTTCAGACGCTGGCATAGTCGGAATAATGGTTAGCTGAATGCACCGACTAAGCTTCAGCAAACAATAATTGACGAGAGTTCTCTTTTCGTAGCTGGTGGAAACAGACAGTTTCAAGGATGCGTCAAAGACTACCTGAAAATGTAAAATTATTCTGACCTAGGAGTGAACGCAACATGTCTATTTGTCTCTGACCTGTATAGTGACAGTAATTCAGCTGCGCAGAACGGACCCAACACCAATCAGTAATACCAAAGGAAGACTGTTGTAGTTCTAACCACGTCGCTAGCCCATCGACAGCTGGGAGCCAATGCCAAACCAATGAGAACTAAAGCAAACTTAAGCAATATCACTTAAAATCAACTTGAAAATAAAAAAAAAATATATAAAATAAAAAACATCATACCAAAAATGACTCCTTGTTTTGCCTCTGGACCTTTCATCCCCGCGTGAGAGTCTATTGTCATCTGACACATCCTCTAAGTGCTAAACGAAGAGCCAACCAGATGTGTGACTTTCCGGGACTCTGAACCCCAAGTGCTTGCAGGATGGTCTCACCGAGGCATATGACATAATAGTCATGAGTGACATAGATAATTACAGGCGACACCTCACAGCCTCGTGATATTTGAATAACGATAGCAAAAGTACAAATGGAATCTAGAAGTGACAAATAGGTAACAGTTGCAGAGGTTAGTCGCATCACATCTCGAATCTCCCGTCGGATAAGCATCCATTTCTTATTAGATGTTGGACTCGCCGGATCATCAGCACTGTTGTCGCCGATTCCGTCTACACTTCAAATCTCAACATGCCAGAACTTCTCTTGGTGTGAACATTTGTCAAAATCATAGATATTTTTTTTTCAATAAGATTTCTAGACAACCATTCCTGACCTTAAGAGAACACCTTTTTCAGAATTCCTCGATGTTACTATCCTTTGACATGAAAGCGTTAATCCATGTTACTGGGTGTTCACAAACTGTCAGGAGGATATATTCCCCTTTGAAAAAGTATTGAATTTCCAACATAATTTAAGTATTCCATCATTATAGCCGCAGATCTCTTTAGCTTAGTAGAAGTTTTGTCACTTGAGCTGCTTTCATCATTTTAAAAACAATTTTTACTGAAACTAAGTTGAACTGAATTTGAAATTTAATAATTTTTTTTGTTTGAATTTTTATTTAATTATCTTTGACCTTTCACCTTAGCAGCAGAACGCTAATTGAAACCCGCAGAAGACAATTAGGGTGGGCGGAGTATCAACGAATTGGAATAAGTCTACTTTAAATTCTTTGATTAATAAATACCCACAAAAGAGGTCTTTCACTAATAAACTTTCCTTTATGTTAATCCTCGGTTGGAACTTCGTGGCTGGGGGGGGGGGGGGGGGGCAATGTAACGCGGCGAATTACCCAACTACAGGCCTGGCAGCCCGCTCGGATAAATTTAGAATCTGCGCGCGAGTTACATCAGGATTTAACCCTGACTCACCAAAAAAATTAGCTTGGGAAAATATTGAAGCGAAGTACAGGATTGCAATATGAGATTTTTGTTTTTCAAGTTAAGTCGTGAACAAACAAAAATCTCACATTTCGCTTTTATATTTCCGGACGAAATTCTTTCTCACGAAAAGCGATGATAAAGAATTTCGTAGAGAAGGTTAGATTTAATTAAGTAAAGGAATAAATAAGTTAGTTGTAAACCAACGGACGTCTGCTGAAGTCAGATCTCTAAATCGCGAAGTAGAATTCTTGTAAAAAATCAATTTTGTGTTAAATAAAGATTTATTGAAAAGAAGACGGTGATTTCTTTTATTTTAATTTTTTTTATTAATACGTAAAAAGAAGAATTTAAGTGGCGCAGTCGGTAGGATTGCTACTAAAAGGTTGGCAATCTAGTGATTCTAATCTACGAATATTTTTTACTCTGAGACTTATCGAAACGGAAAACGTACTGTTTAATCGAAATTGTAAACACGGAGAAACAAGTTTCGTGCCTCAAATAAAATCAATGATCCAATTGATTGATTATCAGTGAATTAAATAAAATTTGTGAAAAAAAATGTTCAAGAAGTGTGAAAAATCTAGCGATTCAATTGTTCGAATTATCTGAATTAAATAATTTTTTTTTGAAAGAAAAGTTTTCAAGAAGTGTGAAAAATATTTAGTGATTTTAATGTAATATCCAAAAAAAAAATTTAAGTTTTTACAGTGGGTTAAGAAACCTCTATGAGTAGATATAGGCAAGAACGTTTCGTTTCGAACCGTAGAATAACAAATAACGAAATGGAGCAAGTTAATCCTCAAATTAGGAATATCTTCGAACAACAGGAAGCGCAAAACCAGGCTTTACAACAAGAGTGGAGTATCTGATAATAAATCCGCCAATACAAGAAGAGCAAATACAGGACCTGCAGGCAAGAGTTGAACAGTTAGCAGCAAATCCGCCAGTACATCAACAAAACAGCGAAGTCTCCCTAACATCAGAGCAATTTTTAAATTACATCAATAGGCTAAGGATATTCAACGGAAGAGATGAATTCACTGTTCAAGAATTCATAAACTCTGTGGAACGGACTACCCAATTATGCAGAAACAACCAAGGACTCTATAATTATTGCATCAGTATCATAATCAACGATAAAATACAAGGTGAAGCTAAGAAATGTATACAACGCTTAGGAGCAAACGCAGTGAATAATTGGAATGAGGTAAAAAGTGAACTTAAGTTACATTTTCGACCAAGGAAGGATTACGTTGAACTTCTTAATGAAGGTAGAATCTTAAAACTGAGTACCCTAAGGGAATTATTTAATAGTATTAGAGAAATAAATTATAACCTGAATAAGTTGTACGAATTTGATGATGATAAACCAAGCATTTAGCTGACATTGTAAGAAATAAAATGCATTATTTTATTAGAGGTAATATTCCCGAAAATGGTTCAATAATTGAAATATATAACAAATTTGATATATTAAAGTTGCTTGACGATGAAAATGCGGTAGATCCAAATAGTAGGAAGTATAAAACAAACCTTCATAAAATATCTAGCAACAATAGTTATAGAAATACACATAATTTCAATAATAACAATTATTCCAACAGAAATAATTTTAATGGTAATAATTACTCAAACAGAAATAGTTTCTACGGTATTAACAATTTCAATAGAAATAGCTCTAGTGGTAATAATAATATTTCTAATAGGAACTACAATGCAAATGGTGTAATAATAATAATGTAATAAAATGGTGTATTTAATTCAAGTAATAATCATAATAATAGTTCTGGACTATATAGAAATAATTATAGGAATAACTACAACTCAAACCAGAACAACCCCAACCCTTACCAGTCTAGACAATCAAACAATTCAGTGCAAGTTAGAAATAACAAACTGGCTGAACCGATGGAAATTGGAAATTTCTACGAAGATGTAAATTTTCAAAGCGAGCCTCGGAACTCAGAATCCCAGTAATAGTTATAACACTAGGAACCCAAAAGATTAGATGTTTAATAGACACTGTTTCAGCTACGAGCGTGATAAGACCAAACGTCCTTACAGAATTTTCTGAAGAAAATTTAAATGAGCCCGTCTATTATTCTACCATTATTGGAACAAATAAGATTACGAGTAAAATAGTTACTACAATGCCTAAAGAATTTAAATTCATAGGTACCATAACTTGAAAAATCATTAATTTAGTGGGTAGAAATTAGGACGCAATTATGGGTCAAAATTTCTTGGTACCCTTTAAAGCCAAAATAAACCTAGAATATAGATATATTGAGATAAATAATAATAAAATCTTATTTGAAGATAACGTATATCCTTTCATAATGACCGAAATACACACCTTAGAAGGAATTTCAGATAATTTTATACAAAAATTGAAACTAGACCATTTAAATTATGAAGAGAAAGACAAGATGATTAAATTTTTCAATCAAAATGAATATCTATTCTTTCAAGAAGGCAATGAATTGACTTCAACTCATGAAATTACACATGAAATAGTTACTATAACCGACAGACCAATTTATTGTAAAATATATAGATATCCTCAGATACATGAAAAGAAATAGATCGTCAAATTCATGACATGCTCGAACAAAAGATTATTAAGGAAAGTAACTCCCCGTATAATAGTACATTATGGATTGTCCCTAAAAAGACAGATAACTCAGGCGAGAAAAAATGGAGAATTGTTATCGATTATAGAAAATTAAACGAAGTTACCATAAGCGATAAATTCCCAATCCCTAATATTGAGGGTATCTTAGACAAACTTGGAAGAGCACAATATTTCACGACACTTGACTTAGCAAAGGGCTTTCATCAGATTTTAATGAAAGAATCTGACAGAAAGAAGACGTCATTTTCAACTCCATTTGGACACTATGAGTATCTAAGAATGCCATTTGGATTGAAGAATGCTCCGTCCACCTTCCAAAGATTGATGAACTCAGTATTGAGGGAATATATAAATAAACTTTGTGTTGTATATCTAGATGATATACTAATATTCAGTACTTCACTGGAAGAACATTTAACAAGTATTCGAAAAATCTTTGATAAATTAAGATCAGCAGGACTTAAAATACAAATTGATAAGTGCAAATTTTTAAGTAAAGAGACCGAATACCTGGGTCATATACTGACACCAGGCGGAATAAAACCAAACCCCAATGAAATAGAAGTAATTCAAAATCTAAAGCTTCCAGTCACCCAGAAACAAATAAAGTCATTTTTAGGTATAACAGGCTATTACAGAAAGTTCGTAAGAGATTATGCAAAAATTGCACAACCTATGGTAAAATTCCTTAAGAAGGATGCAAAAATTAATCTTAATGACCCTAGCTATGTATATCACAGCGTTTGACAAACTCAAAGAAATTATCATTAATCAACCCATATTAAGATACCCAGATCTAAATAAAAAGTTTAAATTAATAACGGATGCTAGTAACTTAGCAATCGGAGCCGTCCTTACTCAAGATGGTCATCCCATTTGCTATGCTTCTAGAACTCTAAACGATCATGAGAAAAATTATGCAACTATCGAGAAAGAGCTATTGGCAATAGCGTGGGAACGAAATATTTTCGAGACCATACCTGTTTGGTAGGGAATTCGATCTGCAAACAGATCACCAACCAATTAAGTGGCTTCAAGCAAAGCATACAGGCAAAAACATTAACCCACAACTACAAAGGTGGCTAATACAGTTAGGCGAGTACGATATCAAGATAGACTACATAAAAGGAAAGGAGAATAAGATTGCCGACTTTTTAAGTCGAATTAACGCAGAAACCAATGAAATTAACTTATTCGAGACAGAAAAACCCAGAGAAAACGAAAGCATAGGGGAAGATCTTCAAAATAGAGGTAGTACTGAAAATCTAGATAGTAACTCATCAGAAGAAAATTACGAAGGCACTGATACTGAAAATTTGAGCACCAGTCCACTATATTCAATGGAAGTACAAACTGTACATTCTCATGTTAGAAACTATAGTTAATAGGTTTAGAACACAAATTATCTTGGTAGAAAATAAAGAAAAGGAATTTGAACAAATCTTCAACTACAGAAGAATCGTCGTAGATAAGAAAGACTTAGAAGCGAAAACAGATGTTCTTAGGAGATATATAGATAAAGGCATTTATTCTCAGTTGAATGATCACGAATACAATAAGTTGCAAAAGAAATTAATAGACCTATTTCTAAACAGAGACATCGTAAAATTTGTGAAATGTAGTTATTTTGCAAAAGACATAGAAAACGACGGGGAATTAAAGAAGCAAATATCGCTCTTTCATAAAAAGAATCTGGTCATTCAGGTATAGTAGCTACTTATGAAGACTTATAATATAAAATTTATAATCCCAAACTCAAAACTAAAATCCATGAGATTTTAAATAGTTGCGATATTTGTTCAGGGGCAAAATACGATAGAAAGCCCATCAAAAAGAACTTTCAGGTAACCGAAACACCTAAAACAATAAACGAAATTGTTCATATGGATATGTATACCAATAGCAAACATAACTTTTTAAACTTCATAGATAAATTTTGTAAACACGCCATTAGTCTACATTTAGAGGATAGAAATCACATAACCATACTAGAAAAGGTTAGGCAAATGATATCAATAAGAGGTAAAATGAAAAAGTTAGTGTTCGATAATGAATTCAATTCCCAATACATAAAAGATTTTTACAACATAGAAAATATAGAATATCACGTCACGAAACCTAACAATCATACTGGCAACGCAGATATTGAAAGGCTTAATGGAACGATAACAGAAAAAATAAGAGCACTTAATTTAGAAGGAAATCAGACCATCGGAGTACAACTTCTTAAGGCAATAGAAATATACAATAGATCTTATCATTCCACAATCAAAACGACACCTATATCGGTTCAAAATAAGGAAATCGATCTCAAATAATTTTTGACAGGCTAGTAAATTTCAAGGAAAAGGTAATTAACAAAAGAAATAAAGGTAGAGAAGATTATGAGGAATATAGAGAAATCGGGTTCATTAAAAATTACAAATCCCTCAGACATAAGGAGCAGCCAAAGTTTAGAAAATATAATCTGTCCAATGTACACGAAAATAACATTAAACGCCCATTTAAATTTACAGACCAAAGCGATAATCATGGCCATAATACTTCTGATGCTACCAGCAGCAACACAACAAACCATGACAATTGAGAAAATTGAATCAAACTCCGGATACGTAGAGGTTAAATTAGGTACAGTAGAAGTAGTAAATAAATTCGATATTATACTCCACAAAATCTATCCAGAAGAGTTATTAAGTATAACCAATAATTTAGAAATTACATTTAATACTCTAAACTCAAGTAAATACCAAGTTTTGCTAGATAATCGCATAAAAAGAATTAAAAACAAAATCGAAACTCTAATACCGTATAGGCAAATGAGAGGACTGATTAATTTTGGTGGAACTATAGCTAAATGGTTGTATGGTACAATGATGAAGATAGGCAAAATATTGAAGAGCATTTAAATATTATTGATTCAAATAATCATAATTTGATACAAAATATGAACCAACAAATTAAAATTAATGACAACTTTAACAAGACATTCATGATGCTAAAAACATAATTGACAATGATAGAGTAAAAATTTTTCAAAAATTCAATGAACTAAATTCCAACGACTTTAAGCTGTATGAAGAAAGTCAAGCTTTAGAACAAATATTCAAATTAGATATTGTTGAAAAAGAGGTAGATCATATCCAGGACAACATAGCATCAGCACGTCTAGGGCTATTACACCCCAAAACATTCTCACTGACGAAGAAATCAATTCCTACGAGATCAATTTTCAGAAGCTATCAAACATTCGTTTAAGTGTAGCTAACTATATGAATGGATCAATAATATTCGCCATTAAAATTCCTAAAAGTAACAAAGCATTAGATAAGAAATTGTTAGTACCAATTGCAAATTCAGAAAATAGACATGTGGATTCAGAAATAGAAATAATTGTTATTATCAATAACCAAAGTTATACTTTTGAAGAAGGAAAATCTACGAAAAAATTAAAACTAAGTAAAAATTGTGTTTTAAATGGAAATTGTAAGTTTGTTAATAATTTTAAAGACGAAATTATAGAGATAGAGAATACTATAATAATTAATAATTTAGAGTCAGGATTCCTAAATAGTAGCTGTGATGAAAGGAAGATAACATTAAAAGGCAGCTATTTGATAAATTTTGTCAATTGTATAATAAGAATTAATAACAGAGAGTTTAGCAATCGACAAAATGTATTTATCCAAAAGTTTGTAATACCGAAAATCGTTTTTAATCAAGAGAAAAATTTTGAAAGAAATTGTCGAACTAAAATTCACTAAACATATTTACTACTATGGTTTAGGATCATTTACTTTAATAACTGCAATTGTATGTATTTTGGCATTATATTTTTATTGCAAGAAAAAACCGATAAATGTAAAGATAAAACAAAAGATTCAGGAGAATCCAAAATCTAAGGATGGAGGAGTTACAACAGGATTTAACCCTGACGCACCAAAAAAATTAGCTTGGGAAAATATTGAAGCGAAGTACAGGATTGCAATATGAGATTTTTGTTTTTCAAGTTAAGTCGTGAACAAACAAAAATCTCACATTTCGCTTTTATATTTCCAGACGAAATTCTTTCTCACGAAAAGCGATGATAAAGAATTTCGTAGAGAAGGTTAGATTTAATTAAGTAAAGGAATAATTAAGTTAGTTGTAAACCAACGGTCGTCTGGCTGAAGTCAGATCTCTAAATCGCGAAGTAGAATTCTTGTAAAAAAATCAATTTTGTGTTAATAAAGATTTATTGAAAAGAAGAAGTGATTTCTTTCATTTTAATTTTTTTTTATTAATACTTAAAAAGAAGAATTTAAGTCGCGCGCCGATAAAGCTGAGAGCCAACATAAGGTCAACGACCCGGGACAACGGACAAGATCCAAACGGTCACCTGAAGGAAACAATCTTTAGCCAGTGAGCCAGCAGAGTGATCTTGTAACGGGTCATAAGTTCGGTTTCATCGGAAAAAATGAATGATAATTAATTCGATTTTTTTTGTTATGAATCAATCAATTTGTCTGTTATAAAGTATCTGAATTTGAGTTTCTTTTTTTAAAAAAAAATATATATATATATATATATATATATATATATAATAAACCAAGTAAATTACCTGATTCGCGAGTGTTTTATGTTCGTTGCTTTGTACCCTCCTCGTACGGACTTTTGAGTGGCAAGAGTTTTGGCAGCATCACGAAATACGGGAAAGGTTCCGAGAATCCCTACGGGTTGTAAAAAAGAATGGTACATTGTTCCTAGTGGAGAGCACATAAGTCCCATTTCTTCCCAGTTCATTGGAGGAACAGCTAAGTACCCTTTTATTTATTTTATTTTTTTCTTACTAGCCAGCGGAATTTCCATCTGGAGCCGTTTCGTAAATATTTGGTTATTTTTTTTCTTGTTATTCCCAATTTGGTTCGTAAAAATTGCGCCACAGGGTCAACGAACTCCTCTTGAAGAGAAATTAACGGTCCAGCGTTTACCGTTCACGAGATGGAAAAAGTGGTCCTCTGTTGGTTGCCAACACATAAAAAACACACAAAATCCGCTATCTCCGGAACGCACCGACCGACTTAATTGCGGTTTTTTCCTGATTACTCAGGATCCCTAGATGAGCAACTGCACAAAAATTCCCAGTTGCAACTCTCTCCGTTCAAAAGATAGCAGATAACGGCACCACAAAAACATAAGACTCCTTTATCTCGGGAACCCGTTAACCGAAATTCTTGCTGTTTCTCTTAAAATCGTAATTAAGAGAATTATATAAATTTCCAAAAATTTAACAAAAACAAATAGACACTTCCCAAGATATTAATAAAATCCTTGCAGAGCAAAATAAAACACATCCGACCCAGACCGAAGCTCTTCAGAGAGTCATAGTTACTCCCGCCGTTAACCCGCGCTTACTTGAATTTCTTCACTTTGACATTCAGAGCACTGGGCAGAAATCACATTGTGTCAACACCCGTTAGGGCCATCACAATGCTTTGTTTTAATTAGACAGTCGGATTCCTCAAGTCCGTGCCAGTTCTGAATTGATTGTTAATTGTTGCCGTTATAAATTTATAATAAAAATAATTATTTAAAAAAAATCATTTATAAATTATTAGCAAGAAAGTTCCACAATTGGTTACGTAAGCTTCTATCCGGGGAACAAACAAACACAATCTTTAGAAAAAAAAATTGTATAAATCCTAATTTACCCAAAACGAGTACATAGACCATAATATTGTTTCCCAATCAAGCCCGACTATCTCAATCTACAGAGCCAATCCTTATCCCGAAGTTACGGATCTAATTTGCCGACTCCCCTTACCTACATTATTCTAACTTCCTTACGCTTGTAAAGTGCAGTTCCACGGAAAGATACAGGGCATAGAAGAAAACCCTTTTAATTGCGCTCTGGAGCTCCAAAGGTCCGTGGTCCAAAGAACATACACGAAGCCTTAACAGCGGCACAAGAATTATCCATCGGATTGGTATCCGGAAGGGGAAACAGAATTTATTTGGCACAGGCACAAACACCATCGAGCTCCAGAAACTGACGTCGGTGAGGTAGATTTAACAATGACTTTTACGCGGCGGAATCGGAGCAGGGACGTGATATCGCTCAAACGGCAGCAACTGCAATCTATAGATCTGCTTCGGCACCTTCAGCAAATGTAATTCCACCAACACTGATTTCGAATGGCTCAACCATACCCCCTGCGACTTACGATTCTTTCGTGCCCTCAGCCTCCAATGGTTTAAGTCTGCCAACACCAACTTCTTCGCGAAACTGGGGACCATCGTCTCATTTGCTATTAGACCTCAACAATTCACTGTAGACAATAAAGTATAACACTGATTTGAACTCAATGTCATCTACTTCTACTCATCAAGAAAAAAAATCTGGCCAGGACTTCTCGGATCCCCAGCCCAGGCGACAATCGAAGAAGAGATCATTTTAAACACGACATGGCCTTCCAAAAATAGGCTCACTGTCCAAGGAATGTTAAATAAAAATCCCTGCAACTTTATTATAGACACCGGAGCAACCCTCTCGATCGTACACCGTCAATACCTAGACCGTCCCTCGAAAACGAGACACACATCAGTCCGTATTCGAAGCGTGACTGGGGAAAGTATCGAGGTCCTAGGAACTATTGTGGTTAAAATCCAGTTGAAGCACTGTCAAGCTCAACACGAAGTCTTGGTAGCAAGAATCGAGCCCGTGTGCCTACATGGTGTTGATTTATTACATGCTTATAGTTGTAGGTTGGATTTTGGAAAGAACGTTTTCCAGATTGGAAGTGCGGCAATAGAATTAAACAAACCCAGGTATATATCATCGCCAATCTACTTAGCAAAAACCATAGTTAAAAGATTACTAGTATTAATATTTATAGTCAAATCTAAATAATTTAAACTCTTATTCCCTAATTCTACAATAAATATTACACTTTCGTCAATTTTATTTAAAAAGATATTTAAAAAGCTCGTTAATTGCCTCTCTGTGCCAGTCCAAATACAAAATATGTCATCAATATATCGATGCCAAGTCGATATATGTTTAGCTAAATTATTATTACTACTAGATATCTTCTTTTCAAAGGAATCCATATAAAATTCGGCACAAAAAGGAGAAAAGGACAAAACCCATAGCAAGTCCATCCTTTTAAGTATAAATTTGATCAAAATTCATAAGCTGGGGAGAACGCTCAGGGTTTCGCACAGAATTTTTTCATTTAAATTATCAATTAATTTCGGAATGGGAATGGAAGGAAATAAACTGCATACATCGAAAGAGACCAATTTCGCGTTATTAGGAACTTTTAAATGCTTAATTTTGTTTATTAAATCAATTGAGTTCTTCACAGAATGTGTGGGCGTAAGATTGATTTTGGAACAATTTCGCTAATTTTTATACCCAAAAGTTGGAACGGAGCATTAAACGAAGACGATACAGGTCGATCCGGGATATTGTTTTTATGTAGCTTAGGAAAACCATATAAAGTAGGTATGGAGAGATTACTATTCTTTAAAAAATATTTATCTTTAGAGTCAAGAATTAAATTCGAGTTATTTACTAGACTTATGACAAAATGATTATACTTTGATGTAGGATCGTTATCTAGGTCATCTATGTTCATATTGGTGAAACAGTCTTTAATTTTTTCTAAATAAACTTCTCTATGTAAAATTGTTACAGAATTTCCTTTTTCAGCTTTGGTTAAAATCAAATTATACACTTTCACTTTTTCCTAATACTTGTAACCGTTTTTTCATCCTAACTATTACTTACTAAATTAGTTTTTCCTATTTCTATTATCTCAGCACAATCAAATTTTTCTTTAACATCCGCATCTTGGAGTGAGAGATTTATGATAAAAATCTCTGAACATAATATCAGCGTTTACGTAAATCATCCCAATCTCGACTTATTTTAAGCCGCTTTGGCTTAGAATGTGTACGTTCATTGTACAAGCCCAACATAAATTATTTCTTTGCCTACATAAATAACATCAAACTTGCACTAATTAAGTAATCACTAAAAAACGTTCTTTGTTCATTTCGGCCACAACAAAATTAACTGACCCAAATTCTTCTACTTCTACTCAAGTTGCAAGCTTTTATTTTCACGTCTTTCTCATTGCACTGAGCAAGTCGATGAAAATTTTAAATTACCAAATTTCAATTATTTTCTTCCGCAAACAGTGACTCAATAAACTAATCGTTCAATGTTTATTTTTTATCTGATAAACAATTTTACGATAATATAAATTGAAGCGATTTTTCATTAATAAAATAACTTCTAATTAGGCATAGTTCGTTTCATTTAACTGAAAGATCTTTTATTCACCCCTTACATAAAAATATAAATATTTAGAGCAATGACATTCACCTCTCCGAAGAAATGAAGAAATACTTACTACTGAGGTCATGCCTTCAGAATTGACATAATTCACGTGCGGCAGCAGCACTTGCGTATTTTATGTTGTAAGCACATATGCATAAAAGTAAATGAATAGGGGTAAAAAATTATTCTAAAGTTTTAGTGGTAAGCAATTGTTGCTTATAAAAATTAATCATTTGTACGAATTTTTGGTAGTAATAAATTTTATTAAACGATAAAGAATCTACTTACTTTGCTACTATACCTGCTAGCGAATTACGCCTACCCAAGGTAAGGGTTCAATAGGTTTTCTTTTTTAATAAGCTCACTTTCTTATCAGCATACAAATAAACAAATATAAGAAACAAAAACCAAGCTACAGTCAAAAAAAAAATCAGCTCTACACTTCATTTAACACACTGTTGGATTGAGTACAAGTTGAAATACCGTTAATTTTATTCTTACCATTAAATCAAAAACAATTCTAACTAATAAATATGGAAATTATAAATTTTTTTTTTTCAAATGTAGTCCTGACTTTTAGACACTCGATTCAAAACAAGAAAACGTTTATATTATGTATTACAATGGGATAAATTCGTTAAACACCAATGCGCTTCAAAAATATCCTATATTTAAGAAATACCAATGCACTTTTTAGAAAACTTGTAATTATTTCTTATTTTAAATTCTGGAAATGTAAAGTAGATATTTCAACTTACACATATAAGGATATGTGAAAGGTACCGGGAGGTGGCAAAATATACATCGACGATAGATGAACTTAGTTCATAAACTCTTGTCAGGTAAGCAAATTGTATATAAAATTATTTCCACGTATTACAAGCTCCTCATACAATCCATACCGACATATTCGTAACTGACGAATGACAGTTAAAGGCTTAAGTTCGTAATAAGTAGTTCTGTTTGAGCTCACGTGAAACTCGCTACCAGGTCAAGCAGGGTTGCACCCATAAGGACATTTTTAATGAAATATGTTGGATTGAAATTATCTTGAGTTTGTTAAATTTAATTCTTAGTTTTGTTGCTATGATTGAAGTTCTATTTGATTTTGGTTGTGCTTTTTCATCTATAGTTTTTCTCAGTAATACTTTTTTATTTAATTTTTATAGTTTTCCTTATTTTTTCTCCTATTAAAGAGCCAGAATGTGTCGATTTTATCTTTGATATCATTTGGGTAATTATTTGACAGGCTCTGACAAGGTAAGAGTTATTATTAATATTTTTTGCAAACATAGTCGAGGCTTTAATATTTATTTGCCAAATGCGAGAAGTTTGCGTAATAAAATAGATGACTTTAAATCTATCTTTGTTGCATGCCATCTTAGTGAGTGAGACTTGGTTGCAAAGTGATATCCCATCTTCATTAGTCTCTATGCCAGGCTATAAACTCTATCGTTCTGATAGGAATAATGAGGAAAAATGTGATAAGTTCATTAAAACCAGTTTGACAGCACAACTTAATTAAAGAAATGGCTGTGTGTCCGCAGTTTATAATGAATCATTATAGACTAATGAGTCGTTAGTTATTTCTTCATTAAGAGTGCTGTGTGTCTAGGGCATTACTTCCTTGTATAATGAATGTGGTGGTTTATTATGGGTTAGTATATTTTATTCATGAGATGACGAAAATCATGGATCACAATATTAATTACTTGATAGTGTTCATCACTGCAAATTGCTTCATAAATTGGAAGTTCTTTTTGGGTTTTCATTACCTGCTTCTCGTCTTCTCAGAAGTTATTTAATGAATAGGTATCAACAGGTGAAAATTGCCAACAATTGCCGGAGGGTTCGATACTTGGCCCACTGCTTTTCAGTATGTTCATTAATGATATTGTGGGTGTCGTTTGTGATGTTCGACTGCATTTTTGTGTAGATGATGTGCAAGATTGTATAGAACGAATTAATTGTGATCTACCGAGTATCTCTCATTGGTCTATGCCAAACGGGCTGGTTTTGAATCCTGGAAAGTCCCAATGATTGGCATATTCTCCTAGATCTCTTAATATCGATGGTTTACCCCATGTTAATCTTGGCGACAGCGAATTACCCTTTGCGGATTCTGTACGAAACCTTGGAGTTGTTTTAAACTCCAACATGAAGTGTTGTGATTATAGTAAATGCCAGCTGTCAAGAATATATTCCCCACTAAGGAGATTATTGCTTTCAGCAAGCATTCTGCCATCGCAAACACGACTGAAGTTAGTTAAAACCCCTCTACTTCTTTTTTTACTTATGGTTCCCTAATTTTCCCGCGAATGGACAGTGTTTGTAAATGACAATTGAACGTTGCATTTAATGATTGTTTAAGATTTATTTTTGGATTAAGGCGGAATGATCTGATCATGTCTCCTCATTTAAATCTCTACTCTTGTGCTGCTCACTAGAGTGTTATCTGAAACGCAGGATCCTAATCTTCCATATTCAATTTAATATATACCAGAATTCCTGAATACCTGTTTAATTATATTGAATTCCTTCAATCACCTCGACATCGAAAAATCATGCTATCTCATATAAATTGCAGCATATTGGAGAACTCTTACTTTGTCCAAGCTTTTAGATTATGGAATTCTCATCCCGCCCATTCAGCGTGCGGGCACGGTTGGCACATTGTGGAGGTTAATAGAGGAACATATTAATTATTAAGTATTAGGTGTAATTGATTAGTAGATTTATTTTATTCATTGTATAAATAAATAAATAAATAAATAAATAAATAAATAAATAATTGCCTTCACTTACTCTTATTTTATTTCATTTTATGTTATTTTATTTTATATCTTTCTACTGCTCTTTTCTTATTTCTTTTGTAATCTTAGTTACTTTTTAGCACTTTCCATTCTTTCTTCTTTTTTTGTTTTTGTATTTGATTATCCTTTTAGTATAATTCCTATTTAGTAGTAATTGCGCTCTTACTTAATTCTTTTATTTATCTGAACTTATATTATCTATTTTTTAATTGTACTCGAAAAGATTATAAATCTTGTGTACTCTCCTTGATTAGCATAAAATAAATTGAATTGAATTAAAATTGACAACTTAACGTCAACTTAACCTTACACGCTCATAATCGTCAACTCATTAGCACTACCGCAGAACGTTTGCAAATTGACGAAAATTATGGTTACTTATTTGTGCGAAGAGTATTTATAAAACACAATTGAACGATTTAATTTGAAAAATATACAAAATCACCCTTGCCACAACCCGATGAAGGGAAGACCACAATTTTTTCTTAGAAATTAACTGGATATTGCTTTCTTCGAGTTTTTATGCATTGGGCGAGGCCGATAGCAGTGCCTCGCTCCAATATAAAACCAACAACGCCTCGAGAAATTTACTGGAAATTTTTTCCTTATAATTTAAACGCACTTTTGGAGGGCGACAACAATTTTGATGAGCGTAGACGAGACGCGTAGACACAAAATGTTTCGGTACAATTTTTATTCATTTTGGTGGCCGACTTGTTATTTTCAGGTACCTACAATACTTTCATTATGTGATGTAATAAATATAGATACTAATAAAAATACAAAATCTTCAGGTAAAATTAACCCCACGTGAGTCCGTGAATGTTGAAAAATAGGGTACGGGAATTATCATAGACAAATCAATTTATGTAAATTATGAATTCAAAATATTGGAAAAATGCATGAACGAACGCCAAGTAGATTTTTTTATACCCCAGAATCTAGATGAAATAATGGACATAGAGTAGGTATTCCATGTGCATAATGCATAGAAATAATCCGCAGTTGGCAATTTAATCTGTAACAAAATCTACAAAGTTTGATAACTCTTGAATTTCTGTACGATATACTCGTATCTTTCATGAACTTATTTGGAAAAATCAATATTAGTTATCGAGCAAAGAAGCAAAACATTACTTATTGCTTTTCTACGCGTCTACGCTTATAAAAATTGTTGTCGCAATCCTAAAGTGCGTATAAATTATAAGGAAAAAATTGCCAGTATATTTCTAAGAAAAAATTGGGCCTTCCCTACATCAGGTCGAGGCATCGTTGTTTTATATCGGAGCGAGGCACTGCTCTCGGTCTCGGCCAATGAATAAAAACTCGAAGGAAGAAATTTCAAGTAAATTTCTTAGCAAAAATTGTGGCGTTTCCTTCATCGGGTCGAAGCAACAGTGTTATGGCCCAATATATGGAATATTCTTCCAGCAGCCAAGGGCGCGAAATAATCAGCAATTGCTAAACAATAACCTCGCATGGTATTGTTTTGCAACTGTCGGTTATTTTGCTGATTAGCCCAACAGCTGGCTGCGATGAGCGGTTAGTGAAACAATCGACGATTACGATAATAATTTACCCCGCATGGTAATTATTATGTAAGGCAATTGTTTACTACTAAGCGACTCAGGTTACATCCGCGTTGCGAGTAAAAGTTTACCTCCGAATATTGGAGCATAAAAGACCAATGACTGGTCTGTCGAGTGCCTGTAATATTCTATTCTTCCAGTAAGCAGTCGCGTTGCTTAGTGGTGTCAAGTTTTCGTTCGCTGCGGAGTACATGAAATGGGCCCAGTTATCAAATTGTTGCAGTTTATTCAAAATTTCAATGTTTTCCGATTTCTATAACTTCCCTACACCTGGAAACCATATCAACGCCCCCGGTGGAATATAAAATCAACAATATCTCGATTTGATGTAGCATTGATTTTTGAGACGTGTAAAGACTGTTCCGATGAAGAAGTTCTGTTATTAGTAGCTCTGATTAAAGAAAAACCACTGACTTATAACAATGGACTGAGCGATTTGCTATTTCATGTGGCACAAAAAATATTGTGTTTCTGTATATCACCGTTAGAGCACCCTTTAAAACGATTACATAAAAAACATGTAAAACTAGCTAATCAGATGAAATCTTACATCCGAAAATCGAATTAAATTAAAAAAATATATTTTCTTGTGCCCAAGTGATATTTTAATCGCTTATAAGGAATTAAACTCATTCCGATTTTAATTTTCAAAAGCTATTCTTAACTGAATCCTGCTTATGGGCAAGAGAGACGGAGCATGGTAAACACTATTTTTACCTTATTCCTTCTGAGGTGATTGCATCTGTAGCCAACATAAAAACATCAAATGGCATAAGCAAACGTTCCAGAATGCAATATTTTGTGTTGGTAGCTCCAACTCTGCCATAGGGCGAAAGAGAGAACTATAAAACTTGTGCCATGCTTTCCTATAGGAAACTGACAATACGCTCAGTCCATTGTTATAAGTCAGTGAGTCAGCGAATGAATAAGCAATTTTGCCGCTAGCAGTAGTAGCGAAATAATATTTTGAATAAACAAGTAATTTGGTATGACGGCTACTTTAACACAAAGGTGTCTGCTATTATATGTATCTTGCTTTAACATGGAAGGAATGTGGAACGTCAGATCACGCGAGAACCGAGAACGCATACCTATTTTCTAGGAAAGAGGTGAGAAGAAGTAAAGAGATATTTCTACACTTTGGAGAGATATCTCTTTGCTTCTTCTCACCTCCTCCCAAGAAAACCTGTTTGCATACTGCATCAGGAGGATTACTCGTATGGGTTGGCCCATTAGCTTCGTAGGAATGTACAATATCATATCATGCAAGATGCGAGAATATGTCAGTGACATTGGTACGGGCTGGTGTTTAGCTAGGTATGATACATGATTAGGCAGGCACACTGCACAATCACCTAGTGTTTAACAACACGGTGAAATTTTAGCGAAAATCGAAACGCCACTCAAACTCAACGTCTTTGATTCTATTACTAATCTGACAGAAGACGATGCAATATCCGCAAATGCAACGATAGGCAATCAGCAACGTGACAAGTCAACAGACCAGTCGCTGACTAGATTATCAATTGACTTGACAGCGTCCGGTTTCCTTTAAATGACTGGATCTAGTAACTGGCAATTACTCTGGTACGGACTATAAGTTCTGTTAGGTATCGAGGATAATATTAGTATGACTTCATTGCTCTGGTGGCCCCTTATTTATGCGATCTCGGACACTGTGGTTCCGTAAAGGGTATCAAATTTGTTAAACACACAAATAAAATCATTTGTAATGTATTTGAATATAGAAAAATTCACAATTTTTGTTTATTTAAAACAAATTACATGTTATAGTACATATATACTTTTATTTAGAAAGTGCAGATACATAATTAAAAGTTCAATTACATAAAGAAAAATTGGTATAGCAATGGTTAATGAAAATTTTTAAAATGACCTATAAAAGGGTTGTAACTAGTCTCAAATTTAGTCTTTTTTTTTTATTATAACTATAACTTGAACAAAATAGACTTTAACAATGGTAAATGAATATTAAAAGAACAAACAGGATCAATTTCAATTATTTCAAAAGGTCTTTACTCTAACACATAAATCTCCATTACTAATTCTATGAATACAAGATGGTGGATATCTAAATTCTTCCACATTAAATAAGTGAAAAGAATTATTTATTTTTTTACCGATTTTGTAAGAATTAATATTTTCATCGTCACCCAAAATTTCGTATGTAGAACAAATTATCATTAAATGCTGATTTAACATAAATAAACATTCTATTTGGTTAATCAATTTTAATGTGCTTTCTTTTTACTGTATTTATTTTCTTTATAATCAATTGATAACATTTCAAGGACGGATCCATCATTATCTAATATTTTTTTCGATTCCGATTTAAGTAAAATAAAACAAGCCAACTCCTTGACTTTGCATTTGAAAAGATGTAAGTTTGACATAGTATTTAAAACATCTGTATGTTTTATCAGCCTAGCCGAGAGTTTCATGCTAAATTTCATTGCAATAGAATAAGAAATATTAATACACGATGTTATTACTTTTCCGTATGATTTCAGTTCTTGGTCTTTGCATTCGAATCGAAATGACCACAAATGGATCTGATTCTGTTGTTATACGACTATAGTGTATCATAAAATGATGTTTGGGCTTTAGAGTTTGCTTAAATAATTGGCTGAAAAGCTCATTCTGACGGAAAACTAACATATCCAAATGTGTTACCATTCTATTTGACATTCTTGGACTTAATATCATGGCAATCAGTTTTGAAATGATAATGACGTAATTCAATATTTCATCTCCTTCTGGAATCAAATCTCCAATTATTAATGGAAAAAGGGAAGCAAAACACCAAAGATCCCGAGCTGACATCTGTAGAATATTCCTTTTAAATGTTCTAATTTGATTGGTTCAGAAAAATTGCCCATTTCGATCGGCTCATAGTTAAAGTGCTGTTTCCGATATCTTAATTGATTCAAGTAGAAAAAGGCGTGTTATTTGTATAAAATAGGATTACTTGACATAATCCGTAATTCGCTACACCTAAAAATAATATCATAATATCAACAGAATAGTTTTCATTGTTTTAAATCGTTGAAAATATTTCTCTCATTAATACCTGTGGGGAAAAAATATCCCCTTGTTAAGTCTTCTTCATAATTCTAAGGATTCTAAGGATAAGAGTTTAGTCCTCTTTTAAGGATATTTGTGTTTCCGATTTACGCATTTTGCAAAATCGACAAAACTTATTAGCGCTAAAGGATTTAGAAAGTCACATTGTTGAATTTAAGCCTAAATTATCCCCTATCAAAAGCTCCAGAAGGAAATAAATGGTTTCTTCTCGATTTTTCGTTTTTATTTTTATACCATCGCGTTCGATTCGTTTTACTACTGACAAAGCTTGTTGAGCGGACGCTTCTTTATGTCGTTTTTTTATTTGACTGACACAACCCGGACGATACCATCTTTTCCTGGGTGAAGTAGCACAATTCGGCCAAATGACCATCTTTGTGGTGGTAAATTGTCGTCTTTCACTAGTACCAGCTCGCCGATATCAGGAATATTGCCTTCGGTTTTCCACTTGCTCCTTTGTTGCAGGAAGGACGAATATTCTTGCGACCATCTATTCCAAATATCTTGCTGTAGTTTGGTCACTTCCACTCTGTCCCGTTACTTGCTAGAACCTCTGCAGCTTGTCTGGTGGAGTGATTAATTGCAAGCTTCAGCTCCTTGTTCATTTTGTTTCGTGCGCCAACAAAATTCGTACAATTGTCACTGTATATTTCCCTGCAATTTCCCCGGCGTGCAACAATTCTTTTATATGCCGCCAGAAAGCTATCTGTAGTAAGATCACTGACTAATTCGAGGTGGACTGCCTTGGTCACCATACATGTAAATAGGGAGATATAGCCCTTCATAGTTTTGGTGCCTCTTCCTTTTGACATTTTTGTTAGGAAGGGTCCAGCATAATCAACCGCACAGTGGGAGAATGGTGGGGAAGGAATTATTCTTACAGCTGGTAAGTTTCCCATGAGTTGCTGAGTAGAGTTCTGCCGATGTCTCAAGCATGTTATGCATCTATGTATTCTGACTTGTACCCTACTTTTGGAATTTATTATCCAGTATTGCATTCTTAGGTAGTTTAGAGCAAGCTGTGTGCCGCCATGTAGAGTCTGGAGATGCAGATGGTCAATGATGAGGTTAGTTACATTGTGGTTCTGAGGAAGTATACCTTGATGCTTTGCGTCGGCTGAGAGGTTGGTATTCTGTATCCTACCTCCTACTCTTAGAACTCCCTCTTGGTCAACAAATGGATGAAGTGAAAGTAGCTTGCTTGAATTCTTCAACCGGTCCCCCATTTTTAGGCTGTTTATTTCTTCAAAGAAAGATTCTTGCACTACGCCGGTTTTAGAGATTTTTAATTCTTCTGTGGAGAGATGTTGAATCCTTCTTTGGGCCTTTGGTAGCCTGCAGTTATTGATGAAACGTTGACAGTATGCTATTACTCTTACTTGATAAGTTAAGGTATAGAGCAGTTAGATATGTCTGCGAATTTTACTGCCGCATGTAGAACCTTTATTGTCCTTTTGACTTCTTCCTTTGTTTGGATGTTAAATTTCCTTGAAGGCCAAAATTCTGGTGATTTTGCAAGCCAAAGCGGGCCTTTCCACCATGTACTGTGTGCAATGAGCTTACTTGGATTAGTACCCCTTGAAGCCACGTCTGCTGGATTTTCTTGAGATGAGACATGCTTCCAAATGTTTGTCAAAAAGAGTCTTTGAATTTCCGATGTCCTGTTCGCAACGAAAGTGTGAAGGGTATTTGGGTTCTTTGCGATCCATGTCAAAACTATCTCAGAGTCGCACCATGCAAATACTGGGGGCGAAGTTATTCCTAAGGTAATGATGGTGGATTTGAGTAGTCGTGTTAACATCAAGTTCCATGCGTGGTAATGTTATTTTTTGTTTTAGCGGTGCTACCTTTATTTTGGCTGTTAATAGGGTCGTGCGGACTTTTCCGAATGGCTCCGTTGTTCGGGAATATATGATTGCTGCGTAGCCCTTTTCTGAGGCATTGCAAAGTTCGTGAAGCTGCAATTGCTGACCCACACGGAAATTTATCCAGCGCGGTATTCTAAGAGATTGTATTTCATGCAGTTCACTTTCTAAGTTCTTCCAAGCCTTAATAATTTCAAAGAGCGGCTGTTCGTCCCAATCTGTGCCAGTTTTTCAAAGAGCCTGCATTATTAACCTTGCAGTTAGTGTCACAGGAAACAGCCATCCTAAGGGATCGAATATGGTGGCAATTTTAGATAGCATAGCTCTTTTTGTCAGCGTTTCATTAGAGCCTTTAAGTTTCAATTTAAATTGCAATTCATCTTGTTTGGGATTCCCATGAATTCCTAAAGCCTTTATTGTGTCAGCTTCCTTTATTTCAAGAATCCCCTTTTATATTATATATTCGGGGATATCATTCAAAAGTCCCTCATCATTCGACGTCGATTTTCTAAGATTGAATCCTCCTTTCTTTAGTAAAAGATTTATTTGCCTTTGTAACTCACGGGCTTCTTGTTTTGTGTTTGCGCCTGTTAACATGTCGTCTGTATAGAAGTCGGAATTTAGAACCTTCCGCCTAATAGGAAGCTGGGTGCCTTCATCTTCTGTGAGCTGCTTGAGAGTTTTGACAGCGATATATGAGGTAGGACCAGTTCCGTATTTTACTGTATTTAGTCTGAATTCTTGGATTGGCTCTCCTGGTAGCTCTCGCCAAAGCATCCTTTGATAATCTCTATCCTCTTTAGCGACGCTGATTTGCCTGAACATTTTCTCAATATCAGCTGTATAAACGTACCGATGTTTTCTCCGTCTTACAAGCATTCCTGTAAGATCCTGCTGAATCTTTGGCCCACTGTGTAGTAAGTCGTTAAGGCTATATCCAGATTCAGTTCTGCATGTTGCATCAAATAGAACGCGTGTTTTGGGGGTCGTGCTTTCCTTTTTAAACACGGCATGATGTGGCAAGTAATATACCATAGATACATCTCCCTTATATGGTTTTGCTGTGCTCATATGCACCAAAGCCAGATATTCCTTCAAAAAGTTGTTGTATTCAATTTGTAAGACTGGATTTTTGCTTAATTTCTTCTCCGTCTGGATTAGGCGGGCAATGGTTACTTTTTTAAATTGGCCTAACTGTCCCTTATCATTTTTAAAAGGCAATTGTACCACGTATCTTCCTTCCTTATCTCGTTTATGCGTTTTTCTGAAGTGTTTTTCGCATATGTCATTGGTTTGAGTTACTGGAATACTGTCTTCAATTTGCCAAAATTTTTCAAGTTGTTCGCGAATTTCTGCGAGTGATAGAAGACTTGTGAGTTTGGTTGTTTCTAGTGATTGCAAAATCGGTTACTGGATTACCCGATTAATCGACCCTTAAGCGGCCGATTTCAGGAAACCAATTAATCGGTTTTAGCGTCCTACAAACCGATTTTTTATTAATGAACATTTTTTCGTTTCTTTAAATATTCTTTTTTAAAAAAAAGATGAAAAATTGCACATTCAAGTAATTTTAAAATTTCACCACAAAATACGTACATTGCAAATTTATTTTCAGATACAATACTTTCATGTGCTCCAATAATGCATAAAATATCTAAAAAAAATTGACAGTAAATTTCTAAGAAAAAATTTCCAGTAAATTTCTAATAACAAATTGCGGGATGCTGACATCACAGAACAGAGTGGAAAGAATCGGATCAGAACTGAACTGATACACTGGCAGTGTCACTGCACTGGTGTTCACTCAATGCTGTGTGTGAATACCCAGTGAAGACAATTTGCCGAAAACGTTAAGAAAGTGAGAGGTTAGGCTGTAGTTCAGCGTATACGTAAAGTGAACGCGCCCGTTAATTTAACAGGCGTACACAAATTAACTTTAACTCGTGCGAGGCGAACTTTATTTAAGTTTAAATATCCAATTTTGCGTAAGAATAGTGCGCTAAGAATCGCTCATTCCGTAAGAATCGCTCATTCCGTAAGAACGCGATGTGTTCAAACAAATAAATTATTACTAAACGATTAAAAGTGCAATGTAAAAATTAAAATGGAGTAAAATTGGTACTGCGAATTAATAGAAAGCACAAATCTTCAATAAAATCAACTTTCATTTGTTAATTTTTTCACTTTTACCACTTGTAAAAATTGAAAACATTAAATATCAAGATAATAACCCTTACAGAAAGTGATATATAGACTAAAAAATCAGAGGAATATCTTACAAACTCAGTTTTTATGATATTCCTCTAATGATCAGACGCGTTCATTAATTATAATAAAAAAATTATATTAAGAAATAATTAGTTAGTTGTAATGTGTATAAGACGTTTCGTATAAGCAGGAACCAATACTCTTCAGTACGGCCAATTCTTGCCTGCCGCGGATTCCAGAAGAAAATGCTAAGCAGATCAAATATATAGTCTCTTTCAATAAGTTGGTTATATCTTGCTTATTATCTCAATGTGGTTATAATACTTTGTAATCAATTCCTCCTACAAGTGTGGAACCAGAGAGGGTGTTTTCAGTATCTGGAAATTTGTACCAAACTGAGATCACGATAAAGTGATAAACCCATTGATAAAGTATGCTTTCTACGTGCTCATTTCAATTACATTTAAAAAACATGTTTCCAGGATTTTTATAAATAACTTTTCATTTTTGTATTGTTAATGAATTATATACATTTTTTTATTTTTAAATAAATATTATATTTTCTATAATTATAAACATGAAAAAAATGGAACTATTTTGACAAGAAATAATTTTCAAAAACAATTTCTTTTTAAAACCGATTAAAAACCGATTATAATCGAAAAAATCGGTTTTTACTTTTGCAATAATTTTTGCAATCACTAGTTGTTTCTTGCAGGTATTTGGGATACTGCCAAAAACAATCCATCCTAATTTTGTATTTTGGGCTGCTGGTTGTCCTGTTTTGACACCTTCAATTAGAATATTAGCATGCACGTCAGCTCCCAGAAGCAAATCAATGGAACCTGGTTTGTTGAAATTTGGAACAGCCAATACCATGTTTTCGTATCTCTTAATGTTGATTCCAGTTAAGTGCGTTTCAGGAAGGTAGGAGTTTACTTTGGACAAGACGAGTGCTTCCACTGAGAGGTAAGTGTCTTGTTTGTTTCGGCGTTGGAGCTTGATATTTACCTTGCTGGAGATTTTGGCAGACTCAGATTCCCCAACTCCTAGTATTGTTGCTTTGATTGGATGCTTTTGGAGCTTCATGATTTGAACAGCCTCTTATGTTATTAGAGAAACCTGCGAACCAGGATCTATCAGTGCTCTAAAAGACTCTATTTGTCCAAATGCATTTCTTAGCCTCACTACAGCAGTAGTGGGTAATAATACGTGTGTAATTCTGGTGTTACTAGTGTGAAAAGTCATGATATCTTTAGCTGTAGATATTGATTCATTTCCAAGTGGACATGTATTTGTCGTCAAGTGAGTTGCTACATTATTCTTATCCGTGGTAGCAGGTGGTTGAGTGGAATTGAACCCTTTTTCGCTGTTTCGATGTAATAAGCTATGGTGCTTCTTTTTGCAAAAAAGGCAGGTTTTGGTTGATTTGCACCTTTCTGTCTTATTGTGTGTTAGACAATTAAGACAAATATTGTTTTGTTTGACCACTGCGTGTCGTTGGTCAATTCCCATTAGCTTGAATTCTCCGCATTGATAGATATTGTGAGATTTTTTCTTTAAATTTCTGGTGTAAACATCTGATTTCGATTGTTTTGAACTTTTAATGCAGTCCAAAACTTGATACCTTTTTTCCAGGAATTCTAGCAACTCTTGAACAGATGGCATTTCACGAGGATGTGTGAGGCTTTCCTCAAATAATCGAAGGCTTTCTGAATCTAGCTTCCTCATTGCTATGCACACAATTAAAGGGCCCCATTCCTCTGTATTGCAGTTCAGGTTTTTTAATGCCTCTAAGCATTTTCTTAATAGGTCAAATAACATTATAATGTCTTCCTGACATCTATGCTCAGTTTTTTGGCGTCTATTATCGTGTTTACATAGGTTGTGATTATTTTCTTTGTATTATTAAACCTTGCCTTAATTAATTGTAAGGCAGTGTTGTAGTTGTTACTACTAAATTGCAGGTGAGAAATTACTCTTTTGGAATCTCCTTTTAAGTGATAGATGAGATATTGCATCTTCTCAACGTTACTAAGGTGAGCGTTATTGTGGTGGTAACTTGGGGAAGTTATTTATCCTTGTAAACTCTTGATGTGGAATCGCTGATGTAAGTTGCTGTTGAGGTTTCCAAAACGGCACGGATGTGGCAGGTAGAGTTGAGGTTTGATCAGAAACCCGTAACTCTGTACGGGTAGCATGTGTGTGGTTATGTTTGTGTAATCGTTAACCATTGTCACAGTAGTTTTTGTAGCTATTGCTATAGAAGATACTGCTGGAGGAATTGGTGCGGTTGCAGTAACTGGGAAAGTTGCTGGTGTCGTTTTAGCTGGTTATTCATCTACTGGATTTTGTGTTTTCCCTGTATCATCTTGATAGTTTGCGTACATTTCAATACCACCCTTGTATAATTCAAACGTCTTTCCGAACAAGTCCTCAGTATGGTACGGATGCTCTTGTGGTATGATGTTCTCAATCTCGTGGTGAAGAGATGTGAACTTAGACCAGTAATTGTGCAAGTCTTTTGTTTTTTTTTATGAAGTATTGATCTGTTTTTCTTTCTATGGAGTCTTTCGTAAAGTTTCTGATTAAATCCTATATATTTTTTGCTATTGCTTTTTTGTGTGTTCAAAACCCTACAGACGTAGATAACAGCTAGATTTAACAGTGTGTCAAATCTTTTTGTTATACTGCCGGCTTTTTTTTATAGTTTTTAAGATGATGCTCCGTGAGTTCTCAGAAATGAGAGGGTCGGTCTTTTGACTTTGGATTTAACACTATGGTTGAATGTGAAGTAGAGCTAGCTTAAACAGTGTGTTAAGTCTGCTGTAGCGATGATATGATTCAGCTGGATGATTGTAAAAAAGAGCTAGATTCAACTGTGTGTTAAATTTCTAGTTGTTCTCTTTTTCTTGGCTCGAAGGACCATGAACAGAATTCAACCATTCAACGGTGTGTAGAATTAAGTTTAATTTAACGATGAACCGAAACTCAACAGTGTGTTGAGTTAAGTTTACTTTGCTTGGGTTATCCTCTTACCAATGGCGGGGGATGGATAAGCGCTGGGTTGCTTGAGAAGTGGTTAAAAGAAAGACTCAACGTGCTCGGTAATACTAATTTAATCATATAATGGTATAGGCTATTTATTATAGAGCAAAAATGCTTACTTGCCAATAATATCTAAATTGACTTTAAAAGAAATAATTTCTGCATAGCAAAGTTATGTTGAATTATTTCAACATAGTAAAAAAGTATGCTCAGCTTTTTTTGACTGACCTGGTAAACCAAAGAAAAAGCCCTCGTACATATTTATTTAGTATATATCGAATAAAAAACGTAAATATTTTTTTATACTGTGAATCAATGTAATCGCTTTATGTTGTGAAACCTATTTTTAGGTCATGATTGCTTTGATTCTAATTATGACGATAAGGAATTCTTATTAATTGTTCATGGGATGAACACTGCCTGTTAATGTTTCAGATAACTGGTATTGTTCATATGTTATGCAAAATTACTGTTCGTCGTCATTGCTTCACTGGAATTTGAATCCATTTGGAAATTTGGTATATGCACAAAACCCGATAAACTGATCACTTTCACAATACTGTGCTTATAAAGTTTGAAATTATACTTACATATGTAAGTATATCACTACTAATAACTCTTAAGAAAAAAATTACTTTTTACAATAATATATTCGCGGTAGAGCGTACATTCGTATTTCACTGGCACGATATGATATGGTTACGATATGATCCGTTTTGCAAAAAAATATAATTCCTTAACCGAAAGTTGTAATGCTCTTGTTCACGTTCAAAACATGAATGCGAAAGAATCTCTATGATTCTATGATTCTTATATAACTGCAAATACCGAACAATTGTTTCACAATAATACACAACCGAATATATTCATAATTGTAGGTATCGACATACATTTTTAGCTATGGCTTAGTAAGGCTACGGCCACACAAACAAGCGCGCGATAGATATCCGAGAGGCCAATAATTTTACTCGTGAAGCAGAGCCGTAACAACCGAGGACGGGCGTGGAAAAAAACATTTACTGCGGTTTAAAAAAATAATATTACTAACATTTGCATTTGACAAATATAAATTATTTTTTGTTCTCGATTTGAATTTACCCGGTTGACAAGGCTGAGGTTAGTTCGCGATTTTGACATAGGAGAAATTTTTGCCAGTGATACAAAATTTTTTGAAGATATGGATATACCAACAAACGCAGTCTGGCGTTCGTCGAATGCGGTTGCATTTACTTTCCTTTTCTGATTTTATTTTAAACTTTTCAATTGGTACGTTAGTTTTTTTTCTAGTTATTACTTAAATTCGTGATTATGTCATTAATCTGCGGAAAATGTGATTCGGTGTGTACTGAAAAAACTAAAATTTTATGCGCATTTTGCAAACATCTGTTTCATAAGCGTTGCTCTAGACTTGATGATGACTGCTTAGAAGTTCTAACGCTAAATATGAGTGTGTTGTGCCCGAATTGCTCTGTTTTACCTTGTAATGAGCTCTGTTAAATAATAGCTAATCTAAGTGATGAAATTAAAGATCTGAAAAATCAATTCCAAATTTGAGAATTGCAACCGAAATACAGCAATGCGAGAATTTTTCATCTGTATCCGCTGAGCACAGTGACCCATCAACTTCTACTCCTACTATAATGGTTAATGAAGCTCTGCCTATTAATGATGCTGCTGACGCTGAAAAATGGTCCACGGTTGCAAGAAAGAAAAAATCACATAAAAGAGTAATTAGATCTGATTACACCAACAATGGTTTGAAAGTTGTCGGTGCTTTGAAATGGTTGCATATTTCTCGACTCCATCGTGACACTTCTGAAGAATCTTTGATTGGTTTTTGCGCTGATCGGCTAAAGGTTACTGTTGATCACTTAATTTGTAAACGTCTTACTAGAAAAGATGTCGACATCAAAACTCTAAAATACGTTACGTTTAAACGTGGGGTACCACAACATCTTGCAGAAAATTTGCTATGTTCTTCTTTCTGGCCAGCTGGAGTTACGATTCGGTTCAAGTTCATTCCAAAAAACGACGAATAAACACAAAATGCTGTGCTCCCAAACTAATAGAGCTTGGTGTGGCGTCATTATCTGCGCTATCAGGCAAAACGAGTCTGTCTATTTACTATTGTAATGTTGGTGGAATGCGAACTAAATTATATGCTTTTTACTTGGCTGTAATGGAAAATGATTATGATGTGATTATTCTAACAGAGACTTGGCTTCATTGTGGCATTTATTCTTCTGAATTGTTTAATGAATCTATTTATAATGTTTATAGGAAAGATCGATCTCAGCAAGACACTGGCCATAATCGGGATGGTGGAGTATTGATTGCAGTCCGTTCGAGTTTGATCAGTATGAAAATCAATTTATCATGTAGCATTGGCATCATAGATCAGCTTATTGTTTCCTTAAAGATGAAAGGGGAACATAATAATCACTTGTACCTTGGTGTGAGCTATATTCCACCAAAAAGCAGCATGGAACTATATCAACTGCATATTGACAATTTTTTTGCTATTTCACATTCAATTGATGGAAGTGATTCTATTTGTTACGTTGGCGATTTTAATCTGAGTAATATCTCTTGGACCTGGTCGGATGAGGACAAGAAGTTTTTTCCCTTGAATGTAACGCAAGAATTGGAGTCGTATGTAATTGACAATCTCTTTAGCATGAATTTATCGCAAGTAAATAATGTTTTTAATTCGTTTAATAAGCTTTTGGATCTTGCTTTTGTTGATATGAAACTATGTACTAGCGTAAAGGAAGTAGAAAATCCATTAATTCCAACTGAACCTATTAAACTAAGCTTATCTGCCTATAGTTTTGTTTACTCTAGCAATTCAGTAGGTAAATATTACGATTTCTTAAATACCAACTTGAATGTTTTAAATAAATATTTTAATTCTATTGACTGGTCTGGAATATATGTTTGTAATGATCTTTGTAAAATGTATGATCGGTTCATTGGTATTTGAATGGATGGTATCAACGCTTTGGTACCGTCAAAAGAGAGAAAGAGCACCTTACACCCTGCTTGGTACAATCGTAGTTTGTTACGTCTAAGGAATGCTAAAAGTAAAGCTCATAAAGCATATAAAAGAAGTGGGACTAGTGCTGATAGAAATAATTTTTTGCATAGATTTCTGCATAAGCAATATTTATGGGACTTAGAATCCAAGATTAAAAGAAATTCTAAAGCTTTCTGGACATATATAAATATTAAGCGTTCTGGTACATGTTATCCCAACTTAATGTATTTTGGAAACAATTCTTCACATAATATTCAATCCATATGTAATTTATTTGCTACTTACTTTGAATCCGTTTATAATGATTCTAATATACCCTTATCAGACTGTGATTACTCATATCACCCGTCAACGGCGGACTTGGGTGCGATATCGTTGGGTGAGGAAGATGTTTGGAGAGCTCTTTCTACTTTAGAAATTAATTATTCCCATGGGACTGATTTGATATCTACTGGACTTCTGAAAATGTGTGCTTCTTCACTCTTTTCTCCTTTAACGTATATCTTCAATTCATCTCTGTCTTCTGGATATTTTATTGATGAATGGAACATTTCTTTTATTACACCTGTTTTCTAAAGTGGCTCAAAATATATGATAGACAATTATCGCCCTATTTCAAAGCTTCACCCAATTCCTAAGTTGTTAGAGTCTTTAGTTACTGAAAAAATTTACGATTCCGTAAAACTCGGGATTTGCGATGAACAACATGGTTTTTTTAAGGGAAAATCTACTAATACTAATTTAATAATTTTTTCTAATAAGGTAATCAATGCTATTGAGTCAGGTAAATAGGTTGATGTGATCTATACAGATTTCACGAAAGCCTTTGATAAGATTAATCATACACTTTTGATTAATAAACTTAGATCACTTGGCTTCCACTCTTCCTTGTTGGGATGGCTTAGTTCATACTTGGTTGGCCGCATACAGTTCGTGCAAATTGGTAACTGTAAGTCTCAGGCGATTCATGTGAGGTCAGGCGTACCACAAGGAAGCTATTTGGGTCCTATTTTGTTTATTCTTTTCATCAATGATATTATCTCCTGTTTTTCATTCGCTAATTGCCTTCTTTTTGCAGATGATTTAAAGCTCTTTATGACTATAAATACCTTTAGTAATTGCATGGAGCTTCACCAGGATTTGAATAGTCTGGAATCCTGGTGTGTGGCAAATTCAATCGAACTAAATGCCTCCAAATGCAAAGCTATGTCCTTTTACCATATAGCACATCACAAAACCGTTCCTTATAGTGTCAGAAAAGTTATTCTTGACAGACCTTCAAGTATAACTGATCTAGGTTTAATATTTGATAAGTAAGATATCGTTTAAAGAGCATATCAATTATGTAACATCTAAAGCTTTTCAGTTGCTAGGATTTTTAAAGAGGCAGACAGGTGAATTTAAAGATCCCTTAACATTAAAATCTCTATATTTTTCATTAGTACGGTCCGTTTTAGAATACGGATCCATTGTATGGATGCCTACTCAAATAACTCATATTAGACGTATTGAGCGGATTTAAAGAAAATTTACACGTTTTTCTGTGTCAAAACTAAATTGGGATCTTACGTTAGACTATAAATCACGTTGTATTTTATTAGGATTGCATTCCCTACAGTCTAGAAGAGTCATAAGTTCAATAATGCTGGTCCATGATGTACTTAGTTGTAGGATTTCATGTCCAGAACTGCTATCTTCAATTCCCTTCTATGTGCCTCAAACATATATTCGTCCTAGATGTTTATTGGTTGTACCCTTTCATAGATCGAACTTTGTTTACCGTGAACCTATCACACAGGCTATTTCTAACTTCAACTTGGTTGGTTCATTACATGATTTTAATATATCTAGAGAGAGATTTAAGATAATTATTTTGGAATTTTTCCACTTAAGCTTTAAAGATTTGTAATATAGTTTAGTTTTTTAAATAACTTTTGATTTGATTTGTTTTGTTGAATTCAGTATTATATACATACTTATTTGTATAAGTTCTTGTAATCTGTAGGATTTATTCCGTAGATTGAAATAAACGAAATGAAATGAAATGAAACAAACGTTAAAGAAACAAGAACAAGAATAATGTAGCGACTGGAAAGCTTTGAATCACAAGATGAGGACCCCAGTATGTCAAAAAAATAAAACCTTGTTAAGTCGATTGATCTTCTTTTGTTAGGTTAGGTTAGGTAAGAGGGATGCCGCCATAAGTACCTATTCTGCTAGACCACCAGTGGGTCCATTGTGCCCCTTGTCCTCATGGGATCTCCTAGAAATTGTGCTAGATTCATCCTGCTTTCTTTAAGAAACTCTGGATGATTCTGAACTCTTTGTTTTGTAACTCCCCCTGAATTGAAAAGTAGTAGCTACCCAGTAGTCTACCACTTTTGTTCATCAGAGCGGGGCACTCTCAGAGTACGTGCTGGACAGAGTCGATTTCCTCCGAGTCGTTACAGCTCCTGCAGAAATTGTTCGGCGCTATACCCAGTCATCAGTAACCCGTAATGACACCTAGTAGATTCCTGATATATGTTTTGCTGCCATTAAGCAGTTCTATTGTCCTCGTCCTGTCATATGCAGGCCATAATTGCCTCGCAGTACGGCAGGTTTCCCTTTTGATGTGCTTTAGACTTGCCTTTTGATAGGCGTCCTTGATAATTTCTTGGTCTTTTAAAGCGCCGACCGGGATCTTCAGATTCTTTTATTCTAACTGACGTGGAGCTCCGACATGTTGGCACAAGTTTCCGAAGATTTTAGATTATTTTCCGGCGATCTTATTAGAAAAATGGACGCCGATAGTCTACGAAAAGCCGCTTTTGGATTTGCTCCAATCAATTCACGACTATAGCCTCCTATCCAAATGTTGAAATCGCGCTCCTAATTTTCTGACATTGCCAATGACGATAGCTTCATGTGAACGAAATTTCACATAATTGATGTTAATAAAAAATTACCTCCAGTCTACAATGGGTTAAGAATGGTTGTCGAATGTGGTTGTTTTGTCGATCGAATAAGAAATGACAAGCATTCTGAATTTCGTATATATTATAAACCAGTTCGCGGTGAAAAAAAAAACTATAAAAGTCCATGTGTAAAAAAATAAATACAAATAAAAAATAAATAAAAATAAATATTTCTATCGAACTGAATCAGCTGAATGTTTTTAAATGTACGTTACTCGCAAAAAATTAGTATCAACTAATTATTTTATATTAGGAGTCCTTACTACTCTTTTCATGATCAATTGCTGCTCAACCTTGTTCAGTCAGCTGATAGACCACGGCAGGATAGGTAAATTTAAATTAAGTTATGTTGAGAATTTTATAAATCAGAGGCGCAAATTTATACGTTTGCTTTAGGTTCTAAGACGAGTCATTGTAGCTATGCGTGAATGAACTGAGGAAATCAGTGAATTTTTAACCGTTTGCCCTATTTGATTTTTGCAATTTTTATTCAACCGCTTAGAAATTCATATGTCCCAATATAACAACAAAAATAATCACACTGCGTCACCAAATTTGGAGAAATTGAGACCTCTTCTAATATTCGGGTACGTTCTTTAGTTATGATAGGCTTTCACGCTGGCGGTAACTTTCATAAAGTTATTATTCACAGTATTAATGGACGACGGTGCCAATTTTAATGAACAAACAAAAAGTGTTTGGATTTCTGTCAGTCAGATTTAACTTTTGTGCCCGGTACTGACAGTATTACCGAATGGTATTAGTGACGCTGGAAATTTGTCAAAAGTAAAGGCTCATTGTAATAATTTTACTCACTGACTATGTATATACTCTACTTCAAAATTTATTTACACGAAATAAAATTAGTTGATTTTTTAAAAATTGAATAATAAGAACAAAATTTAAGAACAGTTTTTCAATTTCGAATTTGTTTTAAAAGTACATATAGGTACTGCAAAGCTTTGAAAGCCTTGTTTAACCCTTTTGATAAAAGAATATTTTTCCATGCGTTTGTCGAAATAAAAATGATATGGTGCTAAAATAACTGCTAAAACTTTATAAAAAGGTGAGTGCTCTTGAAGCCACAAGAGTGCCAAATTTGCCACATATAATGCTATCTTGGCAGCACTCAAAAGCTCTCTTGGCTTCGCATCCTGTCACTGTTAATAAGTTGTGGCACATTTCTGGGCATCTTTAACCCATAACTCTCCTACCACCGCAGCCGCAACGTTCGATCAGAGTACGTGGCAAATACGCATGGTCGGGATTAACGTGGTGACCACCAGCACATCGGGCTAGCGCCGATCGCCCATCCTCCCAGTCAGGCTCTGTGTACTATCCTTTGAAATGAATTTTCATTCAAAAAAGCTATTGCAAAAATTATTTTGGTGTTCAGTTTTACTATTTCTTATTAGTTTTTACAAAAAGTCAATCTTAAAAGTGTTTTTCATGCCGATGCAGTAAAATAATCTCGCTTTGTATTTTTAACAATTCCAATCTCTCAGTGCAATATGAGTTCGAATTTTTAAAATTATAATAACATAAGTAATAATTTTCCAGTCTACTGTCGAGCATGTTACCCCAATGTATTTCATGGACATAAAAAGAAACAAATGAAGGAAATAAAATTTATATAAGTCAGAAGACCCTTTCTCCCTCTCTAAATAAATGTTCACTCCATAAGTAAAAAACCAGCTTAAAATGCCTAACGTTTCACATAATTAATGGTCTGCGAGCAAGGACAAGCCTCCAACCTTGGGTTCGGATTCTCAATTAATTCATTTTAGTGTTAAGCTGATAAATTATGTTGGGGTTAGCTTAAATGCCATAATTCAGTTAAGCAGAAAAGTTAACAAGGAAAATGTTAGCCCTGTCAAAAATATTTTTAATGAGCGCAAAATATTTACGTTCTTCATTTGTGACTCTGTGTTGGCAAAATTTAAGAGGTAGTTAATTAATATTAAAAAACATGATTAATTACTCCGTGGCTAAAATATCTCCCTAGATGTGAGGGTATACATAAAAAAAAAATTTGCGGAAAACGCTTTATTGTCTAGATTACCTTGGTTATTATTATAAATAATACAATAATTAAAAAAATTAATCAAAGTGATTTCCAACTCATGCTAATTTAATTTAATAAAACAAACCTTTTGTTGAAGCTAAATATTTGACGTGTTTGAGTATTGTCCTGATGAAATATTCAAAGTACCTAAATAACTATGTGGAAAAGATAGGGCTTATGCGGAAAAGCAGCAGTTAGGCAGATCAGACCTACCTATCTGTTTTATCACCATCAACCATCAACATGTCTTACTTTTTTGTGGGTAAAAATTTTCCCGCGAAAAAACTTCGTACAATGAATGGGTTCTGTATGCATAAACTTACATAGTTTCGGAATTGCACTCAACCGTTACGTCACACTCTTTTTATACGAAATCAAAGCCTAGGGAAGAACTGTACTCTTTTCTAATTATTTTATGGGTTAAAAGAATGAGTCATACAGAAAGCGAGCATTAGTATTTCAGGCTCTTTTAAATGGATTTTTATTTGTGGTGTATATGATAGAGGAGGTGTAGAAATATGAGATATGGTAGCAATTTCAGACATCGGAATTTTGGTCTCCTTACACTACTGATATCTAAAGTGTAGTTAGCCTAGCATTGCTGTTAGTTCTGCGAAGGTTTTGAAACAGCCGGCGGACAGTTCGTTATTAGTCTTGACACGTGCTGAACGTTCACTGTTAGGGAATAACTGAAAAGTTTTCTTTCAAATTTTTGCTTTCTTTATATCTGTATATTTTCCTAGTTTCGAACAATAATACGGTAAGTTACATTTGTTTTAGAATATAATTATATATTACAAAAAAGCTTGAGTTTTTCTCAGTAAATTACTAATTTTACTGAAAAAACCAATTGGTTGCAATATGAGACACTAGCTGGTAATAATATGAGACCATTGGTTGGTAATAGTATCATACTATCTCATATTTCTACCAACTAATAAAGCAGTATTTTAGATGATGATGATGACTTTTGTAGGCCTATAATAGAGTTATACAGTATGTATATTAAAAATGTTATATAATATTGACGAGTTAGTATCACTGATACTGCACATTTTTGCCACAATTTTTCGTTTATTTTTTTATTTTATTTATTTGAACAAAAAATATCAAAATTAGAAATTTCCAAAGTATTTCTCTTATTACTACCCTACTTTGGAAATTTCTAATTTTGATATTTTTTGTTCAAATAAATCAATTTTGAGCGTGTTGTAGTTTACATTATTATCATTATTATCACTGATAAGTCAACCAAATTTCCTAACTTTACACAATTTTTGTTATATGTCTATTTTGGGACCTGTTATCATTAAAACAATAATAGGTATCCAATATTTCTTCCCATTCCTCTATATATGATTGCAAAATAAAGAAAAATTCAGTGTATGGAATTGTTGTACCGAACATGTAGACCGCGTCAAATGTTTGAGTTTCTACATATTGTGTTTCAATAAATACGTATCTGATATAATGCTTATTTTAGATATTCGGAATACCCTTTTTATACACCATGTGTATCATAAAATACTCCCAGTATATCCAGAAAACTAGTGCGGGTATATAGTAGTTACCCGGATATCAATATCCTGAAAAATTTCTGGGTATAGCCCGATCAGCACTTCTTACGTTACGCAACGCCATCTAGTTGTAAGTAATAATATGATTATATGACAAATTAAGCAGAAGTATGTCTGCGCTCACTCAAGAAAACGAAAAAGAAGAAGAACCAAACATGTTTTGTCAGCATGGTGTCGAAAGGAGCAAAATCTTCACTTCCCGGGAAAAATTATGAAAAAAAAAGGAATAAACTCTGCAGAAACAAAGTTTATTATCGAAGTATGGACAATTCGTTTTTTTTTTCGCTCGTATATTTACAATTAATTGTTGCCGTTTAGTCTATATTAAAGCTAATATATTTGTCACCTTCATTCCCAATTTGTTTATGCTTAAAAATCTGTCAACTGAATTGAATTGTCAAAGTAAGGTTTGTCACATCTATATGTCCTTTTATGTCTGTCAGGGCAGGAGTCCTTTAATATCTAGATATTCGGAGTATCTAAATATCGATACGCCATCTATGTCATAAGAATAAGCTTATTTTAAAAATTATGAGAAGTAATTTTGTTATGGTCGTAGCATAATGTAAGCAACAGTATGCTACACAAACCCGCATGGCGAGTGTTATGCCATCATCGCAAGTTGCATGTTTGACAGCTGATGGCGGGCCACTCGCTAGAAGTTGTATAAAAGTAAGAAGAAGCATCTGAGAGGGCGGAAGAAATTCCTTGCAAAAATACCGCCATAATCTAAAGTGCTAGACCTCCACAAAGAGACTCACAAAGTGTGCTTAAATAGTGAAAACAATAGCCACAGAGTAGGAATAAGCTGCTGAAACATGTATTAGAACGAGGTCTAAAATTGCAAAAGCATAGGTATTTCAAATGAATTTATGTAGAATATTGATTTTCAAATAAAATTTGTATAGGCGATCACGTGAAAATTTATAGTGGAATACACGGTTGCTCAGGCAGTAAAGGCCTAAGAAATCCAGGGAATTAGTCACTAAGGAAAACGAATAGGAAGCGGAAAGTTTCAAGAGCACGGCGACTTGGTTACGATCCCATACATAAGGTTAGATCGCTCTAGTTTATAAGTCTAATTTATCCGGCTACAAATGCTCGTGTAAGACAACCAAGAAAAGTTGTGAAAGTAATTGCGTCATTCAGTACATAAATACCTACATTCAGCTGTACACTCTACTGCGACAAAAGGGACCCATTACCTTATGGTCATTTCCTGAATTATTGACTTCAGTAGGCAACATGCGTAGTTCATCATTTTTCTATTAGGCATTTACGCCAATAGCAAATTACGAGTGTACGCAAGTGATAGCAAGTACAAGCATTGAGGATTAGTCTAGCGACGTATTGGTCGTCACCATGAGCAACGAAGGACGTCATCCTATTAGAAGCTGAAACACTGTCATACGGCCGAGCAACGCCTTCCTTCGGAGTAAACGTTCCATTGGTCTAGAACTAGCGTCGACATACTTAAAAATGTATAAACTTGTAGTTATAGAATAGCATGTAGTAACTAAATTGGATTTCTGAGTTCTTTAGTAGCATAGACGTAATACCTTAGAGTATAAATTTTTGTCGATGGGGATGTTTCCATTGGAGCAACCCGTTGGACGATCAAGTTATTATGACGTCTACTAATCCAGTTAAATTCTCGCGTTCAATTATATAATATAAGCAAATCAATTCAATTAAATAGATGATAAGGAAAACAAATTAACATTAGATAACTTTAGTCTGTTTTATACAGGTACTCTCTATCGGCTGGAGCGCTTCATGATTCGGAGAATGTAAATGAATGTAAGTACCCGTCAATCATAATTGTCACATAAGTATATGTCATATGTGATATATAGATATATATGTTACCGAATTCGTCCTGCTATCTTGTCCGTCGCAAGCAGCATGGGGGGGGGGGGGGTTATTTAACAAAAATTCCACGTAAATAAAATCTGTAAATAGAAAATCGCTAAATATAAAATCTGTAAATAGAAAAAGTGGCTGGCAGGATGTATATATGTAACTAAGTTTGAAATTATGCGCCTTAGCCTAATCGTTGAATTCCTAGCCAGACCATTTAGTGAAAGTTAGATTGTAATTGATGTAAGTTCGCAGCTTCGGCCGTAGATCGAAGGAAAGGATAAGTAATGTGATTATAATGGACATATATTTTCATCAAATTTCTAATCTTTATTACCGAATTTTAATTTCCGCTGCATAAGTAATATATACATAAGTAATTATATGCATAGTAAATATGCATATACGAGATATAGTTCAAACATTTTTTTGATTTTAGTATATTTTTGCGTCATAGGTGCGAATAATCGCCAGTCGAGAACTTACTGTAGCTAGTCTATTGTAGGAAAATAGTAGTGATTTAGTTGGCCGACCCATATGAATTTATAAGGTTGTATTGCTTACTATAATTGTGAACTAAATAAAAATGTTGATGGATTGTGTCCAAGTATTCCGATGCTTTTAATGAGGCCGTAAGGCTCTAGACCTTCTCTCTCACTTTCCTGGAGTCCTCTCACATGAAGGTCGTCTAGGTCCGCTCTATTCTCTTTACAGGTTTACTAGGGTCACTGAAACTGATTTGCTGCCCTCAGTGTCGTATGGGTGGTTGGGGCATACAGTGAAGGCATATCATCTGCGCCATCAATATTGGATGTCGATAAGTGACGTCAAGGTCCCTTCAGGACTGAATGTGTGCCGGCGTGTTGTTAAATAGGCACGATTTTTTTTGATTATGGCAGACGGCAGCGGCAAGTTTTTCGTGGAACCTCCCCACACTCTCCGCCAATAGCCGAGACGAGCTAGCATGCCGCCCTGCAGTCAACGCTGTCCGTCGAGTGATCTGTCAGCTCATGCTGGCAGTTTGGACTTCACGTCCAACCCAATCACTCAACATACTTCCATAACAATTTATGAACAAAAAAATATATATGAACAATGCAAGTGAAATTTATTATTTTAAAAAAAAATAACGTCAATGTTCCTATAAAGTAACCGATGAAATATAATACAATGCAGAGTTTCGAAGTACTCCGTAACCAACTGTCAAAAATCGTAACAATTAAAGTTCTGACCAGAATGAAATTGCCCTAACTTTGTTAAATGACAATTTAAGGCAACTGAGATGATTGTAAATTTTGTCATATTGTTAAATCATACAGAAAAATCGAGAAGACTTTTCATAGATAAAGTTATCAATTTGAAAAAATTAAAACAAATTTTGTTGTATTCTTAGTTTTGTTTACAAAACAAGCAAAATATTTCTATTCTATGTCAGTAGTATTTCCCAATAGATATTCCATATACCGCAAATCTAATTACAATTAAATTGATGAAGCTTAATATTTTACATAGACGACCTCCAGATCCACGTTTTTTTATGATTTGTAATTCGGTCAAATCTATTAAAAGATTCTATTTTAGACCTACTCTTCTAAAAATTTTAAATGTTTATGCATTCGTTTTTTCCATAGGTACCTAGATCGTTCTTTGGAATCCTTGGTGATTCAATATCCTGTAGCAAGATTGAATTGTTATCCATTTCAAGACGGAAGCTACTTATACGTATATCCTCAAATCATTTTATGCAGCTCGGGATTCGTTTACTGTATTAAAATTTTAGCTTTGATTCTTATCCCAGGCATTGATTATTCACAGTCGGGCACTATTTCGATGCTTGTAATAAGCTGCCGAGTTGCTACGTTCAAACTTACATAAAATTATTTCAAAACTGCTATAGGAGAGCGCTCGCCAATATTTAAGTACCGGACGAATTTTTAAGTAACCTCGTTTCTATTCAAATTAAATTAGTGTACAAAGTCAAAATTACTTGGACTAAATTTCTGTCATTTAATCAAAGTAAACATCCAATTTTCATTTTGTGAGAATTAATCGACTGAAAAAACGCTAAAAATTTGCCTCCCACCTCCACATCCACTTTTTTTTTTTTTACATAAAAAGCGCACTCCTTTAATTGATATGCTAGTTTTCGCAGCCGTATACAGTAAAAGTGCTTTCGAATAAAATGAAACATTTCCACATAAAAAAAAAATCTGAACAGCCTGCACTTTCACGCAAGTTTTTATTTCCACTGTTCAGAATTGATTTAAACGAAATTTGCATAGCGGCAGAATAAAAAAAAAAGTTTTTAAAAATCTGCCAGCAAAATGCTTTTACGGAGGCAATGATATTTATTTACGGAAAGCAGAGCATGTATAGGCTAGCACGAATCGAAATAAATTTATCGTCGTCATATTTATTCCACTGAAAGCGTGAAGTAAATAAATTACTTTTTCCATACAACAAAAAAATAGCGATAAATTAAAAAAGGTTTCGAGGTTAAATCAAGACATCATCGACATACATGCCTAACCTTTAGTTTTCTATTTTTATTAATTACAAAAATGTTTAAAAAGGCTCCTACTTACTGTAAGGTGTAAATAATACAATAAAAAAAGACTAGAATTGAATCTCATTTGCTAACACTGCCTATAATAATAATAAAATTACAGTTTTTCAAGGAGCACCTCTATAATCGTTTTATGAATCCTATTGCCATCTTCCAGTACATTAACCAGTCTCTTAATAGTTAAGCTTTCCTCCTCTATTAGCCTAAGCGTCTTCGTCTGTTTCATCTTCCTGGCTTATTTTTCCTTGCACACCTACCTTAAGAAAAAGATTTGGAACCATCTTTCGCCATCTTGTTCCTGATGCCGATTCTCGAAATTACCCAGTTTTTCTGAACTTTCCTCACAGCTTACATTTGGGTCCAATGAAGAAGCTAATGCCACTGAAGTAATGCCAAATTGAGATATCATCGACACTTACACATATGCATAGCCTTTAGTTTTCTATTTGTACTAATTATAAAAAGTTTTAAAAACGATCCAGCTTACAGTAACTGACAACAAGATTTAAATAACAAATAAATACGTACATTTGAAATGTTATGATGGATGAAGCGTTTCAGTAGTAGCTACAGACACTGAAGCTAGCGCAGATAACATAGAACATGTTCTAATCATCTTCTCGACATGCTCCATAGGATATGAGAAGATGCTCTCTGACTACACGCGTTGATAATAAAGAACATATTCTTTCCACATGCTTTTTATAAGACTCATGTCCGCCCTCCCGAGGGAAATCTTCGGACGTCGGTTAAAAATAATCGTGTGATAATCGGTGCGTATCCGAAAGAATATATTCAGAACGTATTCTAATGGATATAAAATTGATATAAATGAGTATCCACATAAACATATTCAAAACGTATTCACTAGTGTATTCACAGTGTAAATGAGAAACAAATTAGAAAAAAAAACCACGCTAATCCGTAAAAATAGGGGGATTTTCATAGTTAAAAATAAATAACTTCTTCCTTAGTGGAACAAGAAACCTATCTAAGAGGTCGAGTAAGTTGGTGAACATAGCAGTGAACAAACTGAGCCAAGGAATATATTTTTGATAGTAATGCCTGAATGCGTTTCACCACGCATTACTGAAGCTCCATCGTATGTTTGGATGATTAATTTGTTCGCTTTATCAGAAAATTTAAGTGCCACATCAGTCATTCCTTAAATCATGCGACCATGCTGATCGAAAAATTTAAAACAATCGTTCGACGGGCAGTTTATTTTTTAAATAGCCCAAAATATTAATCATTTGAGAAGTACAGAAAGCGTCTTCTGATTCATCTGCTTGAAATGAATCTTCGCTGAATCCATTTCTTTTTTCAATTCATTAAGATAAAATGTTCCAAAAGTTCGCTTTGAATGCTTTTTGAGGTATTTTGAGCAACTCAATAGTCAACCATCTATAATGATATCCATAGATCATATGAGACTATATAAAAAAAAATCGATTACATCTTGTTTCCTTTTCATCGTGGCAGCATGGGCTTAAATTGCGACTTGCACAACATTTTAAAATATCTAAAATTCTGCTGGCGACATATGCACGATTTCGTTGCACCTTCTAATCGAAGCAGCAAAACCAGTGTCCATTGTAAACATAATGTTTATTGAGCCAAAACTTTAAAAAATTGCCCATACATAATATTATTTTGTAACATTAACGGAAATATATATTTTTGTACTTATTTAAAGAAAAAAAAATATATAACAAATTAAATTTTGAATTATTTTATTAAAAATTAAATTATACCGCTGTAGAGATATATTTTTGGAATAACGAATACATTTTTAAATTTCTTATGTAACAGCTATAATGATTATGAATTTTGTTTCCGGGATATTGTTGAAATAGCGAAAAAAATGCACAGCTTGATAGTTCTAGGTGTAGCAGTAACTTAGGTCATAAATGACCAAATATGGGATAGTATAGCCGTATATCAAAGACAGATATATGGGTTTATTATTACGTTTATTTTGACTAATCTAGTTAGTTACACTGTGATTTATGTTTACATGAGAATTGAGCATACGTTTCGATGATTATTTTCTTAGCATTTACTGCGTATGCTCTTATTATTCTTCACTTTTTTTCTTATATTAACACCCCTTGGGTTACCGCCAAAAAAAAGCTCACGATTTCTGTTCTCAAAAGCTCAGTGGAACATAAACGCAATTTGAAAATTGAAACAAATCACTTTATGTACATACAAAGCTATATGATGCACGGGTTTTCGTTTGCATTGTACTGCAAAGCATTTCGATCATCTGCACAGAAGTAGGATTGCATAAACTTGGCAAGATTTTAGATCAGTTTTCTCTTCTTTATTCCATAAATATTAGACAGAATTTTACTAACACGTCCCATAATTAAATAATAGTTACTCACAATTACTACTTGTTGATTATAAATAGAACTGCTAAAATAATTTCGCGCCTTCCAAGCAAAAATGCAGAAAATGGCGGTATATACTTTCCGAGCCTGCACACTACAGAGCAGCAGCCGCAGAGCTTTCAAAACAAGTGAATGCTTTCCGAAAGCAAATCATTCCATCTGACAGTGATGAAATGAATTAAATACACCAAATTGTATGCAAAATATATAAAAGCAAGAATGTTTGTCGTTACCATGGTTAATATTATTGACTTTATTTCCTTTATCATTGCACTAAAAAATTTGAGTTTTTCAAAATAAACAGAATAGGTTCGATCTTTGTTACAAATTGAACTTTCTTTCCAATAATATCATAATTGTGACAGTTATTCGTCTCTGAAAATAGCAACTTTCAAATCCAAAACATATGCGGGCGTGCAAAGGTTCGATTCGTTTCGAATGAATCTGGTTTTTTAAATTTTTTTAATAAAATTTGTTTTTTCTATTTTTCTCAATTTTTTTGTTTTTTTTTTCATTTTTTCATTTCTTTTCTTTGTTCTATTTTTTCATTTGGCTATTTGGCACCTGTTGATGAGTCAATACCAAGACTTGAAGCTTGTCACCCAAAATAAAATGGGTTGTGTGATGAAATAACAAATAACATTTTTTTTAGCTTTTGCTATATACCGGAGAATCTAAAAAAATGAATGCTTTCTTGAGCAAAATATATTAGTAACCAAAACTTTTTTACTAGTATTCTTCCGTCACCTCCTCTTCCACCACAATATCTTCTATACTCAAATACAAATTTATCTACTTGATGTACCATTATTACGTTATTATGTACCAAACTTTGCAAATTTCATGAATATGAGAATTTTCTAAAGCTAATTACATACATATAAAACCCCGAAATCTTTCTTTTTGACTTGTCATTACCTAAGTTTATGCTTTTCCTCAAACTATGTGGAATTTTGATCATGATAATACGCAAAGATTTGACGCAAAGTCGTATTAACTTTTCGTGTTTTTTAAGATTACAGTAATAACCCCCTTTAATTATATAATATACATATTGTTATTAGCGTGCGCATTGTTCGTTATTTAAACACCATATTTTAATTACAATTCACAAGCTCTGTTTATTTAATTTTACTGTTTACTTTAACAAATTCACAAATAAGCAAATCAATTCTTTAGTTATCGCTAGTGCTGTACTTCAAATTATGTCTGACTCGCTCTCCGAACCCAAATTATACTAAGATGTCACTAACCTAAAGTTGTTTCCATTTCCAACAGATGTCGCTTGTGTCACTTTGTTGCTCGCAATAAATTTTTTTTTTATATAAATCACTACTTATTTTAGCTTAATTAAGTTGTCTGTTTGTCTATATAATTAACATGCTGTATCAAGCATGTGTTTAATTTTATGCGAAAAGAACACTAATCTATTGAATTCAACCAATTTTAATTTCGGACTAATTTATTGATAATAAAATATACGAACACTATATTCTATATGATCGCTGTTGAAAAACTGGCGGATTCCTTAAAGCGAGACACCTTTCTATCTTTTCTTGGCAGCCATTTTCTAATAAATTCTATTTGAAAATTGCAACTTTAAGGCACATTCACATCAAAAAGAAGATCGGAAAAAATGTGAACCGAAAAACTCAATTTATTCCACTTAAAACAAAATTTTGCTCCAATGATTAATAAAATCCAGGGAAATAAGATAAACTAAGAATATTACTGAGAAAATAGTTATATTTATTTCAGATTTTTTAGGAAAAACAAAATTTTTATGTTTTATCGGCCGAAAAACTTTTCTTAAAAATCTGAGACAAATATACAATTTTATTAGTAAAATTATTAGTTTATCCTATTTCCCATGATCTTATCATTTATTGGAGCAGTTTTTCCGTTTACATTTTTTCGATTCTTGTGTTTGATGTGAAAGTGCGTTTAGCACATTTTTCGGTTTGGAATAACTTACACTGACTGTGCAAATTATGGAGACCTGACTAGGAAATTTTAATAGTTATTATCCATTCATTTTCCTTTCTCATTTAATTAGATTTATTAAATTTTCGAAGTTACATCATTATGGCGGCTCTCTGCCATATTGTGCAAGCCTTTCGTGTCTCTTTCCTACTTATTGTGTGAATTAATTCATACATTTTCGCGATGAATTAATTACCTGGTGAATTTATCGACTTTCTGGCAGCACAATTGCGTTGGACGAATTCGAGTTAATCTAACTGACTTTTCCCCGTTTAAATTTGGCAGTCGCGATCGCGGTTTTTAAGTTTGCAAGTGATGTGTAAAATTGGTGTTTTTTTTAACAATGTATGAATTAATTATCCAGGTGTAGTGCTTTTTTTATTTATTAACTTGCCGTTCCAGCATTATTTGAGAGAAATATGCAAATTAAGCCAAATTATTCATGTTGAAAAAGTGTTTGTGAAGGGTCAACAATGGCACAATTCGTATAATTTTATTAATAAAAGGATGTTGGTCATGTTTTTTGTATAATTTCACACCACTACAGTTATTGCAACCCATTTATTTCTACCAAATTTTCGTTGCTTACGTGTTCATGTGTTGCTGTATATTAGAAATGATTGGAATTTTTATGTTATCAATTGTTTAGGTACCTCATAGGTTTAGAAATTAAACTCTTAACTGAATTTATTTTAAAACCGTAAATAGTGACGTACAATAAAAAGTTACTTAATTTGCCAAAATTCTTTCGCCCGGAGAAATAATGTATCTAGGGTTAAGGCGATAAGCTGCATATCTCGAATAGGAAAAAAAGTTAACTAGTGTTAGTCGTAGACGTTCTAAAACATATTCCGCGAATCAAGGTATTTCGGGACGAAAAAACATCACAGGTCATACAATGGTTAGGTTCCATCACAGCAAATTCAATATGATTGCAGTTCAGTCCGTTTAGCCCAACAGAAATCAACGCAGAATAAAGTAACGAAGCGTACAACGAAATATATCCGAAAAAGACTAGCCAGAAACACAATGCGATGCAGTGCAGCGCTGGATCAGTGTAAGCATTGAAAAACACATTGACAAGCATTTGTTTCAACATTTCATATATACAGTTTTTGTATTATGAATTTATTATTTTTAGAAAAACTCTACCAAATTTTCTTCTCATGTCATTTTAAAATTTAAAAATTCCTCAATTCTGTGGTATTTAACAAATGTCAACTGATGCAGTCTGCAGTGGCTTAGAGACCCATACACGCTCGCGCATGTTAGCGAACTCAAGTAGGACAACGACATTGTCACGCAAATTTCACCGCGTGTGTGCCAATTTACAGTGCGATACGCATTGTGTTAAGCAGTTAGACGAAAATAAAATTAGTTTGATTTTTAGAGGCGGGACAACGTGTTTGACAACACGATGTTTGTCACCCAGTGTTCATTCTTGAATCTTGAGTGAACTTTATTAAAGAAAAGATAACAGTTAACAGTTCTAGCACTTAGAATATATAGCAAACAGGAATGGTGATAAGCCAGATTTTGCGTAATGATTTTCTGGTTGTGTTGGTAGTCCATGTTTTACATGTATTTACACACCGTCCCCTATTCTAAGCAACTTGTCAATTTGCAAAAAGTAAACAAAGGTTTTGAGCGGAGCATCTATGGTCAAAAAAGTTCTTTTTCGACTTTATTTTGAAATAATTCACATATTTAATTTATATAAATCTTTGCTTCTTGTTTCAAGAGAATTATTGCAATGTTGAACGTAGATGTATCTAATACCTAATACAAACTGCTATATTTTTGGGTGCCATTTTAAAGTATGTAGAACTCCTTAATTCTTAATTTCTTTTGTCACTTACAATTTTACAAAACTCGTTTTTACACTAAGCACAAATGTCGGTCTAAAAACGTGTATAAACAAACATCCCCTGTTAATACTTTCTTTAGTGCCATTAGTAAGCCAAACACGCAAGGGACTACTTACACGCAATCGGCTAAATTATTACGCGAAGCATTGTCCGCTGTTGTTTTCTTTTCAGAAGGATGGCATATGGAGTGTGCAAAATTTGCACGCACGGGGTGGGCGTAACTACGGTTTAAAAATGGTACGTGCTGAAAAGTGACCAAAAATTTGAAGACACTTGCCACCACTCACAAATGTCAAATGCACAAAATTTATCATTTAAAAGATACGAGTCTAACAGATTAGCAAGCAGCTACCATTTACATTGAAGAAAGTTCTTTGACATTCTCGAAAGTCAATGGAAATATTATATTTTTAATTTTGTTTAGGTTTGTAAATAGCGGAAGTGTAAAACTTCCCAAACATTCATTTTAGTTACTAAAACTAGGGAAACGTACTTTATTAAAATTCACGAATCATCATAAATTGTATCTTTGTAAAATACAGGAATTAAAAATTTACATTTATTTTAAATAGCAGTCACAGAACAGATGCAATACATACCTTGTACGTATATCACTTCTTCGGCAAGTTAAGAAAGTGTGACTAATTTTGTTTTTTATATTATTAAGCCAAGCTCAGGAGATATCATATGAACTATGATGCACAGCACAGCATGGCAAGAAAGTAACAAAGAAAGCTATTAGGGAATACGAGGACGGTGGCGAAGGTGGTGATGTATGTCAGCCTTAAACTTTCGCAGATTGTATGCCGGAGAAAAGACAGAAGATTGGAGACTGTTCCACGTTCGCACACGACCGAAAGTATTTTGAAGGCTAAAATGATGTGCGCGGCTTGCAGTGCGAGTATTACATACAAGAATCAGGGATCATACTAGATATTTCATCAGAACATTGACCATGCATGTAGAAATAAAGGAACGAAAGGCAACCAACATTGCGGCGGTGCTCGTGTAAGTCCATATGAGAAGTTTTTGCTACATCGCCAATGAGCTGAAGCCTCTCTTTTTGACAATATCCAACGAAGCTCCGGCTCTTCGACCAGCCCCGGGCTACATATGGAAATTATACTGCATTCTAGGTCTGATGTAGGACTTGAAGAGGAGCGCTAGAATCGATAGGCTGAAATATTTCTTACACCTTTTCAGAAATCCAAGATATTTCGTTGCTTATTTGAAAACAGAGAAGTTGTGATCTGTTCAGCTTAATTTACTGCAAATATTAATGTCAAGAATGCATAAAGACAAGCAAGTAAGGGTATTATCACAGTGGTTATTCACGGATCTAATCATGCAATCTAGTTTTTGATAGATGTGACATTTCCTCTGTAACTACAGAGGGTGTCAAGGGAGTAAGCGAAACCAAGGGTACTGTCATCGGCAAAATTATGGATGGATTGAAAGTAAGGGAAAGCAGATCATTAATGAAAATTGAGAAGAGAGATGGAGAGATAGCAGAGCCCTGAGGCACCCCGGCATTTACTGGCTGAGATTGAGATGTAACGCCATCTAATCGACCAGATAAATCACTTTACATTCATAATAGAAGAGGACGAGTGAGACCACGTGCTTTAAGTTTGGCTAAAAGGGCTGAACTCCAGACACTATGATAGGCCTTTGAAATATCTAGGGCAACGGTTTTGAACTCACCTCAATTGAGAAGACTACGGCTTCAACGGTCCATAAGAAAAGTTAGAAAAAGAAAAGCCATATTGCCGATCGTTGAGGGTTTGATTAGTTTCTATATACTATTAATTTGCAGTTAATGATAGATTCAAAAACCTTTTTAAGAATCGAAGTGATTGTAATTGTTCGATAATTTGAGGAATCACTACCCTTTATTTTCGTGGGAATAGGCTGAACGTGAGGTAGTTTTCAAGCAATTGGAAATTTTCTTGTCGAATAAGATAAGTAGAATAGTTTTCGCAGGGCCCTTAAGGGCCTTGAACATATCTCTCGCATGGATGTGTATTGGCTGTTGTACACATCTATAAGAGAGATATAAAGTGGGTGCTGCCTTGCGTCTTGCCAATATTCTAACGTTCTGGTCAAAAAGAAATTTTTCTCTTTGGATAGTGTTTCAGTTCTGGACATGGATGCAATTGATTGGTGCGAAAAGCAGACCATTTCGGTTCTAATGTTTGGTTGTACTTATCGTTAAACCAAAAGCGATTTTGCTGTTGATAAGATCTGCTGTGTAATACTGAACGTATTTAAGCATGCCTAAGACTTAGAATTGTTCTAAATTCAAATGTGCATTCATCAGCATCCCTTAAAGCAAAACAGACCGACCAATCAAATTCTCTAGGATATTCATTGAGACTTTCCCAATCTGAGAGATTTATTTTGTTTTTTTTTTTAAAGTTTGGGCTAAGTATTCTATAAAACTATGACATTTTACGAAATATTAAAAAAAAAATATATAAAAATTAATCTCTTGCTTTAAATGTAATAACACTCGCTACAGCAATGCAAAAGAACTTGTTCGCTATTGTGTAGTTTCGCTGAATTTCTCCAATTACGAGCTATAATTGTTTCTTTAAATGTTTGTTGTGCCACGCCGCGCCGATAATGTTCTAAGAAGCCGTCTTTACATGGAAGACTTATCAGGACCCTTTGGCAGCTGCTTTCAATTAACAAAAACCTTCCATCGCGTTAACATGTTTCAAACACCCCGACCAAAGCGACGCTCATGTATAGGTATCCGCGCTTCCTGTTTTCGCTATAAACTTCAACAATCATGACTGAAGGCCAAGGTGCTAGCTGGGGCCTGTGTTCCTAAATGTATCATATTGAACGCTTCCAGAAATTGTTACGTTTTTTACAAAAGGTACAGTAGAATCGATGTGAATCATTTTGTTAGGAAAAATTCAGAAGTTTTACTGCAATTTTTTTCAATTTGCTTCAGGGGGGGGGGGGGGGGGGGGGGGTTCGCCACCCGTTCCGCCTAGCTGGATCCGCCCCTGCTCCAGAGTCGAGATATATTATTTCATAAATATTGTCAGCCGGTGAAAAGGGCATCAAAGAAGGAAACTCGTGCAATAGTTAGTTCGTTTATGTTTTTAAATATTTGTAAATTGAAAAAATCATTGTACAAGGCTGAACTACAATAGAAGTATACGTATGTACATTTACTTACGTAAAGTGAACGCGCCCTTTAATTTAACAGGTGCACACAAATTAACTTTAACTTGTGCGAGGGAACTTTCGTTAAGTTTAAATATCCAATTTTGCGTAAGTATAGTGCGCTAAGAATCACTCATTCCGTAAGAACGCGATGTGTTCAAACAAATAAATTATTACTAAACGATTAAAAGTGCAATGTAAAAATTAAAATGGAGTAAAATTGGTACTGCGAATTAATAGAAAGCACAAATCTTCAATTAAATCAACTTTCATTTGTTAATTTTTTCACTTTTACCACTTTTAAAAATTGAAAATAGTAAATATCAAGATAATAACCCTTACGGAATGTGATTTATATTTAGGCAAAAATATCAATTTTTCGGAAGTAAACCTCAGGCTTGTTTAATTTCGTAAAGTTATTCACTTCTATTGTAGTTCAGCATTCAAAAACCATCTATTTTATATGTTTTTTGAATATTTTCTAACTCAGTATTAAAACTTTGTTATCATCATGATGCACACACGCTGAACAAAACCAGATAGACGATACATCCATTACCCCATTGGAGAGAGAATTTTCCCATAGATTGGAGACATTAGTCTCATAAAGAATTTATTAAATAAAAGCCCCGTCAACAAATAATTTCATAAGCCAAAAGTAATAAGACTCCGTACTTAATTTCATGGAAATAAAACTCTATGAAACTAAGTAGCAACATTCCTTACTTGGCGGGCACAAAACGTGACTTATTTAAAAATAGCAAAATACATACGTAAAAGCACAGAAAATATATCATGAAAATAAAGCTTCAGTTGAAAAGAGTTGAGTCGTGGTAACGGAGATCGTCAGGAATTTTTTATCTATTTCAACAAAGTGAAATTAATTAAAGATTTTGCATTAGTTCTCGTCTTTTATTATAATAAATATTGTGTTTTTATACCGATTTTCAATATTTTTCACTATTATGATAAAGAATCTACTTATTTCGTGCGGGTAGTGGGGAAAATCATGCAGGAAAACCGTACGGTTTTACAAACGGTGTTGAACAGAGTTAACCGTGGAACGTGTCTTTGCCCATACACATACGGGCTTTCCGTTATAGTCTAGAAGGGTACGTAATTACGCACGAGTAATCCTTTGCGTTTATGGCTTAGAATTACTGTTATTGCAAAAAGCGCCCTATCTTCATGATCATCGTCAATAGACCTCATAGTGGTTGAAGCAAAGTCAACTTAAGAACAAGTTAGAGGGAAAAAATATTTTCGACTGTTTTCCATTTAAATGTTAGCAAGTAAAAATAAAAATAAAGGAAGAAGAATAAAAAATAACAAAAAAATCAAACTCCCTTTGATAATTTCAGGAATAAAGACAAGAAATGTGAAACCACAGATTACATTCAACAAAAAAGAGTTGCAAATTATTAATTTTCGAAAACAAATGATAAATTAAATTATATTTAACATTTTTATAAAATATTATATACAAAATTTCAGCTCTTTACGTTGACGCATTCTGAGAGCAGTGTCCAAATATAATGAAAAACGATGGCAACCCTACGAAAAAGTTACGGGATTTGTCCCATTTTTGACCTTGATTTCATTTTTTTTTGTTTTAAAAGCCCACCTGCAATATTTCAGCTCTCTAAGTACACCCGCTCTTGAGTTATCGTGAAGACAGACGGACGAACTTGCAAAAATCAAAATAACTTTTCATTTTGCTCTACCAGCATTATTTCTAGGTGTTACAAACGAAACGACAAACTTAGTATACCCTATGATTTCATGTAGGGTATAAAAATATTGGTTGAAAGATTCTGTTTCCAACATAGTAATATTGTTAAGAATTTTGTTAACATGAACCATAAGTGTAGCTAGTAGTGAACAGAGCTTTTCCAAATTAAAATTAATTAAAAATTATCGTTATTGAGTGATTTAAGATTACCAAATGTAACAATACTCGTCATAGAAAAACAACTAACGGATGATATAAATTCTGAAAATGTTATTCAAGACTTTTCTAATAAAAAAGTAAGCAAAATAAATATATAAACACATATGTTTTATGAATATGTGTATACGATCTCTGTAAACAAGAGAAATATTTTTTTTTATTTATATATTCGTTCCGTAATTGTCAATAACCACTCTTGATTTTGATTGACTTAGAAAGAGCGGCACATTGGGGACTGCCCCAGGCGGCAAAAGCTCTAGGTGCGCCATTGCTTAGCACCTATCTTCTAAAATCATGAGAAAGCTGAGTAGTAGTAGTATAGATGGCGCAAGAACTAGATGCCGCATGGCATACTAGAGCAGAGTATACAGACTGTGTGTGTATTCTGGAATGGACCATAACATGTTGTAAAGCGTCCCCGAAAGCAATTGTTTCATAATAGCAATTTAGTATACACTTGATCGACTTCCTCAGTACTTCAGACAAGAAAAAATATTAATCACTCGACGTACACATCATTCACACAATTTCAAATGTTGTGGTCAATTCCGGAATGTACCACCCAGCCATATGATTTTGTATACATTTTTGGTACTGCATGCAACATCTCGTCTTGCGCCATCTATGGTAGTAGGTAACGACTAGCAGAACTAGGTACATTTGTTTCTATATCATATTTTTTTACTCACACAAAAACCTTAGAATATATAACAAAACAAAATGCTTATAAACTTTAAAAGCTTTATGTGAAGCCACAGTAAAGTGGTCTAAGCTACTATCCATACAGGAAAATAGTCTTCTAGTAATTAAAAGCTTGATTCCTCCTTACCTACCCAAAGGCTACACTTACTATATACTTTACTTAAAAAATAATAATACAGTTTTGATTACAAAGTAACCTTTCCATTTTACGCTGCCCAATTCCCAGATGACGGCATATCATGACGGCACAGTGCCATATACAATGATATTCAGCTGAGAGTTTTTGTTTGGGGAACCGTAGTTATTTGGTTCAGCTATATTTTTATACCCTAGATGAAATCTAAAGGGTATACTTAATTTTTCATTCCGTTTGTAACACCTAGAAATAATGGTAGAGAAAAATGGATTGGACACCATGCGTAAAATTAATATTTATTTTGATTTTTTCATGTCCGTCTGCCCGTCCTCGCGATAACTTGAAAACGCGTGTACTTATAGAAAGCTGAAATTTTGCACATGGGCTTTAAAAAAAAAGTAAAATTAAGTTTCAAAATGTAACAAATCGGGTAACTCCTTCGTAGGGTTGCCATACAAAAATTTAATTTTTTTACTACACATATTAGCCTGAGAGCGCGTTAACGTAGAGCGTTGAAATTTTGTACGTAGTGTTTTCATAGAAATAGTAAATTTAACTTCAAAAATGGACTTAATCTGGCAACCCTATCTCGTGTTGCCATATACAAATTTAGGGGTTTTAGGTATCCTGTGAAAACAATCAGTCCTATACGGTCTTAATGTACTGAATAGTTCTTCAGAATATGAAATCCTATAGAATTGGTTAGAATAATTTCTGCTGTTCGACGAACTGTTTGTAGAGATATATTCAAAAACCTCTTCAAAACTCAAACTTGGGCAGATGGGTGACTATACGAAATTACAAACGAGCACTCATTTAGGGTATCATAAGAATTGGGTTTAGACCAATTCTAGATTTTTTACTTGTTTTAAATAATTTTGTTGAGAAAGGTATAAACATTTTATTTCCGCTCGGGAGATAAGAAAGCAAGGTTAAGATTATCAGAACACCATTTTTCTGTAAGATGCAGGGTGTTTTGTAAGAACCTAGCATAATTTCTTAATCACCCTATAACTCCCAAACGGTTGATACTCCCCATCCCAGTACCGAATAATTTCTTATTTGTATAAGGTGTATACTAACACTCCCACCTCCAAGGACCACCACGGAGGAAATACCTCGTATTTGAATTACTTACTTTAGTAAAACATATTGTTTGGAAAAACTTTCAAGCATGTTTCATCCATGAAACAAAATATTAGACTGTTTTCATTTATTTACCCAGTATTACTTTTGTTCAGATTGTATGTTACATATGTAAATATGTATTATATAAAAATACGACACATCCATTTCCTGCATAGGATTTTTATTGGCCATTTGATCGGCATATATTGAAAGCAATGGTGCCTGCTTTATAATATTATGTAGATTGTAGATGTATAACAGCATACCCCATGGTGGAAGTACCCAAATAAACATATCTAAATTTCACAAAAGATCTATCAAAGCAGCAAAAATCCTTTATTATAAGAAATATTCCCATTAGATACACAAATGGGATGGAAATTTCTGGCTATGGATTTTACGCTCTTTATGTCTTCATCCACTGGCAAAAGAGTTATGTGCAGCACTCTGGGAAGCAAATATGTACATGAATCCACAGCGCGCAATATATATATATATTTGTGGATATCATAATAGATGCAGACACACCATATTGTAAAAGGGTAGCGCCTTTTCCTTTAAAAAAAAAAAAGTAATACAAAGTATCCCCTGGGATTCACGAAGGTGTCATAATGGAAAATTTATTTGAACCCAAGGGTTCCTTTTTGTCAACACGTCCCGTGAAAAGAGTTAAACCTTTGAAATTTTATTAGAGAGGAGATGTATGTGAGTCATATCCCCTTATCAAGCAATATGTCAGTTACACAGGACCATATTCACAACCTTCATCACTTTGAAAATTCTGATTATTTTGTAATGTGGAAGTCATTTTCAGTTCATGTGTTCTCTTTTTGTGTGTTAAACGTTTTCCTCTTAAGTGACCATTATGCCAATGAAGAGGATTTCATTAACTAAGACTTCGCAAGATTGCTTTTATCACACTGCCGCTCCACAGTGCGACGCCAGGTCTTTATCTAATTATTGTTCTTTTATTTTAAGGTATATGGTATATCAATATTTAGTAAGTTCGTACATTGGTTATATGAAATTACTTTTTACCTTGTTTAAAAAGGTATTTTATTTTTTATTCATAATTATTCATATTATTTAGATGTGTTCCATTGGGCTGTGTAAAGTCCTCGCGAGCACTTTCCGAATGGAACGCTAATTTGTGTTGTCAAGAGTACAACATAACCTCCAATTTCTGACATTTCTGTTTTTCTTTTTTTGTACTCTGTATTTTTTGTTATATCAAGCTTGTTATGAAAATGGTGAGCATTAACAACTATATTTTTTCTCCAAATACTCAAATTTTAAAGTGTACTGAAAATAAAATGATGAAAAACTGGACCTATAATGAGGGAAAAGTATTAATTGACGCTTACAAAAATTGGAAAGATGATTACTTCCGCACACGAAATAAAAGACACTTATGGAACAATGTTTTAACAAACTTAGAAGCGTTAGATGCATTTGTAAGTTACTTGGAATATGCTACTCGTATATCAAAATTTATATAGACAAATTACAAAATATTACTTTTTGTTTCTACAACTACGGCCGATCAAGCTGAGGTCAAATGGAAGTCTCTGTATAGAGCTTACAAAAGTGCAAAGGATCGGGGCATAGGGTCGAGTACTTCCAGATTTCTGTATCTCAACGAAATGGATGAACTTTTTCTAAAACAACCCCATTATTAGTTCTCCACACTCTGTGAGCATTGGAATGGTTAACGATCACGAACCAGCACCGATGGCCTCTAAGGAAAAAGCAATAAAACCGAGGCGAGACAAAGCCAAAAATATGAAGGAAATATCTCTCGAATAAAAAAGAAGCTACTATAATAAAAAAATTACAGAGATAAAAAAGCAGCGGGAGCTATTACAAAATTAACTAGAAAAAACAAGAGAATTAATTCTTTTTTTACAAAATAGTAAATACGTAATATTTATAATTAGATATAGAAATACCTTTTTTTTTAAAGCAATGTTTTTTTTTATAGCGAAAAACGCTTTGTATTTGTTATATAATATAATATATTCTTGTTTTATTTAAATAAATAACTCATTGTTGTTAAATGAACATTGTGGCGGGACTAGCTCAATTAATCACTACTTTTGTATTTTAACTCTATATTTTATTATAAGTTTTAAGTGTACATAGACATTCCTTAATGGTAAGACCAGTAAGACCCTTGGGGTGCGTATCCAGTGCAAGGCATTGAAAGAATGACTTGCTACTGGCGATGAATTCCCTTTTATACTTTTAGATGATACTGTTCTTGGTATTTGAAAATGTATTGAGTGGTGTTGTGATGCGGCATTGCCAAGCATACAGTTTTGGCTGTTACAACATCTGTTTATATTACCTTGCCGTCGTTGTCAAGTTTTGAAAAAATTTCGTCCATTATTCTACTATTTTACTGACTTTGTCGTGGTAGGTCATCATGTTTATCTTCGTCTACAGATTCTTTGATATCCAATTCGATTTCTATGTCATTTTCGTTAATGCAAATATTATGTAGCACACAAGCAGTCACAACACCGTTTGTAATGAAACCCAAAATTTAACTCGTCGAAAACGGCATTTCAGTAACACGAATCCATTTTCCACAACAATCTAGTTGCTGAATGCAATTAATTGAACTTTCGTTGCTTACTTGTGAAGTTGCCAAAATCTTTGAATAAATGCATCACCTAGTTATTTTCCGTATAGGCTGAGGCACCTAATGACGCACCGCCCGATATTACTAACTCCGGATTTTCATCTACTTTGCGCAAAAATCCAGATTTTCTAAAAAGATGGGCATCATGCATGGATCCAGGTTCACTGCAGTGAATACCGATAATACTTTTGTCTGGATCGGCAATCCCTTGAAGCAATATACTATAATAACCCCTCCGATTGTAGTACGCTTTCCCGGCATTCTTCAGAGGGTTGATTTTAATATGGCTTCCATTAATCGCTCTACCCCGCAGAAATTTCTCATCTTTGCAAATTTTATTTGATTTCCACGCATTTGCAATAATGTAGGCCACTTAATGTAGTTGTGACTTTGTCCAAGTATCTACTTCACAACTGTGTGCAATATTCGATACACAGAGGTTTTGGTCACAGACAGGTTTAAGTTTGAAATTTGAATATAAGTTTCCGTGTTTCCGAGAAAGCAAATTGTAAGGAGAATTTCACATTCTGGCCCCAATACAGTTCGCCCGCCATGGTTTTCCTTTTCGGTGAATGACTCATAGTGTTCTAAAAAAATAATCAGTCAATATTAATTTATTGATAGTAATTTAATATCAACATACCGATTAGTTGTTGGGCTAATTGTCTAGTGACACGAAAGTGCTCGTTGAATTGGCCACAACTTCCAAATAGTTTTCAACTCTTGCCTTTTTGTAAACGTTAACAGTTTCCGTATCTGATGTAGATGATGATGAGGAGGAAGAGGATGAAACGAACAAAACACTACTATCCGCGCTGCTTTCCTCGAGCAGTACTACCTAGAATATTTAAGGATGGAAATTCGTCTCTGACCGATATTTATTATATTAATAGTTTTTACCGTATTTACCGTATTTATTTCTATAGCGATAATATATAAATATCAATAATTCTCCTGTTTTCGATGAGTTAAAATAATTTTTTGCTTCTTTATATAAAAAAAAAAAAACTAAGTATAACAATTCTTCACAAATTTTCTGTCAAATTTCATTTATCTGGCATTTCAATAACCATTTAGCATCCAAATCCTCCCAGCGGAAAATTCTTGCGAAACTACTCAGCTCATATACTCGCGGACAAGAGTCATGAGTAGTAGGCAGAAGTACTTGGGAGTACTTCACACAGTCCAATGTTGGCAGTTTCGAATAGTATACTACTGTTACGCGCAACAAGGTGACACAAGCGACATCTGTTGGAAAATGAAGCGACTGTAGGTTAGTGACATCTTAGATGAACAAGGCAGTAGAAGCAACTTTTTTGATGTGCATATTGAATTTATGCGACTTTAGCTATAAATTATTTAAAATCAAAAAATAGGAGAAGATGGTCGGTTCATTCTTTATATCAATTAGGTACTAGAAAAAGACATTTGAATATAATAACGAACATGCCCAGGAATCTCCAATTCTCATTATTGAGAATTTCATTTACCCTCGTACCTGTTTTGAGAATATTGACATTGTGGAAGCACGTTGTACTTAATGCATTGTAGAGCTTATCTTCCCAACTAGATATCGCTTATCGCGGATTGTAGACAATTGTTTAATTGGTTGTTTTAAAAGTTGAACCCACTCAATTTATTTACCATGGTAACAATTCCAAAATTTTAATTTTACAGCATTTAAGTCAGCGGTGAGGAGGAGTAAGAAGCTCACTATACAGACTTTGGAAAATATAATCTTATTATAGTCTAAATGTTTAATCCTTACTTTACTTGCATACTTAACTAACTTTACTCTATGTCCTGTAGTAATCCATGGAAATTAATAAAAAAAAGCAAGTGAGTGCTAATTAAATCTTAGTTTAAATAGCAAAAAGGATAGACTATGAGGAAGAAAAACTAAGCGTTTTTCTTCATGTACATAGTAGGGTCACATCGATGTGTTTGTTTAGCTATGGAAGTCATAAACTACGATATTTTCAGGAGCTGGCACATAATTTAGTGATTGAAACTTTATTAAGTATTGAAGAAATTTAATAGAAGAGATGCCATTATACAACAAAATTTTTTAGTTTATTTTTAAATTTATAATTTTTTATGAATTTTCCTAGTGCCCCGTTTATTTTTTGATATTATTTCTTGGCGTTGCCTTAGTATAGCTGATATCATGTAAGTGACCACTAACAATTCAACTGTAAAGAAACAAATCGACATTGCAAAATGATAATTTTTTTGCCACGGCTGTTTATTTTATAACTATTTCACTACTATCTTATTTAAAACTAGCTTGCCCGGAAGACGTTGGTCTACTCTTTCCAGTGACGGAAGAGTTTAATTTGGTTAAAGTCCATGTATAAGAATCTCTGGACAGTAGATGTCGTTGGCGCGATTGGCGGATAGAATAGCTGACTGAAAAATGGCCACGCCAATGATCAAGCGCGTAGAAGCGCGGAAAAGTGGAATTTATTTTAATGAAGAAAAATCTTGATGTTTAAAGTTGAGCATTGGTAATAACAATTCAAAGTCAATGTTCGCACATAGAATTTTGCAAATCAAATACTGGATTTACATGTGAGACATCAGAATTTATATTTTTAAATATAATTTCAAAAAGTGTAGACGATTGAAAACAGAGAATCATTATAAATGAAAATCTCAAATCAATATTTTGATAACTAAATATTAGAAATGAAAGCTCAAAATGCTTCTACTTTTACTATAATAATTTCATGCAAAATATGTTTGTTGAATCTTAATATTTTTTAAGATTTTGTGCGATTAACTTGGCGAAATAGTCCAGTAGAGATACAATAAGAATAACACCGAGTACTTACTATTCCAACTACTTATTACCACTATATTAAAGCAGTGGGAAGCACTATGGTTTTTAATGAATATGTAATATTATTGTCATATGTACCTGAGCAATTTGACATAACCATTGCGATAATTGTGTGGGTTCGCCTCGAGAGATTGATTTTCAAACAAAGAGTGAACTTGTACTGCTGATAAGCTAGATTCATTAACTTTGTGAGATTGAGCTGAGCTTGCTGGATTAATGTGCAGTAAAGTGTGATGATTTCCAGAGCATTTTGGACATTTGTTGATTGATTTGCAAGAACAAACCTTTGAGGCAGTTGATGCATAACTTCATACGCTTAACTTCATTGAATCGTGATGTTGTTGACATATCTTGAAATTTCTGGCAACGGAATGGCGAGTGTTCTGGTTGAAGACAGAATACGCATGATGTCATGGAAGGAATTGATGCTACGAATGACGTACTAGATTGTCCTCCAAATTTCTGCCTTGATTTAAACTGACTACACGATAATTTGCTTGAAGAAGGGACAGAATTTGATTCCCCTTTCGAGCCTTGGAGAAATTTTAGAGTTTGTAGTCTTGTTTCGAGAAAAATGATGAATTCTTCCCATGTAGGATATATTAGCGTAGAATCAGTTGATCTGTGACCTTGATTGGCTATTTCATCCACCCATTTCGCTTGCGTGGTGAAATCCAATTTGGATATAAGAATATGTAGCAGTAAGCCGTCAGCAATTTGTTCTTTCTTTCCAATTGTCAATAAGGAACGCAATTGTGCCTTCATTTTATCAAGCAACAATCTCAAACTCTGCCGAAGGTTTTGTAATGTTCTGCAACTCAAGAATTGAACTGATGTGTGCCTGAAAGACATAGCGTTTATAGTCATATTTTGTTTTTAATAATTTGACAGCCTCATCGTAATTTTTGGCCGGAATATTCATACCCTTTATTATGTGCTTAGCATTACCGGCGAGACAATTGCGAAGATGTTGAAATTTTTCCTCTTCCGTATACTTTTTCTTGTTGTGCACTAAAACTTGAAATACTGACCAGAAATCAAGTCAATCAATTAACTCACCCGAAAAAATTGGTAATTTTAATTTTGCTATATAGATTCAAGAGTCGTGTTATCTACACTACAGAATTGCGTGGTATTTTGCTGTTGAAGAAACCAAGCAATGCAGATTTTACTTGCAAGTGATTCTCTTCAAATTTGTCACGCTCGGTTGACAGTACTTCGGTATTATCAGTGCATTCTAATTTTGATTGAATAGCATTATAATTTGTAAAATATGTCTCTAACATACCTAGCTTTGTTCCAAGCTCAAAAATATTAGCAGCAGGAGCTTTTTCATCCACGTATGTTTTTAATTTCGTTTGTTGCCATTTGATGACTTCTCGTTGGACTTTCAAATCTGGAATTTGTTTATTTAAAGCTTCCTCACATGTTAAGTTGATGTTTTAACTGATCGTGATGTAGACCGTTGATGCAAATGTGATTACGAACGACGTGCTTACCTCACTTGTAGAAGTATGTCATTTTCACCGAACTGGAATTGCAGCGAATGCTTCTTTTGAATCTGAATGAATTCTTCCGATTTATTTGAGTTTCCGGTATTTCCGAAATTCCAACAAATTAGTTATATGCAAAATGAAATCCGGCTCGAAGGACCATATGTTGAATCTTAATATTTTTTTAAATTTTGTGCGATTAACTTTGCGAAATAGTCCAGTAAAGATACTATAAGAAGAGTACTTACTATTCCAACTATTTATTGCCGCTTCTAGTTAGAGACTGAACATTCCAAATTTTTTACAATAATTAGAGGTAGCGGTACTAATCAAATTTAACTGACTACATAGATAATATAATTTCTATAGAAGCCAAAAAAAGAAGTGAATACAAACAAATCATGCTAGAGTGATAGCACTGTGTACAGTATCAATATGAATAAGAAAATGTTTACATTGAATGCAGAAAATATAATACAAGACTGATACCTAACTATCTACAAATGATTATACGGAGGTTAGCATTAATCAGAAACTACTAATGTTAATGTTATGATAACACCAATACAACAGTGTCATCATAACTCACGTGGAAACTAGTAAATTATTAAGTTATTCAGTGCACATAGTGCACTTGAAAAAGTTCACATTTCGTTCAAGAAAACGAAATCATAAATTTTCACGCCCGCAACAACAAAATCAGTTTCGACGTTCTTGCAAACGTCATCATAAAGTTTCTTCAAATTCCCCGACCGTTCTTAACATGAACTCGATATCAGTTTACACCTTACATTTTTTGACTAGATATTTCATAACAGTCGGTTCGCGGTTGCATTGTTAGCGATTGATTTATTCAAACTTTATTTTTACAGAAGTGTTAAATTAAATTATTTAAATTAAAGTTAATTGCATGTTTCGATAAAATAATAAAATAAAACATACATAAATAAAGTGCGTTGGTGCATTTATTTTAAACAAAAATAGGCTCTTTTTCAACTCCCGCTTCCTCCTATTCTCCACGGAAAGCACGAGAGGGGGCGTATAGAATTAATAATAAAAATCTATTTCATATTATAAATATTTTTATTTATTTAAGTACCAAACTTCAAGTACATTGTAATGTAATAAATAATTAGGTTATATTATTTATTGTGTGTTTATCTTAACTCTAAATCATAAACAATATGTTTTATTAGTTCATCCGATGCATAAAGACAAAGCTTTGATGGTTTCTCAATACGTGAACCCGCAACATATAATTGTCTGTGAGAAAAACATGGATTTTATAGATCTAATCCGCATATCGTCATTGCTTTCCTTGCGACTTATTTATGGGCATCGCAAATGCCAAAAAAAATGGGAAACTGTAAATGTTTGAACTGCATTGGTATGCGTGAGTCCTGTGAATTTTCTGTTTAATATGATAACTTCAATGACATTTCTTATAATTTATTTAATAACTAATCTCGTTCCATTGCAAAGTCTGGATGCATTTAAGTTTTGAAGCAAAATTATGGGTGAACCAAACGGAAGACATATGGTGGAAGTCCCGCTAAATCGATTGAATTCAAGAATTTTAGGATAATTTACGCTTTCATTATCATCTACGACTGTGTGAACTGATGTAAACGAAGTTAATTCGCCCGGCAATGTTTCTTGTATTTTGAAATTAATTTCGTCAACATCCACATACATATTTAGCAGCCAAAAACGCTCGTTCACTGAGCTATTCATGATTACGATAATTGTAGCGGATATTTGGAAATACACTTTCTATTAATGCATTATTCGACTCATCAATGTTGGAAAAATTTTCAGGCAATTTTATTAAATGTTTATTTTCAATGAAGCCAATTTTTCCATTACAAATATTCAGCAATTGTTTGGAAAATACTTCATCGGATAAATCATTTTGTAGTGTAACACGCCTGTTTATTTTGAGTTGGAATGTATGGACACTTCCTTACAAACTAGACGATTTTATACACGTGTTGATTTCATCCGTATACGGTGAACGAGGAATAACCCGTAATATTTGTCTGAATTTACTTGAGAATAAAATTAAATAATTGTTCAAGAAGGTTTTTTTTATTTTCCGGCAGAGCAGCAAAAGCGAAAATTTGTTATTTGTTATTCCACCACACAAAACATTAGATTTTGGATTGCAAGTTTCAAGTTTTGGTTTTGACTTCAATACCATCAACAGATCTCAAATAGCGAAACTGAGTGATTCGAAAAAACCAATCACAAATAGAAAAATGGAAAGAAATTAAAAAATGAAGAAATTGAGAAAAATAGAAAAACATTTTATTTAAAGAAATTGGAAAAATCAATAATTAAATAAATAAAATTGGAGTAGCACCAAATAATCTCTCGTTGTCATTTAAATATTTTGGGGTTCCAGTGAATGTGTACGAGACATTCAATGTACAATCATCTCAGATAATAACGTGACTTTTTTGCAGTACTTTAGCCATTCCTGAGTGTTTCCTGATGTTACATACTACATTTTCATGGGTCTGTATGTTTAATTGTTTTTTTGTTTTTTTTCGAAAACGGGGAACAGGAGATACCCAACTCAAGCACGGAGGCCACAGTGGCTTATTGTAATATCCTGAATCCCATTCACCAAAACCTTCCTGTCCTCTTGATGAAGCGCAACAAGTCTTGGTGACAAACGTTTTTCAGCTCATCCACAGATAGAAGGGGAGACCCTAGAGTATACAGTCTGCTCCGGGCGAAGGCCGGACACTCACGCAAAAAGTGTTCGGTTGTATCAGGATGGGTCCTTGTTAGATGAGCGTGAAGTGAGGTGTGGCCGGTGATGATGCCAACCACGGTTCTACATTGTTTCCTTCCGAGCCCCATGAGAAAATCGGAGATATTCCCATTGGGCCCATCAGGAAACAGTTTTGTACACCTACAAGCACACAGGTTCTCCCATCTCTGCTAATGTTTCCTATGAACATCCGCTTGAAGAGAGCCCCGATATTCGAGGTGACAACGCCTATGGCGGGCTCCGGTCCGAGGAACGGAGAATCGGAGCCAGCCCTAGCTAAAAGGTCAGCCCTTTCATTCCCCATGAGCCCCATGTGACCAGGAGGGACACATTGTTGTGAAAACACAACTTATCCACTGACGACCTGCAGTCCCCCAGTAACTTAGACGTTATCCGAGGGCCATTCAGAGCCATCAAGGCTGCCTGACTATCCAAAAGGATAGCGATATCACTCCCCTTGATTTGCATATCAAGGGCTAACTTCGCTGCCATTGAGATGACGAAGACTTCAGCCTGGAAGACAGTGGTGTGTTGTCCAAGTGAGTACTCCATTCCATAATCAGGCTCAGGAAAGTAGACACCTGCCCCAGCTGCCTGATTAGTGAGGGAGCCGTCGTTGAAGATTTTTAGAGCAGACCGGGGAAGGCACGATAAGGCACCTCCCTCAGTCCACAATTCCCTTGCAGGAAAGCTTATAGAGAAGCGACGCCCGAAACGAACCATCGCATCCCGTGGCATACCGTCCAGAGGGCTTTCCAAGTCCAGCCGATACGCCATAGAGCAATGAGAAGAGCCAGTCCAGCCGCCCTCCCAACATCCCCATAAGCGCAATGTGCAATGTGGCCTCTGCCTGAATGACAAGATCCAGCGGTGGCAGATTGAGTAAGACCTAAAGAGCCGCAGAAGCCGTAGATCGCATGGAGCCCCTAATTCCCAAGCAGGCAAGCCTTTGCAGGCCCGCCAGCTTCCGGATCGCAGTCCCCAGAAGCGTTCTCGGCCACCATACACAGGAGGCATATGTGAGCATGGGTCTGACGATCGAGGTGTACATCCAATGCAAAACCCGTCTCATGCCCCATGTGCAGCCAAAGGTTCTCCTGCATTGAGCGAAGAACCTCATAGCCACATTAAATTTTTCCTCTACTTGCATTCCCATGTCAGCTTCGAGTCAAGGAAGACTCCAAGGTGCTTGACATGAGGAGATAGTTGCAGAGTGTGTCCAAAAAGCGTTGGAAGAACAAAGTACCCCGTTGTTTTGTATTAAATTATTAACTCAGCCGTTTGCTGATCGATTGTGGGAAGGCAGTCCCGAATTTATGAGTGGTTCATTCGAGATGAGTATGCACATGTTTCATAACCAATACTTCGTTATACAAATTTAGTGTGAATTGAAAATTTACGTCTGGATTTGTTATTCGAATTCATGCAGGATATCTTCACTCATTAAATCTTTATATTTTTCTCTTAATTCAGTTGACATTGTTGGAAAACATGTTGTCTACAATATGGCAAATAATTGACGAATTTGATGCGGATAAGAATTAAGTGCTGCATCGACCAGTGTTGTATCACAATGATTGTCACCTTCAAGCAATTGCAGATCTAGGCAAGCGTCATGTAGCGTATAATTGACAATTATCTGTTCTCAAATATTCGTATGACATTGGTCCACGCACATTTGTTAATAGTAATCGTATATAAAAGCACTCACGTTGTTTTGGATGCAGAATGCATAGTCGCCCTAATGTATTTGCTGCAAATATTCTTTCATGAGCAATAACAGCAATACCTCGTTTGCGTGGCCCTTATTGTGTTGTTTATTTTATTTATAGATTTTGGAGCTTCAGAATAAAATGATGTTCTTACGAATTGACCGTAAATATTTCTTTTGTTTAAGCGCCACCTATCTGATCCTAGCATAGCTATGAACCATCGTCTCGATAAAACAAATATATTATGGGTATATGACTTCAACCGGTCAAGTCATTCAAAAGTCACAGGATCACTAACAGACGCACCAACTGTTACATATATAAAGATACTATAATTTATTATTGAGAAATATTAAACTTGGCTAAAAATGACCTCCAAAGGCAATAACTTCGGCTGTTTCTTCAGTATAGCACCACCATAATTCAAACCTCCGGAGTTTCGAGTATATAAAATCTCTTGCACAAATCAATATTTCACTTTTATATCTGACTATTTATAAAGTCTAAATAACTTTTAATTACACTTATTTATGACAAAGTCACTAAAATAACACCGGTCTACTTTTCGTAAATTCAGAAATGCCAGAAATTAGCAGAAAAGTCAAACTGACAACAAAAAAATCTGCAAGCCCTCTTCTCAAAAAAACATGGTTACCACACGTACACCAATTCTACACAGCATATCCTTTTTGCTATATAATCTAAGGCTTAAATGCTTCTTCACATAGAATGGATTCTGTGGGACGATGACATTTGCACAATTTGAACCTACAAAAACGTATTGTTGCATAACCCAAAGTCATCGCACAACGATGTCAGAATGGCAAGAAAGAAAATTATAATTAACATAGCACCATTGCAATATTTTCTATTCAATTACCGATAGCTGTTGTATTCAAAAATATTGCTTTTCTTTTAAGCTAAATGTTTGACTGTTTTAGGAAAACTGATCGAACCTGCCAGAGAACACCAAATTTTATAATTTGGAATGGAAAAGTTATCGGCGAAGATTCATATATGCGTTGAATTGCGAATTCGCAACGAATATTTACTAATTATTGTGATACTTGTGCTGTGACGTCACGGCATCACAATTCATATAAAGAATTCAGAAAAATTATTAAAATAAATTATTTTGTAAGGCCTTTGACAAATTACAATGGCAATATTATATTCGTGTGGAGTATCAGTATGATAAATTATTTTTGTGTAGAGTTGCATGAAAAATTTATATGTCGAATTTATTTGATGACCGCACAATTGTGTTAATCTTCCACTCAAGCAAAGAAAATAGATACTAGAAGTTAAGTATTTTGCAACAAAAAGGAAATAGTTAACGTTCTAAAATGAAATCAAAAGACTTGTCTATAAGACTACATATAAAATTGTATATCTAAGTGTGCAAAAGTCTTATTTATTAAAAAAACAACAGGCATTATTTATTTAATTCAGAATAGCGTGTCTAATAAAAACACAAGACTGTATGATGAAAATACTTACTGTGATATAACAGTATTCTAACGTAAATGCGACGAGTTGCAAAACGCTTGGCACACCACGTTTCTTACTATATTATCTGTGGAACAACATTATATATATATTTAGGAAGGAACGACTTCAAGCTTTAAGCCCTGGTTACACCGGGAGCTGCGCGGCGCGGTGGCACGCGGCAAAATAGAGTGTTCACACCCAGAGCGGCAGATTTCATCCAAATGTACTCTAGTTCCGAGGAAGAAATTTTATTATTAGTAGCTCTGGTTGAAGAAAAACAGAGATAAGTGATGAGGTTCGATTACAAATACTTAAGAATGCAAAAATCCTCATTAAACTAATTGTGTGGACTTATTCCGAATGAAAAAGGAATTTTGCCGAGAGCGGCAGCGGCAAAATTGTGTTTTGGAATAATCTCCAAAATCGCCGCGCGGTAATTATTTTGAAGTGCTGTGCCGCGCCGCTCGCGGTGCGATTTATAGATTTAATTTTGCAAGAACAATCGCGCAGCGGCAACTGAAAAATGCCGCGCCGCGCCGCGCCGCTCCCGGTGTGACACCCACTTTAACATGTTGAGAGCGATTAGGGATTTCCACCAGCATTAAAATTAGTGTACCGCTGATTTCTCGCGATTTTTAAGGCGGTATATTAATCTTACCGGTTTGTAAAAATCGTACAGCAACAAATAGTAATCTTCACATCCACTGCTATTATGAGTTTTAAAACCTTAAATGAAATCTATAGGATATACGAAGTTTTTCATTCCGTTTGTAACACCTCGAAATAATGATGGTGGAGCACAATGGACTGGACACCCACGCATAATATTAAAAGTTATTTTGATTTTTGTATGTTCGTCTGCCTGTCTGTCCGCATGATAAATCGAGAACGCTTTCACTTAAAGTGCTGCAATTTTGCACACTGGCTTTTTTAAAAACATAGTAAATTTAATTTCGAATATGGGACTTCGTACGTTTGCCATTCAAAAGTTTCCCTTTTCATTATATATTCGGACACTGCCTGTGAACGCTTTCACGTAGAGAGCTGAAATTTGGTACATACATACATAGTGTTTTCATAGCAATAATAAATAAATTTTCAGAAATGGACTTGGCGTTGTAATATAAAAATTTAGGTTTAATACGTATACTGTAAAAATAATCAGCCGGAGAGTTTTTGATTGTGCTGAAAATTCTTCAGAATATGAAGTCCTATGAAAAAGCATAAACTCATTTTTACTGTACGACGAACCGTTATAGAAATATATGCGAAAGACTCCTTCAAGAAAGGTGACCATACAAAATTACATACGAGCATTCATCAAAGGTATCATAAGAATTGGTCTTAGACCAATTCTAGCTTTTTTACTTGTTGAGATTGAGTGTTGCCATTATAATGTTAAGGATGGATTTGCCTTCTACCTGGTTATTCTTCTTGTTTTTTGTCAGTTGTCCAAAACAGTTCTAGCGACAACTAAGGAGTTGATCTGATTATTCTTAGTTAATGTTATAAAAGTTGAATACAGGAAGAACTTGTAAATAATATTTGTAATATTGTGTTTGAATAACGAACTAATGCTTATCTAACTAAGGTTTATCTTAGTTTTTAATTACGTCTTAGTTAGTTATCTATTAAGTTGTTTTCTTTCTAAGTACTATTGTGTAATAAAGGGGAACGTCACAACATAACACTGTAAAACTTCACAAAGCTATACTTCTACTTGAATCACTAAATAGTAGTACCCGTTATTTTTTTAAATGTATTTATTCAAGATAGATCTAATAGACACTTTAAATATTGTTATGGTAGCAGGTGAGTGAATAGGGTAGCTAGCACCTCGGCTATTGTGGGAGAGTTAGTGGGATGCGCAGCCCAATGCTGCCGCTGTCACAACACCATTAACAAAACAAGTCAGGCCTACAACAAAATAAAGCACAATATCCAGTCCTGAAAGGACTACTTACCTTCACTTACGTTGAGGACGCAGATGGATAGTCCTCAGTGCCATATCGAGGTCCTTCCTACGACATTGCGGGCAATAGTTTGCTTGCAATGTCCCTTGGGATTAATTGACCTGAAATTGTAGTGGAGGAGCGGACATATTCAACCATTGTCAAGAGGGGGGCTCCAGGACTGTGACAGGACGACATAAAATTTTTACCATATCCTTATGTGGCCAAAAGTTCATATAATTGTCCCATATAGGAGCAAAAATAAAAATATCTTTAGGTTAATCTATATCTACATGTGTGCGCCGTAACAACTTTTCAACTACTCGATTTGTTCAGGAAAGATCTCCAGATTTATGTACACCTCGAATTGAGATGACTTGAAAATTTTTACATCTTATGTGTACCTGTTTGTCTATGTACGTAAAACCACACTCTAATAATGCTAATAATTATACAAATTTCCATATTTATATATACAGTTGACATATCTGTATCAATCGCTTTTCCAATCTATAATTAAGGACATAATTGCTATGCTTTTCTAAAGAAGACGAACTTTTAAGAGTAACAATGAGACGAAAATATTGTTACGCGCAACAAAATGACACAAACGATATCTGTTGGAAATGGGAACAACTTTTGTTTAGTGACATCTTAGTAAACTTTGGGTTCGGAGAACGGAATATTCAGGAAGCTTCTAGGATAACTCGTAGAGTATAAATACGGCACTTCTCACATCCAGGACGGGAGTCTTATTTCAGACAGTGAAGTGAACGAAGTAAACGATTTGGATTGCGATAATTAGAAGTACAGTACTAGCAATAACTAAGGAGTGGATTTGATAATTATTTGTGAATGTTATAAAGTAAACAGTAAAGTTGAATAAAGGGAGAACTTTTGAATGATATCAAAAGTGAAATAAATTCGAAAAGTAAAGTGGTGGCATTTGACTTAAAGACGGAGTGTGATTATTTTGGTGAAGTTGAAAGAAATTCTGTCCTTCACGTGGAAATTCTGGAAGATAATCTAAAGCAATGGTACGTAAGCTGGAGAAGCTTCGAGTTCAGGATTTGAAAGTGGAGCTGCGCAGACGGTCATTACAAACAGCAGGCGCAAAAAATGTCCGATCAACTGAGGCAAACTTTGGAACTGGAAGGGATGAATCCTGACACATTTATTTTCGAAGACAATTCGCAAGAATCTGAAGCTGAAGAAAGGTCTGAGATGAACATAGAACAACTTTTGGGTGCTTTAATGAGTAAATTGGAGCTTTTGAGGAACAAAAGAATTGCTTGGAAACCCGTTTGAAGGAGCAAACGAATTCTCTGGAAATCCGCTTGGACGACAAAAGAATTCTGTGGAATCCCGTTGGGATGAACAAAAGAGTGCTTTACAGAATTGCCTAGAAACCTGTTTGGAAGAACAGAAGGATTTTCTGAGAAATTCATTAGGGGAACAAAATGTGAAAATTGAAGAAATCCAGCAGGAAGTGTTGGAAGTTCAACAAAATGTCACGGAGCAGCTCGACAACTTTAAAGCAGATTTGGAGAGGATAAAACATCAACTCCCTCGACACGAAGGAATTGTAATATCCCGTGCAAGCAGAATGAAACCTCCAATATTTGATGGGAAAAGTTCCTGGCATTTTTTCCAGAGATTATTTGAGGCAGCTTCTGAAGTAAATGGATGAAATGATGCAGACAGAGCTACACCTCTGGTATTAGCACTTCGAGGTCGTGCGTCAGAACAAACTATACCGTTTGAAAAACAACATGAGTACACTTCATTAGTACAGGCGATAGAATTACGTTATGGAGATGAACACATACAGCAAGTATATCGCCTGCAGTTACGCAACAGAATTCAAAAGTATGGCGAATCAGAATCACTACAACAGCTGGAAGCTGATGTTGAAAGATTAGCTTATCTTTCATACTCTAGCGTATATGCGGATTTCCTTAATGAAGTGGCAACAGAGGCATTTGTGAACGCTATTGCAGATCAAAATTTACAACAAGCATTAAGGCTAGCAGGAAAAAAGTCAAAAGCGCTAGCCTATGCTTTAGCGTATTAATCTCCCAGACAAGCTTCGGAGTGCAAACAAAAGAGACAAAGAACCAACTCTTAAAGATACCATATGTTAATATACTTATCTTATAACTGATGTTTCTTCTTATACATACGATGTCCAATTTCTCTTCTGTACTCATAAATATAACCTGTAACATGTAATCAAATTATTAGATATTTTTGTTAATAAATCTAATTATCTATGGAGGCAAACACAAATGGTTCATGCAAACCCAACATTAATTGACAATAATAAATTAAAACAAGTTCAAAAACGAAAATATTATTTACTTACCTCCAATGCCACCAACAGAAAACTTTTGACATTTCCACTTTACATTTACATCAAGAACACGGTTCTGATAATGATCGCCATTGACCAAATGGCAGCACATATTCATTGTTCTTTCGCCTTGTAATATTTGGCGCGATCTTAATGAAAGAGATAGTACCTATAATATTTATCTATATGCAAAATGAAAACATGAAGCTGATTGGTGGAAATTGGCTGAAAATTCTAGAATTTAAACAGTTTTAAAGAAACCGTTTTTTGTGCTTATCTCAATAGCTGAAGTAGTTGAACACTTACTTATGTTATGAATTCGATAGTGTGAACTTATTTGTAGAATTAAAATTATTATAAAGGGAAAGGCTGTTATTCTTTTTGTAGCCCTTTCTGCGTTTTTTGCATACCCAGCGAAAAATTTTAGTAAATGCCAGAAAGCTTAAAGAAAGGGTAAAAATGCAGAAAGGCTTACATTTTGGGTACAGAATGTGATGAATTATTTTCAAGGGAAACTTTTGGGCTTCTGAAATCCCATATGAAAAATTGGCATTAATGACGTGTTTTTTGATAAATATAGTAGTTAAAAAACCGAGTTTAAAATCCAAAATTTTAAATTTGTTGAACTATAGTTTCAAAACAGAGAAGAGGAGGGATAAAATTTGTATACCATTCTAAAGGTCCAATGATTACCAATCTACGAAATTTTAAATCATCATCATAGACTGCAACGTTAAGAAGTTACAGGGTGATATATAAAACATACCCAAATATTTTTAAATCCCATTATCTCGAGAACCGTAAGCATTTTCCCCCTACCTCCTGTACAATTGTTTGCTTGTCTAAATATTGGTTATCCTTCGCCTTCAGATGCAAGACCACATACACATAAACAATTTTTTTAGTTGCGTGTAGTTATAAATGTACTTTGTGAAACTTTCTTGATTTTTTACTCCTTGATCCCGTTCAGATGCCAAGTTGAAATTTTAATACGTGTTAGTGGATAATATAAGGTATAAAATATAAACAAATGAACAAAATCAAAAGTACGTCTTCCAGGATATTAAAGAATAAAAGATAAAATACTTATCCTTGATATCCTTTTTAACGTATATTTTTATACCCTAGATGAAATCTATAGGGGTATACTAAGTTTGTCATTCCGTTTGTAACACCTCGAAATAATGATGGTAGAGCAAAATGGATTGGACACCCACGCATAAAATTAAAAGTTATTTTGATTTTTGCATGCCGGTCCGTCCGACCGTCCGGGCGCACGATAACTCGAGAACGCGTATACTTAGAGGGCTGAAATTGTGTACACGGACTTTAAAAAAAAAAGTAAAATTAAGTTCGAAAATGAGACAAATCGGGCAACTCCTTCGCGGGGTTGCCATATAGAAATTTCGTTTTCCGCTATATATTTGGACACTGCCTAAGAATGCGTCGACGTAGAGAGCTGAAATTTCGTACATGGTGTTTTTACTACATTATCAAATAAAAAGTTAAAAATGGACCAAATCGGGCAACTCATTCTTGGTGTTGCCATATAAAAATTTAGGTTTTTTACGTATAATTTGAAAACGATCAGTCCAAGACATTTTTATTGTACTAAAAACTTCTTCAGAATATGAAATCTTATCAAATTAGTTATAATCATTTTTTTCTGTGCGACAAACCGTTCTAGAAATATATGCGAAAAACAATTTCAAAAATCAAACTTGAATAGATCGGTGACCATACGAAATTTAATACGGGCATTCATCTAGGGTATCATAAGAATTGGTCTTAGACCAATTCTAGCTTTTTTACTTGTTTAATATTCTATTTTTCTTAGATAGCCTGAAATCCTATCTTTCAAACAAGCGAGACTTCACTATCCTAGCATAAGTAGGAAAATTTATACGAATTTTTAAAGAAGACCAGGAAATTTTGAAAATGCCATAAGGGCAGCGACATACGATTAGATTTTTCCCGTCCGGCTGGCCGTCTACGGTTTTACTGGTGCCGTGGTTACACGACATACGAGACGGTTATTTTCGATTATTTTGTGGATACAAGTCAGTGAAGTCAATTTAGAAATTTTTAGAGGTGTTATAAAAAATGGAAAACATTAGTGATATTGAACTTGTTATTATTTCTCTTTTAATTGAGGATAAAGAAGAAAGGAAAAAGCAATTGCAACGTCGATTTTCAGTGCATCCGCTAAATCAAATGAGACCATCGCGAGGATAATTTCATTGCATTTATGCAAGTTTAGGGAATGACGAACAAATTTTTGTTAGTTTTCATTGAATGTCTTCTCGCTCTTTTATTATGTATTCCTTGACATATTTAAGGAAAAAATTGCAAAACAAAATACTTTCAAACCGATCTGCACGAAACATTTTCCTACACCAGAAAAAAACCCTCAAATAATTCTAAATATCGCACGCGCACTCCAAAAACAATTTCAAATTATTTTATTAAATATACATATCTTTTCGTTTGCTGCTTCTGTACTACTGTACCGGACTAAATTTAGAATTTCATTCGGTAGCAAACCGTATGTATCAGCCGTCATCAAACCGTGGCCAGCCACGGTTGCTTTCAGGCTTTGAAACCGGTCCGGTTTTAACCTGATCGTATGTCGCTGCCAAGTTAATCACTTGGGATTCATTTGCCATGGAAAAAACCGTCAGGAAAAAACCTAATCATATGTCGCTGCCCTGACTCGCGAAATACGCATTGTAGAAGAAAAATTTTTAATTTTCACAAGTCCTACAACTATGTGGAATTTAAAAAAAAATGGTGCTGGTCAGGTCACAACAGTTGCCTATTTGATGGAATGCCCCAAGTATGTTAAATATATATAACGTTTAGAATTTTACCTTTTTAAATAGATAATAAAAATTTACGAGAAAAATATAATGGTATTGAAATTTTGAACTTCATCAATCAAAAATAGCAAACTAACAAGTATAATAAATTGATTTCTAGGTCGCTCTCACTCCGCTCATACTACAGACAATTTGGATATCACACAATGACAATATGAAGTACATCGACGTATGGGAAAAAATAATTGATGAATTTGTGCCATTTGGAGGTGTTAGAATTAATCATCATCTATTTCATTATATATATGTATGTAAGATAAAAACTGTGGAAGGAGATAGAGACATACGACGATATCTACTAAGTCGCTTTGAAAATTATACAACTGTGAAAACAAAATCGCCGTCTAAGAAACTTTCTTGCATATAATTTGCAACACTATTAGGATTACAATAGCCACGTTCTTTTTTCCTGATTTATATAAAAGGAGATACACGGATTTATAAATGGATAAAAAATCATCAAATTGCCAGCTTTTGAAGAATAAAAACTTCACTTTACGACGTTTTATAGAATGAAATTAATTTGAAATTTCCAATGAACCAGTTCAGTATGAAAAAACGCAGTTATCAGTTATATATCACCAGAAAAGTTTTCTTCCTCGTGAAGTAATAATATTTGGTATCAAAAGAGTTTAAAAAAGTAACACCTTCATATGCGTATTAATATCTACTATAGTAAAATTTGCTGGTGTTGCATGTACTCCATTCAATCAGAATCCTCGAGAATACTTCAGAAGACATGAAATAGACTCTTTCACTACCCCATGAGAGTTCCAACGGAGTCTTCACATTCTAAAATATTTGCAGTGCTCTTATGCAAAAAAGTTTGATTTGAATAGCTCCTCCGCTTTAAAGTACTATTCATATAGAAAAATGGTGTTCTGATAATCTTAAGCTTGCTTTCTTATCTTCCGAACTAAAATAAAATTTTTATATCGTTTCTAACAAAATAATTAAAAAAAAAGTATTTGATGTGGTTCAAACAATTCCTCAAACAAAAATTCTCAGCTGAGTAATCATTGTATCGCTGTGCCGAGACATGGGATGCCGTGGACTGATGATATCGAATGTAGCTGCCTACAGATTCGGCCTCCGGCTGCACATACACATACAAGCAATTATCACTCAGCTGAGAGGTATTGAGCGTAAAATGGTAAGGTTATTTTGTAATAAAAGCTATTTTATTATTTTGTTAAGTAAGGTACATAAGAAGTGTAGCCTTTGGGAAGGTAAGGAACCAAGCTTTAAATTACTAGAAGACTATTTTCCTATATGGATAGTAGTTTAGGCTCTATATAGCGTATATAAAGTCAATGTTTGGCACTTTTCCATAAGTATCAATATAGAACATTTTAGAAAACGGACTCACAACGCATACATACAGATTTCTGTTTCATCCCAGCCGGACTTTTTGGCTGTACTTCTTTTGAGAAGTGATTATTTCTTTACTTGAAAATACTTCAAAGCACATTCCAGCTTGCACTAGGTTTGTTCGATGAAAACACCGGGTAAGCCCGGGCTACACCTACTATCTTGTTTTTTGAAAATCCTGGGCTTACACGGGGTTACGGAAACTTGTTCGATGAAAGCCCGGTGTTTCTGATTTCGTGCCCCGAACTTGCACTAAAAATTTCTAGGGGTAAACGTTTGACATTTGTCATTTTTGAACTGTCACATGGAATTTGTTCGGTGATTGCGGTTGAGTGCTGTACATAAAAGTGAAAAAATCGTGGAGCTCATACCAAATTCAGATTATATAAGGAAGTTGGATAAGAAATTAGATGACAAAACACCCATCGATAATATGCACATAGGAAATTCGAATGAAAATTATAAGGAAATATTTGAGGAGGCGATTAAGGTCGAAGAACACGGATGAAATCTTAAGATCTGCCTTTCTAGAAAGAAATTTGATCGTAAAAATGTTTCTTTGCCATTATTAACAAGTAATTTTTATAGACTTCACGTTATCCCTGCAGCTACCAAGCAAGTAGGTTTGAAGCAAACAACATATACGAAATTCTCTAAACTCTTAAATGAGATGGGATAGAGAAAATCATTTCTGTTGATTTTGATCATCCAAACAGTAATTTTATATCTAGTGACAAAACATCCGATGATAAAAGTGAAAATAGTGCAGCACAACTTTTTCATGCAGAAATTATGGAGCTATATAATATATACACTGGCGAGCAACTGGTTAGGTACACCTTAATATTTTGAGTTTCTTAGAAGCCGGGGAGGTATAGCAAAATATATCGATAATGGTTTTATTGCCTATGGAAATCCCAATCGTAAAATGCAATTTCTAGAATAATCACACACACGAGCGGTTACCTGGATGCATTATCTAATAATGTGCATTTAAAAGCGGAGCAACTGATTAGGTACATTGCGGAAAACGTAAAATTTCGTGGAATTTCACACAGTAAACTAAGTAAATTAAACACATTTCCATAGGCAATAAAACCATTATCGATTTGTTTTGCCGTACCTCCCCGGCTTCTAAGAAACTCAAAATATTAAGGTGTACCTAACCAGTTGGTCGCCAGTGTATCTGGTCGCAGATGAAACAATTGTCCTTTTTCCGAAGTATAGTTACAGAACAGGCGATGGAATATTTAGTACCAATGTAGAAAAGTTAATAAAAGAATATATAATTAAAAATAAACTGACCTACAATGCAAATATGACGCCAAACTTCGATGAGTATTCTTTGAGTGAACTGCATCCAATCATTCTATTTAAAATGTAACACGCATATATGAGCTACAAGTGAAATACCTAACAATAAACAACCTAGTCAACAAAAAGGTTACTTTGGTTAGTAATTTTGGTGTTATACCGGAATTCGTGAAAGCCTGCAAACTTGGAGCAGCTCCTAACGCAACTATAATAAAAGCACCCAATCTAAAGTTAGCCGGTTTCAATTTGACTAAAAACGAGAAAAAGGTTTAAGTGTTTCAATATAATTTTTTGTTTATTTGATATTTTATGGGATATAATCGTTGTACGCATTACTTCTAGATGTTTAATACCTATTTTTCACTATATCTATGATGCTTCTGTTAACTCTAATTTTTTTCACTATTGCATATATCAGATAATATATTATACATTTTTAGTTCTGTAATTAGTAATGTGTTTTGTGTAATAGCTTTCTTATAGCTAACAACTCTGAAATCATTCATATTTCTTAATTGATAATTAGTAGCTTCAAGATTACTTCTTAAAGTACAATAAAAACCTGTGCTATACTGATTTTTGAATTTTTTGTCTTGCCTTTTGGTATAAAATAAAGATAAAAAAAACATGGTGTATGAGTCCAACCATATTATAAAACTTGTTCACATGAAGCGGAGTAAAATGGATTAGAATAGTCCCAATTCGCCTTGTACCATGTGTTGACAGTGTTCCATTCTCATTCCGGAACTCGATAATCCAGTCTACTCCTTTTCATGTGAACACGGTAAAATAATCTTGTTCCAGATGTTTCATATGTTCTTTTTTGTGTTCGAGTGAATGGTGCTGGCCATAAAAATAATTGCATATTGTTACTCATAAGCCACGACGTTGTGGACTTTCGGGTATTATTATTAAGCCAAGGTCAGTGGATACCTGTGTAATGGAAATTCAATGGTTCCTAAATTCCTGCAACGCGTGGAGAGGTCGAAAAGTACTGGTAAAATTAAAACTTGTCGCTTTCGATTTTAACTCTGAATTTTATTTGACTAGTACACTTAATTTATATACAAAAAAATGATGACAGTTAGAAAAGAAATAGAGAATGCATTACAAAAAATATTGGAACATGAAAAATAAAATATTAAGAAATTCTCGTAATAAAGAAATGCATATGCGCATCATGTTGCATCACACTAAATTCATCGCCCATGCTATATGTAGGTTGACAAAGAATGCACGCGGAAAATGTAAACAAAAAATGCAATTGATTATTGTGATTGTGAGTGAAGTTTGAATTGCTGACCTTGTTATTGGGTCACAGGTAGATGAATTTAGCGTGAATTTTATACATATTGAACTGAAAGGAAAAAGTTATTGATCAGCACTGAACATGCTAGGGCCCGCCAGAACGTATGACTTTGTTGAACTGTTGCTGAAGTGACTCATGCTGAACAGCAGGTTCCTCATAGATGGAATTTGGTTTGTCCCTTTTGTAAAAGCACTGTAGAAGTGACTTGATCTTGGTCCAGTATCTCCAAACTAGTAGTAATATGGTGAATAGTAATACTGTCGTTATCGCCGCAACGGTGTGTAGAACAAGAGCCTTCTTGAGTATTATTGGATTAAGATTTGGTTCTACAGTGAACTCCATGAACTGCTTATTGGAGGGTATCAATACTTCAGGTTGCATCAGAGCAGGAGGCTTGTTGAAGTTTAATTTTATTGAATCTGGTACCACTTCCTTCATATGGCTGGAGACATCTTCTATGTTCTGGTCCAAGTTTGTCTTCAAGATTATTTCCTTTGTTTTCAGATAGCACTCATCTCGAAGGTGAATAACTCCAGTATTGTTTAACAACAGTTCTCTTCTCGAGCCTTTCCAGATAATTTCAGCAACCTTGGTTTCATTGGTTGTGTACATCCAGGTATTTCTTGTCATTAAGGCCTTCCAGACTATTCCTGTTAAGCTTATCTGGTTCATTTGACATGTCGTTCTTGGATGACGATTATAAATCTCATCGATTATACATGATGGACTGTCAGCAATGCTATAGACGATGGCTGGCGTTCGGAGATAAGTCTCATGTTCGCTGATTGCGCAAGCCTTCAGCTGTGTTTCTTCTAGAGAAAAGTAAGTTTGGTGGTCAAAACTTACGGCCAGTGTTGTGTGTTTTACGTCAGCTATAGCAAATGTGTTATTTGTGGTCATGAAAGGAGTGGGTGTTACATGAATTAAGTCGCACCTGTTTGTTTCGACAATAATCAGATACCCGAACAACATTATGCTCTCATTTACTTGTTTCACATCAAGTTGCACTTGTGGTGTTGATAGTATTTGGAGATTGGTTCCAATATTATGCGACACATTTTGAATTAAAAGACCAATGTCATGTGGGCTGACAAAATCAAATAAATGTCCGTGCTTATGGAGTGCGTTTAACTAGGTTTGATATTCTTCTTGTAGGTCGCTGTAGTAATCTTCAGTACTGATAAATGTAGCGAGTCCTTCAATGGCGATTCTGTTATGATTTGCGGTGGAATACCAGGTAGCCATTTCTTTAACAGAAGAAATTACTTGAGTTAATCGGCCGTCAAAGTTTCTTAGTTTCTCAGATATGAGAAAAGCTGATTGATTAATTTTCGTGGATAAAAGAAGCATCTGTTGATTGGTTGAGTGCAAAATATTATGCTGATTGTCTTGCAAAAGCTCAATATCAGTATATACTTGATCATTTACTCCAAAGATGCTGGTTTAAAGACTGCCAAGTATCCCCTCTTAGATCTGCCCTTCGGCTCCGTTGTACATATAACTTCTTTTAAGGTCTTAAAGAGATGATTTCTTCTTGAGGATACACGTTCAAACAGTGTTTGGCAGTGCGTCAGTTTTGTGAGCTCTTTTGTTTGTTCACAAATATCTTTGATCTGGTTCCAAGTATTATTAATGTTTTTCTGATCAGTGATTATTTCTGCTTTAGAAAGTGCGACCTGTAGGCGAAGGTTCACACGTTTAATTTGTGCGTGCCCCAAGTTCTCCAGAAAGAGCCCCGGCTTGGGTTGGAATATTTCATAGTCTTGGGAGAAAACTATCGTTAACCAATAAAATAGAGACAAGGTTGTAAGCAACAGGTTCTGTGCCCAGGTGCAAGGCGCAATGGTTGGTTTCTTGTTCTTTTTGGTTCTGTGGATGAAATGTTATCCAAAGGATTGGGCTGTGACCACAATTTTGGCTCTGACTGCAGAATCGAGCAATATTTTCGTTTCTTGTTATTTTTGTTTGGAGCAGACTCAAGACCTATTGGTCGTGAATTCAAGCAGGCTTCTACTTGGCACAGTACCGTGCTGAATTCTTCATACATAAGCAGCGTTTCTTCTGGAACTCTTTTTAGATGTCCCTTCACTGATTTTACTCCTTCCTCCCATAATCCTCCAATATGAGGACTAGCTGCGGGAATAAACTTCCAGTCAGTGCCATCATTAGTTGTGGTCTCTGCCGCTTGCTTTGTAGATCGATTGATTGCTAATTGTAGCTCCTTATCCATCTTGTCTTTGGCACCGACGAAGTTGGTGCCATTGCCACTAAATATTTGCTTGCAGGTTCCCCAGCGAGAAAGAAACTTTTATAAGCCGCTAAAAATGCATCAGTGGTGAGATCGGTGACTAATTCCAGGTGGACTGCCTTTGTTACTAAACAAATGAATAAGGCAATGTATCCTTTATTGGTTTTAATTCCTCTGCCTTTTGAGGCTTTTGTGAGAAATGGACCAGCATAATCGAAACCACAGTGGGAGAATGGAGGCGACGGAATGATTCGGGCTTGCGGTAAGCTAGCCATGAGTGGAGTATTAGTGTTTTGACGAAATCTTGCACACCTTGTGCACTTATGATTCCTTCCTTGGACTACTCTTTTCCCATCAATGATCCAGAAGTTCATCCTTATGTAATTTAAAGTTAATTCTGTACCACCGTGTAACGTTTGCTTATGTGCGTGATCTATTATAATATTTGTTATATGGGGTTTTTGTGGTAAAAGTATTTGGTGCTTGGCATCCTTTGGCATTAGAGAATTCTTTATTCTGCCGCCTACTCGCCAAATTCCCTCATTATCAAAAAACGGCTTAAGCGAAAGAAGTTCACTTGTCTTTCTTATTGGTCTGTTTTTGCTCATTGCTTCTACTTCATCCGAAAATTCCTGCAACTGCACAATTTTGATGATGCGATTCTTGGCTTCAAGGAGCTCATCAGAAGACAGATGTGCAAGATTTCTTTGTGTTATGGACTTCTTACAATTTTGATGAACCTGAGGCTATAAGCTATAATCCTTATTTGTTTTGTATATGTTGAGCAGGTAAAGATTTCTTCTGTCTGAATTGTTGCTTTTAATGCCATGACTTGAGTTTTCAATTCTTTATTAGTAACTATATTTAGCTTGTTGGATGGCCATGCATTGGATGTTTGACTGAGCCAGAGTGGCCCTCTCCACCAAAGAACTCGAATTACTAGCTTGGTTGGGCTAATTCCCCTCGAGGCAATGTCCGCAGGGTTTTGATCTGATCTCACATGTCTCCATATGGCCTCGTCAAAGTTATTGTGTATTTCGGACACCCTGTTTGCTACAAACGGCTGCCAGGTATTCGGATTCTTTGCAATCCATGCCAATGCGATTTCAGAATCGCACCAGGCGAATACTTCCGGTAATTCGATATCCAAAGATGTGATGGTCGATTTTAACAATTGTGTTAACAGGACAGCACCACAGAGCTCTAGTCGTGGTATTGTAACTTTTAGTTTTAATGGCGCCACCTTGGTTCGTGCTGCTAGTAGCGTTATATGCACCTTCCCCAGAGAATTTGTTATTCGGGAGTATACTACTGCCGCATATGCTTTTTCGGAGGCGTCGCAGAAGCCGTGGAGCTGAATATGCTGCCCAGGTTGGTATTTGATCCATCGCGGAATTCTAATTTGTTGTAGATTTCTTAGATCTGCTTCGAGGTGCTTCCAAGAGTTTTTTATTTCTGTGGGAATTTGGTCCCGGTCCATCCCAGCTGTTATTGTGGCTGGTGAAAGGTACCCGAGGGGTCAAATATTGCTGCAATTTTTTATAGTAAAGTCCGTTTGGTTAATTTTGTAATCTCCTCCTCTATTTTCAGCTGGAAGAAAAGTTCATCCTTTTTGGGATTCCAGTGTATTCCCCGTGTTTTTATGGCATTTTTTCACCAATTTCTAGAATTTCCTTTTCGACAATCTCCTCGGGAATGTTTCTTAATAATTCCACAGTCCATTTCCGAAGATTGAATCCTCCTTTATTTAGGAGCACAATTATTTGACTTTGAAGTTCCTTGAAAGAAAACTTGAGATTTTGTTAGTTTCCTGAGAGGCATTGGGTATATTTCCAAAGAGGATCCAGCCCAGTTTTGTATTTTGTGCACTTGTATAACACCATCCAAAATTATATTTGCATAAACATCAGCTCCAAGAATCAAGTCAACTGGACCTGGTTTATTGAAGTTGGGGTCTGCTAAGACCATGCTTCCGTACTTGGTTATATCAACTTCTGGTATTATTCCATCTGGGAGAAATGAACATAGTTTTTCTAACACCAGTGCTTCTATTCGAAGGAGGGAGTTATTCTTGTATGGCAGTAGTATTTTAATGCTTACTTTGCTGGTGGCTTTTGCAGTTTTCGCATTGTTGACACCCATAACTGTTGTTCTGATTCGGTCTTTATGTAGTCTTAAATTTTGGACAGATTCCTCAGTCCATCGGTCCATCCCAGCTGTTATTGTGGCTGGTGAAAGGTACCCGAGGGGTCAAATATTGCTGCAATTTTTTATAGTAAAGTCCGTTTGGTTAATTTTGTAATCTCCTCCTCTATTTTCAGCTGGAAGAAAAGTTCATCCTTTTTGGGATTCCAGTGTATTCCCCGTGTTTTTATGGCATTTTTTCACCAATTTCTAGAATTTCCTTTTCGACAATCTCCTCGGGAATGTTTCTTAATAATTCCACAGTCCATTTCCGAAGATTGAATCCTCCTTTATTTAGGAGCACAATTATTTGACTTTGAAGTTCCTTGAAAGAAAACTTGAGATTTTGTTAGTTTCCTGAGAGGCATTGGGTATATTTCCAAAGAGGATCCAGCCCAGTTTTGTATTTTGTGCACTTGTATAACACCATCCAAAATTATATTTGCATAAACATCAGCTCCAAGAATCAAGTCAACTGGACCTGGTTTATTGAAGTTGGGGTCTGCTAAGACCATGCTTCCGTACTTGGTTATATCAACTTCTGGTATTATTCCATCTGGGAGAAATGAACATAGTTTTTCTAACACCAGTGCTTCTATTCGAAGGAGGGAGTTATTCTTGTATGGCAGTAGTATTTTAATGCTTACTTTGCTGGTGGCTTTTGCAGTTTTCGCATTGTTGACACCCATAACTGTTGTTCTGATTCGGTCTTTATGTAGTCTTAAATTTTGGACAGATTCCTCAGTGATTAAGGATGCCTGTGATCCAGGATCAATCAGAGCTCTTAGAAGCTTTGTTTGGCCAAATCCATTTGATACTCTTATCGTTGTAGTTGGGAGCAACACGCTGGGGATTTTAATCTTGTTGTGCAAAGTTGTAATATCCTCATTTTGCAAACTGAACTGCCTCGTGAGCTCACAAGTTTTCTCTGCGACTGCTGGTTCAGCCTTAAATTTGTTTTTGGCAGTATTATCACTGGCATTGTGCAAGACCGTATGATGTTTTTTATTGCAATAGAAGCAGGTTTTGCTGGTTCTGCACCTTTCAAATTTCTTGTGTGATAAACAATTTGTGCATAAACCCTTTTTGTTTATAAATGAATTTCTATCTTGCACATTTAATTTTTTGTACTCTACACATTGGAGTACACTGTGATCTTTACTGCAGAAAGCACATACATTTTTTAATATAGTAGAAGAGTAGAAAGACTTCTTCTTGTTATAATTTATAGCCTCTGACTTCACTTGTTTTGAACTTTTTATACAGTCTAGGATCTGGAAACGTTTTTCAAGGAAGTTAAGTAGCTCTGTTGTAGTTGGCATTTCCCTGGGATTGGAGAGACTCTCTTCAAACAAGCGCAAGCTTTCTGGATCTGATTTCTTCATGGTGATGCAGACAATAATTGGATCCCATTCTCCTGTCCTACAGTTCAAATTATTCAATGCTTCGAAACACTCTTTTACGGTGTCATGAAGCATTATGATGTCTTCTTGGCACCTGTGCTCTACCCTTTTTAGGTCCATAATGTGTTTATATAGGTGGTAATAATTTTTCTGTTGTTATTATACCTTGCTTGAATAAGTTGTAGAGCGGTTTTGTAGTTATAATCTTCCTGTACTGAAGGTACTGCATCTTTTCCATTTCGCTTAAGCAGGGATTTATATGAATGATATTGTTAAACATGTCAATAAACTGTTTCCAAGTTTTATAGTCTCCGTTGAACTTTGGAATCTTCATCGGAGTTAGTTTTGGAAGGTTATTGAGTCTGGCAGCTTCCAAATATGGTAGAGAATGACTAGTATCCGAAAGACTTGTTTGATTGGGGACTGCTTTAACTGTATCTGATATGTTTGGAAAATTTGCCCTACTGTACTCATTAAGTGCCTGTTGCGCTATTTGAAAAAAAATTTGCGGTATCGTGTAAAGATCTTTTATAAAGTAGGAAAAGATAAAGATCGAGGGAGATCTTTAGTTGATCGTGGTTCTTATTAAATACTTCCCAACAGGGGCGGTTCCTCATTGGAAGCAAAGGAAGCACTGCTTCCCTTGACAAAATAAAAAAATCCAAACATAACATTTTGCTTTAAAATATTCTTAGAATATTTAAAAAAATGTATAAAATTCAAAGAAGTTTACTGCTCTGACATCACTAGATACAACCTGAAATATTTTATAAGGAACGCCCAATTTTCTCCTTCAAACTAAGAACATACCGCCCAGCCCAAAGTCATTATATCACTACTAACATTCTGTATGGTACGCTGTCCAAAATGTAGCGTATGACCCACCCACCATCATTCCACCCAGCACCAGATCCACCCCGATTTGTCTTGTCAAGCAAGCTACAAAATATTCGCGTGGTATGGATGGAACGGCATTAGAATCAAACACCGTTGCCACTGGCATCGCAGTGACGCTGAAATCCCTACAGCGTATTTACAACAACAAAGCCAATGTAAACAGTTAAATACATTAAAATTTTTAGACTCATATTCACTCAGGTACGTTGGCCATTGCGTAGCGTTTGGCAATTGATTTACACCCCCTGATAGTAACTTTCATTGATAAATTCAGAAGTATATCCTGGTGCGGGTGGGTGTCGGTCTTGCTCACGATTTATTTAAATGCTGCCAGATGTTAATAATAAATTCGTAGCTTTTCTTAAATACCATTTATCCGAACTTCGTGACGAATATTGTGAAATTTTAGGAATAGTTTTCGAATAGTAAACGTGGATGGATTTACATGGGATTTTTTGTTTTAGAATTAGTCAGTGGGCTTAATTGTTTACGTTTTTTGGGGTTTTGCGGGGAGGGTGGTAGCTATACTCATGGCGTTGTCCAATCTTGGCCGTGCGTAATATTAAATGGCATATTTTCTTTTGCTCTATAAAAAACTTTATAACCGACTTTTTTCACCGGAATATCTTTAAAATGCGTGATTTTCGAATTTATGTACAAAGGAGGATGTACGTTCTTGCGGGGGCTGATTTTTCTTTTAAACGCTTCCGCATAATGTTTTACATATCTCATGTGAACATTTAAATTTTATATGTTTAACCGATGGGTTTTGATGTGAAATAAATTTTCCAGTTTTTTCGTGTAAAACGTTTTTACATGGAAGTACTTACATTAAAGTGTGATAATCTTCTAAACTATACTTACCGCAGAGGTAAAAAATTACATCACAACATTCGCAAAAGAACGTAGATGCGAGGTAATATGCATATATTAGATAGATTATCAGTACGTTTACATGAATACTTGAAGCATACTTGAAGTATGCTTGAAGTAATCAAAATATCATGAAAGCGCTCATTCAATCCGTAAATTTCAACTTAAGCAATTGGAAAATTAAATTCAAGAAAAATTCAACTCAAGTATTTGGAATTAATTCAATCAACCGCCCTACCTAAGCTTCAAGTGGATTTCAAGCCAGGTATTTATGTAAACGTACTGAATGTCCTGTTTTATGAGTTTTTAGCAAAAATGTAATGATTAGAAAATAAAATATATTAAAAAACTTTTGAAATAAATAACTTTCATAAATAAATTATAGGTACTAAGTAAAAAATTATTTTTTCTTTCTACAAAAAAAAAAATTCATTGCAAAACTGAATCTATCCAATAACAATATTTTAAAATTATATTATCTGGTTTGACTTTAAATGTTTGAATGTTTTTTATTATAAAATTTTTTTAAACATATTTTATTCATATTGTGCAAAAATAAGATATTGACTATCTATAATATTACGTACGTTTCTGATTAATTGCGACAGAATGTAGAATTCTTGGTTTAATTTGAGTATTCCGGCAAACGAGTATACTTAAGTATAATAATAATGGTAATTGAATTGAAAAGAATGAATTAGATGATTAGATTTTTTGCGTACGTTGCGAAAGAGGATATTGAGTGAAATTTTTGTATTTTGTATTATGGGGCAGGCAGTATTTGCTGTGAATGGATTAAAGATATGATTGCATCGCTGATTTATTTAACGATGATAATGGCTTCCTTCTCTTTCAAAAGCAAGAATAAATATGAATATTTATATTGTGTATTATTGACAGCATTGACTTTGATACATATATAATTACTTAGAGTAGCAAGTCTGAAAAGCGCAGCTATAATTTACATAAAATGTATTGCTTCCCTTCTTCTGAATCCCACGAACCGCCACTGCTTCCCAATATGTGTTTAAAGCATCGTTTTTGGAAGTTAGATATTCCGGAGTCTTTCGTGAGGAGCCGTCTTTTGGAATATTTATTGATAGTTTTTCAATATTGTCGGCTAGTTGTTTTTGTAGCTCTCGTAAGTCTTCTGGAGTCATGACTACTGATGGATTAAATGATAATACCGGAGATGTCTGGAACTTTATGGCGTATCCCACAAATACTCAAACTTAATTTGAGTCTGGCTGCTTGAAGTTGTGTGATAGCTCGAGAAGATGTCTGGAACTATTTGGAGTATAACACAAGCACTCGAACTTAATTTGAGCCTTGCTGGTTTCATTTTAGTGCTATTCTGATGAATGAAGAAACTTCTTGATCGCTGGCTGGCTATAGCTTCCTCAAAGTGTTCTTTGAGACGCTATGTAGTAGTATATAGTAGAATATTCTGATGATGAACAAAGTTCTTGATCGCTGGCTGGCTATAGCTTCTTCAAAGTGTTCTTTGAGACTTTATATAGTAGTATACTAATTTTGATTTAATGGCTCGAAGGACCATGTGTAATGGAAATTCAATGGTTCCTAAATTCCTGCAACGCGTGGAGAGGTCGAAAAGTACTGGTAAAATTAAAACTTGTCGCTTTCGATTTTAACTCTGAATTTTATTTGACTAGTACACTTAATTTATATACAAAAAAATGATGACAGTTAGAAAAGAAATAGAGAATGCATTACAAAAAATATTGGAACATGAAAAATAAAATATTAAGAAATTCTCGTAATAAAGAAATGCATATGCGCATCATGTTGCATCACACTAAATTCATCGCCCATGCTATATGTAGGTTGACAAAGAATGCACGCGGAAAATGTAAACAAAAAATGCAATTGATTATTGTGATTGTGAGTGAAGTTTGAATTGCTGACCTTGTTATTGGGTCACAGGTAGATGAATTTAGCGTGAATTTTATACATATTGAACTGAAATGAAAAAGTTATTGATCAGCACTGAACAATACCCTATGATACAAAGCACAGCATGTAAGGAAGGAGATATGGAACGGTTGAGGGGGAATTGGAAGATGGTAGAGGTGTTAATGTATGTCACCCTTAAACGTTCGGAAATTGTATACCGGAGGAAAGACAAGATGGTAGACTGTTCCACAAACGCACTGTTCTCCATCGGATTTAGATCCAATGGGATCTTGGTGTAATGGCCTGACTTATGTCATTTCATAACTATGCCTTGTACCTTAAAAGTTGAGATCGCTGCATCTAAAAACAATTTTATCAAAAATAAACAAAACTTTTGGAAGAAAATATAGAAATGAAGCGCATTCAAATTTTGGAAAGGTCGGGCAATATCATCGACGTGGAGTGCCCACCGAATTTCGCAGAAAGGGTGGAAAATGGTAAATATTTGAGAAAAGCACTTTTTAATAAATAATGATAAGCTAATATTTATTTTATTTATTGAATTAAGGGAACAGATAGTACGATATTCTCAACAGCCCCGGATTTACTGGCACGGAAATACGGCCAAGCATTAGAATTTTAGAACGTTCCGGTGACAGTGAACCAGACAGCCCACCAAATTCTGTGGTGGAAGAATCTATAAGCAATGTCAACAACCCAGACTTTGCTGCCGCGGAATTAGAGTCGGCAACATCCCTGGTATCAAATGGTATTTTCCTGATGTTTGCAAATTACTTCATTTATAAATAATTAATTATAAGTTTTACAGAAAGAGCTTTTTGGAGTGATGGCCCCACAAAGTTCCTTATTTCTTTAATGGAGGAGTTTTCTCCCAAAGTAGGGAAATGTGCCCAGCTGAAAACAAAAACGAAATTGTGGGAGAAAATACATACGATGATGAAGGAGAAGGGGCATCTTTTCACCAAGGACTCCATAGAGAATAAATGGAAAGGGCTAGAGCGCCAATATAAAAAGTCGGTGGATAACAATAAAAGGACTGGGCGCGCCCGACTTACAGCCGCATATCAGAAGTAAGTTATCAGTTTATAACAAAAAATAAAGATAACATCTTAAAATTTTAGGGAACTGGACGAAATATTTAAAAACAAGGCATATTTTGTGCCTGACTTCTTGTTATCTGCAGCGGGAGAAGGATCTGCGGCTCAGACTGAAGGGTCAACATCTGAGTACTCTTCTTCTCAAGCTGGACCATCAAAGAAAACTGACCCCAGTAAAAAAAAGTCAAGCTGTACAGGTACGGGATTAAAAACTGCGAGGACTGCCGCGAAATCAGAAGAACAGGAGTTCAAACGGAGGCGACTCGATTTATATGCCGCAAGAACGGTAGCAATATATCAGGCCAGTGCTATTAATAAGGAAAAGAACGAACTACTCAAAAAATTATTGGAAAAACCGTAATACAACAATATATTGTTTTTTCCAGGCCATAAAAGCTGTGCGATTTGGTCAGAGTTTCTAGACAGCCTGTCTAAGCACATAATTTTGACGTCAAGACTTGCAATATCTCTAGATTTTTCAGTTAATCACTTGAAGAGATGATGGCATTAATCTGAACTGCACTGCATGTATATAGATAAGAGTTTGTAGATTTAGTAGATAGGTATGTTAAGAAACTCCAGTGCATACTTTGCAATAGTGTGTTAGTAATGTATATAAAAATTTTGATAAATAAATTTTTTTTGACAGTAGAAGACAGCGAAGCCTATAAAAACGTCGATAAACATTCTGTCTTCGTTGGATATTTCTTGCAGACATATCCAAATATCGCCTTTCCTATCGATGTAATCGTCCCGTTTATTTTTAGGCGGATCTATAATAATGTGGGTGCCATCGATTGCACCTGTAATTGAGTAAACAAAGTCATTAATATTTTCCTTGAATTTATCATTATTAAAATGTTTATATTACCAATATCTCCTGGAATTTTTTTCGTATTACGAAAATATTCCTCAGCACGATTTTTTTCATCCGCATTTGGCCAACGAATGGTCGATTTGGATAGATTGCTGATGAACCTTGTTGTTCGTCGAATCATCCAAAATACCGTCGACAAGGACACATCGAATCGATCTGCCAAATCGCGAAAGGAACAGTCTTCGTGACCAGCAAACCACAAAAATAAGGCCAAATGTTTTTCTGCTGAGCACGCCTTTCCAGGTTGTAGTACAGCATATTGTTTGTTTTTTTTAAATAACTCCGTTAGTGAAGAAAATAGCTGTCTATTTTTACGAAAGTGGCGAACAAATTCCGAATCCGTATATGTGGGTACTATTTCCTCCCAATATCCTTTAACACAATTTCTATTTTTTTTTCATTTCTTTCTTCACTTACAGAAAATAAAATGTCACTATCACTTTCACTGTCCATTGATTCATAAGGCAAAATTTCCCTCAATAACACATTTTTAAATTCACCCATTTTAAATAATAAATAAATAAATTTTCACGAAACTATAAAACTCGAAGCATGATGCTCCGGAGAACTGTCAAAGAAATGTCATTATATTTTAGTTTACCCTGAACTGCAAAATCCTTGTTCGATGAGTGCACAAAACTGTAAATTTGGGGAAAATTGTAGGGGAAAATTTACACGGTGTTTTTACACAGTGTTTTCATCGAACAAACCAATTATGTCTACACACCTAGTTCAACAGCATCTCTGTGAAGGGAATAGGTAACTTTCTCAGTATATATTAAACTGCTTGAGCTATTCCGAACCATACTTTCCTGAAAAAGGAGGATACACAATCCCTTTGTTGTATGTATTTGTAATTTTTGGCATTTTGAATGAGTCATAAGAATTTTAAAGTTTCATTCAAAGCAAAGTCGCCATTTCTAATAAGTCGTTTGACTTTTGGTTTACAGTGAAAACATGTGTGCGCAAGTGCTTATTTAATGTGTGATTGATTTTATTAATTACAGTGTTTCTTCTTGTACTATTTGAGTTCGCTCACAATTCATGATGAATGAAATGAAATTATTTTATAAAATATAAATTTAAATAAATTTTGAAAACAATTTATTTTACCTTTGGCTTTTTATGTTAGAAAATATTTTCCCTTAATTTTAATTAAAAAAAAAATATTTCTTACAAAACTACTTTTCCTACCAGAACCACTGGAGAACTAAAAGCACGCCTTCGATAAGGCGATGTATATCTTTGAGAAGGGAGATGGTGTTAACGAAATACAAGAAATGTGGCAACCAGTAATTACCAGGAAAATCCTCCCTGAAAATCACTAAAGTGCCAAATACAATTCCGCCGTTCCGATTCAATTCGATCCGTTACGTGCATGAGCACAATTGTTCCGTTCAAACTTACCATCAGTTTTAAATTTCTCATTGAAATTTTCCAGATTTTGTCTTTTCTTTTTACATCCATGTAAAATTTGTTGCCTTTGTCATAAAGCTCTTCATATGTTTTAATTTCTTCAATAAAAACTTCTTCATCCATCTTGAGTTATACACAAACATTGTACAGGTAATTTTTCTAGGTTATTTTATCCGTTAAAGTTGAAATTTGCTCCACTTGTCCGTTTCGATCCATTTCGGTGTAATGTGTCTAATTGCCCGTACGACTCATATAAGCAAATTTGATATTTGTACGTATCAGATCGAAGCGGTGCAATTGTGTTTCCCACTTAAAGTATAGTTCACACAAGCGAAGTTACTGTCCCAAGTAGCCTCGTTTTCAGTCCCTCACCTCCTCTTGACATACCAATCAGTTTACTTGCGCCAGTACAAAAACGAGTTCCACTCACTTCAACTTTTTAGCGAAGTGGAACCTGAGAAATAGTCAAATTGTGTGTATTTTCTGCAATTGGTACACGTTTTGATGTGTGTAGTCATTTATAATATCATCTGGCGTGAAATGTCAAGATATTTATTTTTTAGAGAAAATGGTTTCAAGTGAAAAATTACATATTGAAAAGGTCATAAATTGTGCAGCAATGTAATTAAGGGCAATTTCGGAGGAAAAATACTAAGAAAAAAGGAAGTGCGAGTACGTTCCTGGCATAGTGATTGCTAAGGAATAATATTTTTGCTTACATAATAATCTTTTAAATTTACGAAATTTCTTACTGAAAAATAAAAAGCGCTACTGATATTATTAAAGACTGATGAAGTCAAAAAATGTACCAGTTGCAGAAAATGTACTCAATTTGACTATTTCTCAGGTTCCACTTCGCTAAAAAGTTGAAGTGAGTGGAATTCATTTTCGTACTGGCACAAGTAAAATGATGGGTATGTCAAGAGGAGGTGAGGGACTGAAAACGAGGCTACTTGGGACAGTAAAGGCCGTGACACATTAAAAGCAGAAAGCAGCGACAGAAGCAGAGGCAGAAGCAGAAATTTTACATTTCTGCTTTGCCAACCACATTGAAAGCAGAAGCAGAAAACAGATACTTGTCAACTACAAATGTCAGGTGTTATAATTTTCAAGTATTTAATGTTAATTTGTTATATCTAACAAAATTAATTATTTTGTCCTCCATAGAAATTTTGTTTTTCTCGCATCAACCTCTTTGACAATTTCAAAAGAAAGGACGCCAACAATGAAATACAAATTTTAGCTCTCTTTATATTGGCAGTACTGAGCAGAAGCAGAACTTTTTAGATTTTATCAACTTTCAAGTTCTGCTTCTGCTGCTGCCGCTGCCTCTGCTTTCAATTTGTTAGTGCTCGAACAGTTGCATGGTTTCAGAAAAAATTCTGCTTCTGTCGCTGCTTTCTGCTTTTAATGTGTCACGGCCTTAACTTCGCTTGTGTTAACTATACTTTAGAGAAAAACAGGATCCTGTTCAGAACAGCTCGGGTGCATGGGTATGAGGAATATTGATCAGCAGTCAGTAGTCAGTCATCCGTGAGGCGCGCATCCGAGTTGATTAATTCTATTTCAGTTTAAAATGGGAAGTATATACTTGACCGCCAGTCCCGCCGTAATGTATAAGTAATGTGGAATATCACTACTGGCTCCCTTAGAAGCGATTAAAGAAGGCATTATTTTATCGAAAAAGTCCAACTGGAATGGCTTGGGAAGTATTCTCCAAGGTTTTGATTCAGTACATCATGCCTGGACTTGATGTGGTGTCTGCTGGTACAGTGGGCTGTAAATTCTATCAGAAGATCCAAGCTCTACAAGAAAAGCTTTTACGATTGCATCCAAACTTTCAGATTGAGTCTTTAAATATTGGTTCGGAAAGCAAAATTGATCTTGTCATCTCTTTAGCCTTTACTACTTTATGGTTTAAGTTAAAGCTATGTAATATTTTCTTATAACCTGTTATAACCTGTACGTCTTGACCTTGAATCATCACGTATTGTAATGATTGATAGGTGAGTAGAGCAGGTGTTGATTGTGCCGCAAAGAATTTGTATTTCCAGCTCGAAGGAAATTATTGTGTGTTTTATCCAGCTCGTAGGATACGTAGATTTCCAGCTCGTAGGATGTTCTATGCTTTAGGTCAAGATGTGGGTGCAGAAAAAAAGAAAACTTTCACTAACTAACAAGTTTATTGACTAGACTCAAACTAGTGAACACGGCTGATTACTCAAACTGAATGAATAAAATTCTTGCAGCTGTGACTGGGCTACAGCTCTGATAAGCAAAACAAAGAAAAACTAACTGACCCTATGACAAGGAATTTTAGCTGTGTATGTATATACATATGTTATCAGTTGTGCAGATTAAAGTGGGTTACAAATTTTTACATTTCAATCAATTTATAATTCAACAATTCGTGATTTTTTACAATTAGATTTAAGTTACTTTACAGATTTCAAAGTTCAAATTATATTATACATAGTTTAAGTAGCGTACACACGTATCCTTGCCCTTCGTTTAAGTTAAGGACTTCTAGCTTTGCGTCTGCACTCTTGTTGCTGTCAGTATTATAATTATTACCTGAACTTTCACCAGGAATAGTAATAGTTTAGTATTTGTATTTACGTTTAACTTCGTCTTTATAGTATTTAATTCCATTCTTGTGCTTGTAATAGTCACCGTTTGTTGTTGTATCTTTGAACTTTTTGTATTTTGGCTGTAATTTAAATGTCTTTGATATTACGTTTCTTGATTTTACATACTGATGATTGTTATCAGTTAAAATTACATTTTCCCTATTCGTATTTATTATATCAATGTACCTTTCTTTATTTTTCTGGACCTTATTATCTATTTCTTTCAAATTTTGAAATGTTACAAATTTCGCAATTATTTAAAACTCTGCATATCTTTTCTTTTAATTTGGGAATGTAGTAAGTGTCCTTGATTTTTTCATATGTATCATTTATTCCCCTGTGATTAAATTCATCATGCGTATTGGTTATTATTTCTAATGCCCTTTCTTCACCTTCAATATCTTGTAAGAGTTTGCTACTCTTGACGAATTTTAGTAGTTTATTATTGCTGAAATATTTCATATAGGTTTCTTGAAATTGTGCTAATAAATGGTCATCGTTTGAATATACTACAACGATACCCTTGGATGGCAAGTGATTTTTCAAGAGATCAGTTAAACTTTTTTCATTGAATATTTTTAATTGATGAGAAGTCTTCTTTTACCGAATGGTTTACGTAATTTGTGACAGCTAATTTTGTCAGTTTTGTTTAATATAATTTGAGTTTTGAAGATATTCACGGGACTATAAATGATTGGGATATGATTTGAACTATTCTCTCTCGCACTGTAGATTGTTACTCCCGTCGAAAAATTACTATTACTACCTATTTCATAGTCTCCGTTATCGTCTTCGTTTATTTCATTATTATGGATTTCTATTCTAGAAAGACCGTCTGCTACATTGTTATCCTTAACTTTAACATATTCAACATCGTAATTATATTCTCCTAATTTAATTTTCCACCCATGTAACTTATTATTTGGTTCTTTGAGCGTACTTAACCAAACCAAAGGTCTGTGGTCAGTCTGAATAGAAAACTTCCTGCCGCAAAGGTAGGGTCTGAAATAATTTTCTGCCCATATGATGGCAAACAATTCATTTTTCTATTGTTGAGTAGTTGATTTCGTGGTCATTAAGCGTCCTACTTGCTTAGCTAATGGGATGACCAACCTTCTTGTGACAGTATTGCCCCTAACGCATAGTTGACACATCTGTTGTTAAGGTGAATTTTTTATTGAAATCCGGGAACATGAGAATTGGTTCAGATGTAATTAGAGTTTTAAAGTTTCAAAACCTCTAAGATATTCTGGATTGTTGATATTAATTTGCTTACCCTTTTTATCCTTTTATAAATTTCCGGTAATAGCCGGTAATTCCTAAAAATGATTTTAATTGCTTGGTGGTTTTTGGGATTTCGTATTTTATTATTGTTTCTATACTTTTGGGATTTGGCTTTATACCTTCAGTGGATATTACATGACCTAAGAGTTCCGTTTCTTTTCTTAAAAATACACTCTTATCTAGTTGTACTTTTAAATTGACTTCTTTTAATTTTGAAAATATTTTCCTTATAGAATCAACATGTTCTTCTAGGCTAGTTGAAAATATGATAATGTCGTCTATGGCACTTAGACAGATTTTTCCTAAATATTCTGAAAGTACTGAATTCATCAGCCGCTGGAAGGTGGCTGACGCATTTTTAAGGCCGAAAGGCATACGCGTGAATTCGAAATGCCCTTCATTAGTAGAAAAAGCAGTCTTTTTGATATCTTAGTAAAATATTGTGCCCTCCCTAATTTGTCGAAAATATCGTCTATGTTTGGCATCGGGAATTTGTCATCTATCGTGACTTCATTTAATTTCCTATAATCAATCACTATACGCCATTTTTGTTTGCCCGATGCATCCAGTGTTTTGGGTACCACCCATATTGTAACCGAATATGGTGAATTACTAGGACGTATAATGTTTTTTTTTGCATTTCTTTTATTTGTGCCCGTACTTCTGTTTTATGTACCTCAGGCTGCCTGTAACTTTTGTTATTGATTGGAACTTCGTTTCGCGTATTAATGAAATGTTGTTTTACATGTGTGAAAGACAAATCAGTTCCTTCTTGGAAAAATCTGAATGAAAATTTTTTTACTAGTTTTATAATAGCTTGTTTCTCTTCGCCATTCAAATGCTTAATTCTGATACGATCGAGTAGACAAATATTTTTCTGAAGATCAAAATTATAAATTATTTCTGTATCTAAAGAGTTTATCAAGGTTTCATAATCCTCTTCAGATTTATCAAAATAGATTTTTAGTTTAGCGTCTTCTGTTTCTAAGATTCTATTTTTATAACTTAAATTAATGTTCAAAGGTTTTAAAGTATTGTTTCCTATTAGACCGTCGTATTCAGAGTGAAAATTATATTCTAAAAATTCTGCCATTTCGTTAGTTCTATTGAACTCTTTGAATAATGGTATTTTAACTTTATTAAATATTTTCACATTTTGATTTATCGTTTTTAGCTCAATGGATTTTTGCATGGAGATTTGCCATTTAGGATTGCATACGCCTAGGTTCACGATGCTAGATTAGCGCCGGTGTCCATTAAAAATCTGAAGTTTCGAACAGCTGTGTCAATTATTATATAAGGTAGCACCGGACATTGGAGGCTTCTAATTGAAAATTTTCGGTTCTATCGTTTTGATGTTCTTCAAAGTTATAATTACGTCTGTTAACTGTCGATGTGTCAACGTCCATCGGGTCTACGGTCCCGTTTCTGTTAACAGTCGTATTTTTGTGTTTGACTTTGATAATATTGTTTGTACCTACCTGTCGGAACTAGGAAGTTCAAATTTTTGATTTGATTGGTTCTGATACCTCCAGTATCTATTGTTATTATTTGTAGTCGGATTTTTTTATTTCTGTCGTAATTTGGGTTATCGTTTCGATTGTTATTATAGTTATTTCGATTATTTTTATTATTTGTATTTTGATTGTAGTTACTATTTCGACCTACATTAACCCTAGTGAAAGCATAACCAGTTTCGTATGAAATTTGCATAGTGGCTTCTAAACTATCTGGATGCCTGCAATGTAACAGACTCCTCAGAACCCTCTGGTTGGCTCTGGTAACTTGTTTTGAAAAATTCTAAGAGCTGTTTTGCAATTATGTTTTGATTCAGTTTCGGCATCATTTTCACATTTTGTTTTATTATTTAACCGGCATAGCATGGCATTTATTTCATTAAAAAAATCGGCACAACTCGTTTGAAATGTTATGAATCTATGTAAGTTCATCGAAAAGTTGATCAACGCTTAATCTATCACCGAAATGTTGAACAAAAAGTGTTTTCACATCTTGCCACTTTCTAATAACATTATTTATGTCAATCACTTCGCGAGCTTTTCCAGTTAATCTACTTTTAATTATATCAAAAAATATTTTTGACTCAGATCATCATACTTAGCTAATAAAGGAAAAACCCTATCTACTAAACTTGTACAATTATAAAGATCATCTCTATCACCATTGAAAGTAGGCAATTGACTCAAATATTTTATTGGATCTAGGCTTGTGTCATCGTGATTATTGTGTTGATTCATCCTTAGTATGCGTTGAGAGTTAATTGAACGGTGTTTAGTAGGTTGCTGCTGATTTGGGAATTAATTCTTGGTTGTTGCTGCTTATCGATGATGATATTAAAGCTGTCGGCTGATTGTACTTATTCTGGCTTTACTTGGTCCTGTGAACTCTCTTCCACTGGTGGAAAGAGACTGTTGTTGTTCATTAGTCGATGTCGCTGGTCTTTTGTTTTATTTTTCCTGATTTTATTCTACACTTTTGTAAATTTTTGACAATTTAGTTTTGATTTCAGGATTTCGCAATCAATTAATTTATTTTTCTTATTTATTTGATTAATTTAGTTTGTTTTATTATAAAACGTTTTTCTTTCTTTTCTTTCAGATTCGTGGAGTTACATAATTAAAATTAACCGTGTTTTATTATTGGAATTTTCACTTCTACTTTATACGTACTCCGAAAGGATGGGAGCTACTAACAAATTTTATTAACAATTTTCAGAAGTTTCTTTACTTCGGAAATGAAAAATGTTGTTTTATAAAAATTTGTTTCGCACAGATTTATTTTAATAGCATTTGCATTGAATAACAAATTTATTTCTATTATATATTTTTCCACTGGATGTCCTTTCATGAACATCCTACCGACTGCGCCACGTTTAAAGTTTTACCTTTTTAACAAGATAATAAAAAAAAATAAGAGAAAAAAAGAACACAGCTTTAACTTTAAAGACTCGTATATAATTTTAAAACAGACTGCATTTCTTATTAATTTGAACTTTTTATTAGGTTTTAGGGGCTCCGGGAAATAACGCCCAACGAAATAAAGCCCAAAAGTGGTAAGTGAAATAAGATCCAAAAGTTCCGTATAAATTTTAACGTGTCAAATGTGAAATAATGTCAAAAATTTTTGGGTGTTATTTCACACTCTTGGGTTTTATTTCACTTATCGGCTTGTGGCGTTATTTCATAATGATATGAAATCCAAATTTCGTAAATGAAATAAAGCCCAAGAAACAAAATTGATCCTGATGAAATAAGGCCCAAAAATCATTTCAGAAAATGATGGAACGTCTGCATCTCTTGCCGACGACCCCCGCCATTCACCAACAACTCGTTCTCACTTTAAAACGAATATCAATGCGCCCCGCAAACCCTTGGCACCGTCAAAACCATTCCAACCTCGCGCGACGCGTTCTTACTTTACACACATCCGTTATCAATATTTTGGGCTTTATTTCATTTGCCTGCTCTCTTGACCTGAGTTTTGGGCTTTGGTTCACTCTTTTGTTGGGGCTTTTTTGACCTATTGTGGGCTTTATTTCACATATGCTTTCTGGTCTTATTTCATTTAAATATAAAACCCAAACTTTCTGGGTCTTATTTCAGTTATCACTTTTGGGCGTTATTTCCCGGAGCCGGTTTTAGTTTTTTCTTCTTCGTGTAAGGAAAAAATTTTACTTCTGCAAAACGCGCGTGGGAGAATGATTAAAAATGTTATGTGATACTTTAGTTTTTCAGAAAAGTATTTCCCGGTGGAGGAATAATTTAGCTGAGTCTGCGTCTGGGATTTTTAATGAAGCTTTTAGTTATATGAAACAAAAAGGGTGAATGAATGAATGGACAAGTAGAGTATGATATCCTACACTTTTTTTTTATATTAATAATGAGTGGATATGGTTAGTCTTACTGGATTTTATAATATCCAGTAAGTTTTGCTGTAGGATTTCTATTTCGACTATTTGAAATAAAAAACTAGTTACTATTTCCTGTCATAATTGGCTTTATTTGAGCTCTAAGAGCGAAGTTAAGTGTTTCTATATTTGTTGGAGTATTGTTACGCTGCTTAGTTGCATTTCTAATTTGGTTAGTGCCTGGGTCCGAATTTGTTGTGCCGAATACAAATTTGCTTCTCATTGGTGCTGTCCGTAGTACCGAATATGAAATGTAAGACACATCGCATTCCGTCGAAAATTTACAATGTTCTTCTGACCTTTCCCACCCCTTATTGAATGATTTCCGTTTGTCGTTTGCTATTTTCCAACAAACTCTGTACATGAACGTGTTGCACGGTACACCAGTCAGTTGACTGGATCCTGTTTTTGTACAGTAGCTACATGAAATGTTCAGCCTTTTCTGTTAACGTTATCTGAAGCTCAGTCAAATAAGAGATATTCCTATTGGGCCCATGAAGAAACCGTTTTGTGCACCTGCAAGTACTCCGGTTCACCCATCTCTGCTGATGCGTTTTATGTACATCCGGTTTGATGAGAGACCCGACATTCGAGGTGGCAACACCTAAGGCGCGGTTCGGGCAGAGGAACGGAGAGCCAGAGCCAGCCCTAGCTAAAAGTTCAGCCCTTTCATGCCCCATGATCCCCATGTGACCAAGAACCCACAGAAGGGACACAGTCTTGTGGATACACAACTTATCGACAGACGACCTGCAATCCCCCAGTAACTTCGATGTTATCCGAGTTATACTCAGAGCCATCAAGGCTGCCGAAATGATAGCAATTTCCTTCCTTTTGATGTGCATTTCAAGGGCTGCCATCGATATGGTGAAAACTTCAGCCTGGAAGACAGTGGTGCGTCTTTCAATTGAGTACTCCATTCCAATGTCAGGTTCAGGAAAGTAGATACCCGCCTCAGCTTCCTCATTAGTGAGAATGCCGTCGGTGAAAATTTTTAGAGCGGACCGGGTAAGGCTCGATGAGGCACTTCCCTCAGTCCACGATTCTCTTACAGGAAAGCTCACAGAGAAGGACGCCCAAAACGAAACTCAGGTACCATCCCATCACGTGACATACTGGCCAGAGGTCATCATATTACTTTTAACTAATTTGGTTTTATTTCCTGTAAATACCGCAATTCACAAAAAAACCCAGCAAAAATTTGCACTTACATCGATAATGGAACTCTTCCTTTCGTGTCACTTTCAATAATATCTATGTCTTTGGATTACAGTACTACTAAATATTAACTGCCATATTTTAATCATTAGATATGAATTTGCGGACAATTTCCCAAAATCAATTTCCCCAAAACCAACTTCCCTGAAATAGTTTCCCTAAAATAAGTTTCGCTAAAAATAATTGCCCTAAAAGCAATTTCTCAAACTTCCTCAAATTTTTGAAAAGGTATATATTAGTATTGAAATTTATTAATGGAAAGAAGGGAAAATTTCACAATACAGAATTTTTTGTTAATATTAGTAAGGATTTTAAATTGTATACTCCCTAATTTAAAATTCGTAATTTTACGGAAAATGCTCATAAGGGAGATTGCTTGGAGGGAAATTGTTTTTATGGAAATTGGTTTTAGGAAAACTGTTTTAGGGAAATTACTTTTGGGGAATTGTTTCAGGAAAACTCTCTGGATCATTAGAAATAAATAGCAAATTGTAGAAACTTTATGCTTGATAGTTGTTTACATATCCTCAAACATTAGAACGAATCATGTTATTTTGAGTTGAATTTAATATTTGGCATGCAGCTACGGACTTTGTAAAAAGAGTCGCGATATTGTCATCCACTATCAATTGTATGATATCCTTTGCAAAGCAATTCGATCCTCCACACCTGCTTCCAGTGAAGCTGTCGCAGCAGGTCACTCTACATATAATAATAAGGATGACTAAAAGTAAACCAGAGTGCTATGGAAATCTTTAACAGCAATGAATGGATAGCAACACGGTTTTAAATCTACGTACATGCATGCACCAAAAATGTAATAAATAATCAACATGCTGTGAAAGATTACGGCATGTCTCCCTTGAAAAATTAAGTAAGCTACCCTAATCAGACGATTCAGGACGCTTCAAATGGATTACGAACGAACCTTATATTCAATATCGTTCACATTTATTTGGGATGAGAACGAGACGACGACATGCGAGTACCAAAAGTAATTTTCTAGCTGATACTCGCAAACTCACGTCTCTTAACTAAAGAGGTTAGCAACCCTCTTTAAAGTTGTCGCAGTAGGTACCCTTTCCACCATAGGATTATATTGAAAAAGTGCATTTCCTCCTACTTTTAGAATTTCCACAGAATATTTGCAGGGGCTTATCTGATAACGATCAAAAGAATAAAGAGAAAGCATTAAATTCAGACGCACGTGAGTACTTGTGCTTATGCATACGAAAACTGGGTAATATCGCAGCGACTGCGAGCAGACCGGGGAGTTTAAAACATCTCTCTTCCCTCACCTCTTTGAACAAATGGAGTTCAGCTGAAAGCGGATTTCCAACAGATCACACAATAGGTGGCTCCATTTTCTGTACTTGTCTCCACCTGTCACCATTCCCTTCTGGCGGATTTTACCTTTCATATTTTTTTCTTTTTTTCAACATTTTGCTGTTGAAAGTTTTCAGCATTAATCTTGGAATGGAAAATGGGGATAAGATGAACGCAGAACGTCGGTTTTGTCTTACACGAGGGATGAAATTAAAGCAGACGGGAGTTTTTGAACTTTGTGTCCTTCCATTTTCTTTTTCTTTACTTATCACAAGAGCCTGAAATGTTACAGAAGGAATTATTTTACTTTTAAATTGTAACTAAGTATAGCTGTAAGAACTCGGGGTGATAAATAAATGGATTTGAAACCCAATGGAATTATTATATTAATTTTGGAAATCTTGATACGATATGAAATATCTAAACTGATGGACGCGAAAAGTCATATCTAAAATTTATTCCTCCATTAGAAAGCCGCAGACTGCATTGAACTAAAAAAAAGGTCTTTTTCAGTCCATATGTACACAATGAACATGTTATGGGTCGAAATACAAATAATTTCTTATTACTTTCCATATGTGGTGGATGTGCAATTTTTTAGTCGCCATTCTGTAGAAACCTCGAGTACATTGAATAATCGCTTAGAAAAAATATTCCAAGTCTAGCACAGTTTGAGGTCTGCAGTCAGCAAATGGTAGTCCATAATATAGCATAGTCATTAGTATATGAACTCTGGTTACCAGGATACCTCAACTTTCAATTCAGCCTAGTGACCGTCTTTTACCTTAGAGACACAGCGCTCATAATGAATAATTAACTAATGACTTATTATTATCAGTAATTACGGGGGATGCAGATAGGATTTATGCCTCTCATCTTGTCACGGCGACCTATTAGATCTATTGTGACATAACCCCGGATGCCCTAGAGCGCCCATTCGAACTTAAGGTCTTTGATGAAGCTTATAATATTCTTTAGGGCCATTTTTTCGACATTCTCTGGCAGTGGAAATGCCTTTCCTAGATGTCTTAGCCTTATGCGGCACAGAGCTTCACAGGCACATAGGACATGTTCAGCGGATTCATCGTCTTCTATACAGAATCGAGAAGTCTCATCATTGACCTTACCCATCTTCTTAAGATGGTATCTAAGTGGGAAATGGCCAGTAAGTAGGCCCATTATGAGCCTTAGTTCCTTCCTGCTGAATGTGAGGAATTCTTTTGTAGAGTACTTTATAAATTTCTTCGCTTGTATCAGCCCCGGGGTATTTGTCCAGTATTCCTTCTTAGTTCTGTCCTCCCAAAGCCTGATCTGAGCTGAGGGGTGAATTTTTGGCTCAGGGCCAATAAACGGAGAGTTGGCTCCTTCCTTTGCAAGGCAGTCTGCAATCTCGTTTCCCATAATGCCTTCATGTCCTGGTACCCAGATTAGTGTCACCCTATTTGCCTCGGCGAGTTGCTTCAAGACAGTCAGACAGTCCCAAACCAGCTTTGACTCAAAAGTAAACGAGCTTAACGCTTTAAGTGCTGCTCGGCTGTCTGATATTATGTATATTTTTGCTCCACGCATATTTTTGTAGATTATTTCGCGAGCGCAGAGTTCTATAGGTCTATGGCGTATATTTCTGCCTGAAAAATGGTTGGTGAGGCCTCCAGTGCCTTTGCGAGATGGCACATTGGCCCATATATGCCCCGCGCCTGCTTTACCTTCCATTTTGGATCCATCCGTGTACCATTTAAAAGATCCTTTTTCAAAGGGTAGGTCCCCAGTGTGCCACGGTTGACGGTTCCCCACGATCACCTTATATGGTGTTTTAAAGTTATGGCGTTTCGGCATAACGTCTGAAATTGGGTTAGCCATCGGGTTCTCTATGAAATCCTGGACGACTTTCAGGTGGCCAACCAGATTATTTGTACTTAGGAGCTTTGCCCTTTGTAGCCTAATTGCACTAAGTATGGCCTGCTCCCTAACATGCAAATGTAAGGGTAGCAGGTCCAACATAGCCTCTAGGGCCGCAGTTGGGCAGGTACGCAGGGCACCGGTAACTCCTAGACATGCAAGTCGTTGTAGTTTTTGAAAACATCTCTTCTAGCCCTTGTTGAAATAGGGCTGGAAAGATGCCTTCAGTTCCAGGCGATTTGAATGGCTTAAAGGAGTTGACGGCCCATTTGACTTTACTTGGGGTGTAGATTCTGCCAGAGAGACTTTTAATCCTATTGGAGCCCCTGCATTCAGGTCTCAGCTCTCCAGGGATTTCGTCGTCATCTTGCAGAACTCTCGAATTGGGAAAATGAGTTTGAAATAACAAACTTGCTGTTTCTTCCCGACTACTCGTGTAGCTGCCATCGACTTTCTGCAGAGGCCGATACTATTGGTGTGATCCTTAGAGAGAACTTTTTGAAGTCTTGTACTCGTGGGTAGATCATCAATACCGTCGCAGAGATTTTTTCAAGTTCTTGTCTTGGATTTCCTCAGCTCTTTAATGTACTCAGTCAAGGCGCATTTGTATTTATTCCAATTACCTGTTGTTTTTGCCTTATTGAAGAGCCTGCTAGAATTGGCTCTTAATCTATCTACATCGCTGATTGATGAGACGCTAATGATTCAGACAAACATTATTTATAAGTAACGAAAGAAGCAAACGAATTCTACATTTTCCAAATCTCGTTTTCTCAATGTGTGTGTATCCGGAAAACCTTACTCCCATAAAAAACTCTCAAGCATAATGTTGACTTAAGGTTCCTTTACCTCAATTGGGAACTGGACTAGATACATAAATCTAGACCGCTGAAGATGAAGATTGTTTAAACGCTGCTAGATAGGTACTTCAAGATGAATACTAAATTAATACTGTTAGTGGAAAACTGCTTTTTAAAATAAAAACTGAGCAGTTATTCATTAATCGCTGCAAATTCAATAAATTTTCGACTTCAGCTATCAACAATTCATCGCAGTGAGCATGCTAACCCAGCATTAACTCTTGTTTGAACTCAGGTGCCCAATGCCCCGAATCACAACTCTATGGTGAATACATCAATATATTTCCCTGTGCAATATATTGATGTATCACAGAAATGACCCTGAAAATCAAAATTAATTTCATTTAAAATTTTAATCCAAATTCAAAATGCATTTAAAAATGCTTTTCCATACTGCAATAATTAGCATAATTTAGCATAAATTGGATTTTGTTATCAGGCATACATTCCACTCACACGATATGCACACTTACCTACATACAGTGTCTTCTTACTTTTTTTCCGCATGTACACTCTACATACATACAGTACTTATTTTTCCTATCTAATTGTATGTACACACATACATACAATTGTCACAATTTCTCGCGCCCTATTAAAATTAATATTTCAAGCCGGGCGCACAAGTGCATATCGGATTACAGTTTTGCATTGTTGCATATAACTTGTATCAAAACTTTTCTACAGTTTCTCACGTACGATTTTTAAACGTCGTGAGAAAGTAACAAAACGAATAAAAAAGCTTTTTGAAGCTTTCACGGGTATCTGAGCGCAATATCGCTGATCCACCAGGATTTCGTTTTTAAACCGCTAGCGGAGTAGAGCTACAGAATAAAAAGTAGAGATTTGAAGAATAACGGATTGTGAAAAATTGAAGTTTCACAGAAGATCCATTCATAAATATAATCTAAGTTCTTACCAAAATAAAAGTTTGTGATATAGAGTTTTTTTGTGTGGAAAGTCTATGCATGGACTTAACCTATATTCCATAAAAGAAGATAGTAATTAATAAATTTTCCTTGGCAAATGACGGTAGAGTTTTTAACTAACACAAAAAAAAAAAAAAAACCAAACGTGCGCACTCTCGAAGGAGCACGTTGTGTACGCATATAAAAACTGGTGGCAGCGGTGTACCTAACCAATAGAACCAAATCAGTGCAATAAAAACAGAGAGTTCAATAAATTATTTCAAATATAAAATTAAAAATTTGCTACACCATAACAACTGGTGGCAGCGGTGTACCTAGCCCAAAATCATGTGCCCTTAAACAAAAAATTAATTAAATTAAAATTAAAAAAGTTAAAAATAAAAGAAATAAAAATATTAACATTCACCACAAGATCATAATAAGTGGAACAAAAAAAAAAACAGAACAAAAAACAAAGAAGCCCGGGTACCTTTCATACAAAGGGTACTTAAAGGAAAAAATAAATAAGTTTAGAGTGCCATAGTGCTCCAACGAGGGAATTTAGCGAGGCTTCATCCCTGCCTCAACGAGACGATTCCCAAAAGGAAGACTGCTAGAAATCGTCACCCAGGACGCATGACGTATCATCATTATCTTCATCCTCAACAACATCCAGCATCAACCCAACGAATTCATCAAAAAGAACAGCAACGACACGTTCACCTTTAATTTTAAATCTGCAAGAAGACGTCAGCCTGGACAATCGACAAATCATACCAACACCAACATCAACTTCATCGAAAAAAATCATCAGGCCACACGCCCAGCATAACAATCATTGTTCTGCAAAACAACAGAAAATTGATTAACTGGACTAAAATTTAGGTAGAAATAGATAAGATTGAACCTTTTTTTTATTTTTTTTTAACCATATATATTTACATAATGCATTCATTTTTCCATATTAAGTTATGTAAGTATAATTATATTATTCAGTACTTTACGAAACATTACAATTAACGAATGCTAAAACCAATTCAGTGATCAGTAATAACAATAAGGTCCACCCAGTTAGTGGTTGCATGTGATGATAACAGTTCGGTTGAAAAATTGAAAGCTGAGGCAGAGGTAAAACTTGGCACCAGTTGTATTGTTGACATTGTTAAGGGAAGAAAACCAAGAATAAAAATAATTAATATTTATGTAAATATAGATAAAAATGCATTAGTTAGCAGTATAAAAATTCAAAATGAGTGCTTAAAAGATAGTGAAATGGAAGTAAAAGCAATGTGGAGAAATAAAAAGAAAAAAATTGGAGAGTATTGTGCAGTGGTAGAAATTGATGTTGATAGCTACAGTGTCATAATGAAAATGGGTAAAATTAGTTTAGGATGGGATAAGTGCATTGTAATGGATGGGACCTATGTTAGAAGATGTTACAAATGCCTTGACCGTCATCATAAAAAACGTTGTGATCTAAGAGACAAAATAGCTTGTTTTAAATGTGGTGGTGATCATAAAGGCATAGATTGCACAGTACTTACGAGTGCATATCGATGCGTGAATTGTGAGAAGATTAATAATGACCTAAAACTTAATTTGAATTTGAATCGTCATGCCTTTGATAATAATAATTGTGATGTGTTTAAAGGAAAGCTTGCAATAGCAAAGAAAAAGATTTCATAGCAACCAAGCAGGAAGAAAGTAAGTACAGGCGTATTAGTTTACTATTTGAATATTCAGGGTTTGTCAACAAATATGGGTGAGTTAGAGATCCTTGCGAAAAAGTACAAGCCGGAATTATTGGTCTTAACGGAGACTCATATAACGGATTCTATTGAAGAAAGTGAAATCGAGCTTCCTGGATATGAGTATGTGTGCTGCAGATCTAGTTCTAGACATACAGGAGGAGTTATAATTTAGGGGAGAAGGAGGGACATTTGAACATGGGGTACATTTGAACAGAGAATTTCCTGAGAGATTTGAGCACTACAGAAATGAATCACCTCAGGCATAAAAGTTGGCAACACTGCTACCTCACTCTTATGTACTTCAAGATCAGTCTGAGCTCAGCTTTCATGGAAACGAGTTGTGTATGCTACGAAGCAGAGCAAAGAAAAAAAATTGTTTTTGGATAAGGTGTTGTGGACTTTGAACGTGGATAGTTTTCTTCGTGTAAACTTGCTTTGTAAGTATTTTTGTTATCATCTTCTATTATAAATATCGCAAATTTATTGAATATATATGTATTAAGAGAAAATCGTGTTTGATTGTTATTTAAGGTGAGGGGGGGGGGGGGGGTATGAAGAAGAGACAAGAGAAAGAGCATCAAAGAAACTGAAAGTTTTATCTAAAATTTGAACTAAAAAGATATCTATAAAAACTTAAATAATGTTTTTTTTACGAATGAAATAAGTTTTTTTATGTTTTCATAATAAAATGAATTTTTTAATTAATTTTCGTTAATTTTTTTTATTTCTGTAGCCGTTATTATCTTAGTTCAAATCTACCTCACATGGTGTTAAAATGTAACCCTGCATGGGGTAGCTTTGAACAGATGAAGGTAAGGCGATAACTGTTATTACAAAACAAATCTATTCACAGCTTTATTTTTCACACTCATTACAAACTAAAACCAAGCGTCCAACTTATCTATTAAAAATGCTGAGGATGTGAAAAGTGCCAATCTGAATACCCGTAAGGCAAAATACTAAAAGTGTTTCAGATTTATGTACAGTAGTATGATGGATCAAGGCTTACAGGAATTAGTTGATCAACCAACTCGGGTTAATGAAGGTTCATGCTCCTTAATAGATTATGTTATGACAGGAATAACTACTAATAATCTTAGCGATAAAATAGATAATGAATAATGATAATAATAATGAAATAAGCAAAGTAAAACTATAAATAAATTAAGAAATACCAAAGAGCATGTTGGTCACTTTGGTACGGATTTCGTCTAGAGATTTTGTATCTAGGTGGATACGTTGGTTTGTGTCATCTCCGAGGGATAGTGTGGGTTGTTTGTCAAGGTCTTTAGGAGCGGATATCTTGGACATATATCCTGCCAACTCATCCTGAGTTTCATTTGTGCTTGGGAAGTAGGTTGGTTGGAAAACTTTTAGCGGATGAAGGTTTTCTGCTTCGAAATACAGAGTGTGGGGTCCTATTTGCAAGGATCATGGTTCGTTGACTGTCATGATTCCTTGTCCTGCGAGACGATGAGTGAGCAACTTTTGTGTACAAGTTATAAGTACTATATTAGTTTCGGTTAAGGAATACAGCCACGAATTTAGTCTATTGAGTTTGATTATTGTGTCTCTTGGGGGAATTTGAGCTCTGATGCTACATTGTGGGTGTTCGCCCAGTGGATTGTATAAAAGTTATATAACATATTCATCTGTTTTTGTAGTCTTTGTGATTGGGGTATTCAGCTTACCAACCCACGTATCTTCATTGATTACCTTTGAATTTTTTTTGAAAGATCTCAGGTTTTCAGGCTTCAGCAACAGAAAATCCTGGGTCTGGATTTGACTTGCCACATGGGAAAATCCGATATCAGGTATTAATGAGTGGTCTGAATCCACCCGTATGGGAAAACATTTAATCTGTTGGATTTTCATCTTGGGTATATTGAAAATGGGAAGTGTGATTCGAATCACCAATTTTTCCTGTAATAAATGGGTCTTGATTGCCGCTGTTTGATACAGAACTGATAAGCAGTCCTGCAGATTGGGACAAGTGGAGTGAGATTTGTGATAAATTTCTAGCAAATGATTTGGGAAAATTAAAAGTGGATGAATTTGATTATTTCTACTGGACACTATTATGTCCAATAGAGCTTGTTGTCTAAATTCTAACTCTATCATTTGTAGTGACAGACTAGAGACCATTTCTTGCCTTAATTGATGGGCTGTCAACTCGTTTGTTATGTTCCTCAGATTGTTAATCTGGTTGGTTATCTGATGTTGTCGTTCAGACAGTGAGGATAAGGGTTTTTGAATTTGTTCAAACGTGGTTTTTATTACGCTGTTGTTTTTCCAGATCAGCTAAGGTTTGAGTATTTACCTCTAATTCGCTTAGTCGGCTGTACAACTCGTGTTCGTTTCCGCTATCCATAGTGCCAAAGCGATAGTGCATCCCATTACCTATCCCATCAAAGATGGATCGGGCCTTGCGTGATTTAGGCACTGCCTCTTTAATGATATTGGTGCGTCTCTTTATGTTTTCCATCAGGGCATGTACATGTTTGGTTTGTAGGGTACATAGATCTTGATCAAAAGATTTGTTACCACATAATTGATGAACGTAGTGTTCCGCGCGTTCCGCCAGTGTTGTCTGATTGTCCAACTCGCTCAGATCCAACTCAGTGATGACGCTCAAAGTGTCGTGGTAAACTGATAGGCTTCCAAGATCCTCAAAAAGTACTCCCGTATTATTTAGGGGCATTATAGAGTAAGGTTCCTCCGCGAGGGCTCCTATTGTGATCAGGAACAGTCCGTAGAAAATTATTGGCCGCATTGTTATCTAGGAGAGGATAGGATAGGATATTAAAATGGGTTTCTTGTTTACTTTGTAGCTTACATGCTATTATATATGTATGTATCTTTGAATTACTTAAATTATATTGACACCATGTTATTCGTAGAAAGGTTTTAGGCGATTGTTGTGTACCGTCACCTCTCGTTTACGAATTTTAATTGTTGTGTTAACTGGACTGGGGATGCCGGTTACCGTATAGGGTCCTACCCATATCTGGGAGAGCTTATGTTTACGACTCTCGCTCTTGAGTAGAACCTTGTTTCCTCTGTGAAATGTCAGGGGACGTGCAGCTTTGTGATAGTAATTTTTCGAGCGTTGTTTACTCATCAGCAGATTTTTCCTTGCCATGGCGTAAGACTTCTGAAGCTTATACCTGAGAATATGGTAGTAGCTCTCGTGATTATTCACGGGTTCTGGGTCTCGCCTTAAATTGGACGGAACGTCAGCTGTAAAGCCGTAGAGGCAGTCTATGGGAGTTAATGTTGTCCCTTCGTGTACACTGTTGTTGTACACGAAAGCAGCGGTTCGCAGATAACTATCCCATGACCTGGGATTTTCGTCCACTATTGTCCGTAGATATTCAATCAATGGCCTATGAGCGCGTTCAAGTGCTCCATTTGATTGGGGATGATAAGCTGTTTGCGGTTTGCAGCTTATTTATCCTGAGGAGTTCGCATACCTTTTTGAATAGGTCACTCAGGAAATTACTTCCCTGATCGGTGACTATTCTTTTGGGAATGCGGTAGCGCGTGAAGATTTCGTCGAAGAAAATTTGCGCTACCGTTATAGCTTCCCCATTTGGTATGGCATACCAATCTTCGAACTTCGCGAGGTTATCCTGTAATGTTAATATATATTTGTTTCCGGATTCAGTCTCCTCTAGTGGGCCGACTATATCTAGATAGATTTTATCGAATGGTTGTTCCGCTATGTCTGGAATCACCATCGGCATTTTATACTGTGGTGAAGCCTTCATGGTTTGACATTTGGCACACCGCTTAATGTGCTTTTTGATGTCACTAAGCATGTGCCTCCACCAGTACTTTTTTCGGATCAGTTTATAGGTTTTTATCACTCCCTGGTGGCCACCAAAGGGAGAATCATGATAATCCTTTAAGATTAATTGAATCTCCTCTGGGCTTGTGATTACTTCAGGGGGATCAGTGTCGTCTATAATTTGTGGATTGGTACTAGGTGGACTGTCAAGGTCTCCGGCCTCTTCTGGGTGATAAGTTTGCTCTTTTTGTTCTATTGGTTTGGCCTGCCTGTCTGAATTTGTTCCGCTTTCCTGAATGTTTCGTGTCTGGGCTCTTGTTACTGCATTGCATTGCAGACACTCCTTAAGCTCCGTTGAGTGTTTTTCCTCCTCTATGTCCGAGTCGATTTGATGGTGGACTATAGCTTCTACCGTGAAGTTTGTAGTTTCCTTGTCTTTGCCATTATCCCGTGGAATGCGGCTTAAATCGTCGGCATTCGTGTTGTACTTTCCGGGCTTATACTCAATTTTATAATTGAACTCGGAAAGTTTATGGTGAAATCTCACCAGACGGGATGTGGGGTCTTTAACATTGAAGACACCCTTGAGTGGTTTGTGATCTGTATAGACAGTGAACTCTCGGCCTTGCAGATAACACCTGAAATTTTTAGTCGCCCAAACTATAGCCAGTAACTCTTTCTCAATCGTGGAATAGTTACGTTCGGCCTTGTTCAGAGTACGGCTGGCGTAGGCAATGGGTTGGTCACTTCCTACCTCTCCTTGAGATAGGACTGCTCCAAGAGCCTCGCTACTGGCGTCTGTGGTAAGGTTAAAGGTTTTTGAAAAATCGGGATATATTAAGAGGGGAGGGGAAATTAAATTGTTCTTAATGTTCTGAAATGCCTCTTGGCATTTCTCAGTCCACTTAAACTTCATAACGCCCGTAGTTGGTACTAAAAGCCGTTTTTGCTCGATCATTCGAATCGACGAGTACCTGATGATAGCCGTTGGCTAGATCTAGGGTGGTAAAATATCTTGGATGGCTCAGTTGATCGAGGATATCCTCAATCCGTGGTAGCGGGAAGGCGTCGCCGATCGTTTTTTCGTTCAACTTACGGAAATCAACGACGACGCGCCATGTTTTCTCACCATCTGGTCCCGGTTTTTTGGGGACGACTAGCAGTGGCCAGTTCCATGGGCTTTTGCTGGGCTGGACAATGTCGCTGTCCAGCATTTCTCTGAGTTGCTCATTTATGACATTTCGCTGTGTCTCTGGTAACCGGTACATCTTTTGGTTAATAGTGCTTGGTCTTGCACCAGAGGGATGTCGTGGGTGATGGCATTGGTATGTGTAAGCCTGTCACTCTTTAAAAAGAATATGTCATCATATTCGTAACAGAGATTTGTTATTGAGGCTTTTTCCTCAGAATTTAAAGTTTCATCCAGACTGAGTTCTTGCTCTAATCTGGTGAGGCGGGGCTGAATACTGGTGTCTTCTTGTTCGACATCGTTTGGGAACAAGTACCTTATGTGTTGTAGGGTGGTCGTCTGATCGGCGCTTATTGCCCTGTTTGTATTGTTCTTAAATCTAGACTTATTTAATGATTTTATATTATTTATTTTACCTCTTAACGTATTTGTTTTATCGATAAGAGGCGCTGGGCCAGGTGGATCTGCGGGAGTTGCTAACGGCAGACCTTTTGTATGCTGGCCAGCGCCTGACGTTGAGGTTTTCATGAGGGATACGCAAGCGTCTTGGAGCAATTTCCTATTGCTGCTTAGTTGACTGGGTCTCTTATGCCCTATTTTCTTAATCTTAGGTTTACCTATAACATGATGCTCACCATCGCCGTCATTTCGACTCATGGGATTCAAAGGATGGGCTGTTGTAATATCTTTATCTGGCTCTCGTTTTATGGGGACGACAGTATAGTCTTTAATGGGAACCAGCTTTAGGTTCACGCTGTTTAGGACTACGTGTGAACTGCGTGTGTTGAGGATTCCTATAGGGACTGCCTTTCGCCCAGCTGAGAGTAAACTGTTTGCTAAGAAGACTCCGTCGTCTATTTCTTTTGACAGACTGAGCATTTCTTACTGCAAATGCAACGGGACTTTGACTACGATCTGAGACCTCGCTGGGACGCACACAGGTTCATTTAAATTCACCTGATGCTGTCCAGTCTTACAGGCCGGATCTTCGGTAATCACATCACCCTTTTCGCGTTCTTGTAAGTCACAGCTGACTTCTTCTGACTGAGAAGCTTTGAGAACACTTCGGGTAGAAGGTGTATCCCCGTCGGGTTTAATATCTTCTACCAGTGTCTCTTGCTTGACTGTGTTTTGTGAACACGGGTTGTCCGATGCAGTTTCTCATGGAACAACAAACTCTTCTGGATTGGTTTCCGTACGAGGAAATCGCAGAACCTTGTTAGGTCCCTCATCATTACAGTTTTCGGCTAGGAAATCATTTCCTAGCAAGCCGTCGTCAGAAATACCTGGGATGTTTTTTACTACCTGAAAGTTGCAAGGTAAGTTACTTTTTAGCATGAAGTTTCCTTGGCAACTTCCTAAGGTTTTTTCGGTGCCAAAGGGGCTTTGAAGCGGTAGTTTTTTGTTGGGGATTATTAGCTCGCGACATTTGAGAGATTTTTTTTAATTATACTGATCCCAGCGCCGGTGTCCACTATTATCTGGGCTTGACCATTTAGACCTATGTCTAGGGGAAGTCTGGCGGTGGGCACACTGAAGTCGGGCGGCTGAGAAGACGCCTTTTTATTGCTGGTAGGGTTTATAGTCGAACCGGGGAGTTTTGGGTCGACTCTTTGTCGTTTCCCTGTTTTTTATCCTCCCATTTTGCTTTTGTCGACATTCGTCGATCTTGTGTCCGCGGCGCCCACAAAAATCACATTTTTGTCTTATGTTAAAGACTCTGGGGCCTTTTATATTACTCGAGTCTGACTGTGGTGCACTGTTAAGCGATCCTCGAGTGAAACGAGTTGCAGACTGTGCTTGGCTATTTCGACAGTCGCGAATGTCATGCCCGTAACTTCTGCAATTAGCGCAGAAGGGGGTGTTTTTGCGTTTTAGACACTCCGTGTAGGTGTGTCCCCGCTTCTGGCAGTAGTTACAAGTGATGTTTTGTACCAGATTTTGTTTATCCGGTTGTCTAGAATCCCTTCGTGGAAATGGCGGGCGTAGCGGTTGCGCATGTACGTATGGGGGATTATTAAACTGTCTGTGCTCTTGTGCTCGTGGTGATGCATACATGGGTGGCTGTGCTGCTTGATTGTAGGGAGTTCGGTTAAGAGCTCGAACTCGAAGACTAAGGTCTATTGGTGCCATTGGATATGGCTGTTGCGGTAATGGTGTTTGGACGAAAACTCTGCCTGCTTGTAGCTTTTCCACATCTATAGCCTTTTGCATCAGGTGCTCTAGATTATTTTCTACCAGAGTGTGGAGGTACTGGCATAGGTGGGGATTGTTCACTCCACTTTTGAGGAAATTTTTGGCGAAGTCCGCCAACTGTGTCTTCATAGCTGGGGCTGCCGTTGCTCCGTACTTCAGTACCGCTGCCTCGTTGCAAAGCATCAGCAACTGCTTCACTCTTGTTGTGAAGGCAGTGAGAGTTTCCAACGGGTTTTGCCTCATTTGTGATCAATTTGTTGACCAACTCTTGGTACGATTGTCGTGGTAAATAGGTTCTGTTCAGACGTTCCTCCACCTCACTAAAAGTAGTTGGAACGTCCAAAGCAAACAGCTGATAGGCATCGCCACGAAGTCTTGTGGGCAAGATATGTAGGAAGGCTGCTTTTTCTTCCTCACTTAAGCAGTGTTAGGCCTCTTTGCAACAGCCAATAAATGTTTGTAGCTCAAGACCTAGCTGTGGGGTATTTTCACCCGAAAACATAGGAACTAGTTGCGCCGTGAGCTTGGCCACCTTTGCATAATCTACCATTGTGACTATTTTTTTATTTGTAGGCTTGTACGGTAGTGTGCTAGTGCCTTGTCGAGTTTCAGGGCTGGTTTCTGGACTAGAATCCGTGAAGGATACTTCTAGCCGATGCGTCACCACTAATATCACTGTCACTTTCCGCACTTACAACTACACTGGCTGAGCTCTTATCTAAACCTAGTGACCGTGAAAGCCCGGCGAATTCGATAAGCTCCTGTTTGAATCGCTCTGTATCTTTTTAAAATTTTTCGATTTTTGTCAGCCTCTGCTCTCTGCCTTGACTTAATCTGTGATCAAGAGCGTCGCAGTGCGTGATAGTGAGCTTATCCGATTCGAGTGCCTTCTCTAATAACTTATCTAAAAACTTATTAAGACTTACTTTAGTTACAACTGTGGGCCCTGTTAAAACGGTGCCGCTTCGAAGGCGAACTCCTGTTGTTTCTTGCTGTGATGGGTCTGGGTGCTGACGCTCCTGGCTACCTGATTGTGCTGCGTTATCTTCTGAAGCGTTGTCTGTACCTTCCCGGAGTTGTTGGGAATTCTCACCTGGGGAATGCTCCGCGTCGGATGAAGGCGTAGAGCTTTCCTCTTGCATGTACGTCCCGCGTTGTCCAAAAGGGGGGCTTCCAGCCTTCTTGGAGTATTCCCTTCTGGAATATTTCTTGCTACTAGGGGGGCTCCTGCCGTCTTAATTCCCTTGGCTAAAATTGAAACGGGGGCTTTTGCCGACTTCGAGATCCCTTTCAATCCTGGAACGAAGTTTTTCTTTTGTATCTTCAGTTTGCTGCCGGGGGGGCCCTAGGCCAACTTATTTCCCCTGGATATGGTTGAAAGGGAGGCTTAAAGCCTTCTTCGAAATCCCCTTCAACCCAGGATCGATGGTATCTTCCTTCTGGGTTGGTTGTCCGTTGTCCTGACTCCTTCTCGGTGCAGGGAAAGAGCTTCTGGTAAAGTCCCTTGTTGATGTTTCTTTTTTTACTCACTGGGGTGAATGCTTGCTCACCTGGAGCAGAGGCGCCTACAGATGATGTCTACCCCGAGCGTTGGGGTTGACGTGAACCGTATAGTGTGGCTTGTGTCACAGGTTCCCCGTAGATTCTTGCAGAATCAAGGCTTTTCAAGCGTTTACGATCTTTTAACTTGGACCAAGCTTCCTTGATCCTACCGGCTGTGCCAATTGTTGTATATATACCAAACGTGGTTATTATTTAGATAATTGTTGTATATATACCCAACGTAGTTATTATGGAGATTTATAAAAGTACTCACTGTTATTTGTTTTCACCTTGACGTTGACCTGTTGCTTTTCGTAATCCGGGAGGTATATTCAACTACACAAAGGTTCTCATATAATTTTCTTTTATTGAAACCTCACTTTTTATACAAACTTCTTACAATAGAACTTAGGTAAATTTCTCTTAACAAAACAAAACTAAATGCGTAACTTTTCCATTTCCTTTTTTGAACTTTTTATCAAACTTTAACTTTTCACTAGGTTTACCGAATTTTTTAATCGTCCTACTAAGCGCTTAAGCGTGCCTTGATTGAATTTTTATTTTTGTTTTTCCTTTCTATCATTTTACAAACTTAAAACAAATCCGCCCTCGAGAGCAAAAATCTACCTGTTGTTCTTTAATATTTTTTTCTATCACGCCGCTCGTGGTTAGCCCGACAAGAACCAAAAACTCGAACTCAACTCTACTCGATTCTTAAAACCAACTCAACTCTTGATCACCTTCATCATGGTCAAGAGCCGCTGTTCAGGGGTAGAAAATGCTTAATTGCATTTTCTTATCCTGAGAAAATTTTACGATTTTAATTCTGGACTTGTTCAAACATGTCCAGAATTATTTGCTTCGGATGGTGGCTGCAAAAAGGTAATCTTACATTTTCAAAAACATCAGCCACAGTCCCGTCGTTTGAAATCGCGGGGCGCATATACATATAATGCATTTATGCTGCGCGCGTTTCTTATCGCGAAAGCTTTTTTCGTAATATGTATGTACGTATGTACATACATATTGTATTTGTCGCGACACATCGTACTCAAGGTACGATTTGCTTTTTGATTTCTTTTTGAATTTCATTATTTCCACTGACAAATATTGCTGAAGGCAAAATTTGTCGTGGAGCTTGTTCCTATTAAAACAACTTGGTTGAAATCTGAAATTTTTGTTTTTCCCAAGTCGTTATATGGGAAAAATTTTATGAGTTGTTTGGAATGTGAAGAAAATTGCTGATGCAATTTTCTTCACCCTTTTTGGAAGATAAACTAATCATGTTTTGTGCATGATTAATTTATTGAATTTTATAATTTATGATTTTCTTTTCTATTCCCAATTTTAGGCTTTTAGGTACGAGATTTTGTATATTGGGTTTTTTTTGTTTGGGGAATGATATTGATTTTGCGATATTTCAGGGTTTCCAGGATTTTTAATAAAAATCAAATCAGGTTTATATATATATCCTAATCTAGGTTTTATATATATAACACCTCCAAAATACAACATTTCCTTGCTGGAAAGAAACTATCGTTATTCCGATCCAAAAGATTCCCAATACAACGACGAAATGTGAAGAATTCCATCCAATTAACATGTTGCCTAGGAATGAAAAGATTCTAGAAAGAATAGTGGCAGATCCGCTTGGGGAATATGTAAAAAAGAATAAGCATTATATTGGGTAATATTTGAATGGAAAAAGGAATTGGATGCTGATAAGAAATTAATGGTAGTTTTCCTAGACTTCAAGCGAGCGCTTGAAACTATACATAGGGATATTTTACTAAAGAAACTTAAGACATACGGAATAAGAGGAACTGAACAAAAGTGGTAAATGGTATAATGTCTGATCCAATAGATGTGAATTTGGAGTTCCCCAAGGTGCAGTACTGGGCGTCACATTGTTTCTTCTGTACATAAATGATATAAAATCAGTCATAAAATACAGTCAATTGGCGTTATTTGCAGATGACACCTTAATATATATCTGTTGTGAACAAGCAGACGAATGTATTCGTAACATAAAGAAAGACCTTCACAGCATTGACAACTGGCTTAAAATGAATAAACTTAAATTAAATGTTGAAAGAACTAAGGCAATGTGCTTTAATGTCAATGATCCAGTAGATATGTACCTTGGCAATGAAAAAATTGAATATGTAACAAAATTTAAATACCTTGGTGTAATAGTGGACAACAAATTGTAATTTCATGAGCATGCAAACCATATATGTGGAAAAATGGCAAAGAAAATTGGTTTCTTAAGAAGAATTAGGCGATATTTAAGTGTGGACACTGCTATTATGTTATTCAATTCTCTTCTCCTTCCACATTTTAATTATTGTTCTTCGTTGTTATTCGCTGCTACTGCAGGAATGAAACACAGGGTTCAACTTCTACAAAACAGAGCTGTGTGGAGTATACTGAGGTGTAAATGGAATACACCCACGCGATACATGCTAGAGATTCTCCAGTGGGTGAATATTAATCAACGCTTGATGTATAATGCAATAATTCTTGCGTTTAAGATGAAGAATAATGAAGTGCCTGAGTATTTATACAGAAATATTGTATATGTTGGGGACGTTTAGCTATACAACTTGCGAGAAAATCACTGTATCAGGTTGCAGAAATGGAATAGAGTCAGTATGCAGAATTATTTATTGTACACGGGTTTAAAAATGTTTAATGGTTTGCCTGATAAAGTGAAAAAGGAAAGACTGCTAAGTTGTTGTAAAAGAAAACTAGTTCAATATATTTTAGAAAATGTTCCTTGATATGTAGATATAGCAAATTTTAATATTATGTATGTATTGAATGACGTAGAACTGTGAATTTGTTAAATAATCATATTTTTAGTATGCTTTATAGTTACATGAACTAATAAATCAATCTTATCTTATCTTATTTTCCTAGAAGCGACCTCTGCGGTAAGACTCCGTGAGCTTGCTGGTCAGAGGACTTCGATTGAAATCAATAATCGATCCCTTGGGATAGGACTTCGAGAGCCTACCGTTCAGGAGAAAGATATTGGTTGGAAGAGTGAAAATTGTCTTAGTTACTTCTTCTCAAATTTTTTTTCTTCTTTTTAGTTAATATTGTATTAAAGTTTCTTTTTTTAGCAATTTCCAGAAATTGTTCCATCATATTGATACATTTTTTTCCTCTTTCCTTATATTAAACGTCTATTTTATTTAAACAAAAATATTTACACATTATTATTGAGAGTCTCAACTAGTTTGTGCACGTGATTTTACCATGTCCCCCTTACTTTGACCACAAATATATTTTAGATATATATTTAATTATAATAAACATATTTAATCCCCATGTTCTGCAGTATATATACAGACACATATACCAATTTTTTGACGTCCTGTATAATACGAATAGGCACTCTCAATTTTAATAAATATTCATCCAAATTTCAACCTAATTCCACAATTTTTACGCCCCCACACAACATAACAAGAAACCAAAACGTTTGACGAGCTTTGCTTGTCACAAGTCCCAAAAATGGCAGAAATTAGACAAATTCTGGCCGATTATCACAGAGCGAATAAAAGCAAAAGGACTTCAGATTTTACTTCTGAAAAAACTCCAAAATTTGGAAAAAACTGTGGGCTTCATTTGAAAAAATTGAAACCCCGATTCAAGATCATGATGAATTCGATGAGACTCATGATTAATTCAAACAGTCATGCTATGATAAAACACAGGACTGCGTACAAACTTACCAAGGGAACCCTGTTCGATAGGTTATAGTCTATAGCTCTCCATACAGAGCTCAAGTATAATCCGTTTTACATTCCACTTCCAAAAACTTCGCAAAAAATAACTGCAGCTGATAACCAGGACAGCACAGACAAAGATCAATCAAAACAAGTACGGTTACGGTTGCAAGAAGAAAGACGAAAAACAATATCCCATATTATTCCATTCTATAGATAATAATTCGCTTGCAACTGCAGCCCAGGCATATCTAAAGCAAAAATTAAACTCGTTGCACAAATATTGGACGATTTTGCAGAAACACATCATGAAATAATGTTGAATGTTGGCCCAAACTGACAAAGACAGCAAATACTTCGGAAATGATGTTTACATACAACATGGAAACATCATTCTCAGACACTGGTAATTGCGCTGCAAGAACAATTAGACCCCTCGATTCCAAAATGTAACAAAAAACTTCACAGATTATCACCATAACGTCTCCTTCAGAGACCAATCAAATTTCTCCTTATCAGACGCGCATGGTCATTAATTCCCAATTTCAATGTAAATCGAAAGATCTCCACAAATTTATTTCAAGTTGTGATGATATATACGTGACGACAACAACGGCGACGACAAAACACTCCCTCCTTAGCCTAATAAGGAGTAAATTATCTGCAGAGGCATATGATGTATATATGTACAATCAAATTTCAGATTGGCCTGAACTGAAATCAATTCTGCAACAAACTTTCGAATTAAAAATTCCCAAATCTACTCTGCAATCCCAGTTAAATAATTGCAAGCAATTAATAATAAATAAAGATTTTCCACAAAGACTTAGTACAAGTCTATCCAAACTAAATGAGGCAACGCACTCATATACAAGTGATAAAATCCTTTTAAAATCTCTTTTAAAGTATAATGAGTGTCAAGCAGTGAGAGCTATAGAGGACGGATTATCCAATCCACAACTACAGGCTTTGGCAAAAGTCCAGTATGATATATCATTCTTCTAACTAAAGTCACATATTCTAGAACACGCATAACGTTGGGAACGGAGACAATCCAATATTCAAACGAACTACAAGGTAAACCCAAATCCCTTTCAACAGAATACGAATCTCAATCTGCGTTGCTTTAAATGTAATGGACTGGAGCATGCTGCGTCAAGATACTCAGTCATACAACGCTCTGCACAGAACTTTAACGCAATTCCAAAAATTAATTAGCAATTTCATCATCTTACAGTTTCCCATAAGGTTACATCTCCAACACAAGCGCTTTCATCTCGATATTGTCATCGGACGGGACATTGTATCGAAGAATTCCGGACAAGAGCAGGGAACAACAATCGTTCTGGCTACAATCAGGGAAATCAACATAATTTCCAGAAGGTTAACAGAAAGCTGTCAGGGTTGTACGTGAGCACCTGCCATAATGGCTTAATCTCACGGCAGTCTTAATCCCCGGATTAGAACACATGCGACAATCAACGCCATCGAAAGGCAGAATATATTTATATTCTGTCTCAGAAGTACCAGTTTATGTCAGTGCATGCTTGACATTGGACTTACTGGTTGAAGCGAGATCTTCCGATCTGTGGGTCACGGCACCCGGTTGATTTAGTGCAACTACACGCCGAAAGCCAATCCTCTAAGCATACTTTAATAAGCGACCATCCTTCAAATTCATGGGCGCAGTATGCAGTTATAATAAAAGAACAAACTACTTTGTTTAGAGAAGAATGTTCGCCTAAGTCATGCACACTCAGACAATCTCTCTCTGCCCGCATATGGGCTACCATAACCACTATGATGCTCCCATAAGGGGGCCTTCCCATGTTGAGGCGAATATTGCTACTAATTGTAGCGCTATTCGGGGCTCCTCAACCCCGTAGTACCAAGTTAGCAATGTCGGCTACATAATTGGTATGGCTACGTATAACATATCATCATCAACATCATCCCAGTGGGCCTTGCATGCAGACCATTAAACGTTACTGGTACCTGCGTTCGGGCTTAATCATATTAGCACTTATAAAGAAGTGACAGCAGTGGACCACGAGAATGTTATGATCCGCCCTTCAAGTTAGGAGAGGCTTGAGACTACAATCTGTAATCTTAAGCTACCAAAGTACTAATTCCAAGCAGTTGTACTAGGTCGTATATATGCAGGCTACACTATGAATACGCAATATCATGTGAAATCAGAGTATGCATATTGTTCAGCATACGAAACACGGAGCATATATACGGCCTTTCCTTTGTTTGTATCCCCCCTTGGCAGCACTGCACATCACTAACTCCTTTTGCACTTGCCCCAGAAGGTGAACAATACTCCACCAAAAAACACGACTAACAAACAGCCTTAAAATAGGAACTGACAGCACGAACTCCACCGCCGAGATATAATAATGCCAATATCTCGGCTAGATCACCAAAGAGAAAAAAATATAATAATTCTGCGGTATCCAGTCAGGGAAACTGGATGCAGCGGGGGGTCTCATTCGACAACCCCTCGCACATACAAACTACAGCACAAATCCACAAGAATTCCGAGACAATATCGACGGAAAAGTAGGCAGCAAGAAAATAATTCAAATCCTCGTTCAAATAAATAAAAATTCTTTAACGCTTTCCTTGCCTGTTGACATCTGCTCTGCTCCAAAACTTACATTTTTAATTGATACTGGAGCAGGATCAGCCTAATGAAACTCCATCCACTGAAATTAGACAGTATCTGCCACAGACATGCTGTCTGCAATATCAATACGTCATTTACAGGCTCCACTTCTACAGAAGGACTCATCTTCGCGAAATTAACTCTGGAATCTGCGAAGAATACCTTCATCCTAGAGCACCCATTTCAAATATTGGGAAATAACTCCATCCTCTCATACGATGGCCTGCTTGGTCATGACTTTTTATCTCGATACAATGCTAGTATCGATTATAAAAATAAATACAAAGAAAGTGAATTAAAAGAAAAATCTTTATCTATATCATCATATATCATATCATTTATTCCAGTCATACACAAGATTAGACATCTTTTTTTGTACAATGAGTAGTATATACGGTTCTAAATACATAATTTAAGGCGAAAAAAAAATAAAAGAAAAACAATTCAAGATTATAAACTAAACTATGCGAATTCAGAAGAAAACAGAAAAAGAAAGAAAGATAAATCAAACTAACAAGATTACAGAATCTTTGTAAGTGCGCTAAGAAAGGTCAACTAGAATTTACTTTCAGCTGCTAAGAAGATAAGTAAAAAAATACGGCAAAAATGTAAGGGAACGAATATCAACGAAGACCAAATACAAATTGAACGCAATCATTAAAGGCAACCTCCACTTTGCGGGCACAAAAAGAATCAAGCTTAGGGTAAATCGTACTACAATGTGTAAAGTATGGCATGAGTAGCGTCTTTACAAGCTTTAGACGAGCAGATGTTGTTAGGATACTCGCATAGAGCCAAAGTCTCCGAAGGCCGAAGTAGACTTTTCTAATCAATGCGTTAATGTTCTCACAGCACTTCATGTCTTGGCTTAAAGTAACACCAAGATTTGTAACTTTAATTTGTAATTTAATTAATTGCCAAACGGGCATATTATGTAATAGAAGCAGTAATAATTTAAAGAAAATATTTAAAAATACCTATTATATTAAGAGTAATAAAGTCAACATAAAAAAAAGTATCAATAATATTGGAATAGAATTCAAAAATCGCTAATAAATATGAACAGACAATTCAAAATTAAAAACAAAATACAAGAGAAAAAGAGAACGCATTTTTATCAGCTCCAATGCCACGGAAACAGGAAATGGGATATCCAATTGGTATTATATATGTACATAGTTGGTATTCGTGCTATTTAATGAGACTGTGTAGCACCTGCGCACTGCCTATTTTCGTCAGCTGCTGGCCATTTTCATTTCTCCGCATGTGCACAAAGCCATTTCTCGTAGTCACAGATAATATTTTCCCCAACTTGCGATATTTTAGCGCTTCACGAAGAATGGAATTATTGCGTGGCGCAAGACTTTCATTGATATAAACAGGGCATGTTGAAGAGAACCCTTCCAGCTGAGATAACTTTACACCTTTATGTCGATAGAATGCTAGCAGAAAAGATCGTTGCTCAGCATGACATGAGAAACGTACTAGAATTGGACCGCTTGCCGATGTCGTTCTTGTTCTCAGACGAAATTCGTCACAGGAGTGCTGGGTATACCGTGTATAATAATATCACTGAGGCGCCTAGACCGTTCCAGATCCTCAACTTGATCATGATGGCGCGGATGGCACTCCATCAGAGTAGTTAATTTGTTTTCGCATGTTGAAATTCTTTCGGAGAGACTACCAGATGAATCCGTCTAGCACTGAGATAATCCGGCTCTCGAGTTGCTTAAAGAGATCGTCGATTTTACTCATCAAACGAGTTTCCATTTGCTGAATTAACTTTAGGGAAAGGGTCTGCTCAGCATCCAGCGGGGGAGTGACACTAGCTTGCACAATCGATGCACTGCGGGTGGTAACATTTGTATCGGTTAGGTTACTGGCCTCGGCCGTTGAATTGAAACGGAGTTTCTCTTGCTTTTGCTGCTTATTATTTGAAGGGTCTTTACCAACCATTGTAAGAGATAATTTCCTCACTGGGCTTACCAACACGATCAACACACCGTTTGATAATACTACTGCAGCGTGTAGCAATAATAACTCGCTATTCCACCAATACAAACAGAGCACAACTCAGTCAAACGAACAAACAAATTTTAATAAAAATAACTTTCCGAATCACTATATTGAAACAGGGAATTGGTTTATTTCTATATACATAAATAAAACTGTGTATTTCCAAAACACTCACGAATAAGTAGATTTTCAGTAATTACTAACTGGAAATGATTTAAATAAGACTAAGAGCGGGAGCCGATATCGAAAACGTCTAGTCACTAGCGCATACTTACGTTTCAAGCAAAGTAGAACTTACAGAAAATTATATATATCTCCATCCCTAGCTTCACAAAAGAAGCAGCCTAAACATGCAAACGTATCACCATATACAGCCGAACACAAGGCTGAATCAAATAAAAAGCAACCTCCAACATCTAGCGCTTCACAAAAGGTGAAGTCTAGAAATAAATCCAATAAAACTGCAAGGAATTTCTGTGATCGTGTAACTCCTTCAAATTCTATCGAGTCGCAAGCGTCGAATAACTCCTTCAAAATTCCACAAAAGTTGGAATCATATCTCCTTCCTACTAATCATCCGAACGAATCGGATCACTTAAAAAAAATCAAAATTCCGGCTCGATCAGAACATATTTTAGAAATTCCAACTCCTTCTATTCAACATCAATCGGTTTGTTTCAGGAAGGAAATAAGGCCAAGTTTATTTCTCGGAAACTCGATCGCCGAACCAGTCAACGGTATTGCAAAAGTCATAATTCTCAATACAAATGAGGAGGACGCCGATCTGGGCCCTCACGAGGTAATCCAGTTTACCAAGGCTTGGAAGACTTTGTGGTTATCTCCGCAGACTCTGAAAGGGATCTAATTAAGAGCAAAATAATGAAACTGCAGAGCCTTATCAAATTGAGTCACTGCAATGATCTCTTTTATCTAGAAGGGCATTTCCTTTTATATACAGATGCGATTAACCATAAAATCGAGACACTCCAGGACAAACCGCCCATCTATACCAAGCCCTCACGAAGTCTGAAAGGCAAGCCAAACTGAGATGAACAGGAAAATTCAAGAAATGCTTGAGTCAGATATCATCAATCCTTCACATAGTCCCTGGAATTCCCTACTTCTCCTGCTTCCTAAAAAACAAGATGAGAATGGAAGCAAAAAATGGCGAAAAGTGGTAGACTTTCGTCATATTAACAACTTTACTATTGGCGATGTGTACCCACTGCCTAAAATCACTAATATACTAGACCAGTTGGGGAAGTCGAAATTTTTTACCACACTCGAGTTAGCCAGTGGATTTCACCAGATAAAAATAGAATCGAAGGGCAGGGAGAAAACTGCTTTAGCACACCCTATGGCCACTACTAATACAATCGTATGCCATTTGGTTTAAAAGGAGCCCCTGGAACATTTCAGCGAGCCATGAATAATGTTCTATCTGGCCTACAGGTTATGTATGGCTTCGTATACATGGGCAATATTGTGGTGTCAACACCAATGCAGACGCTCTCAGTAGAGCTATAACAGATAGTAGCGAGAATTTCGCAGAACCTACCACTAGCGTAAATGTGGTAACAAGGAATCACACTAGAGCTCGGGCGAATTTGAATACTCCCAACACGAGTGTCATTAATCAAAATCCAACTCCATCAAAAGTGAACAATTCCTCAGTCATAATAACTGAGACAAATTTCCCATTGTTATTAACCAAAAATGCGAATCCTAAATTTTTCATCTTGCTAATGCAAGATGCAGGGCTTGAAAGAGTGTTGGATTCGAAACTGAAATTTTCAGATAAACCCCCATCTTTACCAACTGAACTGAACTTCTTTGAAAGAAAAGACCCCATAATAATTATTTCCAAGATTAATTTACCTTGCCGATCCAAAAGAGATAGATCAGATCTTGAAAATATTTTAACTGAAATCTGCTCATACACAGAAGCAAATCAGTTAAAACAAATAAATATCTCCTTCCCTATATAATATCCACTAAATCTAATAATTATTAAACACGCTTTTACCCAGATCTTCGCTAATAAACAAATAAACGTTCAACTTCATCAGGATTCAATAAAATATTTATCCGACATTAAGGATATCGAACAAGTAGTAAAAGATTTTCACTAAGGGCATCAAGGTATTTCCCGTACTATTAAAAGAATCAGAAAGCAATTCTACTGGCCTGGCATGTCAGACGACGTGGTCAAATATGTAAGGAAATTTAAACTTTGTCAGGTGAACAAAGTATCCAGAAACCCTAAAACTCCAATGAAAATCTCGAGCATTAGCTCAAACCTTTCGAAAGAGTGTATCTAGATATTGTAGGACCCCTCCCAATTTCTCATTCTGGAAACAAATATGTTGCATATCAAAAATATACCTAAAAGGGGTATAATATAAATGTAGTAAACAAAAATATTTAATTCATAATTTTTCATATAAGCTAATCATGCTTAAAAACATGACTAGCTTATCTATTCAATCATTGAAGAAAATTGCATCAGCAATACCATTTGTTTGTACAAAAAATGTTCCCATGACAAATTTTGCCTTCAGCAAAATTTGGCAGTAGAAATATTTAGTTTAAAAAATAAAACAAAAGGCAAATCGTACCTTCAATACGATTTGTCGTGAAAAGTACAATACATATGTATACGCAGAGAAAAATAAAAATTCATAACAAATGCACGTCGCGTTTAAAATGCATATTCGATTGAATTCGTTTCATTCAACTACTTTTCTATCAAATTAAACGAAAACATATTGAAATTGAAAGACTTTCCACAAAAGGCGCATTTGTGCGCGTTTAAAAAAGGCATTCAATTTAACAGTTCACTATGAAATGAGAAAATAATTCGTATTGAATACTTTGACGTTCAGTGTGATAGCTAAATGCATTTAAATTTTCATTAACCTATCAGTTTTTCCCTTTGAAAGCAAAACGCCTTCAATTTGATCGTTAACAGAGTTAAATTTAGTACTACTTTTGTAGCTTTACTTCAGTTCGATCACACTTCGAGTATGGAGTCTGCTTTTCGCAGCTTAAAGGTTTTCTTTTAATTTTGGTATTTCGCCTATGCTCACTCATTTGAATACCTTTCTCGAAGCTGAATTTGGAATTGAGAACATTAACAAAGCGCACACTGTCGAAGAGTTATCATAAGAATTATAGCAAAATTTCAAGCAAAATTGAAATTGTGGCAGAAACAAAACTTGGATCAGTTGTGAGTATGTATGTGATTTTTTGGAACTTAGATATTAAATAATATTGTGTATTTCTTGGTCAAAAATTTGCAGCCAGATGTTCGATGATACTGGGTGTGCCTCTGCCATTAGTTGATTTAATCAGTTACCATCAACTCCTTCATCATTAACATATTTTTAGTGAAATACTTATACAGAATTATATAATGTACAAAAGTTTGATAAGTGAAATTTTTATCATAAATAAACAACTTTTCAATTAAAAATCGAAAATTTTTAATGTTTTTAAAAGTTTATATTGTTGAAATGAACTCAGGGTTGTTTGATGTGAATATTTTCAAACGTTTCAATTTTGAACGTAAATGAAACTCAATTTGCATGAAAAAAATGTTCCATTTCTTTAACATTTTATATGTTTGAAATGAACGCAAGGTTGTTTGATGTTAATATTTTTCCAATCAGGATGCGTTCAATACGAACATTTGTTAATTGTTTAAACAAACGTTAAGCGCCATTGGTGCCGTTTTAAACAATGACTTCGGTCAATTTGACATATTAATTTTTCTCCGAGTACATACGTACATATGTACATATTGGGAACAATAAGCTTTCGCAATAAAAAATGCGCGCCGCGAGAATACATTACATGTATACGCGCGCCGCAATTTCAAGGGATGCGACGGGACGGTGGCTGATATTTATGAAAAAATCAAATCTCATTTTTTCAATCCACCGTCCATCGAAAAATATTCTGGACTTGTTTCAACAAGTCCAGAATAAATGAAAATTTTTCTCAGAGTAGAAATGCAAAGTATGCATTTTCTACCCTGAACGACGCCTCTTGATTGCGATGAAATTGATCAAGAGCGCAGTTGAGTTTTAAAATCGATAAAAGAAGTCATAAAAAGAGTGAGTCCCGAAAAGGTAAAGATTAGCCAAGGGAAAGTGAAGAATTAGTTAGTCAAGAAAAAGAAAAGATATAAAAACAAAAATCGGTTACGGGTCGGTCGGTCATTAAAAAAAAAAAAAATCAGAGTTTGGTGTGGATATCGAAAGGCTAAAATAACCAAGGAATAGATAGCCAATTGTGAAAGTGTAAAACTAAAGAGTTGAATAAAATTGTGAAAAGAAAAAAAAAATAGGGTGTGATAATTACTACCTTGTAGTGAGTACCCCATTAAAGGATATATATATATATATATGTATAACAGAATTATATATAACAAATACATCGTTAAATTTCAAGACGACCTTTCAAAATTTTCTGAGGGTATTACCATAGCCGACACCGAGTCTAAGACATTAGCGGAAGCCTTCACGATAACAATAGTTTGTCGAGATGGTATTCCAGAAAGTATCCTCACAGATCAAGGTTTTCTAACCTCTTAAATGGCATGTTCCCGAGGTATCTAAATTGTTCAGAACAAAACAGCTTAAACTACTCCATATCACCCTCAAACGAATGGTCCATTGGAAAGAAGTCGCAGAACCTTAGCACAATATCTCCGATCTTATGTAGCAAAAGATCCACAAGACTTGGATACATGGTTCCTTACACCATGTTGAATATAATACAACGCCTCATTCGAGTACTAACTATACTCCTCGTGAACTCCTTTACGGATTTCCAGCCGACATCCCAAATAATTTGAATTCTTCCCCAGCCGTTTGTTATAATTATAACAATTATGCGAACGAGTTAAAAGCACGTCTGCAACATAATTTTAGAATCGGAGAAATCATAGCCATGGTCAATAAAGAAAAATCCAAACTTTAATACCATAAAAACTCTGTCCAGAAATCCTTCATAGTAGGAGATAAAGTCTTACTCAAGAGGAGAGTTCGGGAGAACAAATTCTCGCTACTATGGTCAGGCCCGTATGACATCATGGCGACAAATTCCCCTGAAAATTCAACTATACGAATAAATAATAAAAACAAACAAGTCCATAACAATGACCTTAAACTTTTCTCGCAATAACAACTTCATCCTCCTCATTCCATATGATTAACACAGTATCATCTTCCAGATTTCCAAAATGATGCATACAGCATTCATTTTCCCTTCGTGTACAGCTCAAGAATAGAAGTCAATCAGCAAAATGCCACTGCAGGCATGTATTTTGAGGAAATTGGCAGAGCCAACCTCTACACCAACGAGTGGAAAATAGTGACATACTATGAAATGACAATTTGAAGTCCGAATTCCAGAATATCCAGTTCATCGCACAGCAAATAACAGCAACTTGTCAGAGGCTTGGTAACAATTCAGCGATGGCCCACAACTTTAATGGTACGTTAGTACAAATCAATCTTATTATGGCAAATATAGTGTTTCGGAATATGTTACTTGTAGCTCAAAATAGGAAACATTAGACGAAGATGATGCCAAAGTCTATGATAAGCAAATCCGTTATCTCACCCTTAACCAACACTCACTCCTATCACTTATGAAAAGCCAAACTGCGATAGTCGTTACAACCGTAAATATTTTCAACAAAGCCTTTCTCCCTGAAAGGATCCCTCCACATAGACATTATTTGTGAAGATTCCATTAGTTCACAAACCCTACATGGAATAGAAACAATGCCCATCAATTCCGGCTGTTATGTTCGCAGCAAGGAATTCATCCTACACGGACATAGCGTATTAATTACCAAATTCAATTCCCATTTTTTCCCAACGATAAACATTGCCAATATAATATGGAATATAACGTATTTTCCCAGAGAAACGTTTATAGAAATAAATCCCTTAAATATCTTAAACAAGAAAACAAACACGGATCAACAAGAAAATCCTCTTAATTCCATAAAATGATCATCATATTCACCATTACGCACTGTCATATTTAACAGTGTCTGTAATCATATCTATTCTCTGCATATACCTATACATGAGATATAAATCAAGGGCCCGCAAAGCTAAAAATATTCCGCCGGAACCTGAGCTGGAAGATGTGCCTAAACCCGCACCTAGAAAGTTAAATTTTAAGATAACCCTAGCACCTAAAAGGAAAACGCCAGAAAACGTTCGGTCACTAACAAACTGACAACAGTAACCTCTTCCTTTCCTTGATTTCTATCGCTTTAATAACTCCTCTTCTCAACAAAAAAGAACGCTATTTCCAAGAAATTCGATGAAGAAATGAAAATTATACAATTTTTAAAACACTGTAAAAGAAAGAGGAGAAATAAAAATTTATGATAATATTTTTTTTCTCCATCTCCAAACGATTTTCAATTATGAAAAAATAATTTATATGAATGTACTGTAATAAGAGAATAATTAGAAGTAAACATAATTAAAAAAAAACAAAACAAAAAACATAATCTTACTAGTAATATATTTTATAAGAAAGCACCACTTTTTCTAAATTAAATCAATAAGTAGCAGTTATTAATATTATACGAGAATATATTATGCCAATGAATTTCTATTACTATACCTATAATTAGTAAAACAAAAGATTTTTTGCATCTCCTTTTTAATAAAAAAAAATAGATAAATAAATATTAACTAATTTTTAGTCATTATAAAATTATATACATATAATTCCTTTTATAGCTCTATAGCTATAACATTTTCTTTTAGGAATAAAAGTTACTTTTCCGCAGGGCGGAATGCTCCGAAGCACAACTATAAGGTGAATACATCAATATATTTCCCTATGCTATATATTGATGTATCACTGAAATGACCCTGAAAATCAAAATTAATTTCATTTAATTTCAAGCCGGGCGCACAAGTGCATATCGGATTACAGTTTTGTATTGATGCATATAACTTGCATCAAAACTTTTCTACATTTTCTCACGTACGATTTTTAAACATCGTGAGAAAGTAACAAAACGAATAAAAAAGCTTTTTGAAGCTTTCACGGGTATCTGAGCGGAATATCGCTTTTCCTCCAGGAGTTCGTTTTTAAACCGCTAGCGGAGTAGAGCTACAGAATAAAGGGAGATTTGAAGAATAACGGATTGTGAAAAATTGAAGTTTCACAGAAGATCCATTCATAAATATAATCTTCTTACCAAAATAAAAGATTGTGATATAGAGTTTTTTTTTTTTTTGGAAAGTCTATGCATGGACTTAACCCTAATATTGTATTTCATAAAAGAAGATAGTAATTAACAAATTTTCCTTGACCAATGACGGTAAAGTTTAAAAAAAAAAACAAAGAAAAAAGACAACCCAAACGTGCGCACTCTCGAAGGAGCACGGTGTGTACGTATATAATATTCGCATTTCATTTAATTGTAAATAAGAGACTTAAAATCCTCACGTGAAACATAATTACACCTGGCGTGAATATTTTTGAAAATGCATGCAATGCGAAAAAGTGGAAATTTTCATTGCTCACGGTGGTGAATTATGATCGCTGGTTCAATGATCTTATAACAATAGCACACTGAAATGCTTATGGTACGGACACGGAGCCTAATGGTTGTGTTGCGTGTTGGATTAGAGCGACTCAGATCCTGATCTGTAGCGTCGTCGTCCTTGAAATACGGTTTAAGACGATTGATCGAGAAGTTGCTTACTCTGTTTCTGATCTTCATGAAAATTTTTTTTGAACGTTTTAATATTTCAAATGGGCCCTCGTAAGGAGTTTGAAGTGACACTCGAACGGCATCTGTCCTTATAAAGGCATGCGAACATTTATCAAGGTCCTTGAATTTAAAGGTAATTTGACGAGAGTGGTTAGTGGCCGGGACAAGTCTGACATCGGAGAAGAAATTGCGAAGAGAGGTAACGAATTGTTTTTTTTTTTTAAACTGCGAATTTTGCAAAAAAAAATCGGCAGGAATACGTATGCTTTCGCCATAAACGAGCTCGGCCGGTGTAGCCATGAACTCTTCCCGTATAGTGGTTCTCAATCCCAATATGACAAGAGGTAGAATCCTAGAGCATGATTTCTCTTGGTGTGACATTAGTGAAGCTTTAAGCGTGCGGTGCCATCTTTCCAAAAACCTGTTGGTCTATGGGTGATAGGCTGTAGTATGGTTTCGTTCAAAGCCCAATAATGTGGAGAGCTCTACAAATAATGCGGATTCGAATTGGGACCCCCGTTCAGTAATGATTGTCCTAGGTACACCTAAGCGTGCGATCCAAGCTTCGCAGAGAGCTTGGGCGATAGTTTTAGCATTGATATTTGCCTCCGGTCATCGTGTGAATCTGTAAATTATTGTAAGAGAGTATCCAAAGCCTTACGGGAGGGGTAAAGGACCACCGATATCTATATGTGTAATTAGCAAACATCCATAACAATATTGGAATGTACGAAATGTAATTTTGCCGTGTCTCGATACTTTACATCGTTGACAATATAAGCAAGTGACAATATAAGCAAGAACGTGCCCAAGAATTGACATCCTTGTTAATGGAGGGCCAAAAATATCAAGCTGTGACCATTTTATTTATTGTACGAATATTGGGGTGTGACAAATTATGAATCGAGTTTAAAACTTGAACTGTAAAATCTTTTGGAATGAAGGGTCTGACTCTTGTAGAGGAAATTTCATAGAAGAGTTCCTTATTTTTTTCGAAAACTGGATATTTCTCGAATTTAAACTTGGAATTTTGAAAACCTGTTGAAATTCAGGGTCTTTTGGTTGAGCTTCGGCGATGAATTCAAAATTAATTGATCCCAGAAATTTGATCTCATTAACGCAGCCGCTGCGACATTTTCCTTGCCTGGCACGTGTCTAATATCAGTAGTGAACTCGAGGTGATGCTTTTTCGGAATTCTGACGAAAAGCGTGAGTCAAGGGCTTGTAGTCAGTATACAGAATGAAGGTACGACCCTAAAGTACGTATCGAAAATCCTCTCACAGGTCCTGTAATTACGTTGCGCGCCGTTTAGTTTGACGCAGTAGAAACAGAGCGGTACTCAAGTGTCGTCAATCTTTTATTGTATAGCTGCACCTATAGCAGAATATGAGGCATATACCCATAAGGATAACTCAGCTGATACAACAGGAAAGGCCAAATGATCTGTCTGGGCCAGCTGTAATTTAACTAATTCAGAACCCTCTTTGGATTCGTCAGACCAATCAATTCACCTGGCACCATATTGCTTTGAGCCGGACAGGTAATTCGTTAGGACTGCTTGATGTTCGTTGCGTGTGGCAAGAAGTGACGATAGAAATTTAACATTCCTAAAAAACGTCGTAAATGTTTTACAGTTTCAGGGATTTTGGAATTCGTAATTGCTTCAACACGCTCTATAGAAGATTTGATGATGCCTTCAGTTGTAACAAGGTGTCCTAAAAATTTAACTTGCGACTGGAAGAAGATGCATTTTTATAATTTAGAATAAGGCCGAACTCTTGCAGTCGGTTGAAAGTTTTCTCTAAATGATTGTAGTGGTCAATTTCAGATTTGGAGACGATTAAAGTATCATCCAGGTAAACGAAACAGAATGTAAATTTTTGCAAGACCACGTGGATGAACCGTTGGAATGATTGTGCCACCGCATTGCATACGTCAAATGTCATACGAGTTAGCTCGAAGAGGCCGAAAGGAGGACAAATTGACGTTTTCAGATAATCTTCGGGTCCTACCATAATTTGGTTATATATATATATAATATATAATATAATATATATATCTAGCTGGCCATATAGCTGCTTAGTTAGTTGCACTAGGTTGCAAACTTTTGTGTTCAATAAAAACAAATCGAACTTAAATAATTAAAAGTGGAAATTAAAAGGTGGTCTGTTAATTCCAACATCCTGATAATTACTCTACAAGATAGAATGGCAGACGAATCTTCCTCCAGCATGAGAAGAACTCCCTGTCCTGTGTGGTAGAATTACTAGAGAAGCCAAAAGGGAGCCTTTAGTATCACTTGGATGTATAACAGTATGAGTTACCGGTTTACCGGTTTGATGTAACTGTAATAGCCTGATATTTTTGCAGTAGCTTTTGAATTTAAGGGGCAGTGTGTGGGAATACAGCACGTTGAACAGCAGATTTTAATGAAGTGAGTGGGTAAATTAGCGGCTTAATCTTCACGTTCACCAAAAGTCCATAATGATAGGTATATCTTCGTAGACCTAAGTCTAGCAATAAAAGATTTCTTTTAAACGTTTTTATCGGGGTTAAATTTGCAGCTACAAGATGTAAATTCGTATAAAGGTGATGGTTGGCCAAAGTTTTGTGAATGACCGACCGCCTGTACCTGTGTCTATTAAGAAATCTTTACTAGAAGATCTATTAAATCCGTATAAACGACTATTACCTACGCCTCTTCCACTTGTCGTTACCAGCGCAGGGCATTTTAATTTGGGATTCACCACAAGCCGTGAAAGTATTAGGTGAGGAATTTTGGTGCCCGATCCTAAAATTGCAAGGATGGACGCATTTTCTTGCCTTATCGCAGATTTTTTTGTGAGACCAGCATTGTTCCGGATCAAGAGATTGTGCCGCATGACGGGAACCTGAAGTAAGTCTAAACACGCTTCTGGACTGTCTGGGTTTTGCTGAGTTACTGTAGAAAGCCAATGACTTCTCCAATAATTTTGTAAGGCTCCACACTTTGCGTGACAAGTGACTTTTCGAGGAAGTAACCACAGAAAATATTTCTTGCCTTGTATTGACTTTAGCAATCTTATCTGCGCATGTTGATATTACTTGGAGTGTTCCGGGATTGCATGGTAAAATCGCCTGCATGTGTGCCACCAAATGCTGCAGCGAACAGGAATTGACTCTCTCTTCGCTTAACTTACCCTTACTGAGGACTCCAAGTAACTGAGATGGTTGCGAGTCTCCAAATTGTCAGCTTGATTAGGAGCTGCTTGAGATTCTAATTTTCACTACCTGAAAGCGTAGAAATCAAAGAATCTTTCAATTTATTAAATTTATTTGAGGCTGGGATTTCACAAACAACGTAGCTGACTAGACGTTATAACATTCTCGTCGAGGGCACTAAACACATGATAAAATTTGGTTTTATCTTGCGAGATATCTGCCAATTCAAGTTGTACCTCGATCTGGAGGAACCATAAATCTGGAAAATAGAATAGAATAGAATTCTTTATTTAGGGCTATGTACTACAAGAATATAAATATCTTTTATTTAGTACGAAAAGAAGGCGGAAATTAAAATTAGATCGGTAAGCGACTAATAATATAAATTTAAAAACCTAAGCAAATTAAAATTAAAAGTTAAATTTGAAAAATTGTAAAATAAATAAAATGAGCAAATAATACTTAAAACATAAAATAATAATTAAAATAAATAAATAAATAAAATAAACGAAATAAAAAATACCAATATATAACAGCTTAAAACTATAAAACACATAGTCAAGACCATCTAAAACAAAACCAAATGAATATTCCAAAATGGTGCTACAGCGCGCTATCTGCTCCATAAACCCAGAAGTAGTGCTCGTACGCTGAATACTAGATGGTAAGTTATTCCAAACTCGAACAGCACGAACAAAGTAAGAGTTTTCCATTACTGAATAATGAAAGTTTGGTATCAGCAAATCGAAACGCCTTGTGGAGCCCAAAAAATCTAATTTATTAAATAAATAACTAGGTTTTTTGGAATATATGAGGATATGTAGAAATGCCAGAAGCCTACGTAGACGGTATTGTTTTAAGGAGCAACCAAGTAGATGGTTGCGATGTTGCGAAACATGATCGAATCTCCTAAGGCAGAAAACAAATCTTGTGCAGTCATTGAAAGCCACATTTAGTTTGTCGGAACAGGAAGAACACAAGTGCGGAAAAAGGAGACAGCCATAGGAAAAGTACGGCAGAATCAAAGATTTAACCAGCATCGAACGCTTGTTCGTAGACAAAGTTCCCGAAGACAACCACAGCCGACGAAGCCCACCATAAATCCTACCTGTCATATCGTTAACATGGTCACAGCATAGCTTTCTAGAATTGAGGTAGATTCCAAGATTTTTTACGCGATTGGAAAATTGCAGCACCGTGTTATTTAAAACTACAGGTGGAAGGTCAGATACCTCAAATGCTCTGCGATAGAAAACTATGCACTGCGACTTTCCTGCATTAAGCAATAAAAGATTATGATTAGCCCAACGTGCAATATTATTAAAATCTATTAGAGAGAAAGCTGCGGATTAAGGACACAGCAGAAGAGTGAAATTGGAAGTCTGAGGCCAACTTTATAAGCAAATAGGAATGATTGACCATGTCGAATGCTTTGGAGAAATCAAGTAGGGCAAGAACACACAGATGGTCCCTATCAAGTGAGCTGCGAATATCACTCATGACATTCAGAAGGGCTGTCTCACAACTACGAGACCTCCGAAAACCAGACTGGAATGGACTTAATAAGTCAAGGTTTTCTAAGTGTTCAGATATTTGTTGTACCATCAACTTTTCCAGGACCTTAGCAAGAAATCCTAAAAGGCTAATCGGTCGAAAATCACCGGGAACCTCAGGTGTGTTCTTTTTGCCCACAGTTTCAACTGTAGCGACTTTCCAATCAGACGGAAATATCGACATGGTAAGACATGTATTAAAAATATGGAGAATCGGCTTTATTATTAGAGGTAGAAGTAGCCTGATAAACCTAGGTGGGATACCAGCTGGCCTCACTGCATCAGATTTGATGGCACGAATTACCACGACAATCTCCCTGGCATCGACACATCTGAAAGAAAAAGAGGGTTGATCATTATTTGAGGGAAACATGAAACGATTAAAACCCAGCTGTTCAGAACTACGTGAGGCAAGGGTAGGGATAGAAGTGAAATGGGAGTTAAGTAAGTTAGAGTCTAGGTTACACTGGGATTTATCTCTGCCACACACGGAGGCCTTACGCAAGTTTCTCCACAAGATTTTGGATGATAGTAGGGGGTAAAATTTTTGCTGAAAGTATTGCCTCTTGGCCGCACGTACCCTAGAGTTGACCAAATTTCTAATCAGTTTGTAATGCGCACGGCTTTCAGTGGTCCTTAGTCTAAGATATCTGCGATATAAAAAATCCCGTTCAGCGATAAGTGACTGAATCACTGCAGAAAACCAAGGACAACCATTTTCCCTCATTCTGCGGAGTGAGTTGGAGCAAATTTATCGTGAAGATGATGTAGTAGTACGTTAAAACCATTAATTTTCTCATCCACTGAGGTACATAGGCTGATGTCATTTCAGGGCAGGGAGGCACACTCATCTCTCAATTGATATAGATCAATATCATCATATTTCCTATATGATATATCCGTGTACTTTATGCAGTTTATGCAGTTTCCAATATCAATGCTATAAGTCTTAAAAAGAAAATCATGATCGAAGATGGAGGGCGAACTAATCTGGTTTTGAAAGCTAACAGAATCATTATCAGCAGTAACAAGCAGGTCAAGCAGGGATGCGTTATCCGTATTGAGATAAGTTGGGAGATCGTTAATGACACAAAGGTGAAGAGACTGTAGAAAGAATAAGAAAGAGTCCGTCACACTATTATGTCTCAACAAATTGACATTAAAATCACCACCCAAGACAACATTTGCATATCTTTGTGTTAGATCAGAGAAAGCAGAATGGAATTCTGCTGCGTTATCAATGGAAAAAGAATTTGGCGGACAATATACGGAGGATAGCAAACATTTATTGGCACCTAAGATTACTTCCACACACAAAAATTCTAAGGGGGAACTTCCGGAAGAGTAAACGATTCGTGAATCAAAACAATCTCTGACATAAATGGCCACACCACCACCACTTCGACCCAACCTGTCATTTCTAAAAAGACTATAACCAGGAAATCTAACAAGAGTAGAAGGTATATGGGAATGTAGCCATGTCTCGCACACTAAAATCACATGAATGTCAGAACCCACAAAAATATCACATAATTCATCAAATTTTGGTCTAATGCTTCTGGCAATCAAGCTCATTACATTAAGACCTTCCGACTGCTGACAAAAAATATTGATTAGAGTTCTTACTCTGTTCGGCGTAAAGATGTTTTCATTCATAATGATAAACATAACAGCTGCGACTGACCAAGGTGAAGGGAACAAAAACACGATCAGCACCAATGAAAAAAGACATTATCACCATAAAAACTGAGTGGACTACAAAATATATAATAAGTGGTCTAAAATTCTGTGGTAACAGATTGACAAAAAATAAATATAACAAGACTTGAATAAATAAACAATATAAGCACTCAACGATATATAATAGTATCACTATGATAAAATCTAAATAGTCAACGAAATAGATTAAACTTAAATAAAAAGGATTAACTAAAATAAATGAGAAAGACATATTTAACATATTAATAAAAAAAAAATTAAAACAGAAAAAATTCTTGCACAATACATCACATGGCTCCCTGTATGGCATCGCAAAGAGATAGTAGCATATCCAAGTTGATAATTTTGTAGGGTTTTCCATCCTTCACCAGCCTAATATACAAGTGGCCGTCACGAGTGTAAGCAGAGCTGACTTTCCCCTCCTGACGTCGTCGTAGAGCCTCCCGTAATAGCTTGCTTGTAGTAGGGGTAATACTCTCATGTATAAGCACTGGGCTCTGAGCAACAAAGCCATCGATGTCAGCTAGATCTGCCGAAAGCTTTGAGGGCAGCAAAGAAAGCACGCTTCTCAGACGTACACGAAAATCTAGCAATAATTGGCGAGGTAGAAGATCCTGCAGCATCCAGGTCATTTGCACTCTGTCTGGGTCTGACACGAAAGGCAGATATATAAGGAGAAGGTGCGTGATTGAAAATGCTACCAAAATAGAGGTACTTTGATGGACACTGCCCCCAGTACCGCTGGCTGAGTTGTACCCGTAGACGTTTCTTTGGACGAAATGGACATATTTAGATATCGACTACTGGTCGAGTCCAGACCAACATCCGATGGATCACAGTTTGCTGCTCGACTGTCCACCATTGATGTACGTAGATCGAAAACAATGAATGAGGGGGAAATTTCCAAATAGTATTGAATAAAAAGTTGTCATAATTTGAAATACCATGCTGAACCACTCAGGTTCACAAAGGCAAATATATATATATATGTATATAAATTTAACTTTATAATGTTTAGGAGATGCGTGAATTCAATTTAATTCAATTCAATTAAATTCATTTATTTCCTGGGTACTGATGCTACAAGACTTACAATCTTTTTTCAAACATCGAACAAAATGGCAAGAGAGCTAAATAAAACTAAACCTGACTTAAATTAAGCTGATATTAAAATATCGAAAATACATATTTAATTAAACATAATAAAAAGATTTTAAAAAGATATCTACAGGAATAAAAAATTAAAGATTAAAAAACAGAGAAAAAGGAAAAAGAAAAGAGCTGCGCGTACAGGTCACCGCAAGCCAATGTCAACTATGCCAAGGTAGGACTTTAGGAGTCGTTTGAAGTTGCCGAACGAGTTAGTTGTCTGGATATGATGAGGCACCGAGTTCCAGATTCTAGTCAGTTGAACAATGCAAGATCCGTCGAATATGGAGGTTTGGAACCGTGGAAGTAGCAGTTTGAGCCCCCTAGTGGAGTTTAAGGGCTGAAAGAAGGTACTCAAATAGACCGGTTGGGAAGAACGAAGCAAGTTAAACAGGATCACTAAAGTTCACTGCTTCAAATATATATCAAGCGAGCAGCCCAGCAAGGTGAAATTGAGGTGAGATACATGATCAAACCTCCACAGACCAAAGATAAATCTAGTACAGTCGTTGAAAGCGACGTTCAGTTTCCTTGAACTTTGAAAAGACAAGAGAAGCATTTGAGTTGATGAGGTCACAACATCTCATGTTAGAATTTAAAAATACGCCAAGATTACGAACTCGATCCTCATAAGGCAAAGGACAACCGCCCAATGAAATAGTAGGAAGCGTTGTAGGATCAATAGATCCACAATGGAAAGCAATGCACTGCAACTTACTCGGATTCAGCTTGAGCTTGTTTTCTAAGGACCAGATGAAAATAATATGCAAGTCACTGTTCAGGCGAGCCGCACAATCTTCGATCAAACCTATAGGACGACTTAAATAAATTTGCACGTTATCGGCGTACATGTGAATGCTGATGTCGCGAATCTACTCGGTTAAATCATTAATGTAAATGCTGAACAGCACGGGGCCCAGAATGGAACCCTGTGGGACCACACATAATAGGGGAAGCAGGATGGATGTATTATTTTGCCCCAGGGTAAACCTCTGCGAACGAGCGTGAAGGAATTCTTTTATTAAGAGGGTGGTTCGGTTCGAAAAATCAAAATTGTAAGACATTTTTGTCAACAGGTTACTATGGCAGACACTATCAAAAGCCTTGGAAAAGTCTACACCGACCAAGAGCTGAGCGGATGTCCGTTGTAACTTTCCCGAGAGCACCTTCGCAATTATGTTTAGGTCGAAATCCAGACTGTCATCGACTAAGAAGATCATTTTGGAGCATGTACTGGTGAACCTGCCAATACAGCAGCTTCTCGAGGATTTTAGCGAGGAAGCAAAGTAAACTGATAGGCCTAAAGTCGGCAGGAATATCTGCTGTCGCATTCTTTGGGATAGGGATCACATGCGCAATTCTCCAGATCTTGGGAAACACTGACTTAGTGATGCAGCAATTAAAAATATGCAAAAGAGGACCGAAAATAAAAGGGGATATTCACTTCACTAGCCGCGGACACAGGTTGTCAGGGCCAATGGCATGCGATTTAATAGAGATTATTGCCTTTAAAGGTTCCCCACGATCCACACCGCGAAAACTAAAGCCATCTGACCTGGGCGAGACATTTAAACTTGCTAAGGCGGACTGATTACAAGCTTGCAAATTAAGATCACGGGCGAAATATTTATTAAGCTCACTTGGGCTTAGGTTGCAGTTAAGCGCTTTTTTTCCATATACGGAGGTATTTCGAAAATTACGCCAAAGCACTTTCGTAGAAGCTTTTAGATCAAATTTCTGTTTAAAATACGCTCTTTGGCTTCGCGAATCTTAATATTAACCTCATCATTGATGCAATTTCAGTACTAAACCAGGGAAAGGAATCTGGCTTTGATACCTTCATTCGAAGAGGAACATGCTTGTTATCAATAGAATTATTGAGAAACGATACCTGCTCATCTATGTCAACAATATTATAAATGTGGTCCCAGGGAAATGACTCACATTTTGCACAAAGCGAAGGCAAGTCAAGGTTCTTAAAATCTCTGAACTGAAAAAAGGACGGACTTGGACTGGCACTAAGTCTTATGTCGCAGGTGAAGATTATAATGTCATGATCCAGAACACTAAGGCTCAGTTAATTGAAAAAGCACTAGAGAAGGGTCTGAAACAAAAATAAATCTAATGTGGAAGGGTTCGAGCAATTATGATATGTAGGGTGATTATTAACATCAGTTAAATGAGAGGCAAGCATGTCGGATAAAAATATATCGGTCTCCAGGCTTTTTTTGAGTACATTGACATTAAAATCCCCGCCTACTATTATGTTAGTGCACCGTTGACTTAGGTGTGAAATAGCATTGATAAACTGAGAGCGAGCATCGCTAATAAAATGCGCATGAAATGCACTTATCAGCTACCGTATCAATCTCAACACATAAGAACTGAATTAAGTTGTTCGCCGATCTAGAAATCACTCTCGCCTTTAGGTCCTGTTGCACATAAATCGCTACACCACCACCAATTCTTCCGCCATGATCACTACGGAGAATTTTATAATTGGGAAGCGAAACCAGAGAGCATGGGATATCTTCATGCAGCTACGTTTCACTTACGAGGATGGCATGAAGTTTAGGGCATTGTAAGTTGTTCCTAAATTCATCCAGCTTAGCCCGTACGCTACGAGCGTTAAGATGACAGATGTTTAGACCTTGAAATTTGTTGCAAAACACATTGAACATGGATCTTACACTGTTCGATGAAGTAGTACTCGGAAGCATTAAGGAATAGAAAATTTCAAGACAGGCACCCGCACGGCAACCACTATAACGCAGGGCATTTCAGAAGGTAAGATGAATATCGCAAACGACAAATACCCCATACGCTGCAGCAAGAAATGAAGTAATACTTATTAGAGGTTAAAGAACTAAATGGAGTGTAAAAAATAAAAAGAGCAAAGCGATACATATGACTAAATTAATTACTACAAAAGAAATAAAAAAAAATTAAAAAAAAGAAGCAATTTAACTAAAATTGTACAAAACAAATAATGGGAACTACGTATGTACGAAGAAAAAAAGAAAAAGTTCAGAAACAAAAAAATCATGTCAATCAACTGCTGTTTGATTTGCATCCGCAACGATGCATTCCAAAGGGTCAAGTTATGTGACCTTCACCCGCGGATCATTCTTCCACACATGCACGTAGACTTCCCCATACCGAGAAAAAGCAACACAGAGAGAGTTATCATTACGCATTTTAAAAGCGGCGCGTAGGATTTTACTGCTTTTGGTAGTGAGGCTTTCAAAAACATTCACTTTGGTTGTCGAGACAATATTTGATGACAGCTCATTAAGAGTTAACAAGCCGGCACTCTTGAATTTTAAAAGAAACTGTCTCTGTTCAGCAATCGAGGAGAACTTAATGATAATAGGGGGATCCCTCCGCTTGTAATTTTTTGATTTAGCTGAAGTGTATTTGGGCCGGAACGCAGTTGAATATGGTGACAATGTATGTCCGATTTTAGTAGATATAGTTGAAAGCAACTGCTGGGGGGATTGCCAGTCACCACGGCATCTGATAATCTGCTTAATCGATGAGTATCACCTAATTCTTTACGAACCTCAGCGAATTCCTCCCTCAGCTGATCTAAATCGTCACTCAGTTTTGCGATCTCCGAGTGTGACACATTCACAATCTCATCAATTTTTCCGAGCATGCGCTCTTCAAACTCCTCAAACTTTTCGGAGATTACCTGAATTAAACTTTTCAGCAACTACTTCTCCAATAGCTCGTAACGATCGGTGGAACATATGGAATTCGATCGACTAGATGTCAGAGAGGCTGATCCACCTTTTCCACTCAGCGGAGTCTTTGCGGTCCCTCTCGTTGTTCTAAATGGTGTGGATTGTGCATTGGTGTTAGTGCAGCCTTTAGAACTTTGTTTTGCAGTATCTTTACCCATGCTGCTTATGATCGACTCACAAAACAATTACGTCTACCGTATGGTATCTTTCAGCTGCACAGAGATATTATGAGTAACATTTTTGTGGATAAACCTAGATGATGATCCAAGATATATTCAACACAGTATCGTAAGAATAAGGAGTCTGCAGTGATATATGAAGGAAATGAATGGTAGTCGAATGTCTGACTCAGCTAAGGGTTTTTTAAAAGCCGTTAATGTTTAACAGCTTGCACTCGTCATGCAGTCTTCAAATGATTCACCTTCACGTAGAACAGGAACTCAGGCATAAATACGTCGTATTTAGAAAAGGTTATAGGCCGACTAGACGACTGAGAAAGTGTTACTAAAGAATTCGTTGTCATCTAGTTAACAGGGAGGCATCCAAGATAGCTACATTTTAAATTAGTAACTCGAAGCCTTCAGATGATAATTAAGTTAGTCGGCTGGTAAACCTTCTCTGTTATGAGCTCTGCAAAGGAAAGCTTATATACAAGGGCATAAACGAAAAGGTCGTGTATCCTGGCTTCAAAGAAGAACTCCTTCAGTCTTCTTTAAATATTTTTTTCAAAATTAAATCAATACATTTGAACAGTAGAATCTTATTTTCTAAACAATCTGACAGTAATAAAAAAATTTTACATTTTTTTATTTTTTTCCTAGTTTCAGCGGTTACCTAGCTACACCCCTTTGGTTTTTGAGCAAGGTATTTCATTGAGGCTTCAATACAGCGACTACAGCAATTTTGTGTGCTCCGCCGAATGCGCAGTCTGGAATGAAAGTGTAGCCACATATCCTACCGCATAGTGATGTACGTGTGCGTGAAGTTTTCGGGGTGTTCTCTTATAGTTTGGGTTTGAACTTCCTCCTGCGGCATTGTATTGAATCATTGGAAGCTGATTAAGACTTATAGGGTTGGGAATAGTGCCAACACGTGTGTAGGATAATTTGCTGGTATTAGGATATACGTTATGCCCTTGGATCCTCAAAAAGTCTTGGCTGATAATGCAATTTGCTTCAAATTTCAGGAGCCCAGAGCCTTCTAATGAGGTTTGAGGCACATTATTTCCATATACTACGTGGACTTCTCCTTGAACGCGTAGATCCATTGGTTCGGGTGGAACAGCTATACCCATACCGGATCACTATAAGTTCTTCTGAAATCGCGTGTGGCAGCTGAAACTCCCATGTGATGAAACAATTCAATTTCGTACAAACTAATATTTGCACCTCTTCGATAGATTTAATGGAGCTACTTGCATAACTAGATGGTTTCATCAGTTTGTAGACACGATGATTGTTGTTGCTTGTCAATGGGTAATATTGATCTCTATGTAAATTAATTGTTAGGAACTCTGTTACAAGTGTTCCATTGATTAGTGCGGGAATTGGATTGACTCGGAATGATTCGAACTTCTCTAAATTTACGCAGGCAGCTTTAGTGGAAAGATAACATAATTGACGACGACTTGGCCTTTTATTGACATCAAGCGATAGAATTGTAGTATAGAATCCTGGAATGCTGGTAGTTGCAGTAATGTAGGTAAATGGGCCTTGGTGATTGTTATCTCTTCGCATAATTGCCTTGGGGAAAGAAGCAGGCGATTAATCCTTCCACGCTGAGTGTTAAGTCCCAATGTTGGCTTAGCAAAATGAAGGGGAGGTGCCTGGTTGATGACTGAGGAGACAGATGTTTTGATTTAGTCAAACCTTTATTTTCCCCAAAAATATTATTTTTAATAAACAAAGAATGATAATTCAACTCAAATAAAATTAAAAAATAATAATTCAACCAAAAAAAACCGAACTCAAAAAAAAATAAAATAATAAATGATAATTCAAACGAAATAATAAAAAAAATAATAAAATAATTCCAGAAAGTAAAAAAAAATGTCGCAGCAGATGATGCTTTTAATCCGTAAAAATAAAAGACTATTAGTTCTCTGCCAATTAAAATGTACAACTAATTTAATAGGCCTTACTGCGCCTATGTAAATTTTTGCCGAAAGTAAGCTGAAAAAATAGAAATTTTAATTAATATTGACTTTTTCAGCGTTACTGCTGCTGATCCGTCTTTTGGTAATAAATTATTTGAATTTGCAATAATACTTTATATAGTGGGTTCGAAACGCCCAAAGATTTCCTCAACTTAGTCAGATGCAAATCCTCTGATCCGTCTCGGAAGATTGCCACAAACTTAATGATCTTTAGCTCGAGACCCCGCTTTATTTATACTCTGGAAATGTACAGAATAAATGGGGGCTCAGAAAAAAATTGCATGGCGTTGCATGTATTATGCTTCAGCTGTGCGTATTACAGCTGAGAACGAATGTGAACTCTGTACATCTGGCTGTACTGACGTACGTCAGATGTCAGTGATAATGATGTAGATGCTGTGCTGTCATCGTGGATATTTGGGTGAGTTCTTCTATTTGCTTTTTTTGTATTAGTATTTGAATACTAATTTGTTTATTTATTTTTCTTTTCCAGAATACAAATAATTTGGAGGAGTGCTGTGGCGATCTGGAGTTGGATTCCAGTAGTTTCAGGTAAGATTTCTTTTTATGGTAAAATTCTTGTAATTTTTTGTTTATCTTTTTAGTGATTGAATTTTTTGTTTATTTGTAGGTTCTTGTTGTAGTTTGGAACTACATCAAGAGAGCCCTAAAGGGCCAAGAATTTTATTTAAAAATAACTCGTCGCGGGAATTTTTAAATTTCAACTTGGGATACTTCCAGTGGTATGATTTAGATGTAAGTTTATTGCTCTGCGTCGGAACATCTTCCCGACTAAAAAAGGTAGGTTATATTAAAATTTAGAATAAATGATCAAAAGAAAAAGTCACGCGTTTTAATTTGTAGTTTAACCTTGATTTTTCCGTTCGCTAACTTAGTTAACCTTAAGGTGTCTCCTTCGTCTGTTGTAAGACGGAACTCCTTTTTAGCTGCCATAACTCTTATCCCAGGAATCCCCATAACCGGGGATCAATCAACATATTCGATGGTGGTTTGTGTAGTATATATCCAGCAGCTTCGCGCGCTTGAGGCTGACATGCTGACGGATGTATTGCCTCCTTCGGTAGAGCTGGAGTACTGGAAACTTCTATCATTGCTTCTTTTGGTGGAGCGGAGTCCGGAAATTTCCATTATTGCTTCTTTTGGTGGAGCTGAAGTACTGCAACTTTCTATTAGTTCCATGGTCTTTATCCGTTTATTTATAGGGCCTTCGATTAATTTTTTTCGTTTTGATCCTATCGGGGGTCTTTGTGGCTTGGTCGGAATTCTAATTCATGAACCTTTGATAAATTGTTTCACCTTTTCTGCCACTGGTACGGCTTCAAAAGGAGGCTCAAAAGCCTTCAACGTTTGTGGCGATTGATGCTGTCTAAGCTTTTCTTTCATTGGCGCCGTTTCCAAGTCTGGCATATCGTCAATCCACAGACAATCCTCGAGGCTTGGTAGTGAATCCATTAAAATAAAACAAAATCTTTTTTTAAACCTTTACAAGGCACTGGTGGTACTTTTCGGCTGATTTAACGCGCAACTTTATGTCAAATGCCTTTGGTATGAAGTTGCCTTTCTTTTAGTGTCGGTATGGCAGTGTTCTTAATGTATGGTTGTGGTTTTTGATTACCTGCTGAATTATGCCTTGTCTTTTAATTTATTTTCATTTGGAAATTTTTTTTATTTTTGTGCTCGAAGAATTGCATACATGTGAAGCAAAAAAATTATTTTAGTGCAATAGCTTGAAGAAATCTATTTACTGTAGCAAATTGCTGCTATACTACATGGTGCAGCACACGGATGATGTCAAGTTGCTGCAGTAGCAAATTACTATGAATTTATATGGTGTAGTATACTGATGTTGTTAAGTTCTTATAACCGCATGTATGGACAGTTGTTTCTAGTTCTGATAGTCAGTTTAATGATAGATTTTACTGACGGTCAGTGTTAACTGACTGACAGTTTTACTGACTGTTAGTTTTCCTGACTGGTATAATCATAGGAAGTTTGTATAATTTAGTGATGGGACGAGTTATCTGACTGGTGGGAGTTTTTACAGTGGGCACTCTGACCTTGTTGTCAGTGCCGGGGTTAATTTGTATTATACGACCCGTTGGCCATTTTGTTGATGGATATCGAAGATCTTGAATGAGAAGCAAATCATTGAGGTTGAGATTATTTTCTGGAGTCTGCCATTTTGTTCGAGTTTGTAAATTATGGAGATATTCTTTGGACCACTGTTTCCAAAATTGCTCAGATAAATATTGTACGTATTGCCAACGTTTTAGTGATGAAATGTTTTCTCCTAATGATGGCTCTGGGAGTGCTTTTATATTTCTGCCTGTTAAGAAATGACCTGGAGTTAATATATTATAATCGTTTGGGTCATTGGATAAGGGGGTTAGTGGTCTGGAATTGACGCAAGCTTCGATCTGACAAATGACAGTTGATAATTCTTCGAACGTTAACATTTTCTTCATATGGGATTTAATAGACTTGACGCCGGATCCCATAATCCTCCTAAGTGTGGTGTTGCTGGTGGATTAATATGCCAAGTGACACTTGTCAAATCTATGTCTTGTGAAATATCTTCTGGCAGACCCTTAATAATTTTATTAAGGTTATAAGATATTTCCTTGTTTGCGCCTACAAAATTAGTTCCGCAATCGGAATATAGATGCGAACCCCTTCCTCGTCTGCTTATGAAGCGCTTCAACGCAACGATAAATGCTGCTGTTGTCAATTCCGATACCACTTCGATATGTATGGCTTTAGTGGCCATGCACATGAATATAATTAAATACCCTTTAGTGATTTTGGCAGAGGACAGAGGACCAGCATAGTCGACTCCGGTGTGCTCAAATGTTAATGATGGCATCACTCTTTGTGGTGGGAGGTTTCCAATGATCTGTTTAGATGCTTTTGGGTTAACTTTTAAGCATGAAATACAAGTGCGAATTTTATGACAGATCGTATTTCGGGCATTTACTAACCAATATTTGTTCCGAAGTAGATTGAGAATTATCTGGGTTCCTCCGTGTAAAGTATAACGATGGATGTGATGTATTAGTATGTGGCAAACGTGATGATTACTTGATAGAATTATAGGATGTTTCTGGTCGTATGTTAAGATGGACTTTTCGACTCTGCCGCCAACTCTGATTAATTGATTTGTCTCCATGAACGGGTTAAAGGCAAGGATGCGGCTGGTTTTGGGGATAGGTTTTTTGTTTTTTAGGCTTTATTTATACTCTGGAAATGTACAGAGTCCTCATTCGTTCTCAGCTGTAATACGCACAGCTGAACCATAATACATGCATCGCCATGCAATTTTTTTCTGAGCCCCCATTTACTCTGTAAATTTCCGGAGTATAAATAAAGCGGGGGCTCCAGCTAATGATCATTGCGTTTTTGGCAGTCTTCCGAGACGGATCAGATTAATTCAATAATTTATTACCAAAAGACGGATCGGTAGCAGTGACGCTGAAAAAGTCTATATTAATTAAAATTTCTATTTTTTCAGCTTATTATATGCCGGAAGGTTATTTGAATTCCGGGTAAAATTTACATAAGCAACAGTGAGGCCTATTAAATTATTTGTACATTTTAATTGGCAGAAAACTAATAGTCTTTTATTTATATCGATTAAAGGCGTCATCTGCTGCGAAATTTTTTTTTTTTACTTTCTGGAATTATTTTATTATTTTTTTTTATTATTTCGTTTGAATTATCATTTATTATTTTATATTTTTTTTAGTTCGTTTTTTTTTTTGTTGAATTATTATTTTTTAATTTCAATATTATTATTTAAAGTAAATTATTATTTTTTAATTTTATTTGAGTTGAATTGTCATTTTTTGTTTATTAAAAATAATATTTTTGGGATAAATAAAGGTTTGACTAAATCAAAACATCAGTCTTCTCAGTTAACAACCCGGCACCTCCCCTTTATTTTGCTAAGCCCACATTGGGACTTAACACTGAGTGTCAATGATAGTGTCTCTTATTGCTGATTGCGTTTTTGAAAGTTTTACGTCATCAGTGTCAGTGGGATTGCTAATGAAGCAAACAGTTGTGTCGCCCTCTGCTGATACAGTCCTTCACTGATGTTATTTGTGCGCAGGGTTATGTCATCAAAGTGACCATCTATTTCTTGGAACGTTTTGTCAGCCCTTTCCTGATTAGTTTCCATTATATTTATTGTGGAATCTATTAACGACGTCTAAATTTTTAGGAGCGTAAGGAGGTGTTCTTATTTTCCTTTACTTTATACCGTCAATAGTATTGGATATGTCTTGTTATCAGTAGACATGTTCTGCTGCAGCCGATTAAATTGATTTACCAGGTTGACACATGAACCCGTCTGTTTGATTTGAGTGCAAAGGTGATCTAGAGTTTTAGTGCCAATTATAATTCTTTTAAATTTCATTCGGTATGTCAGCATTTAATAATAGACTACACGGTTCTATTCATTTGATATTATATTAGTAGTGCCGATATTCTCGAAATATAATCCAGGTTGTTATGTAAAAGGGGGTATTTCAATAAGCGGTCCTCTGATGATCATACAAGTTAAAAGAAGTGTGGTTAATGCGGAACTATATGAACGACGTGTCTTCTTTTCTTTGCTTTGTCTGCGAAAATGCCTTCCAGTAGCTCTAGTTATTACATTATCGTAGTATAAATTCTTGTAGTTTCCCCTTCTGCCAATGAAGCGTTTCAGTGTACCAATAAACGCGTTTGTTGTTAGATCACTTATAGTCCGAGAGATAGCGTTGCCTTTTAGGTAGTATTTTTATGCTGATCGATTGTTATCTTTTTCGATAGATCTGGTATGATTAATAAGTGACGGACCCGCGGTGGGTGTGGGACGCTGCGAAGGTGGTGTTTTTTTTAAAGTAATTGTATGCCGGCTGAAACTGTTTTCTATAAACAGCTGACATTATAGTGAGTTGAAAAAAAATCGTCAGCTGCATCGCGGAGGTGGGGCTATGCGTCAGCTGCTCGCATGAACTTGTAAAAAAAAACACACGTGAAATAAAGTAATAGTAATAGCCTGAGAACGCGTCGACGTAGAGAGTTGAAATTCGGTACATGGTGTTTTCATAGTGATAGTAAATGAAATTTCTAAAATGGATTAAATTAAATTAATGTACTGAAAAGTTCGTCAGAATAAAAAATCCTATAAAATTGTTGATAATCATTTTTACTGTCTGACGAACCGTTCTAGAAATATATGCGAAAAACTATTTCAACATTCAAACTTGGACAGATAGGTCGCCATACGAAATTACATATGGGCATTCATCTAGGGTATCATAAGAATTGGCCAGACAATCACAATGCTCGGCAATATGAGTGCTCTTCAGAACGATTTAAAAATTACAGTGCACATTGGTTCCGGGAATTCCCAAAGATTCGTCAATATTACAATGCTATATGAAGAAGTAAAAAAGCTAGAATTGTAGTAAGACCAATTCTTACGATATCCCATTCAAATTCTATAAGCGTTTAAGATCGACAAGTCTCTGAGCGCATATAAGAGACCTTACGCCACAATTACCGTATTTTCTTAGCGCATAGTACCGAAAGAGTTAAATAAAGAATCTTGAATATTTGTTAAACTTTAATCAAGCAATCGCAATTTAGGGGTTAATAAAAAAGATAATTAGTATCGAACTTAAGTGGTTTAACTTTAAAAGCAAGACCCTCCTTATCAAAAGCACGAGCGGCAATCCAACTTCTACTACATATCTGATATATGACTGACTTATATGTATTACTAGAAAAACATACATTACAAATTTTCATTTTTTCTGTGTATACTTAATACGTAGTCCATTTTAGTATTTTCATCGAACATATTATAAGTGACTGACTAAAATGAGTTGTGCTGAGCAAAATAGTTATTTTTATTGAAGGCTATTTTTTGACGTTATATTTAAATTCTCTCCATTATGTAATTAAAATATTTTTAAATTAAAAATTAAATAAAAACAGAATTAAATGAGACTTAAAATATTACTTATTTATTCATTCTAATTTAATAAGCATTTAGTTCTTAATCGAAAATTTCAATATTTTAATAATGAATTTTGGGACGAAATTCTAAGGAAAAAGTCATATTTTGGTCCACAGGTAACAGCTTCCAATTAAGTATAATTTCATTTTGTCAACACACGAGGCATAATTAGAAGTAAAGCAATTCAAAGAGCTAGAATTGGTCTAAGACCAATTCTTATGATACCCTAAATAAATCCCCGTATGTTGAGTGGTTTTCGGTAATATTTCTAGTACGGTTCGTCGGACAGTAAAATTATTATAGCCAATTTCATAGAATTTTATATTCTGAAGAACTGTTCAGAACAATAAAAACGTCTAGGACTGATTGTTATCACAGTCTACAATAAAAAACCTAAATTTATGAAAACAAAATTTTAGCCTTCTACCGACGTGTTCTCAGGCGGTGCCCAAATATGTAGTGAAACACGAAATTCGTGTATGGAAACCCTACGAAAGAGTTGCCCGATTCGTCCCATTTTCAAACCCCCTTTCCAAAGAAACGCCCGTGTGCAAAATTTCAGGACTTTAAGAGAGCGCGTTCTAGAGTTATCACGAAGACGGACAGAGCAACGGACAGACGCGCATAAAAAAATCAAAGTAACTCTGAAACTATGCGTGGCTATCGTATCCATTTTGCTCTACTAGCATTATTTCTGTACGTTACAAACGGAATGACAACCTTAGACTACTCTATGATTTCATTTAGGGTATAATAACTTAAGGGGCAGTTCAGTTTTAATTCGTGTACCTAATAAGTCAAATTTTTATTAAAAAATCGTTTTAAGGTTTAATCGAGTGTTTTTTGTAAAAATGTTACCGCCCTGTTTGAGACCAGCGCAAACATACGTGTGTAGCATTAAGCCGAACACACACGACTCGCGACGATCCCCGAATATTAAGCGAGTGAAGGCGAGGCGAGTAGGTACAGTGGGCACGGTAGTAACGGGGGGTCGGTTGTAATATCGCGAATAACTCTCCAAATGCACACAATTGTGTGACTCTTTATATGGGTGAGGTGAAGCCCTTGCATGTACGAGCTTGCTCAGTAGTCGTCCGTGTCACGCCGCGTGTGTTGGATGTGTCTAGTAGGAATTTTTATTCCTTTACGACTAAAAGTAAATATTTGATCCTATACTGTTTTATTTTATACTCTTCCTGTACGTGGTAGAGATATGTGCATTAGTTTATAAAAATAGTTGGACATTATAGAATAAATATATTATTGTTTAGCTTCGCTATCGTTATCCATTTCTTATAAAATTATAATAATATTGAAAAACAGTGATTGGGAACGGTTGTAACACTTTCCCTGTGTGTCGACTGTAACATTACAACCGACCCCATACATGCGTAAGACGTAGAATTATTGTCATGTGACCCTAACAAGGTATAAAAAAAGGGAAGCTTTTGCCGATAACGATGTCCATGGAGAAATGGGTTATAGAGCGCATAACAAAGTTTTCACTATGGAGCAGGTGAGAGAGGTGTCAAAATATTTAATCCGTTGCGCCGATGTATACTTTGGATTTACAAAGAAAGAAGTCAGAAAAATGGCGTTTCATTTAGCTGTGAAGTATGAGCTTGTTAGACCAAGTATGTGGGTTGAAAACGAAATGGCCGGGGAGGAATGGTTTCGTTCCTTCATGACAAGGAATCCAGAATTATCGGTAAGAGCAGGCCAAGCAACAAGTTTGGCGAGAGCTACGAGTTTCAACCAAACAAATGTTAAAGCTTTTTATGATAACGTAGAAAAAGTCATGGATCGTCATCATTTTGAGCCGCAAGATGTAGGTACAACGGTCCAAAAAGCTGATAGGATAGTAGCCAGACCTGGATCACGACAGGTAGGAGCCATAACCTTGGCTGAACATGGAGCGCTTGTTCCAGTAGCTGCTGCTGTAAGTGTAGCAAATTTACCAGTCGGGATGAAGGAGGATAGTTTTTTGGTCTTTTGGAAAAATTTTCAAAAGCATTCAAATGCTTCTTCATCTCAAGGTGTTACTATTGATCGACACTCATTCATCGCATGTCAACACAAAATCTCTGGACTTCTGCAAGGAGAACGGGTTCGTACTTTTATCATTTCCTCCTCATTCCACACACAAGCATCAGCCGTTTTATAAATCTATATTCGGGCCACTTAAGAAAGCTATTTACACTGCTCGCGATGCGCAACAATCCAGAAAAGCCAATGAAAATTTATGATATTCCTAGTATCATTGCTATCGCTTTTCCATTAGCTATAACTCCATCCAACATTCAATATTCCCATTTAATCGCAATTTTTTCACTGAACTTGATTTTTCTCCATCGTACGTAATGGACAAGCCAAATCCCAATGCTTTATCCAAGCAGTAGATGTGAATATTTCTAATCCTGATGACGCGCTGGCTGAATCTCAAGACCTCCAAGAAATTTTACTAGACCAATTGCCAGCTGAGCTTACATTATAACAGAGAGCTAAGACCCCTGTAAATGAACAAAGCTTATCAACTGAAGCATGGCAAGAGGCGAATTCTCAGCGCGAACTAGTACTGTCAAGTGCACCATCTGAAAATACACCATCGACTAACAAAACTGTTTTTTCACCTGAACTCTATAGGCCTCGCCCGTTCTGAAAGGAAGATTACAAACAGAGGGAGCAAAAAGAGATGCAGGACAATTTACACTGATACTCCTTAAAAGGAAGCTATAAGAAGTGAATCAGAAGCAACGAAAAAAAAGGAAGAAGCGTGCACAGTCGTTGAAAAAGAATTTGAAGAGTTTTCTTGACAAAAAAAAAAGTGCAAAGAAAAAGACAAGGACAACGCAAATAGAAAGAAAAGACACTCTTGCTCAGGACTCATCCTCTGAACATGGAGATTGTTTTTGTATTATATGTGTTGAAACTTACAGCAGGAGCAGGCCTGGAGAAAACTGGATACAGTGCGTCGACTGTAAGAACTGGGCTCATAAGGCTGCTTTTCTCGAGATCCATACTATGTGTACAATACTTGCGATACCGACTAATTAGGTATATTTTTGTTGTTGTTTTGTGTTTAGCTTCGAAAAGGTTTACTTTATTTTTCTTTGTGTGTTGTTAAATTTATATAGGTATGTTATGTTGAAGAACTTTTGTTTTAATCTACGTTAACTTTTTGCTAATAAACATTATTTTTTCTATAATTTTTGAAGTTTTACCCCTTGTTACAACCGTCCTGATGATGGGGTCAGTTGTTACATTTTACCTTTCACCTGTCAGACCTATTTTGTGAAGCCTAATCGTAGTTATAATAATAATAAATAATATTTTTTTTTATTTATATAGGCTCTTTATTTGTTGGCTCTTTGACTCTTTTCAAAATCCTTAAAACTAAGTGGCAAAAGGCTCTATAATGTGTATATAAAATGCACTAAATGATCTAAAAAAACAAAATTACAAACGTAACAGAGTCAATAGGGACAATAAAAATAAACTAGACATTAACAGTTAAAATAACAAAAAGGAGTAACATTAAATGCTCAATAGAGACTGTGTATAACGGACACTAAAAATTTTGATAAGCTCCTAAAAGGTAAAACAAAAAAGAAAATTTTTTAACTTTTCCAAATTTGACAATTAGGTATGTAGCAGTTCCCAGAAGTTCCAAATTTCCAAAACAATCTAATAAAAAGTGATTACCCAAAGCGAGCGAATTTTCAGCAAAATTTTTTTGTAATTTAGAACCGAGACCGAAACCGAATTAAAAACGAGAAATCGAACGAACGAAAAAATTTACCCAATACCGTTATAGAGTCCCGAGACAGCAGCCTGTAGTATCATAGACCTCTACAAACTGCCCTCATCATCCCTCCAGCTTAACAACTCTAACAGAGTGCTTGTCCATCCCACAACACGTGCAACGATTCATAAACGGGGAGAAGCCCCGTGGACTAGTGTTGCAAATGATGTGGCCTGCTATCACCAGCGAAAGATATGAGCTCCATCCTGCACCGACGATAGTGGTTGCCATGTGCAGTTGAATGTGTCAGCGTTCGTTGCCAGTAATTCAAGACGTAAACGTCTCTTCAATCTGTCAACGAAGTAGCGCTTAAGTGCTTGTGCGTGGTGTTGTGGGTCAGTGTTCTGATTCCCATCTCCGACTCTCATGTAGTACACATGAATTGTAGATTTGGCCAGTGTCAACACAAAGCTAATCAAACAATTCACACGGCTACAGACCTTTTTATTTATAGGAAGTGGTACACAAGATTTACAAATCTTTTGTTCGTACATACAGAAATTACAGTGGAATCTAGAAATTATAGTTATATATAAATTAGGTGATTAAGCAAATATTAACAATTTTAACTATTAGAGAAAGTTAATAATTAATACATAATTACGAAAATCTTAGAATATTCAAATAAGAAAATAAGAGAAAGTACATAGAAAAATTCAAGAATTCAATAAAGATAGATAGACTGCTACAGTAGCAATAGACTGCACAGATTGAAACTTAGAAAAGAGCTCAAAGTGTTCGCAAGATTACAAAACATGAGTTTTAATAATAGCTTTGAATACATAAACGGTGCTAGCCCCCTGCAAGCTAGAAGGGAGCAGATTCCAAAAGCGGGCAGCCTGAACAGGAAAAGAACTCTCCATGACCGTTCTGCTGAAACGGAGAATAATAATTTTACGGTTACGTGGAGATACCAGAAATTGGAAAAATTCTCGGAGATACTCTGGCTCATTGCTATTTAATATACCAAAGAGCAGAAATAAAATACTACGCTTTAAGTAGTTATATAGAGAGCAGCCAAGTAAGGCACTACTGTAAGGTGAAACATGGTCAAATTTTCTTAAGCCGAAAATGAAACGAATGCAATTATTGAAAGCTACTTGGACCCTCCGGGCGCATTCACTATCTAATTTGGGGAAGATAGTATTTCCAAAAGAGAAGTAAGGCAAAATTAATGTCTTCACCAGTCTCTGCCTAACGGACGTGTTAAAATACTCGCCGAGAGCCATAGCCCTCTTAAACCTGCATAGACTTTGCTAAGTAAGGCTTAAGTATTATCGCAACATTTCTTATCTGAGCTCATTACTATTCCCAAGCTTGTAACTTTATTGTGCACAGGCAATATAAAACCATTCAGACTTATGTCACGTATGTCAATTTCGTCCTGTGGTCGGTTATAGAAACAGATATACTGCGACTTTGCAGGGAGCAGTAACCCATACAGCCTAGACCATTCATGAATCCTCTCAAGATCCCGATTAATACGTTCGATGCAGTCCTCAGTGAGGCCAATAGGCCTACTTAAGTATAGCTGTACATCATCAGCATATAGGTGAATTTTAGCATCTTCAATAACATCAGGAAGGTCATTAATAAACAGGCTAAAAAGTAGAGGACCAAGTACAGAACCCTGTGGTACACCACATGAGATGGCCTTCAAGGCCGAAAAGTTATTATCCACCTTAACTGGCTGATGGCGATCACAGACGAACTCTTTTATCAAGTAAATAGTGGTTGCAGTGAATCTGTATTTGGATGCAAGTTTACAAAGCGGGAATTCATGGCCAACGCTATCAAATGCCTTAAGAAGTCAAGAAGTGTAAGCGTACTGAAATTATTGTCGTTCATGGCTATTCTTATATCTGTTGATATCTTTAATATAGCAGTTTCACAACTACAAAACGGACGGAAACCAGACTGCCACGGAGGCAACATCTGATTACATTCAATCCAACCTAGTATTTGAGCTATATATGAGCTTGTCTTGAATTTTCGATAAGAATGATAAGATACCGATAGGGCGAAAGTCACTATGTGTTTCAGCTTTAGCCTTCTAAGGGATTGGCAGGACAATAGGAGTTTTCCAGGCGTTGGGAAAGGTAGAAGAGGTAAAACAAGTATTCATGATATGAAGAATGTACTTATCAATCAAGGGAAGTAATAGCTTTATAAGGCGTGGTAGTAGAGAATCGAGTCCTGTAGCCTCCGATTTAACTGAGAAAATAGCAGAGATCAGCTCCTCTAAATCAATTCCTCGAAAGTAAAAACAGTTCTGGTAAATTTGTGGGACCCAAGTAGCATCGGAACTAGGAACGTGGTTATAGGTGACACTTGAAGCCAAAAAATGCGAATTCAGATCATCAGGGTTTAAATTACAAGAGGCACGATCAGTGCCATACCCACCAACCTTCCGAAGATAGCGACAAAGTACTTTGGGTTTTTGGTCTAAGTTAAACTTAGCACTGAAATAACGTCTCTTTGAATTTCTAATGGCGACCGTTGCTTTATTGCGAGCAGCCTTATACAGTATTCGACCTTGATTAGTTTTTAAACGTCTGAAGCGTTGATAAAGGAATTCTCTCTCCGCAATAAGTAAACGTACTTGGGGCGAGCAAGGAGGAGAAGATATCAACTTGTTGGTTCAATGTCACACGTTCATGTATTCCATCCCAAGGAAGTATCCCACATTCCTCAGTCAAAGCCACTACATCAATATACTTATAGTCTCGATAGAAATACTCCACCGTTGAGTCACGATGTAATACAAAATCATAGATCAAGAAAAGAATTTCATGATCCAAAGAACTGAATGGGGAAATCTGATTGAAGAATAATACTTTGCACATAACTGTTGCAAAGATAATGTCAAGCAGTGATGGATTGGTTGCGTTAAAGAAGGTGGGCTGGGAGTTAGTCGCATTCAGGTGAATTGTTTAGAAGAAATGTAGAAACTGATTAGCGATGGAGTCCGTGCGTAGAATATTTACGTTAAAGTCACCTCCCACCAGTACATTAGTACAACGCTTCGTAACACTTAATAGGCATTCTTCTAGTTCACATGCACATTCACAGCCAAATTTGGTCGGAGGACAATACACAGCGACCATTACACATTTTTACAATCCAGAAGAGACTTCCACACTCATGAACTCCAGGTCACTATTAACAGAGGAAAAGATAATTTTCGCCTTAAGGTTTTCCTTAACATAGATTGCCACTCCACCCCCAATGCGTGTTTTGCGATCATGCCGATATAATCTGTAGCCAGCAATATTGACCAGCGACGAAGGTATGTTGCCATTTAACCAGGTTTCACTTATTGAAATCACGTGTACCTCAACCTCGGCAAAAAGCTCACAGACTTCACCAATTTTGTTTCTAATGCTCCACGCATTGATCGAGCATATGTTCAACTCCACAGATTGGTTACAAAAAATCTTCAATAGAGTTCTCACCCTATCCAGGCCACCGAAGCTATGAGAACCATAGTAAACCACAAGAAGGGCACAACCGAAAATGCATAACGAGCCAACAATTTCAATTGCTACATAAAAAAGAGTAGGTACTATTCCATATCAATCCATGCAGTGAGACTAATAGGGAGAACTTAACTAATAAATAAGTACATGAAAATTCTAAGTAAATTGAGGTAATTAACATTTTGGGCATAATTCAAAAAAGCGTATAGACTTCAAAAAAAAAAAAAAAGTGTTGTTAAAAATTATTCAAAGAAAATTAATAAAATATAAAAGAATAATAAAATGCATACAATTTAATCAGCTCCATCCGTGCATAATGATAACTTGGAACCTTTAGTCAAGGACAGTAAACAATTGTTCCACATTTGATATTTTTACTGGGTAACTTTCCAATGTTTTTTTGACGTAAACAGAGCCATTCCTAGTGAAGACAGTAGAAATTTTCAGCATTCGACGCTGTTTTAGTGCCTCTCGCAGTAATGATTTGTTACCAGGGGTCAGGCGCCTGAAAGGCGCACAACAAACTTCAATCGGAATGCATCGAAAAATCTGGATATAGGATGCTTAAATACACTAGCAATGTCTTTTACAATGTCAACAACCTTCTCATTGGGACTGCTGGGGATGCCCCTTATGATCACGTTACCCATTCTGTGTGCCTGCAGAACATTATCAGCTTGCTTCAGTATAGACTTTTGATTAACCTTCAGCTCCAATATATCACTCTCACACTTAGTCAGGCGATCATTTAAAGAACACATTGACTCTTCAATTCCCTTTCTAATCCGCTCCTCAAACTGTTGGAAAAGATCAGCCACGTTATTAATCCTTCGTTCAAGCTGGGGAAAGAGATCATCCATTTTATTATTGAGTTGGACCATCAGAAGTTCATTCCCCTCTTTGATACTAATTGTGGATGATTTAAGAGCAGCATCAGCACTACTGGTAGCTTGCTGCAGCGCCACGCGTCATTAGATTGGTTGCAAGTTCAGATGCAGCATTTGTGCGAGATTTCTCTTTATGTTGCCCCATCGTTGCCAGTTTTTTATTTTAGACCAAATAGTATAGTGAAGTTAGAGAGTAGCGGGACACAAGCACGTAGAAATGTATGTACACGGGTTATGGACTGCTAATAAACTTGAAGAATCTTGAAAATTCAATCACGTTTCTTGTAACAAACCAATTCAATTGATCACCGAATACAAAGACTTTACAAAGTTACATATCCGAGAACAATATGTCACTCACCTTAAGAAGTTTCAACTGTAATCAGCAGGGACATGTTCATGTTATGTTGATTCATGTGTCAGATGCGGCAAAATGGAACATTTAACAAAATTAGTCCAGGACTTATACTCTTCACCGAGCAAGTATTGAGTATGCGTTCCAAAATTAACGATTTTGAATACGCATTTAATTATTTAATTTCGGTATTAGTTTGTTAAAGATGCTCGTCAGAGGACATCATACATAGAAGGTCTGTTTACAATAATAGATACCGGTAGCTCTACCGATTTTGTGCTACAGCGATTTGGATCCAACATTGAGAAACTAAAATTTTCTTGGGATCAATAGCAATACAAATGATAGATTTCAAAGGTACTGAGATATCCAAATCCCACAGCCACAGGATGATATTTTAAGAATTTAACTAATGTTAAATCGATATTTAATCGTAGATTCAGGACTACATCAACTGAAACCGCGAAAGATATTTTATTTGACGCGAGTGATTTTCATGCCTATATTTTAAGTATGAAAGCTTTGGACGAACGTGATAACATGAACTTAATAACTCAATATATTCACCTAAAAGAGCGTATGGGTGAAATCGTATTGAAAGGAGGTGAACTGTTTTCGTCAGTGTTACCATTCATTGGTTGCAAAGTGGAAAGTGCGGTATATACAGTAGGTGGAAGGTATATATATGTACAAGGTATCATACAGTCATTGACACGATTATTCGGACAATACTATTTTCAGGCTTCCATTTTCGACACAGAAGATAATAAAAGGAAGAGAGAGACAAAAGAAGCATGTCACATTTATATCAATAGGAAACACCTAATCAACATCAGACAAGATACAGAATTTATACACAAGGATTATTACATAATTCTAAATAAAATGAATGGACATACACACAACGACCAAAGAAGCACACATCAAAACCAAGAAATCCATACAATAACACCACTCACACAAACCAACGAGCACACACACCGGCACACACGACACCACAGCAGCTGATGCAGCTCAGTACCTTTCTAGTCTTTAATTTTAAAACGTATTTATCTGTTTGTGTTAATTTATTTATTTTTTGTCGGTTAATTTGTTACATAAATGTAGTGTTCTTCGTCATTTTTTATAAGTAGTTTTGTTCACATAGTATTAGAGGTAATTCAAAACATTTAATATATTTATATTCAAACTTTTTCTTCAACATGCTAGACGTCTGAATAAATGTGTACAGATCCCTTGAAAAGGACTCTAAAACTCAGAGTCGAAACGTCGGGTAAATTTGAATAAACTACTAAAACAAAGTTTCGAAGTTTTTTCTCACTGATTGGAGATCCCCAAACAAGATCACATCGTTTCTTGTAATAAAAAAAAATGTTGACTTTAATTCACATAATAATTTAATTTAATATATATATAATATATAAATTTAGTTTCATATGTCGCTCACCGATACTAATCTACACACATTAGAATTTGATGTTAATATGGGGCGTAGGCCCTTTCTCTTTCCGTTTTAAGAACATTTTTTTTATAAACAAGTTGAAAGTATGTAATTCAGTTTATTTACCACAAAATAGAAATTTTGGCATCTTTGATGCTCCTAGACAATTTTTTAATTACGCAAATAAATTTATATGCTACATATTTGAAACTTAATTCAATAAGGAACATTACACTGAAAATGAATTTATATAGTTTCCGTACACCTACTTACACAAGTGGAACTCGAAATAGAAAATCGAGCTGCCCTCATTATATGATCAGTGAAACGTACCTAGGATATCCAGGTGTCGCACTTACAGTATAGGAGATGAAGGAAATGCGATTAACCTATGTACAGTTCAATAATGTGTTTAAATGGATAATGTGTTTAAGAGGCATGAGAGATTTAAATTTCATGTCACAGCAAACGTCTTAACACTTAACATTAAAAGGAAATAAACTTTTCGTAGCGACACTGTCCACTAGGAATCCACTCTTTTCTACAATATAAGACGTATCCTTTTCCTAGATTTTTGCTTCCTTTGTATTGTTGTTGTTAAGTTTTATTCAGATATTATTTACTATTTGTTTTACTTGTTTTTCTTTTTGTGTTTTTTCGGGCATTGACTATTTTAAGAAATCATAAGTGTATACATTTTAATTTTATTAGAAGAAAAAAATTGAAAGTATCTTTACACTAGAGAAACCATCAGTTTCTTATATAACATTGGATTTTAATATGTGATTTATACCAGAGAAAAATACAGTTTTTAAATATAATAACCGTCTGAAGTAATCAAATTTAATTGTTTTTTATTGTAGAAAGCACCCTGCTTGCACAATTCTAATCTGCAGATTTCACTTTGGCATCCTGTACACTCACCACAAACGCAAGATAATGTTGGGGCACACTGACCAAACTGTGGTACTCCACTTGCTCCAATGTCACAGTTGTCTCCAATCCCTCTGAAGCAGATGGCGTGTCCGCAAATATTTTCATAGGTTCCATGCTTACAAGTATCAATATTATCGCTTGCTGTATACTGACAATAGATAGTTTTGTAATTGGCAGAGTGAGATCTATAAATAATAAATAGTAATTAGTGCTGATTACAACATATTTGTCGAAGATAAATTTAATTTTTTGTATGCACCTATACTTAATCATATTTTCCGTAAGATGGAATTATCTAATACATATGTATGTACTTACATTGTTCTTGACTCTGTTAGATTGACAGTAAGCAACAGCAAACAAAGGACTATGAATTTGTTAGATATTTTGACACTAATTGAGAATGCCCTTGACTCCATTTGATTGTTTTACACTAGTTATACCTTAATCTCACAGCCTTCTCTAAGGAACTGATAAAGAAACGTGTAACACTTATCCCTTTTATACAAAATTTCTTGCTAAATTAATTTTATACTAGAACCTACGTAATTTAAAATGCTTTCGAAGCTTTTGACTTTGATTTTTTAACTCGTCTTGAACATCTTACTGTGTCAGGAGTAAATTAGTCATAAAAACATGAATTAATAAATAAAAAATTAATGCAAATCAATTAAGTATTTAAATCGATGTCCCATAACCATTTAAGTGGAAAATTAAATCCGCCGCACTGACGGCATTTTGCAAGAAAACAGTGCTTTGCTTTAACAAGCTTTTCTTTAAGTTTTTATGTAAGAAGACCGTAACCCGCGAATTAGAATTAGAATAGAACTAGAATTAACATTTATTGATTGTACACAAGATATTATATCTTATATATATGTAAATTAATAAAGAGAACAAAGTAAGTATATAGGCATAAAGCAAACCAAAAGAGAGCAACGGAGATGACATTATAAAAAAATCGACATCCTAAATGAACTAAGGTATATAAAGCAAATAACATAACTAAAACTAATAACTAATAAACTAACAACTAACAAAAAATAAATTAAAAGAAATAAAACTAAAAAAAAAAACATGTGAAGCTAAGCACATAAAGATACAAAAACTCAAAATAACAAAACCGCGAGTTTCCATGTTAAAAGAAATAATTAAAAATACATACTCAATAAAAACAAACCAAACTTAAATAAAAAATTAAAAAAATCCAAACAAGCTGAAAAAGAAGAAGAAAAAAATTTTCACAACAAGGCAAAAACTATAATAATTTGAGTAAAATTTACAATATAAATAGAAACAACAAAATGGCCAGAGTCGGAGATGTCGTGACGAACATAGCTGAAACCGAATGATATTTAATTATTTACTTTAATTTAATATTCACCAGAGATAAGGTAAAAGTGATTTAAACTTATCGTGGGAACCAGCACCTTGAATGGCTACAGGTAGTTCATTCCATGAGCGAGCAGCCTGAACGAATTAAGAGCACTCTAGAATGGACCTATGGAAACGTGGAATGAGAAGATTGTGAATTCGAGAAGTATTTAAAAACTGCTGTTGATCGTTCAGGATAACGTGTGGTCCTAGTAGTCAGAGTATACAGAAAGACCAGCATGCTCATCGCACGATGGTCATCTAGAGAGCATTCCACCAGATGCGATCTCAAGTGTTGGACGTGATCAAAGCGTCGAAGCCCAAAAATAAAATGGATACAGTCGTTAAAAGCGACGTTGAGCCTGTGAGAGCATGAGCTGTCGAGATTGGGAAATATTAAGCTACCAACATTAAAATGAGGAAGAAGAAGTGTTTTGACTAGTCTCGCATGCATATCTCTCGATAAAATATCAGCTGATAACCAGAGTTGACGAAGGCCTCCATATATTTTCTCAACATGAGGTACAAAAACAGCTCATAGTAGAGTTGATTACTACTCCCAGATTTTTAACGCGCTGCACTAGAGAGAGTAGAATCAATTAGTATAACCCCAGGAAAGTCATTGATGTTGGAAATATCGTTGTTATGAAGAGCCATGTATTGACACTTGCCAGGATACAGCAAGAGTTTATTTCTCATCGACCACTGGTATATTCTATTAGAGACATCATTTATGCATGCTAGGCAATCCTTCATCAGTCCAATTGATCTACTGAGATAAAGCTGTGCATCGTCTGCATACAAGTGCTTTTTAACGTCTTCAACAATATTAGGAAGGTCATTTATAAAATTACTGAATAATAGAATAAAATATACAACCTTGCAGAATTCCACACAGGACAGGTAGAAGGCTAGAAATAAAATTATTCACTTCTACTTAACTTTTACTGACATCTGCTCCATAAAAAACTATGCAGCAATTCGGTAGCTGAAGACGAAAAAGTGAGCAGATAACTTAGACAGCAGAATTTGTTGATTTACGTTGTCAAATTCCTTTGATATATCATTAGTACCCTTTAGCAGGGAAGTTTCATAGCTATGCTGGGAGCGAAATCAGGACTGCCATTTCGTTAGTAGTTTGTTTACATCCAAATGTTCGAGCATTTGAGCATGCATTAACTTTTCCAGAACTTTGGAAAAGAAACAAAATATACTAATGGGTAGGAAATCGCTCAACTCTTTAGGACACAATTTCTTGGGAAGTGCGAGAACAGTGGCTACCTTCCACACATGCAGAAATGTAAAACAAGTCAGACATGAATTCAGAATATAGACCAGGTGGCTAATAATCATAGGTAAAATTAATTTAACAAAACGAGGATATATTTCATCTGGGCCTACCGAAGTAGATCTTATAGAGAAGATAGCTTTCATTACTTCGTCAACATCCATAAACCTGAAGGAGAAACTGAATCCCAGAAAATCAACAAAGTGAGCTCGATCTTCCGCCAAAGCCTGGACAATATTCTAAGTAGAGGTGAAGAATTTATTTAAGTTATTGGGGCATAAGTCGCAAGTACGACTGACATCAGACTGTTCCAAAGGCTCTTCCCAGCTAGAGTTTATGAGGACACTTACTTCATCCCTATCCAAATCGCCGACTACTCAGTATTCAAATGCCGAGTAACATCGCTGCAATGTGCCCATGATGTGCCTATCGCAATAGTGGGGAACACTTTTCCAGTGTTTGTATACTATCTGGGACCGTAGTGGCTACATGTCCCGAACGTGACAATTATGTATACTTGAAAGTGGCAGATTCATGTCGTGCGATGTTCCCGTCCATAAAGATCGGAACTTAATTCCTAAGGAGCAGTGTTTGTTCTTCCTCCGTGTTGGTATTCTTTAAAGTTTTTATATGTATTAACTTTGACAGTTTTGGATAATGAGCATATGTGAACCAACTTGAACTTATGTATAAAGAAATAAATTTTCGATGTGGTAGAATTATATTAATGTAAGAACCATTTTTCATAGTTATATTTCTGACTGCCTCTGTGGGAAAATTAGCTCGGCAGAAAATTTTATTGCTGAAATATCGTACAATATATCGAAAAATTAGAAAGCGCCTGGTTAGAAATCCCCGATTATGTATGTAAATAGGTGGCAGTCAGTATGAAGTGGCCTCAATTTGGCGACTGCAAAGTTCCAGCCACCTTAATAAAAGGCAATTTCTCTAATGCCGTCAGTGTATGTTCAATTTCAATGTTTCTGACTCCATAAACATTTCACATGTACTCAGTAAGATGACCACTCGGCAGCTGATAAAACCTTAGATTATATAACAAAAAAGAGAGGCTATGAGGAAGAAAAACTTAACAATTGTTTTCTTCTTATTATTCTGCTAAGAAGCTCGGATTTTAGAACAATATTTTTTTGTTATTGCCACGTTTAATAAAACAGTTGAAACCACTTCAATATGGCGAAATTTATATGTGATAAATGATGGCTGTTGCCACTTTCCAGTTGCCATAAATTGTTTCTTTAAGATTGTAAAATTTAGATGGAACAACGATTATTGTTCTCACGCAGATATTAGAGATGATATTTCGGTAAAGAGTCGTTGCCCTTGACTCTTTCCCGAAATATCATCTCGAATTTGCGTTTGCGTTTGCGTTCCTCAACGGATCAGAGGAACTTGTCAGTCATGCAAGTGCTTGATTAAAGCACTGACAATTTCAACATGATGGTGAACGGAAGGACTCAAATAAATGTCACCCCAATTCAAGAACCTGCATTCGTCTCCACGTTCCGACATTTTTACGCCATTACAGTTTCGAAATAACACCAATTGAGGCTGTGGAGTGTACAGAGGTTGATCATAGCACATGAGTATGGTGCCATGATGGAGAAAGCTTGGCGCACAAAGCTGATTGTGAAAAGAGACAGGCTCCTCAGCAGAACTGAGAAACAAATCCAGCAAAGAAGGATTGGCTGAGTTCATAAAAGTTTGGATAGTGCTGACGATTTCTAGTTCTGATATTTGGATCAGGGATAGAAAATGTCTAGCACATGAATCGCTGCGGAGAACGTCAACATTGAAATCGCCCTCTACGACCACATTGCTGTAAGTATGAGCAATATGAGAAATGCCTTCCTCAAACACTTTGATAGTTTCGGCGTTATAAACGCCAGGTGGACAATACACTGCTGCAAAAGCACACCTCGCCATACCAATACAGACATCAACCAGCATGAATTCACACCTTTGCGTAGATGAAGAGCTTATACTCTTGGTCCTATAGCAGTCTTTGATATAAATAGCTACTCCTCCTGCTGTTTTTGCAATCATTTCGAAATAACTTGTAGCCATTAAAAGAAATAAGAGATGATGGTATATGTTCCTGCAACCATGTCTCACTGACCAAAACAGCATGCACTTCTGACCATGAAAATATTGGCCTAAGCTCATCCGCTTCTGGCTTTAAGCAAACAAACATTAAAACCCAACGCCTTTCCACAGAAAATATTCCGTCAAAAATACACTCTCACTCCGTTCATACTGTGAAATTATTCATAAGTAAAATAACATCAGTGCCAGAACCAACTGATAAGGCCAAGAAGTTTCGTTAAGGCAACGTGATTCCTCTTGGTGTTTTCATTATTTAGAATGTCGCTCAACACGAGAAAAACAGTTCCATAGACAGACTTCCCCTCGGCAAAAACGACACGACAATAACAGGGACATATAATATATTAGGAGCACAAGAGAACAGATGCTACTACAATTACGTTGACAAAATAATAAAAATAGTTTCTATGAAATAAAAAATATACAACTAAACTAATGACTATTGAGATATTGATATTCCCTAATGGTAACCATTGTCCATTTAACTAGCGCCGGCCTCAGAAGATGATGAATCGGCTATACGCAGTCCGTTAAGGTCCATGACCCTTTTTGGTTTATTATTCTCTTTAATTTTGATAAATATGATACTTTTTTGAGTGAACACAGAATGTAGTAAGCCCCATCTGCGCAACAGAAGCACCTTTAGCAATAAAGTCTGGTTTTTAGGTATTAAACTACTCTCATTTACAAAAATCGAACCCTTCCGTCCGTCGAAAAACCCTCAACTTGGCTGAGCTTCACTCCTCCGTGCTTTTTAAATAAGAGATAAAAGCGCCCTGTTCGCTAAAACCCGAGAACTTCACCAGAATTGGAACTTTTAATATACCTTTTAGCTTGACATTTACAGGTTTCGAGGTCGGACGAAAAACATGAACGTAGGGCGAAACATTATGGTCATTTACGGCTGAGATATATTGCATTATTTTTATGGAATTTTCACCGGCTTTAGTAGAAATTCCATTTAAAGTGACATCTGATAGGCGCTGAGTTCGAAGGAGATCATCATTATTGTGTAATAGTGGGGTATATCGTAGCTCCAGCTCAGAGAATTTTATTTCTAGTGCACTCAGTCGAAAACAGAAAACGCTCATTCAACCTTGTTTCAAGATCGTTGGCATCGGGGCCATGCACAGCCACCAACAATCAGGTTAGATGTTGCACTAAGTGCTAAAACTGAAGCGAAACTCACCGAATCCAAACCCTGTTTCTATTTGCTTGTTGTCTTCGCAAAAATCACATGTTTCTCATGTTTTCCCGCCATTTCCTGAGATAGATACCGAACTACGAGCAATGATAAACAAGTAATTTTTATTCAAACTCGCACTTTAGATTTCATCTAGGCTATAAAAACCGAAAAGGAAGATTTAATAAATAAATTAATCAAATTATTTCATCATTTCAATAATTTCCATTAGCTAATCATGCTTGAAACATAATAAGAAGGCAAAGGAACTAAAATCCTAACTCTCGACACAATTGCAACAAATTGCAAGAAAATCTTAATAATAATAATAATAATTTTATCTATCCAACCACGATTGGCACTCCCGCACGCTTAGGAACTACAATCCAGCATTCACAAACGTAAGTCGTAATCGCAACTAAACGAGATTTACGCAGTTCATTTATATCACAGAGAAGTTTCGTTCATTCAGAACTTTCGAGAACGAAATTCTATACTGGGGAATAAAAGCTGCAGAAAAAATTGCGAACATGCACCAGCTTGGGTGGCCACCGATATACTTAACTAGACCCCAGCTGATTAGACTGAACTCAACGTAACTTTGAATTTTGCTAACCTACTTCTGAGCTCGACTTTCCTTCAACACTTTTATTCCCCAAACCTCTTAACCTCTTAAAAGTAAAATTTATCCATTGGTGATTTGACAATTACTTTTCATATCGACTCACTCGAGCACCGTGGCAATGCTGGATGCCTTTCGGTCGATATCGCTACATGCATAGCCAATGTTCTGATGAAATATCTAGTCTGATCCCTTGTAGTTTAATTCCTACACTTAATACTCGCGCTGCAAACCGCGCTCATCCTTTCATCCTTCAAAATACTTTTGGCCGTACAGTACAATTCCACGATACCTGTATATCCCGAACTGTGCGAATGTGGAACACTCTACCATCTTCTGTTTTTCCTCGGGCTTATAATCTGCGAAGGTTCAAGAGTGACATACATGAACACCTCCGCCACTTTCCTCATGTGCCCTAATCCTTTCCTTATCCATGCCGTGCTTTGCATCATAGGGTATCCCCTGAGCTTGGCTTAATATAATAATAAAAAAAAAACAAATAAAAAATAAAAGCATTTATGGGGAATACTATTTTTGCTAAAATCTCTTAAGCTAACGCGATTCTTTTGAACGTGTTTAAACACGTACAGACATTTTCTCAGCCGGAAATGCGAATTAAGCATTTCTCGACCTTGAATACCGAAGAGGGTACACATCAAGTAGAATTCGATTTAAAATCTCGACCGACTTCTGTCTTAAAAATCGAATTTTTTTTTTATATTTCCTGGTGTTCGTTGCGACTCGGGATCGCGTTTGGTGTAAATACGGGAAAAGATATTATAAAAAGGTTGTATAAGTTAATATCAAGTTAGCATTAGTTTAAATCTATTATTCTCGTATCTTCATTCATTCTTTCATATATTCACGTCATTTTAGATTAGTAATTAAAAATATTGCGTTACCTTCATTTGTATCATCTCGAAATTCACTTCATTCAGTATTCCCACGATAATTTCAGCCAGATGAAATATGATATCAACACCTGATAAGAATCGCTAGCTGAAGGAGAAGAATGTGGGAAGGTGAAGTTTATTTCCTCAAATTTTTATTCCACCTGCTCCAAGTGTAACCTAACATGATTTTATTATTATTCTAGCAAGTAAGTTATTATTTAAATAACGTAGATGTAGAATAAAGTACAGTTTTTATTCCAACCGCAGGAGAGTTCGGGTCTTTCATTTTTAACCATTTCAATTTTGTTATCAGAGCTGCCAATGTTAGTACTTCCTATACAAAGTCAGGGTATAACACTTTGACTAGAACACGGCAAAAAAGGATGGTGCAAAATTGTGAAAATTTTCAAGTTATAAGAAAATTGTAAAATATTTGTGCACATAAATAAAAAAACAAAGGTGACAACAAGTGGCTGGAGTGTTTTGTATTTCCTCGAACGTAACCAATATCCCTAAGCATTGGAAACATGGTAAGGGGGATTGAAGTGAGCACCCCTTTGATAATAATACAGTACCCCCAGTGAGCACCCCTTTGATAATTATACAGTACCCCTATCACGCCCAGCCCTCACTAGAGGGGGTTAAACATTGCGTGAGTTTACAATCAAACGTCATTTTTAAAAAATATATACCATATATCAAGAATAGAGCAACCATATTTTTTGATAAGAATATCAAATGAAGCTAAATATTTTAAAATTATATGAAAAGAAAAATACAGCAACACCGAACGACCTTTTTTTCAATAATAGTATTATTTACTATTGAAGATCTCTAGAAGTTTTTTTTTTTTGTTTATATTTTGCAGCCATAAGCCTTATCTATCTACGTGCTAAAGTTGCGATAGTACCTCGACTTCATTTTGAAGATAATTAATTTAAAATTTCTTTTCAGTTCTTTCTCTCGTTAAAAGACCCTTAGAAAAAACAAAAAAATTAGCTAAATATCTGCTTCGTTTTAAAAGTTTAAAATCTTCATTTTGCAAGAGAGTGCCACGTAGAGCACTTATTGTGCTCTCGAAATTAAAGTTTTTCACTTTTCGGATAACATAAAAATATTAATAACTTTTTAATGGAAACATATATTTAGCTAATGTATATTTGTATAGAACTGGGTCAACCGAAAAAAAATATTAGTACAAGGTGTAAAAGCCTTACGGGATCAAGAATAATTTTGTATGAATTGTTTTGCAAGAATTCAATTTAACGCTGGCTAACTTAAGCATTTGACCATAAATCGTAACATGTTGAATAATATTAATTTGAAATAAGTGCTCAAGTTTAATCCTGCGACATTCTTGAAAGTATGAGCAGTTAAGTGACTTCACTTCTTCGAGAAATGAGAAAGTTTCAAACGTAAATTTGAGCTATTTTAGACGGAGGGTTGACTAGAGTAAAACTGTGTGTAAGGAATCTATTTACACACTCGCATTCCATCCTGCTTATTTACCGAGCCTGTAAACCTCTTTACACATCATTTGTTCAATGGTTAAGTTAAAGTGACAACGAAAATATCTACAATATGCCAAACTCAGACTAACGATGATGATCTTAAAAGTCTATTTGGCCCGATTCTGCTAGCAAAACGGTGTTCTGCTACTGCTGGCGGTACTATCAAGGAGAGGAGAAGACTTTAAACAATATAAATCTAACAACGGCAATTATTAACAAGTCAGAAAGCTAGAATTGGTGTAAGACTGAGGTGTTATAAACAGGATGACAAACTTAGTATACCCCTTAGATTTCATCTATGGTATAAAAAGTATTGATGCCAGTAGGACGGAAAAAAATTATTCCGCATAGCTTATAAAACTTTTTTGTCGGAAAATTTTCCAAAGTCGGAAAATTCTGCATTTTTCCTTAAACAGATTTATCACTAATCATACCGATGATTTTCCCGCTTTTCCGGGTTTTCAACGGAGATTTCCACAAAAGCAACTTTATGCAACTCATTTTGCTCTACAACTTTGTCTTAGGTTGCAAAACGCTCAAATGCTTCCTTGGTCTGAAAAACTCCGGAAAAGCGCTTTACATGAATTTTCCTCAATTTTTTCTGCAAGTTTTCACCATTGTCGGAGCGAAAGTAATGACGCCAGTTGATCCTGCATAATTTAGAATACTTTTTGACCAGAAGATTTTCCGGAAAAGTCGGAAAACTCCGAAAAATCGGAAAACTGCATTTTTCCTGAAACGGATTTATCACTAATCGAATTTGTACCAAATTTTCAAATGATTTTTCCCGATTTTCCGGGTTTTCCATGGAAATTTCCGGTTCAAATTTTGATAGGTTCAATTGTCACCTGACATGAACCTGTGTGCCAAATTTCAGCTCGGTGTGATGACGAAAAGTGGGTCTGCGAGGATGTCAAAAATAGTAAAAAAGAAATAAATAAATAGACAGACAAATTCGTGTACGAGTTAAAGGGAATGGCCTCAAAAAGATTTGAACGATATTGAAATCAGTCATCTGAGGGAAGGTGTCATTGCAGGGCGGCCAAGTTGTGGGATAGGGCTTTTCCATGAAAAGTGAAATTAAAAAACATATTGGACAAGGCGCTGGAGGCTCAGTGGATAGGGCGCAGAGTTTCAAATGTGATTATGTAGATTCGAATTTTGTTGGTGGCCAAATATTTTTCCCTATTCCCACATAAATACTGACAAACGCGAATTTTTTTGTTAGTCCATAATTGCGCCGCTCAGAAGCCAAATCCATTTCTGAATAGGTTGTTACTATGAGTACGTACGGATTTTTCAAATTTAATTCTTTACGGAAGCAAGTCTATGAACTCAAAACTTCACTCTACTTTTCAGTACATAGTAGCTAAATTTTGAGTTGATGTCCTTGCTTCCGAAAAGGATTAGACTTGAAAAATCCTTCCGTACTCATAGTAAAAACAAATTCAGTAATAGGGTTAATCAATTTGGCTTCTGTGTAACTTAATTCTAATCACTATTTATTTTCTGATAGCGTTTATATTCTCTGGAAAATTAAAGCACATTTTGCAACTTATTCAAGAATAATGTCATTAAGTGCGTAATAAAGTTCAAACTCCGCACCACATTAATCAATAATTTTGCGCCTAATGCTTGAATTTCGGGATATTACGGTTTATTAGGTTAACTAAATTGTATGGTTTATTATATGTAGATTTAACTTCATATAATGGGTCCCGAAAAAAATGACTAAAATTGACTTATGATGAATAATGATTTTAAAGGGCCGCTTAAGGACTCGGACTGCCGAGAATTATTTTGCGAATACTAAAGGATCGCTTCATTTTATTGCCAATCAGAAAACAATCAAATGAAATTTACACGTGCATGTTTCAAAAGCAAAACAGATTAATCGTTGTCAAACTGCACACTTACCTACCCTTAAGAATATCTGCAATTGTTTTCAAAATACAAGGTCTGTGATAATAATGGGAAGAAAGTTTCAACTGCTGTTGTGGATGGATACTTAAACTCCTCCGGTTTGTATTGACTCGTTTTATCGCTGCGGGTGCTATTTACCTTTTTAACAGGAAGGTAAATGCTACCATAAATAATAATAATAGTAATTAATTTTTAAGATCTTATATTTAGATACTTTTAATAGGATTTTGATTTCTATTTTTACCAGGGATATTTTCTTATTTGGTTTTTAATTATAGGAATAATTCATCACATGCTTTTCTGCCATCATTCATTCTTAGAGGAATTGTCCATTTCTTGAAGTAAAATCAAGATCACGAATTTCTTTTCTCAGATCACAGATCTGGTAATACTATAAGAACGTATTATATCTTACGTAATGACGTCAAGATTAAAGATTTGTGAGATGTGTGGGATGTATCTATGGGTAGTCCCCTATCTCCAATATTAGCGGACATTATAATGGAGGAATTATTACCGATCTCTATCGATAAAATGGAAATCAAGCCACGTATTTTAATCAAATCTGTTGACGACCTTTTCTCCATATTGCCACATCAACATCTGCCTGCTATACTTAAAAATCTTAATGGTTACCACCCTAAACTACAGTTCACTCTAGAAGAAGAAAGTATGGGATCTCTAACGTACTTAGACGTTAAAGTCATAAGAGAAAATAATTCAATAATAACGGACTGGTACCAAAAACCGAAGGCGTCAGGTAGGATTTTGCACTACAAATCTTGTCATCCTGAGCACCAGAAAATAAACACAGCCAAAAACTTTATCGCCAGAGTTTTAAAGCTTAGCCATGAGTAATTTCATAGAGTGAACACAGAAAAGATTCGTAATATATTGGGCGAGAATGGCTTTCCGAAACCAGTAATAGGGAGGTTGTTGTTCCAACATCGCATACACAATGTTGTGGGTAGGAATAGTAATGAATCGGGAGGTTTGTTAAAATTTAAAGGTGCAACATATATTCCGGGGTTCTCTGAGATGATTCAAAAAATCCTCAAACCACAGCATCACCAAACTAAACTAGATTTCAAACCGCTCAAAACATTGAAAAAAAATGTCACCAAGTTAAAAGATCCTACTCCAATGAACTACGTTCTGATGTTGTATACAAAATTCCTTGCAAAGGCAATAATAACACGAACTGTCCGATGAGCTATGTTGGAACAACAGGGCAATTCCTAAAGAATAAGACTTCGAATCATAAATCCGACTTAAAAGGCGGAAACCATAATAAAACCGCTATAACGACTCACTGTGTATTATCAAACCATGCTCCAGATTTTGAAAATACTTCTATTCTAAATCATTAAAAGAAGAGACTATTAATAGAAGCACTATATATTCAAAAAACTCCAAATACAATGAACAAAAAACAGATACGATAATATCAATACGATTTACTGCGCTAACTTGGAGAGCTTTGGAAAACGTTAAAGCAACTCAATATTAGTTGAATTTGACGAGTGGTTGGATAACCTCCCACAACACTGTATAGTATCTTTGTTTTTATCTAAACATAAGTGTTATATTATTTGGCTACTATTTATTTATCTATATTGTGTTTTGTAATCAATGGTTTCCTATAGTTTTTATTTATTAATTATCTTGTTAATAGTTTTCCAATGTTTTCAATCCGTAAGTAAGTATTGGTTTTTTAATTTTTTTTTAATTTTTATTTTTATTCCAATAATAAACGAATGTTTGTAATAGACTGCGTCCTTGAGAACGGTTCGAGACATCGGCCGAAACGTCGGAGAAATAATAAAATTCTCGCAAAATAAAAGAGGTGTTTTCCTCCTGACCGCCTAGCCCAAAAATATTCAAATCCATAATATTAATGAAAAACGGTCAACACACTCAAATCTAAGCAATATCACAAATTTGTTAAGGAGCCTCTTATTAATAAAATTGTAATAAAAGCACCCATGATACATTTGTTTAGCCGAAGAGAATCATTTCCTCAGAGCACTGCATATTGTCTGCGGCTCTGAGATCTACAAATTCGTCGTCATCAAATTTTTTAAGAGCTCAACTGCGGGCCGATTCACTATCACGGAGAAGAGTTGTGGATAGGGTTGCCAGTTTCTGGGCACACAAACTCGGGGCATTATTTCCTGAAAATATAATAAAAAATAGAAATGGTAATTTTGGCCAATTTGGAAATGACTATTTGATTTTTTTTTGAACTTTATTATGTATTAAACATTACACTAAATTAAATTACGTATATAAAAAACATAAACACGAATATAAAAAAACAAGAAACAAAAAATTAACAATAAAAAAACAAATTGCGATAAAATCCTAAAAGAAAATAAAAATTATTTAAATATAAATTTGATATAAAATTCATTGATTTTTTTGTAATACCAATTTTTTACTTTTTTTTAATTCACCTATTTATAATTCAAAATTACATAGTAAATATATGCATGTATGTATATGCATATGTAAAGTATATATTATAGTATCCTAATCATGCCGCTGGAAGAATTCTTTTTTCGGACTCAGTATATACAGGGTGTTTCAGATAAGGATGTCATTCTTCCAGGAGGTGATAGGGGAGCTCGAGAAATGAAAAAAATTCAATTCAATTCAATTCATTTATTACGGTAAAGTACAAAAGATCTAAGATCTTAACCTAGTACATTATAAGAGAGGGTAAAAAATTACATGAACTAAAACTAACTTATTTAAGCAAAAGATATTAAAAAGAGTTGACAATTTGAAAACAAGAAAAAAGAAAAATAAGAGATGAAGAAATAATAGAAAAGCAAAAATTAGAGAAAGAGAACAAAAATAATTAATTATTTAATTAAACTTTCTTGAATTTCCCTGACTCCATTCACATCAATTACTTGATTAAATTCATTTGATTTCATTTATGCATTAGCACAACCTGACACCACCAAGGAGAAGAAGAAGACTATATTAATAAACTATCAAAGACTTAAGTCACAAATTAGACGCCTGAAGATAGAGGTAGAGCCGGCCCTCTGGACACGAACTGGAAGGGAATTCCACATTCGAGCGACCTGGACAAAATAAGAGGCCTCACCAGTCGAAGAATGGAAACGAGGAACTAGTAGATTGGAATGTCGTGAAGATTGCAGGAAATGTAACTGGTCATACAGATATCCAGGTTTACCAGAGTGAATTAGGATATAGAGGAATATTAAGGCTTTGCGCTTTAGGTAAGAGTTGATCGAGCAGCCAACCAATGAGAGTCTGTACGGAGTTATATGCTGCAACGTTTAATGCCAAACACGAATCTAATGCAATCGTTAAAAGCAACTTCAACTTTCCGCGCGCATATGCTATCAAGTTTGGGATATATCAAACTTCCATAGGTAAAATGGGGTAATAGAAGAGCTTTCACGAGTTGCAAGCGGATATTTGGTGACAGTAATCTTGCAGATAGCCACAGTCTGCGCAATCCCCATAGATCTTGGAGAGCATCAGTTTAACGTGATCACAGCAACTTAACTGTCCATTTAGCTTGACCCCAAGATTGGTGACCGAATTCACAAAACGCAGCGGGGACTTGTCAAGAAAAATGTGTGGGATATCACGCATGTCATACAAAGAGTTGTAGATAGGAAGACAGTGCGATTTGCTAGGGTTTAGTGAAAGCCCGTTGTTGATCGACCAAGTGTAGATACGGGAAAGATCATCATTAATGCGAGCAGCACAATCTTCTATAAGACCAATAGGCCTACTCAGGTATATTTGTACATCATCAGCATAGAGATGAAGCTGAACATCTTGAACCACCTTTGGCAAGTCATTAATAAACAAAGAAAACAACAGCGGGCTCAACACAGATCCTTGGGGTACACCACAGAATAGGGGGAGTAGGGAGGATGAGGAGTCTCCAATTTGTACCTTTTGAAACCTATCAGTGAGGAAACTATCGATTAAGGAGATCGCAGAGGAAGAGAATTTAAAATTTCTGTGAAGCTTATCTAATAGCTTAGAGTGGCAGACGCTATCAAAAGCTTTTCAGAAATCCAGTAGGACAAGTATGCCAAAGTTCTTGGAGTCGAGAATCAGGCGAAGATCATTGGAGACTTTTAAAATAGCAGTTTCACAACTGTGTTCTGGTCGGAAGCCAGATTGAAATTGTGTTAAGAAGTTGTTGGCTTGTACAAATTCAGAAATCTGAGACGACAAAATTTTCTCAAATATTTTAGCAAAGTAGCAGAGAATGCCAATTGGCCGGAAATCAACAAGTGATTCAGGGGAAGGTTTCTTGGCTACTGGTATGATGATGGCTATTTTCCAAGCTTTAGGGAATGAAGAGTAAGTCAGACAGGAGTTTAAAATGTGAAGTATGTATGGTGAAATGTACGGTAATAGCATTTTGAAGAAAAGGGGATGTAAACCGTCAGGACCAACAGCATTGGACGAAATGGATGATACTGCCGCAATGAGATCAATGTGATCAATGCCTCGAAAGCAGGTTTCTTGATGCTGGAAAGAGGGAGAGTTGAAATGAAGAATACCTGAGTTAAAATCACTAACGGAGCTATTGAGCACGCCATTGTCTGGTTGGGGAGAGGTAAAGTGAATATTTAGTTCAATGGGGTTGAGATTGCAATGCCAGCATTTCGAAAGTTGCGGCAAAGTATTTTAGGGGGTAAATTCGGATCAAATTTGGAATTGAAATATAGACGTTTGGCATTTCGAATAGCAGTAGTGACGCGATTGCGCGCAGTTTTAAATAAGTTTCGGGCGAAGTCGCTGCGTAAACGTTTATAATTCTGGTATAAATATTCCCGTTCGGCTATAAGAAGATTAATTTGGGGGGTAAACCAAGGACAGGTGGTAGGGGTTACCAGCTACTAAGCTGGCACATATTTCTCGAATAGATAATTTATTAGAAATTATAGATGTCCGTCCAGGGTAAGGATAAGCATTCACGGAATAAGTTATCAAAGTTAATATTTTTGAAGTGACGGAAGGAGAAGCTGGCGCTAGACGGAATTTCAAGGGGAATATCGTAACACAAAAAGATAAGGTCATGGTCAAGTATGCTGGGAGGACTAATTTGGTTATGAAAAAGAATTCTATTAGTGTTAGTAGTTAGAAGAAGATCTAAAAGTGATGGGTTATTGCAATTAAAGTAGGTGGGAAGGGAATTAACAGTATTTAAGTGTAACGATTGCATTAAAAGTAAAAAGTTGTCCACATTATTGGATTGATTTAAAATATTTACATTGAAGTCACCAGCAACTATAACATTTTCATAACGATGGGTAAGGCGAGAGATACAGGTGGCAAATTCGTCAGAACTGCTAGTGGCAAAATTACCTGGGGGGCAGTACGCAACAGCCAGCAGACATTTGTCCGCCCCTGTGTCAACCTCCAAACACAAAAATTCAATGCTGTTTGACTTCGAAAAATCTACCCTATAACCTTTAAGGCCGTGCTTCAAGTAAATAGCGATCCTCCACCGACACGGTTTAGACGGCTATAAAGGCTATAGCCCGGAATAGAAACCAAGCTCGAAGGTATACCCACATGGAGCCAGCTTTCCGCTATGAGGATAACATGAATATTAGAGCCAACATAAATTTGACGAAGCTCGTCAATTTTGTTGCGTAGGCTTCTGGCATTAATTAGGCAGACATTTAATCCGTTGGCACGTTTACAAAAGATGTTGAATAATATCCCTATCTTGTCCAGATCGCTCGAGCTATTATCAGAGGACACTTGCATACAAAGCTCCACCACCAAATTCAGGCAAGATATCTAGTATGGCTAAATTAGAATAAATGGTGGTATCAGATTGATCAAAGCCAAGATAGTAAAATCTACAGAAACCAAATATGCAATCAAAGAGAAACGACAAGAAATTGAATTTGAAATTAACAAAGAAACAGCTGTTATTAAAATTAGCAAAATTACGTAAAAGAAATAACTGAAAAATATATATGTTAAATGTAATTAAATTAAAAGTGACCATGCAAAAAACTACATTATATGATAGAAACAAATGAGAAATACTACCAAAAACAGCAACAAAAGTGTAATTAATTTTGATCATGTCTAAAGTTCATTGTACTGCAGCAGCTCCGATATTCCCGGTATGAGTAATGAACTCGAGCAGCTAGCTAGTGGAGATAATTTTCGAAGGTCGATCTTCAGTTCTTCTCTTCACAAAAACATAACCATCCGTAGTAAAAACAGAAGCAAGGTTATTTACTCTCCGCATACGTAAGGCTTCCCGCAATATGATGTTGTTCGTAGGAGATAGACTTTCGTTAACAAAAATTGGACTCTGAGAGGCAAACCCCTCAATGGCACAGAGCTTAAGACTTCCAAGTCTCTTGAAGGAAGAGATAAATGCACGACGCTCTGACGGACAGGAAAATCTCACCAAAATTGGGGCCCCCGCACTACGCCTTTTCACTTGAGTTTGCGATTTACTACTCAAACGGAAGCTACTAACGTATGGCGTCAAGCTGTGACCTACCGCTGCAGCGATATGTTTGATGGTATTATTAGTATTTTCACCCACAACACTAGGAATCCCAGTAACTATAGCATCAGAGAGGCGCGCTTGACGAATTAGGTCATCAGACTGCACAGCGAGTACGGTGCACTGTTCCTGCATTGCCGATAGTTGAGTTTCGATGCTTTCAACACGAGACTGCAGTGCATTCATTGTGCCAAGAATTTTATTTAAAATTCTTTCCTCCAGGCCCTTCAGTAGTCCGTCAATCCGATTTGAAATTCTCAGCTCAATTTCAACAGCAAGCTGTTCAATATTAATACTGGCACTATCTGGAGCGGTTTTTCCCCCTTTGATGGAGCTCTTAGATACACTTCGGGTCATCGACATAATAAATTTCTCTTTGGAACTTGTTAAGAGAATATTTATGGATACCAGTAGAAACAGAAAATTTATGATAATTAACTGAGTGGTACACAGAAAAATTGCAATATGAATCACCACAGGCTAAATATTCGCAAAATTGATGCTGCACGATAACCGGAATAGATATTCACAAAATTAAAACGCAGATTAATTAGAAATTTATAGAATGTATGGACAATTTTCAACTCTCCTAACGGTTTTCGAGGAATTCGGCTTAAAAGGATATTCCACTTTCAAAGTCCAGAGTTTTGCATTTTTAATTAAGGAAAAATAAAAACACTTGTTACGTTTCACAGAAAATATATAAAATAGTTTATTTAAATTTAATTTAATTTATGCCTAACGCGTTTCGATCTCAAAGATCATCATCAGAGGACTCTGAGATCTTTGAGATCGAAACGCGTTAGGCATAAATTAAATTAAATTTAAATAAACTATTTTATATATTTTTTCTGTGAAACGTAACAAGTGTTTTTATTTTTCCTTAATTAAAAATGAGGTTTCACCAAGTGCCAACAAAAAAATCTGTTGATTACATTTTGCATTTTTGCTTATATCTTTGAAACTACGCAACGTTAGATAGAGATCTAATACGTATTTTAAAGCAGACAAATATTTCTTGAATTCAGGTCGAGATATCACAACTTAAATTCAGACTTTTTGCACGAAATATAATAGTTGTTGTACTAAAAGTCCAATAACTCGGAAATTTCTCTTATAATTTCTTTGTTTCATCTTAGCTTTGTCTTATCTTTGTCTTCTCAAAACTTACCGAACTTAACATGCGCCTTTGTTTCTAATGCTTAATCCAAAGTTTCAAAGCAAACGCAAAAAGTAAAAACAAAACATTTAAGTTTTGCATAATATACAATTTATTTATTGACTTCATTATGTCAGTCGTTTCCAACTGTGCTCTTATAGCATTTCCTGCTTCCTCAATGCGATATACTAAATCCTCTTTGGTACTTACTTCCTATAGGTAGACAATTTCTTTCATTTGTCCCCATAAGTAAAAATTCAGAGGTGTAAGATCTGGTGATCTGGGAGGCCAATTAATAGGACCCAATCTACTGATCCATCTATTGGGAAAGTTGTGGTTTGTTAACCACCATTATAGAGCACCATTATGGAGCACCATTATGGAGCACCATTATGTTGGTACCACATATTTCTCCATATTGACAACGGAATATTTTCGAGTTCATCGGAAATTGTAGTTTCCGGAAAACTTAAATAATTTTCGCTATTCATCCTATCAGTGAGAATACAAGTCGCGATGAGTCTCTTCCCAATTATTCCTGCCCATACATTGACAGAAAATCTGTGCTGAGTTGAATAGGTTCTTACATTGCGAGGGCTCTCTTCAGCCCATGTATGGAGATTGTGGAAATTAAGACATCCAGTTTTTGTAAACTGGCTACGATCTGTACAGATTATCATTCAAGAAATGTATAATCATCAGAGTTCCGTTCAAGAAGCCAGTTCAAAAACTCCCGCCGCTTTTTAAGGTCAGGCGGGAGCAGTTCTTGAACAGGAGTAAAATGATATGATCGTTGATTTTCATCCCTTAATAACCGCCATACACACGTTGTTGAGCAACGTGCTAAGAGCAATCTGGTTGATATTTTTTTCAGGATTTTCTGTTACTAGTTCCATTACCCGGTCTCTCATATATTGAACAAAGCTGGTTGTAGACCGATCTCTTCTATGTTCATAGAGAGTTCCTTACCTTTTTCTTCGATATGCTTTAGCGAAAACTCTCCGATCAGGTAATCTTCTCAACGTAAATCCTTCCTGATAAACACGCTGCGCAGCTACGGCATTTCCATGGGACAAACAATAACAATGTAAAATTCATGCATATTGCTCATGAGAAAATGAAGCCATCTTTGAATAAAAATACCTGCAGATATTAAAAACATTAGTTAACTTTTCGCTTATAAATAGAAGTAGGAGTTCGAGGTCCAAGTCCTAAGCTAATAATAACAAAAACATACCTGCTTTTTCTAGTAAATAAAAAATTTCAGTTTGTTTGTAAATTCGCTATTTTAAAACACCAAAACTTTTGCATTAGTTTATTTTACCGGTAATGCATACATAAGAATGATAGATGAAATTTTAACTGGAGTATTTAAATAAGATTTCATCAGCAGGTCTGTACAAAATGTGGTACCTGAATCGGCAATTGTTTGTTATTTACACAAAAAAGGTTACTTGTAATATAAGCAATTGGCGATTCAGGTACTCAGGTTCAACGAACTATCTGATTGTTAAGGGATGTTGTAAATTCAGAAAATTAATGTACTTTGAGGTTCCAGCAGTCTTCCTACCTAGCTTTTATGTACATGATATCTTTCAAACCATTTTCCTTAACAGTCTCAAAAAGTTAGGTGAAGATGCAGGGTAAGAGTAGTATTACTATGCAATACATTGTAAAATTGTGACAACCTACCTACTAAATAACATGTGCAACATATGCAATAATTCATTTTTGTGAATTGTCATAAAATTTTAGATAAACATGGAAAGTAAGGATCGCGCGTTAGGTTCAGTAACTTTTGAGTAGACAAAGATAAAGGGATGAAACAAAAAGCAGTTAAAAGAAGAGAAAATTAGGCTTTATTTAAGGTAATAGAATAAAAAAATATATGAGAGAAATTTCCGAGTAATTGGACTGTAAGTACAAAAAATGAGATATTTGTCCAAAAAGTCTGAATCTAAGTTTTGATATCTCGACCTCAATTCAAGAATTATTTGTCTGCTTTAAAATGCGTATTAGATCTCTATCCAACGTTGCGTAGTTTCAAAGATATAAGCAAAAATGCAAAACTCTGCACTTTGAAAGTGGAATATCCTTTTAAGCCGAATTCCTCGAAAACCGTTAGGAGAATTGAAAATTGTCCATACAATTCTTTCCGTTTCTCGAGCTCTCCTATCAACTCCTGCAAGGCTGACATTTTTATCTGAAACACCCTGTATACAAATTTATGAAAATCTTTACAACTCATTTAGAAATTTTGCTTCACCAATCACCATCAACTCCGCTTGGAAATTTACTCTATTCCTATCTGTCCTCCACATTTCCCATTAAATTAAAAATCCTTTCTGTCATCGCATGGGAATTTGGTAGAGATAATATAGACTTGGCGATCTTCAAAAGCTCTTTAGAATTAGGAATAATCTTCAAAAAAGCTGCCTATATCCAAGATCAGAAATAACAATATCAGAAATAAAATTGTTCAATGGAATCAACGCTTTCAAATCCTTAGCAATTATGCATTGGATTGACAACTCAATGAAACAATATAAATAATTAAGTATTGCACGTACAAGAGTAGGAATGCATCGATTTGATATTGTGATTTTTGATTTTTTGATTTATTTATCATACATAGTATCGATTTATTATCGAGGTATTATGTATTATTAAGAGGTTTCTCACAAAAACTTGAAATAATTAGAAAAGCGGGACTTTCAAGTACAAGATCGGGACGGCGGGAAATTGGTTTAAAGTCGGGAAAATCCCGCCTAAGTCGGGAAACCTGGCAAGCCTAGTTGTGGAGTTGTGGAGATGAGAGTTCTTTTGACACCTAACTCTCCACCCGGAATTCCATAACTCTGGGAATTTGTATTGAGAATTACCAAACTCTCTATTCCACTCGACAAAACTCACGGCTGTTTTAGTTGTGAAGAAGTAAGAAGAATATTTCTCAACTGACAGTATTGTCGTTTTTGTTGTGTTTTGTGAAAGTACCTAGGTACCTAGGAATTTTCATATAAATTCTGAATTGCATAAATTTACAAAAACAAATTATGGAAATCCGTGCAATATATACTTACACAGAAATATGGATTTTAAACTGCTACAAATTAGAAATCATTTTATTAGCCTTGAAACTTATAAAAATTGGATATCGATTGTTAATGTGAATAAAGAATAGAACTATATTGAGAAGCTACTTTAATTTTTTCTCATCCTTCTCACTTCTTCTTGGACGCGCCGGAGAGCACGAGTGATTAACAACAAAACAACTGATGGCAGCGGTTCCCCAAATCAGTGCGAAAAAACAAATCAGTTAAATTAAATTAAAAAGTTAAAAATAAAAATAAAATATTAATAATAAAGCTGACACACAACAACTATGGCAGTGGGTTTTTCGGTTTTTTTTTTTTTTTTTAATTTAAATCAGTGCCTTCAAAAATATTAATTTTTAATAAGTCTACCAAGCAACAAAACAACTAGTGGCAGCGGTATCTTTGGAAAATTCAGTGTTTTAATTACGAAAATTGAATTAGTGCATAACATTTTGTCAGCCCTATTTCTTAAATATAGTGTTTTTTAAGAAAACAAATTAATTTAAATACAATTAATTCAATAAACTAGAAAATCTGCCCCAAATAACATATTTGGTAGCAGCGGAACCAGAACCGAACAAAACCAGTGACTATTAAATTAAATTAAAAAATTACAAACAAATAAAACAATCATTAATTAAACAAACAACTTAAATAAATAAAAACAAAAGTTGACATTTGATAATTGTCTGAAAGTCGCACGAATTTGGAAGCCTCGGACGCAGTATAAACTTAGTTTGTAGAAAGAAACCTAGTAACCTAGTTTAATTGAAACAGACATAAAAAAAAGTCAAACAAAAAATCAAAGTAGTCTGAAATAAAACACGAGCGGCACAGATGTATTAGCCCAGAGAGATTAAATAAAAATAAATATTGTATTAACCCTGGAATACTAACCCGTTTCAATATTCGCTTATTGGTAACCCTGAGTAAATATTACTCACACACCAATAAATTATAAACAACAGAACTGAAATATTTTAGCGGAATACAATAACAGAAAAATGAAAGAATAGCATTCCCGCAAGAAAAATTTAAAATTTATATAAAGAAATTTTATTTAATAAAGTAAGGATAATTAGAAATGAAAGAATCATATTTTGTACACTTTGTAATTTTTTTTTGTTTTTAATAGATTTTATACTACAATTTTGGGTTACCGGCCAATGGGGAGCATGAGGAATGAGAGTGCTGACCTGCTGGGAAGGCTCTCCCTCCCTTAAACTAACAATCATGCTTCAGTGGGGGCGCTGTGGTCATATGTCGTAAAGAGCAGTGCAGCCTTCAAGCAGAAAGTGAGTAAAATTTACTCACGGGTAGCATTCCAGGGTTAAAGGTTAACACGAAATTTTTACATTATATTACCAGTCCAAAAAAGCGGTAATTGCCATAACGCAAATAATAAGAGAGGATAACTAAGTTTAAGCGCCAAAGTGCACAACGCGGGACCCTTGCGGGGCTTCATTCCTGCCTCAACAAGACGTTTGGGTACCAAGAAGGAAGAGTACAAGAAGACGTCAACCAGGAACGGCCGACACACAACATAAGTATCAATAGGCTCAGCACAAACATTAAATAAAAATACGAAGCATCATCAAGAGCGGAGAAATTTAACGGTATTTTTGCATATGGTGAAAGGTAGCGTGATCCTTGTTATTTTTCTCGTTTTTGGGCTCCGTACCCAAAGGGTAACAGCGGGAACCCTATTACTAAGACTTCGCTGCTTGTCCGAACATCACCAGGTTGTATCTCATGAACCGTAATAAGCAGACATTGAAATTTTCACAAACTGTGTATTACTATTGGCGATATAACAAGATAAATGAAAATAAAATTAAATTAAAAATTAAAGGGGTCCCCCATACAAGAAACGTGATTTTTTCGGCGTTTTTACTCGTTTTATTCTCATTCAATATTATTATCATAAGTAGGCATTTTCTTTCAAATGACAGCATTATTATTATTTTTTCAAATGACGGCATCATTTTTTCACATGATGCCAACTTTTATTTGAAAAAATAAAGAAAAGGAATAAAAAGTACATAGTGTTAAATTTTGTAAGATTTTACGGAACCCTTCGTGCGCGAGTCCGACTCGCACTTAGCCGGTTATTTAATATTAGTTTTGCTCTTTTGTAAACACATATAATTAATTATTCAATCATTTATATTCCATATACATATATACACGTGACCTTCTTTTTTATAGAAACAGTGCATAATTTCCCGGCATACTTTAATCTATTACAATCGCTTCTAGAATAATTTAAATCATTCGCTCGTATTTATTTTAACATAGTGAATTAACTCTACATTGCCAGCGATTTTCCTCAAGGTATCATTTCATATCTTTTACCTGGATATTTTAGGAATGACACGGGATAACAAAACTCATTTATACTTTCTAGCTCCTAATTGCCGGCAATAAACCTTTATCTTATCTCAAGCATACATTTCACTCGATACCTTCATTCTTTCTTCTAGGAATTGTCGGCAATCACCTGCAATGCAAATGCGTTCACTCACAGCCACGGGAAGACGTTTGGTCTTGACATGTTCGTACCTTTGAGCATAGGTCGGGGTTTTACCTGTTACGCTCGCTACACTATTTACACATTTTTCCAATTATCACCTTGCTCCCTTCCATCGACCTCTGTGGTAAGACCTCGTGAGCTTGTTCAACAGAGGACTTCGAAAAATCAACAATTGCTCCTCTGCGATAGAGCTTATAGAATAGTTCACATTCCTATCCCTGAATTTATTTTTTAAGCAAATTGCAAAAATTTAATTTCCAACTTTTGTTCTCTTCCTCCTCTTCTCTTGCAAATATACATACAACCACAACCTAACATGCGAATTGTTATTGAGAGTATTAGCCATTTATTGTAGTTTTTTGTTGTTGTTGCTTTGTTTTGTTCCCTCCTATCTTAACTCTTCCATACGATTTTACCACGTATTACATATTTTGATCAGCTACTCACCTTCAGTTATAATCAAACCAATTTTAATTCCTATCAGTCGATCTACTATTACGATATATAGAACACAATAATAAAAATAATAGATAACAACACAAGTGTTCTTTTTTTCTCCTTTATTTTCACGTATAAATTTTTTTAGTTGTGTGTTAACATTTTGTTTTTAAGAATTCGTTTCCGAACAGCTGGACTGGCGATTCCAAAACATGACGAATACTACAAATAATCTGGCAGATCATCACCATAATGTCTCCTCTAAAAACCAGTCGCATTTCACCTTATTAGATGCAAGGTCATTAATTCCCAATTTTACTGGAAATTCTAAAGAACTTCACAAATTTGGTTCAAGCTGTGATGATATATACGCAAAGGTAACGAAGACGAATGAAAGGAACTCCCTGCTTAGCTTAATAAGGAGTGAACTATCCGCCGAAGCGTATGATCTATTCAGGTATTAGCAAATATCAAATTGGCTTGAACTAAAATCTCTTTTGGCTCAAACATTCGAAGTCAAATCTTCTAGATCTACCCTGCAGCGCCAGTTAAGTAACACTGTCGAATCTAAATGAAGCCACACACTCATATACAATGAGCAAAATACTCCTAAGATCTTTATTAAAAGATCAGGCTGTAAGAACAATTGAAGACGGATTATCCAATCCACAATTACAGACCTTGGCTAAAGTACATACTAATAAATCTTTCGCCTCACGGCTAAACTTCCGGAATGGGGTCTCGCCCAATTAAATAACCACTATTATAGGATGATACCCTAAGTAATTCCACAACATACTCTATAGGTCATTATATGCGGAAATGCTATTTAAGGACGAAAAGGACCTCCAAAATTTGAAAATCCCTTTGCAATATCTCAAGAATTACAAGACATATCCCAACAAGATGGGTATCATTTTAAAGGTAATGTTATTGCCTTTTAAAAGAGCTCTAATACATTCCAATTTAAGTGGTACTTTTCGAGATATAACGGTTTGTTCAAAATTTTCCTATTTTATTTTTGGAAAAACGGTCATTTCTTTCGATAAACCCGTTATTAAGGTATACATTTTTTCTGATATGAGAAAGCCTAATTCCTAACCTTCAATTTGATATATAACATATCTACCTGTTTTAACTGCACAATTAGCTATACACAATTTTACTTCTTAAGGTGCGTATCTTGGAGTCATTATTTTGTTTACATCTTTAAAATTCCGAACTGCTCACTGCAAATAACCGTTAAACCATTTTGATTATTTAAATTAATTGTAAATAACGAAAATACTTCTCAGGTCTGTAATGAAATCCAAAAAAAAAATATTGCTTCATCAAAAATCCCAGCTTCAATATATTGATAAATAAAATACATACAGGGAAATATTCTGAATGTCACAAATCCCGACAAGTAAAAAGCCCGAAAACTATAACCCCGATTATATAGGCTGCCTCCCACCCCGCACGCCCTGCGCTACACGTTCTACGCACGCCGGACTGTTTGTGCATTGCAGAATCTCTCTCTCTTTTAAAAGGCAATAACATTACATTATATAGCATTTCCGCATATAATGAGATATAGAGTATATTTTGGAATTACTTTGGATATCATCCTATAATAGTGGTTATTTAATTGGGCGAGATCCCGTTTCGGAAGTTCTCCCCGCCTCACTAAGGTAGCATATTTTAGAGCACGCATCACGTTTGGAACCAAGACAACCCAGCTTCCAAGCAAATAACAAGGTAAACACAATTCCTTTTCATCAAACTACGAATCTCAATCTGCGTTGTTTGAAATGTAATGGACTGGGGCACGCTGCTTCAAGATGCCCAGCCATAAAACGCTCTGCACAAAATTCTAAGACAACTGCAAGAATTAATTCACAATTACAACAACCTTCGGATTGCCATACGGTTACATCTCCAATACAAGCGCTTTCTTGTCGATATTGTCATGGGATGGGACATTCTATTGAAGAATGTAGAACAAGGGCAGCAAATATTTCCCGTTTTAGCAGCAGCCAAGAAAACGAAAATAATTTCCAAAAATTAAACAACACTCCTCCACAAAGCATGGCTAATATACAGCAAACAGGAACTGGCAGCAGCCAGTTATTCGAGAGATGCAGACTTCACCGAGATATAATAATGCTAATATGTCGGCTAAATCACCACCACCGAACACGAAAAATTATAGAAACTCTTCGTCATCCAGACAGGGAAACTGGATGCAGCGGGGGGTCTCATTCAAAAATCCCTCGCACATACAAACTACAGCACAAGTCCACAGGGATCCCAAGACAATATCGGCATAGGGGACAACAAATTATTTAGAATCCCCATCCAAATTTACAAAAACTCTTAGTTCTATCTTCGCCTGTCGATATATGCTCTGCTCCATAGCTCGCCCACCTAGCTAAAGCCATTTTGTACTCAGCAAGGTATCTCAAAGCATATTTTGCTAGAATTTAAATGTAGCGGTTACAGCGGTGTTTGTAATCCCACGAAAGTACACTCAACTGGTCAATCAACCAAACAGAACAAAAGCGTCGCCACAAACTCCATCCATTGAAGCCAGATAGCATCTGCTACAGAGATGCTGTCTGTAATATAAATAAAGACTTTATTTACGGAGTCTACATCTACAGAAGGACTCATTTTTGCTAAGTTGAATTTGAAGTCTGAACAAAACACTAGTAAAAATCTATCTCATCCTGAAAGATGCTTTAAATAAAATACTTTCTCCATCCATAGCTTCAAAAAAGAGGAAGCTCAGACATTTCAACGTATCTCCACGTATAGCCGCAAAAGAAGCCAAAAGGTAAATTAACGAAACTACTATCTCCATCTCCAGCCGTACAAAAGGCTGAATCAACTAAACATCAATATCTTTCACCAGAAATTTTACAAAACGTGAAAAATAAGAATAATTCAAGGAATTTCAATGACAATAAATCTCCTTGAATTTATATCGAGTCGGATTCATCAAATAACCCCTTCCAATTTCCACAAAATTTGAAATCAGATCTCCTTCCTATTAAAACTCCTTCTCTTCAATACGAATCGATCTGTTTCAAGAAGGAAATAAGGACAGGTTTGTTTCTTGGAAACTCTGGAAACTCGATTGTCTAACCAGTCAATGGTATGGCAAATGTCCTAATCCTAAATACAAATGAGACGGACACCAATCTCGCCCTTACGAGGTGAACCCAGTATACCAAGCTTGGACGACTTTGTGGTCATCTGTACGGACGGGCAGAATAAGAAAACTGCAAACGCTTATAAAATTGGATCGCTGTAATTCAGAAGAGTCTGAGAGTATTCGCGATATTTGTAAGGAATTCAACGATCTCCCCTTCATAGAAGGGGATCTCCTTTCATATATAGATACGATTACCCACAAAATCGAGACCATCCAAGACAAACCGGCCACACAAAGCCCTATAGACTTCCTTAAACAAGCCGAACTGAGATAAATAGTCAAATACAAGAAATTATCGAGTCAGGCATTATCAGACCTTCACATAGGCCCTGCAATTCAACTTTTCTCCTGAAGACCAAAAAACCAGATGAGAATGGCAATAAACGCTGGCGAGTTGTGGTAGACTTTCGTCATATTAATGACATAACCATTGGCGACGCGTACCCGCTGCCTAATATCACGGATATATTAGACCAATTGGGAAAGTCGAAGTCATTTACCACACTCGACTTTCCCAGTGGATGAACCCAAAGGACATGGAGAAGACAGCCTTTAGCACACCCTATGGTCACAACGAATAAAATCGTATACCATTTGGTTTAAAAGGAACCCCTGCAACCTTTCAACGAGCCATGTACAATGTTCTATATGGCCTTTAAGGTATATACTATACGATATTGTAGTCCATGGATACAACCTCAAATAGCACAATACAAGACTCATAGCAATATTTAGTCGTCTTCGAAATTTTAATTAGAAACTTCAACACGACAAATGCCATTTCCTAAGAAAGGCAGTTAGGTATTTAGGGCACATAATTACAAAAAAATAGACTCAAACCAGATCCATCTAAGATTAAGTCAGTCATATCCCAGACCCAAGAAGGAAATGAATATCAAAGCCTTCCTTGGTTTCGTGGGCTATTATTACCGCTTTATACCCAAATTTTCGAAGATCGCGAAACCTCTCACTAATCTTTTGAGAAAGATACGCCATTCAAGATCGATGCAATTTGCGACGAAGCATTTTGCGAATTACGCAACATATAAATTTCAGCACCAATTTTATCCTATCCCGATTTCGACAAAGAATTTGTTACCACCTCGGATGCCAGTGACTACGCCATCGGAACAGTTTTTTCCCAAGTTGATGATCAAGGAGATCATCCAACTCGTTACTTAACAATAGAGAAAGACCTCTTGGAAATGGTTTTTGCAGTTGAGCAATTCAGACCATGCGTTTATGACAGACAGTTCACAATTATAACTGACCATATACCATTAGTATGGCTCATGAACCTGAAAGATCACTCCTCAAGACTGATTGAGGAATATGACTACATGAGGAATATGACTACAAAATATTCCTTAAATCAGGTAACCTCAACACAATTGTAGACGCTCTTAGTAGAGCTATCCGAGAACATTCCGAACATTCTCAAGAACCTTCCCCTTGGGTAAATGTTCTTACAAGGAATCAAGCCAACGCTCAGGTAAACTCGAATACTCCCAATGCAAGCATTACTCCAAACTCAACTCCATCACAAGTAAGCAATTCCTCAGTCATAATTACTGAGGCAAATTCCCTCTTCTACTAAGAAAGAATGCGATTGCCGATGCAAGATACTGAATTTGAAAGAGTGTTAGATTCAAAATTCAAATTTTCTGATAAATCTTCATCTTTAGAAAAGGAACGGAACATCTTCAAGGAAAAAGACTCAACGGTAATTATTGCAAAAGTTTACCTTGTCGATCCCAAAGAAATAGATCAGACCTCGAAAACATTTTAACTGAGATCTGCTCATACATATACTGAAGCAAATCAGTTAAAACAAATAAATATCTCCTTCCCTATATTAGATCCACTAAATCTAATAATTATTAAAAATATTTTAACAAAGGTCTTCGCTAATTTACAAATAAATATAAGGCTTTAGCCGATAATGATGAGATGGAGCAAATCGTGAATAATTTCACTCACTACCGACAGAAGGCCATCAAGGTATTTCCTGTACAATCAAGTGAATTAAAAAGCAGTTCTACTGGCCTGGAATGTCAGACGACATTATGAAATACGTACGGAAATGTAAACTTTGTCAAATAAACAAAATATCCAGAAACCCTAGAATTCCAATGAAAATCTCGAGCATAAGCTCCAAACCCTTCGAAAGAATGCACCTGGATGTTGTAGGACCTCTTCCAATTTCACATTCTGGAAACAAATGTCTCCTTACATAACCTTTCCAAATTCTCTGAGGCTATTTCCAAAGAGTCTAAGATATTAGAGGAAGCTTTCACGACAACAATAGTTTATCGACATGGTTTTCCAGAATGTATCCTAACAGACCAGGGTTCCAACCTCATAAGTGGCATGTTCGCCGAGGAATCAAAACTGCTGAAGATTAAAAGGCTCAAGATTACTCCATATCACCCCAAACGAATGGTGCATTAAAGAGAAGTCACAGAACTTTAGCAGAATAACTCCGATCTTATGTAGCAAAAGCTCCACAATACTGGGATACATGGATCCATTATGCCATGTTTGTATATAATACCGCCCCTCATTCGAGTACTAATTATGTTCCCCGCGTTCCTGTTCGGATTCTCAGCCAAAATCCCAAAAAACCTCAAATCTTCTCCAAACGTTTGTTATGATTATGGCAATTATGCAAACGAGCTAAAAGCACGTCTACAACATTGCTTTAAAATAGCTAAAGACATAGCCATGGCCAACAAAAAAAATCCAAACTTCAGTATGATAGAAACTCCGCCCAGCAATACTTTATAGTAGGAGACAAAGTCTTACTAAAGAGCAGAGTAAGAGACAATTAGTAGTCACAACTATGGTCAGGTCCATATGAGATAATAGAGATAAGTTCCCCTGCTAATTCAACTATACGAGTTAATAATAAAAACAAAAGCGTCCACAACAATAACCTTAAACTTTTCTCAGAATAACAACTTCATCCTCTTCATTCCAAGCGAATAATACAGTATCTTCTTCCAGGTTTCCAAAATGATGCATATAGCATTTATTTTAATTTTCATCCTTTTCATCCATCAGAAATAGAGATAAACCAGCTAAATGCCAGCGCGGTCATTTATTTCGAATAAATTCAATAGTGATTCAGCAATGGCCCACATCTGTAATGGTACGTTACAACCAATTAATCTTATATTAACAGGCAAAAATAACAAGAACATGTTACTAACGACTCAGAATAGAAAACAAAAAGCACTATTCAATGCAATAGGCAGTATCTCTAAAGCTTTGTTTAGCACATTAGACGAAGATTATGCCAAATTGTATGACGAATAATAATAAAATAATTATAGAGCTCAGAATCCCCTTCCTTTCAGAACCGTATCAAATATTTAAAGCAAAGCCATTACCAACACACATCAACGGATCGTTCGCATATATTAATCCCTCAAACGAATACATACTAATAGACTACAATCGCGAACACTATCTGGAACTGACAGTCCACGATATCTATAATTGCGTAACGTTGGACCAAATGCATTTTTACTGCAGGATATCATCCCCTATCCCTAACATAAATACAGGAACAAATCAATGTGAAGTAAAACTAATAAAGAAAGAAGCAACCTACTACACCCAGATGTAATATTCTAAGCTTGCAACAGGACTATTATTATGCGCAATTATCGCAACAAAACGCATGGCTTTTCTCCCTTAAAGAATCCCTCCACATATGACATCTATGTGAAGACTCAATTGATTCACAAATCCTGCAAGGAACAGGAACAATGTACATCTATCCCGGTTGATATGTAGGAAGCAAGGAGTACTTCCTGCACAGACATAACGTAAAAGTATTTAAATCTAGTTCATATTTCATTCCAACGATAAACATTTCCAACATAATACGGAATATGGCGTCTCACCCTGCGGAAACGCATATAGGAACAAATCTCATTAATATTACCAACAACATGGATCTAGAGAAACTTTTAGACGGAATATTTTTTAGAGGAATTAATTCCTCCTAATCCCATAAACAACCATCGTATTCACCATTATGCACTGTCGTATTTAGCAATTGGAAGATGTACCTACCGCGGCAACACGGATGTTAAACTTTAGTATAACTCCGGCTATCAACAGAAAAACCGCAAGGAATCACCCCAATTCACAAATTAATTTGTTCTAAATATATTTACATATATCCTATGGACTCATACTTCTAGTCGAGAAGTTAAACAGATACATAAAACTTTAACATAAAAAAACTGACAACAGTAACCCCTTCCTTCCTTAAAATTTTCCTTATTTGCAACAACAAAAAACAAGTATTTTAACTCGTATATTGTATAATTAAATACATTTAGAATAAATAGTAATGCAATGCCCGACAATTTTTTGCGAAATTTTTTTTTTATTTTTTCTGAAAGAAACTAACTAAAGAAAAAAAAATGAATAATCACACTGATAATTACATATTTACATATAACTATTAATAATAACGCAACAATTTCTTTCTGGAAATCCGAATTTTAATATAGGTAGTAATAAATCAATTCAATTCAAATTTATTTATTTGTAGACACATCATACATTGCTATTTTATAAAGAGGCATTTAGATTTAGAGAATTAGAACAATTGTTCTTTACAGCTTTAATATTGTAATTAAATTAGGCATATATTAAATTTCAGAAACATTTCGCTTAAGGTAAAGAAAGTCATAAAAACACCTTATTTGAGATCTTATCCTACACATCTTAATTTACTACAATTCACTTAATTAGGGTGCTAAATTGGTCAAACTTCATTTATTAATAGGTTCTCTGAATAACTACATTTGTCAAAGAACTGGTCAGAAATTGTATTTACTTTATCAGTAACTAGCCTTACATTTGCTAAGTTATGTAGCGATATGGTAGAGAAACGCCAAGGCAGGTTTAACATTGTTTTTAATATTTTATTTTGGGAAATTTGAAGTTTTTTTAAATGACTCATTGCGCACTTACCCCAAACACGGGCCCCGTAAAGTAGTGTTGCTTGAAAGATAACTTTAAAAATAGTAAGCTTGTTTTTGATATTCAAAGCAGATTTTCGATTTATCAAAGGATAGAGAACTCGATTCAGGATATGAATTTTATGTATAGTAATTGAAATATGTCTTTGGGACGTTGGGGTTTTATCTAGTGTAATTCCAAGGTATTTTACATTCTCTGTCCAAGGTATATTATGTCCGTTTAGATTCAAGTTGTTTGCAGGAAGATTTGTGCTTTTACGTTTCCGGGTAAAGAACATCGCTTGCGTTTTAATAGGGTTTATTTTTATTTTCCATTTGTAAAAATAGCGATAAATAGTATCTAAAGCAATCTGAAGATTGCTGGTTATTACTGTTGGTATAGCAGATGATGAATATATCCCCGTATCATCGGCGAAGATAGTAATATTACAGTTGTTTAAGGCTGGAATATCAGCCGTAAAAATTGTGTATAGGGTTGGCCCAAGAACTGAGCCTTGTGGTACTCCAGCGGGCACTAGTTTGGCGTCAGAGGAAGAATTTTGTACAACAACTGAAAATGTTCTATCTCTCAGAGAGCTATTTACAAGTGCTATTAAATTGGAAGGAAAACCGAATGTAATCAATTTGTAAATGAGTGCGTCATGCCACACCGTATCAAATGCAGCTTGAATGTCTAGCAAAACCAGACCAGTAGATTCCTGGTAGCTAAATTTATTTTTAATATGTCTCGTAATTCTAACAAGCGGTTGTGTGATGCTATGATTATTCCTGAAACCGAATTGCTCCTTTGGTATTTGCGTCCAGGCAGTTTGCTAGTTGGATTTTAATCAGCTTTTCAAATAATTTACCGAATATTGGTAAAAGGCTGATTGGGCGATAAGAGTTAATATCATCCTCTGGTTTGTTAGGTTTTGGGACTGCAATTACCTTAGCTTTTTTTCCAGTGGGAAGCAAAATATTTTATTTTGAAGCAAGAATTAAAGATCAATGTAAGAAGGACTAATGCAACCTTCGGTAGGGCCTTGATACAATTTCCTTTAATGTTATCAATCCCGCTTGCTTTTCTAGGTCGAAGCTTTTTGATTAGTTCCCTTACCTGCCTGAGTTCTATGTGGATTTCCTGGTCCGAAGATGATGTAAATCCGTTAACCCTTTGCTGGACTAACATTTTTGTATTACTATCACTTAAGTCATGTGCTATACGGTGGTTATTTGAAAAACAATTTGCTAAAACTTCAGCCTTTTCCAAATTAGTAATAATTTTGTTGTCTTGATATTTAAGGGGAGGGATGCCTCTATTTTTGTTTTTAATGAGTTTTGTTATATTCCAGAAAGGCCTATCAGTTTTGGTTAAACTTGCCAATTTGTTATTCCATCTTGTATTTCTAAAATTAGATATTTCGCGTTTTATGGTTTTTGTTAATTCCTTAACCTCGTTAGCGTGGGCATTTGTTCGATATCCCTTTAGTTTTTGCCTAGCCGTATTTCTTAAACGAATTAGAATCAGTACATGGCTTGGAAGAGTTCGATTTATTGTAGTATTTACTGAAATTTTAGGGACAGAGTCATTAATCGCTTCATTAATCACATTGTACATGTTAGTGGTCATATCATCAATTTTAGTAGTTTCATTTATAGTGTCGGGTCCACATTTACTATCGATAAATTGGTAGAAATATATCTTTTATAAGCAACCCAGTGGGCGCGGTTAAAGTTGTAGACTGTGGGTTGCATTGTTCCAGATATAGCGACCTGAGTAAGGCTAAATATAAATGAAATCTTTGCTATCACTTCAAACAATACTGACCCTGGCCATTCTCACTGCCCTATGCAAAATTAATTTATAAAATAATTAACGGATTTTTCACCACTCCTACTACTAAGCAACACTTTTTACAAAGACAGAAAACGTCAAACTGGTTACAATAATTACAATTCAATAAACAGTAAACACATTCCTGAGACCCTTACCATATACAAACATCAAAATAACTTGATATAATTTTTTAAAAGTATCATCCCAAAAAATGGGCACTGGGAATGCAGGTATGGGTTAAAGCTACCTACCATATATCGACATGTGCCAAGCTATAATTAGCGACTCTCAACTTTACAAGAGTAGTAGCGATGGTTTAAGAGCCAGGATGCTTGCTACTTTTCTTGTAGATACGTTATATATATTTTTAATAGTGTTTTTATTTGTCTTATTTCTTTTCTTACTATTAATAATCTATATTATTACTCCAATATAGTCTATTTTTTCTTTTAATCATTATATGTAGATATAGTTCTTTCATTTCTACCGTTTTTTATTTATTTATTTATTTTTTCTTTCTTTGTTTTGTTTTTTCTCTAGCGCATAGTGCAACAGTTTTTGTATATTGCACCTAGCAGAAAGCTAGGCTGAAGTGTGGGTTGATAATAAAAGAATTTTAATTTTAAATATTCTCTAAACTTTGATCCTTTTTTAGGGTTCCGTACCGCAAGGGTAACAACGGGAACCCTATTACTAAGACTTCGCTGTCCGTCCGTCCGTCACCATGTTGTATCTCATGAACCGTAATAGGTAGATAGTTCAAATTTTCACAAACTGTGTATTTCTATTGCCGTTATAACAGCAAATAATAAAAATAAAATTAAAGGGGGCCCCCATACAAGAAACGTGATTTTTTCGGCGTTTTTTTCCTCGTTTTATTCTCATTCATTATTATTGTCATAAGTTTGTATTTTTTTCGAATGACATAGTACATAGTGCGCGAGTTCGACTTGCACTTGGCATTTCATTCAAATTTGAGTTAATGTCCAATGTTCTGCCTTCATTGGCTTGAAGCCTTTCAGTGACATACAGAAATTTGTAATGTAATCAACAGATTTTTTTTGTTGGCAGTTGGTGAAACCTCATTTTCAATTAAAGAAAACTAAAACACTTTTTAAGTTTCACAGAAAATATTTAAAATGGTCCTGATGATGATCTTTGACATCGAAACACGTTAGGCATAAATTAAATTAAATTTAAATAAACCATTTTATATATTTTCTGTGAAACTTAACAAGTGTTTTAGTTTTCCTTAATATACAGAAATATTTTAATTATACCCCTACTATTTATTTGGCTCTTGAAGATGCAACGCTCTAGCGAATTAGCTTGCAATATTTTTCTCTTCCGTCTTGGGGATTACCAGCATAAAAAAACATTGAAATTGTAACATCTTCTAAAACAATTTTTGTTGATGTAATTTTTTTAAAAACACTAAAAAATTCATGAAACCCATCCGAAATTATCCCATTTCATTGCTGAGAGATCCACTTCACAAAACAAATACATCCAATCGAAAAATTCAACTGTAACTGCAACATCCTCGCGCATTATGAATTCCGGTTGTTCGATTCAATTTACATTTAAATTCACTTTGATTGAGTGGTCTATCGGAAAAACGTGGATACAATTTTTCATGCACGTTTAATGGAGCAATACTGCAGGGTCCAGCGAGGTAGTTATAATGAAATGAATTTAGCTGAAGGGGAGGGTATCATTAACATTATGGAACACCAACACAAGCCAAACCACAGCACCAACGGTGGCACAGATGGTTTGTATCTGCTTTATGGATTTTAAATAAATGCACATAATTTTATCTGTTGCTGGTGATGTGCACAGCACGTTATTAGGCGTAAGGCTGAACGTACACCAACACGAGGCAACCACACAATAGTTGGTTTCGGTTTTTCTTTTAGCAGAATGTTGCAGAATTAATGTTTGTGGAGAGATTTCAGCTATTAGGGGCGGAAAACGTAATTTTGAAAAATATGCAGAAACAGCTTTTGAGAATAATTAAATTTTTGTTAATTTCTTTTGCCCATTACAATTCCAATTAAATATGGAGGATAAAATTAACGTTGCGCACGAAAGCATTAAAAGTTTATATCTAAATTATGACAATTTATTTCATTCAACTAACGCATTTGACTATATAATTCTATTAAAATATTTTACTCTTAGCTCCCAAGCGACTGACACACATCTAAATCATTTCATTAATCAACCTTTCTTTAGAACCGAAATTGTAACTACTGTTTTCAAGCACATTTCTGAGGAAATTGTCTGCATGAGCTTACCCATTTACTTTATTGTACCCATCAGATCCAACCAAGTCCATCCAGATCTATTCCGACAGTTGTAATTTTTTTAATTGCTCAAACTTATTTGCACCCAACCGCTGGTAATTAATGATTTACCCTTTCATATAATCGCCCTCTCCTCTTCATATCAATCCACTTAGAACCATCTGTGAAAAGGATCGAAGACGACTTAATCTTAATTTTACTAATCGAGTATATCATCAAAATGTAATTAAAAGCAATTTCTGGTATTTAAGTAGAAATATGTAGATAAAGTGATATCAATCCCTAATTATTTTATCAAAGATAGTATTAAGGACCATCAGTCAGCTACATAGGAAAAGTATCACTATACCCTAATCCTGAATTTACATTGATAAGAAATACGCCTGTAATAAATTTAACAAATCCATATGAAACAGTTTATTTATTAAAAACAGATTTTTAAATAAAAACACATTAATTCAGAAAAATTGTGTATACATAGCATAATTTAAAGAAAACAAATTACAAATGTGTTTATTCTGTTTTATCTTCAATTGTAAATAACATGGCAGCCCTCTTTTGTTTCTTGGCGGTATCTGCCCAATATCTACTGTTGTTGATTTGTTCATTTTCAGTATTTTTCTCTAATTCTTTTTCGACCTGTCTTAATAAAATTTGTAATCAATGACTGTCTCAAATCTGTACTCAGCTCCTGATATGGAGCCAAGAATTTACAAAATTCCATTCCAAATTTTAAGCTTCTTCCTTATTCGAATCATTCTCAATCAAAAAATTTTCCGGTTCTTTAATCATACCAAGTCCATTATTTCTAGTACCTACTTATACCGAGTTACAGTAAGTTACCTTGTTCACATGAAGCGGACTGAACTGGATTATCGAACTCCGGAATGAATTAATCTGCCAACTGAAATGGAATAGTTGTTCAAACCTGAAAACAATAATAATAATTGTAGAATATACATACATAATTGCGAAATTGTTCAAATCTGTAAATATAACTGTAGATATACGAAATTTCAAAGGTCAGAAAACTTCACAGCAAAAACAAATAAGCAATAATTGTTCGCAATAATTATGGAACTCTTGCTTACTAGGCAAATTGCGCAAAGTAAGCAATTCCTCCCAATAATTTGAACTCGAGACAAATATTGCTTACTACAAAACATCTCAAAAGTTCATTACATGATGTAAGAAGATTTTGAGTTTGATTAAAAAATTGTCTAAGTTAAGAAGGCGGCCTTTTCTTCTACTTTCCAATAACCAGCACTTAAGCCCTCACCAGCGGTAAGCTTGAATCAACATTAACATCTATTTCCAGCTCTTGAGACTAACTAGAAGTCCGCTTCGCTACGCTGAATCCCAATCACTCGAGCTAAAGAAAAAATAGTCTAGACCGGTCTTAGTTCGATAGTCAAATGGATTTGGTTCCATGTGAACACTGAGTGGAATGGAATGGACTAAATTCCGACGTCGGAATCTTTTGGAATTTGGTCAGCGGTTGTTGGTTTTGCGAACTGTACGCGTATGTTATAAAGCCGCGCTGCAATTTAGTTTAAAAAAAAAATAATTCTTTGAAAGAAAGATGTCTGGGAACCAGATGAAGTTTTTTTTTTTTTGTAGATTTTTAGAAAATTTTAGAAAAACTTAATGTTATCAATATGATAGACAAAAGAGCAGTCTGGCGTGGCGTTGACTTGGGCCGAGGGAAGGCAATCAGATTATAATTTTCCAAAAGCGTTTATATCCATGCGCTCAAATTTTATTGCAGTGCTTCTAATAAATTATAGGGTTTCTGTGCTCGATCCGACTCGACTCGGACTGGGTAGTTATACTCGGATTCTGGACTCGACTCTAATACTCGACGAGTCGAAGTTTTTAAAATTAAGCAAATACCGGAAATTGAAAAGTTAGCCTACGTAAGTATTTAGGAATGTTCTGATCAGCTTCGAGATTTATGTTTTATTTATTTTTTAATTATACACATAGCTGCGGACATTAATAAAGACTCGTCCTCGCTTTCCATTGTTACTGAATGTTTACACAAATAAAACTAAAAATGAAAATGTAAACAGCTAATCAAACTGGTGTAAATTTGTTCAAATAATCTAAACGTTATCAACCTCTGAAATTCAAATGCCATCTTATAAAAGAAAAGAAAACAAACACTTCTTTATATTTTACATATATTGTAACCGCCAACGCGTTTCGTCCTAGCAGAACTGGATCAGGGCTCTTGTTTCGCCTTATAAGAAAATCTTCAGAGCTCTTGTTTCCCCTTATCAGAACATGATCAGGGCTCTTATTGTAGCCCTGATGATGTCCTGATAAGAAGAAACCCTTTAACGGTTACAATGTATGTATGTAAAATAAAACTATATGTGTACGTCGTGGAAAAAACAAAGTGTTTTCTTTTCTTTTATAAGATAGCCGTTAAAATAAATATATCCAGCAAGTGTTATCTATAAAATCTGTGATTTATTCAATTCAATAAATAATTCTAATTTTAACAAATTTTAGTAATTTTTTTTTTGTTATAAAAACTTCTGATGAATCGTTATTAAACTGTAAAATATTAAACGTTTTTGGTTATTGATTTGAGTTAAGATTTAGATCCAGACTCGATTCGGACTCAACGAGTTTTCAAAATTAGGGAGTCCTGAAAACCTGAATTTCCAGATATCCTAAATAAATTATATATATCCCTCCCGATATCTATTTCTTAAGAACTCAAAGAGTTAATTTTTGAAGAAAATAGATAACTGCAACTGCGTCGACTGTCACAAACATATCATATAAGTATCCCGTGCTTGCAATTTTAAGGTTGAAAAACATTGGAGAAACAATAAAATAAATAAAGTGAGAGATTTAACTTAATCACTCTGAGGGAGGACACCAGAAGATACCAATTAATCCAAACTCTCTAAACATAGTATTGGAGTGCGGGCCTCCTCCTTTGGGAAATCGCTGGAAATCTTGCTAGATGAACACTTCCTTGATGGTCCAGACGAGAGCCTCTTTTATCTGCGTACCGAAACCCCTCGCAATGAAACCTGTTCCGGGGACGGAGAAGTTGCCTTCATCACGGATCAAACCATTCAAATCTCCGGGCAAGGAGCGCATCTTCCCAGCCCACCTTCATTACTCGGGTGACCCTCTAATTAGCAACCTGACCCTTCTCTTTAGGGCATGCATAAAAATGGGCTGTACACCGAAGTTGTGGGAAGAAGTCCATGTTGTGTTCATACCGAAGACAGGTATTATACTAGACAAAACGTTAAACTGGAAACCACACCGCGAAGACAGAGCGAACAAAGCTCATGGAGTTTTAGCAATGTGCCACAGGGAAAAGTGGGGACTCAAACCGCGGATGATCCTGTGGATATACACTAGCGTCATTCGACCCATGTTAACCTACGGCTCGGTGGTATGGTCGAAAGCAATGGACTTCTCCAATCATTGCAAAATATAAGAGAAGATTCAAAGAATGTGCCCTCTCAACGCAAGCGGCGCCTTTATGTCAACTAGCACTCGGGCTCTGGAGGTTATTATCAACATACATCCGGTGCAAATACATATTAAGCAGAGGGCGTCAACTACAGCGCTAAGAGTCCATCTTAACCATGCAGGCTTCATGCGGGAACAAGGGTTCCACATGAATCCATTTATGAGTTTGTACAGTCTATCGCACCTGGCATCGACAGGGACAGCAACTACCTCCTCGAGATCATGTTGGAAAGCAATTTTGAATCTAAAATTCCATCCAGGGCAGAATGCGAATCACTTTCCGCGCTTCAATCATTAACAAACCCAATTATAATATACACTGATGGTTCTAATTCCGATGAAGGCACCGGAGTGGGAGTTTTCTGTGAATTGAACTCGCCATGTACCTTGAAAACCATGCTACGGTTTTCCAGGCAGAAATAAAATAAATGCCATTATTGAAGCAGGAAGGCACCTCCTTAACTCAGACACTGAGAATAAAGAGATAGCCATTAGCTCAGATAGCCAAGCAGCTGTCAAAGCTTTGTCGAAACCCTTTATAGCCTCCAAGCTATAAATGGAGTGCAAAACCACCCTGAACCTTCTTTCTCGGAATAACACAGTGATAGTGCAGTGGGTGCTCGTCATGATGCAGCCTCGGAGGAAACAGCCTCCACAGTCGGGATTGCTCCAAAACACCTCGTCTCAATCATTTCAAGCTGGGCTGACCCCGAACACAGTCGCCTTTGGTTAGAAGATCCGTCTGGTAGAACAACAAAAGAACTGTGGGGTAAACCGGACCCGAATCAAACGAATAAGCTCTTAGGTCTTAACAAGCCAACCCTGAGAACTCTGGTGTCCATTCTCACTGGACACTCTTCTCTAGGGGGCCACCTGCACACGATAGGACTTGTTGTTGATCCTACATGCAGAGGCTGCGGAGTGGAATCCGAAACAGTTACCCACTTTCTATGTCACTGCCCTGCACTCTCAGGAATACGTTACAGAATTCTTGGCTCACACCTCCTGGACGAGTTACGCGATGATGGCAAGGAAATTTATAGGAGCATCCGGTTGGCACCTATGAGCAATCGCTCATGGGATAGGGTGAACAATGGGCCTTGACTTGGCCTACGTTCGGGGGACCCCATCAATATTATACGTTCTGTTTCAGTCAAAGCTGTAAACAAATTTGAAATTTTGCGTTTTCTCGAAAACGAATGCAATCATAAATGATTTTCACAATGTGGAGAGATACTCAAGAGTATTCTAACGTACTGGGTAAGTTGTCTAGTAATAACGGCACTTGAACTCTGTAAATGATATTTCAAAGAATTTTCAAAACACGACATGGGAAAATTTCAAATTCGTTTATAACAGAATGCATTTTGAAGCAGAGGGTATTATTCGTCGCCTTCATGAAACTGAGAAATTATTCTTTCGAGATGAAGCAATGTTAGCAGTAAACGTTTTTTGAGTATCTGAGCTCATTCTTGAAAACGAGAAATAGGAATATCTTATATACATTAGTAAAGTAATAAAAGATAAGATTTTCACAGAATAACGGGGTATGGATTTGATTTTCCTGAGTTACATATAAGCACGGCAGATCAAAATAGCCAAAAAAGCAAATTCGCGTTTATGGCATGACGGCGACAAATAAATTCCAAACAAGCTAAATTTAAATATATATAATTGTTCATTTGCTTATTTGCCTCCAACTGTACGATTTTGTCAACAAGATCATATATCCAGCCATCTCTTCTCTAAAGTAGTATTCCCCTATCCAACTTGAAATTCCCCTCACGAATTTACAATTTTCCGTCGCCTGCGCGTTTTAAACATATTTGCCATCCAACAATCGAAATACTTCCTAACCAGCCTACCATAATGTTGGTTGATGAAAGCACAATTAAAAACACCTCCAAATGAAACGAATGAAGCGTTGATCTATCGTAAGAATAATATTATTCATATGAAAAAAATCAACTTAATACACGCTAGCTGTATAACAGTGTTTGTAGGTCTCATAGAAGCATTTTTTTCAATTGCATCCCTCAGGTTTAGAACCAGTTCTTATCGAGTGTAGCTACACTGTAAGTGACGAACGAGCAACAGTGATTTGTGACGTCGTAGGTAGATTCCTGAAGAGTTCTCCATACATTTTGTTGAATGTTGTTCGATTGCTGATGGAAGCAGAACTGCAATCTACCTCCTCAGCAGTAATGCCGTTTACTCTTTTTCTCACGCATTAACCGACTGAAAAAGAAAAAATTGCAATATCGGTTCTTCATGAAAGGATCAATTGTTGTTGTTGAATTTGAATTAAAACATCCACTTTACAATAAACAACATTTTAATTAGATTTCTATATAACAAATAAAAACAATAACAATTCATTCAAAACTTTAATTAAAAAAGAATCTTAGAAAAAAAAACATTAAAATAGACAAAATAACAATATAGTTCAGTCAAAATTATTATATCATTATATATTCATATATAATAAATAATATTCAATATATAATTACTTCATATTAAGGGCCATATTCACTAAGGTGGGACCACAGATAAAATTATTAATAGGTACCTATATTTAATTAATTTTTATGATAATTTTGAAGCAAGGTCTTGGAAGGATTCCATTGTACGACAGCATTTTAATCCCTTCACAGACATTATCGCATCAACCGTCTCAATCTTTAAATGATTTCTTTGGTCGGTTTTAATTAAATTTAACCGGAAAAAATTCGTTCCGCGGCTGCAATACTGTGCGGCAAACTCAGATTGCTACCAATAAACTGTTTTAATTTGGGAAATATAATCTCATTTGAACCAATTCATAATGAAAAAATTTCGACCCAATATGCTTCCAAATACAAATCATTTGAAACATAATATATGATTTGCAGCTGTTGCCATTCTTGATTCAGTTCATCAATGTCTGATTCTTCTATTAAATTTAGAAATAAGGAGATTAGATCAACTAAACTGTTACCTAACTTTTTGGGATTAATACATAGTATAGCTTCAAGAGCCTTGTCTTAAAAATCAATCCATTTTAAAATGTGAATGCATAATTCTTTATAATATTCTAAACATTGTTTTTTAATGTCCACTTCAGGTGTTAATTGTGGAGAATTTACTAAAAGCTGGGCGTTGGCGCCAAACATATACTTGCTCAATTGTTATGGAAGTATGTAGAGTGAATGACTTTTCAATTGTTATGGAAGTATGTAGAGTGAATGACTTTGGACGTGAAGTACAGACTGCCAGCATGAGCTGACAGATCACTCGGTGGACAGGGTTGACTGCAGTGCGGCACGCTAGCTCGCCTCGGCTATTGGCGGAGAGTGTGTGGGGGGTTCCACAGAACACCTACCGCTGCCACCAGCCATATACAAAATAATTCCTGCCTGACAAACAAAGCCGTCACACACATTCGGTCCTGAAGGGACCCTTTACACTACTTACCAATATACACGGTGAAGGCGCAGATGTTTTGCCTTCTCTGCTCGCCCGAACCACTCAATCGACACTGAGGGCAGATAATTTTCAGTGCCCCTGTGATGACATGAAAAGTGAGGAGCAGCGAGTCTATTCCACCCTCATGCTAAGAGGGCTCCAGGAGAAGTGGAGGAGAAAATTGAAAACTCTATCGCGCCATTGCGTTATAAGTATTTCTTGTATTTAGTTATCAATCAACAATTTAGGCAAAAAAATTCGTTAACTAATATACATAACAATATAAGTTCATTCCAAACTAGAGTGTGTTATTGATAAGCCATCTAGAATTCAAGGCAAATTGGCATGGCAACGATTAGCAGTAGTAATAGAAATATTCCAATATTATATCAAATTAAATACAATTTTATATGATCACGACAAAAGGGCAAAAGGAAAAACTTACAATAGCAACGGAAAAAATGTCGCTAGGTACTATTAGGAGTTCATTTCAAGTTAAACACAAAGTGAAAAAAAATTTACTATAGCAACGCATAAATGTCACTAAGTAATAATATGAGTTCATGCTAAATCTTAGATCATATAACAAAAAGCATAGGCTATGAGGAAGAAAAACTTAAGCATTTTTCTGCATGTAGTAGAATCGCATCGATGTATTCGTTTTAGTTATGGAAGTAGTACACTACGATATTTTCACACCGGGGCGAAAAATTTAGTGTTTGAAACTTTATTAAGTATTGAAGAAATTCAATAGAAGAGATTCCATTATATCACAAGATTTTTAAATTAATTTTTAAGATAATAATTTTATAATATTTTTATAACTTTTTACATTTTTACGAATTTTCTTAGTGCCCCATTTATTTTCTGATAATATTTTTGGCGTTGCCTTTGTATGGCTGTTGTAACTTAAGGCGACAATAACAATTCAATTTTAAACAAACAAACCGGCATTGGAAAATGTTAAATTTTTCTACCACGGCGGTTTATTTTTATAAATATTTCACTCTTATTTTATTTAGAACAATATAATTTATTATTGAAAGAATTAAAATTGCCTGAAAATTGATTTCCTAAGAGAATATCTCCGGTTGTTTCTGCAGCACAGCACAGCACAGCACAGCACAGTTCATTCCGATAATTGAAGACTCCGGAGTCTCGATTCTATGAAATCCCGTTCACAAAACAATATTTGAGTATAATATAGCACTCCTATTAACTTCTATTAAGTATATAATCACTTACAATCACTTTTATATTACAAATTCACTAAATGAAACACGAACTTTCCTTTGATAAAATCTGAAATGTCAGAAATAAATCAGAATTGTCAAACTAAAGAATAACCTTATGTCGATTTTCATTGATATTTTAAGAAAAGTGCCCGTCAATCAATGAAAAACGAGTTCAATGGAACAACTTTTGACGCGAAGAGAATGTAATAGTAGCTCATATCCATGTAGTTTGTCAGATTGAAATTTTCTGGGAACAATCACATCACGAATAACGTAAAAATTATGAAAATTGTAATTTAAAAGATTTTGGCTTGATTGCGGATGAATTTGGTAGATTAAGGCGGATTTCCATTGTAGCAACATTTTAATTTTGCAGGAATTTAGAGCGAGGTAGTGATATGTAAAACTATTCCAAGAGTAAAAGAATACGTTTTTATAGCTGTGTTGAGTTTATGTAGCACTTGGGAGGTAGTCGTCCTCAAGTACTCTCATAGGTTCACCTTATGAAGATATTCCAGGTCGAATGTTGATGAATGAAGCCGCAGTAGGTTGAAGGGAGCCGCTCATTCCCTTGGTTCGAAGCTGGGAGCCGCTTATTAGCTTTACTTCCCTTGGTTCGAAGATGGGAGCCGCTTATTAGCTTTACTTCCCTTGGTTCGAAGATGGGAGCCGCTTATTAGCTTTACTTCCCTTGGTTCGAAGATGGGAGCCGCTTATTAGCTTTACTTCCCTTAGTAAGAACAACTTGAGTTGCTTTGAATGTTACTTGAACACTGCTCTTTATTACAAATCAACATCATATTTATACAAAAAATCTTACATATAAAATTAACCTTACCTATGCTTCCGTAATATTTCTGGTCTAACATTTGCTTACCAAAAGTGTAATTTGTATAGGCCAGGTGTATTTTCTTAATTTCCTATTTTGTAATATACAAGCTGCGGAAGCTACTCGCAGCTTGTTATTCTTACATCACGACACTCGTTGCTTTATGCGTATATACATATTTCCCAGTTCCATTGTTTCTATCATTCATACGTACCTACATACATATCAATTCACCAAATGCTTGTAGCTTATCATATTACATCATGTCAATTTGGTTACTTATGTTTTACCGCCGGCGCAAGGTTATCGTATTGCAATGTGCGAATTCTTGCGCGCAGGGGTATTGCGTCACTCGGTCAACCTTTACTGTACGTACGTATATGCAATGCATTATTTTTTCTTGATATGAATTATAATGCAATGTATGTACGTATATGCAATGCATTATTTTTTTATTGATATGAATTAATATTAATTAATGAATGCATTATAGATGATATGATCTCAATGAATGCATTATAGATGATATGATCTTAATGAATGCATTATAGATGATATGATCTCAATGAATGCATTATAGATGAATTTATGATATGTAACAAATCTCCCCCTTCTAAAAAAAAATGTGTTATTCTTGGAAGAGGAATAACGCATTAAAAAAAATGGGTTTGGGAATTTACAAAAAAAAATGTTTACTGTTTTACTTGTTTTTATACTTGTATACGCATAATGCCGAGTGCTGAGATGAGTAGTAATATTAGGAAGAGAGATCAATGGTATATGGTGGTTTGGCTTAATACTAGGTTATTCTAACAATATTTTCTTTAGTTGTATGTTAAATAATAATAATACATTGTAGGTACAGCTAGGTATGTTTAATTTTTTAACTTTGGGTTTATTAACTTATTTTAACAGCGGTTCATACATTTATTCTTAGTTTTATTTATAATATACATATGTGTATGTACATATTTTTATTCGTATTAAACCTTGTTTTTTTTTTTTTGAATTTTGACACATTTGTATGTTTATTTTTAATCGTACAACTCTGTATAATAATATATGTGTATACATATTTTTTCGATACATATATATATTTTTTTTTATTACAATGTTAATTTTTTATGAACCTATAATAATATATGTGTATATACACGAGTAGTAAAATTAGAATATTAATATTAGAAGAAAAAAAAATCTTATCTATGCCTATAATAATTTTTTATCAAGATTATGCATATAATATAAATATTCTTATTTTATTACTATTTTTAATGTTTTTTGGTATAATAGTCCATGTGTATGTATATATTTTTTTTTTTTTTAAACATATTGTTTTGTTCCTTCTACTATTTTTTTTTTTTGTAAAATAGGTAGCTATCTCTTGCTGTCTCTGGTTATTTAGGTACTTAATACTGGAGAATAATTAAACTACCTATAATTGTCGTGGACTGGTGATTGAATCTGGCTTAGGTTGATTTAATGAAGGTGGAAGAGGTAGTGGTGTCGGGGGTTGTATTGACATATTTTGTCGGTTACTTGCCTGTGTAGGCTGGGCAGATCGGGGGTTGATTGATTCTTTTTTTCTGTATATACACGGGTAGTAAAATTAGAATATTAATATTAGAAGAAAAAAAAATCTTATCTATGCCTATAATAATTTTTTATCAAGATTATGCATATAATATAAATATTCTTATTTTATTACTATTTTTAATGTTTTTTGGTATAATAGTCCATGTGTATGTATATATTTTTTTTTTTTTTAAACATATTGTTTTGTTCCTTCTACTATTTTTTTTTTTTGTAAAATAGGTAGCTATCTCTTGCTGTCTCTGGTTATTTAGGTACTTAATACTGGAGAATAATTAAACTACCTATAATTGTCGTGGACTGGTGATTGAATCTGGCTTAGGTTGATTTAATGAAGGTGGAAGAGGTAGTGGTGTCGGGGGTTGTATTGACATATTTTGTCGGTTACTTGCCTGTGTAGGCTGGGCAGATCGGGGGTTGATTGATTCTTTTAATCCTGTCCGTTTGGTTTGATAAAGAGTTCTCTCCTTGATCGCTGTCGCTATTTCTTGGGTAGGGGGTTATGAGATCATTCGGGGTGGGTTTGCTTTCGCAATTTCTGATTGGAAATTTTGGGTGATTTGTTTGACTTTGTTTGTCATCACCGTTTCCTGGGGTAGGGTGAAATTACTAAATTTTACATCCGCTTTAGGCTCATGAGTTAAGGTTTCTGTAGTTTCTATGCGAAGTTGAGGGTTTGCCTCAGTGTCTAACTGAACCTTTTGGTTATTGACGGTAATTATTTTGGGTGTTTTGACTATGATATTCTTTTTCTTATTCCTGATAAACTTACATAGTTTCAATATTCCGATTATGCTGAGTAATAATATTACCAATGAACTCAGAGATAGGGAGCTTATTTGAACCATTTCTGTTTTATTTCGCTCTTTTCTTTGTTTGTCTAGCGTATCTATCTGCTCTTCCAGCTGATCCAAAGAGTATGAATTTTCGTTTAGAATATTATTGGCATCCTCTGCTTTTAGCATGATTATGTGTAATTGTTATTATTAAGGAATTTATGAATGATTTCATTCAAATTATATTTTAGTGGATGCGGATATTCTGGTTGTGAAATTTTAATATTCTGATGGTCTTCATATTCGAAATATATAATTTGGTCAGCTATTTGGAAGTGACAAGGTTCGTTTAATATTAGTACTCCGCTGCCGCATAAGTTGGAACTATGTAAATTTTTCCTGCATGAAATTGTAATTTTCTGCGTGGTGGGAAACGAGAAGAGCCAGGAATTTTTCCTTGTTAACTTGATTAGCAATTGCGGAGCTTGAGTTTGTACTAAATAATCGCAAGTACCAGTTTCGTTGGATTGAATAAGAAATTTATAGGACATTCTTTTACGTAATGCCCCTGAAGTATGGGGTTTAGCAAAGGACCTATGTAGGTGCTTTCATTAAGGCTACTAGACACTTTTTTGTATACTCGGAATTCAGTTTGCTTGAATGTCACGAACTCTTGTGTGGATATGTGACTTGCAATGTAGGCATCCTTAATATCCAGGACCAAAGAGTGGTTGCCCGGGGTTTTGAAAGGGCATAAATGAATCTGCTGCAGTTTAAAAGGAGGCATGTTAAGGATAGGGAACGTGATTCTTATTACGAGTAGATTGTTTAGGAGTCCAGATTTTACTTCAATCGCCTGAGTTAGAATCGCTAGATCCTGAAAACTGTTAGAATCCTTTGGGTGAGCTTAATGATAGGTTTCCAGTAGTGTAGATGGTGATAATAGTAAGGGATGTACTTGGTTATTTTTCAGAGCTGCTAAAATTTGCATGAACGTTTGTTGCCTTAGCTCTATATCTAATACTTGTAGGCTAATCGTAGCTACTACTTCCTGAAGGCGTTGACGTGTGTTCAATTCACCATTAACCATGTCCAGTAGATCATTAACGGTTTTAGTTAATTCCCTTTGGTTAGTCTCAAGTTGATTTATAGGTTTTCTCAGTTTTTCGAAAGATGACTTGAAAAGCGTTATCTGGTGTTTTTCTAGTTCTAATAGCGCTTGGGTATCCGTTTCCAAGTTGGCAATTTTACTGTAGATTTGCTTTTCATTAGAGGCATCCATCGTACCAAAAAGGTAATGTAAGCCCCTACCTATTCCATCGAACAGGGATCTTCGATGTCGAGTGGTTATCATCTCTCTAATGGTCGTTGTTCTCTTTCTGATCGACTCTATCAAACTATGTATGTATGAGTTTTGCTCCGTACATGCGCTAGTTGTAGCATTATGTACTCTGCATAGTTGACTAATGAGAAAACCTGTATGTTCTATTAGTGTAGTTTCAGCTTCCAAGTCGCTTATGTTTATTTGAGTGAATAAATTCCATGTGTCGTGGAATAATAAAATTTTTCCCAAATCCTCAAACATAATTCCCGTGTTGTTTAGGGTCTGAACTTCATAGGGTTCCGTAGCAGCATTTGTTATTATCATGAGGCTTGGCAAAACGGTAATCATGAACATTAGGGCCATATCTAGAGGAGAGAAAAATCAGTAAAATTGCTCCAAATAAAGATCTCGAGGAGGGGAAAAAAAAAATTGAAGATATATTATAAACTCAAGGTATATTATATATAAAAAAAATATTATTATTTTTTTTTTTTGTATTTTAAATCAGTATTGTTACAAAATAATGGAATTAATTCACTGAAAGCGTTTTTTCAGGTCAACTAACCGAATTTGCATTTTGCTAATTGTGCATTTTTTGCATATATGTCAAAATTATTTGTATTGATTTGTAAATCAGTTCTGACGGTACACCTCAAATGCATTGTTTACTTGTGATAATAATTGTGTCGTGCAAAAAAAAAATTATGGTTGACCGGGATTACATGGTGATTTTCAAGATAAGCAGTTTTTATGTATAAATAGCGTGTGATATAAATCAATTTCACCTGTTAAGTTTTGATATTCATTCAAGTTCTTTTAAAATATTTTTTTTTCTTTTTTTTTTTTTTTGTTGTGAGTGTATTATGGCTAACGAAATTAGTGAGGCAATTGACAGGCTCATTGCTAAAGTGGAAGCAAACAAGATCCCAGAGAGGAACATCAGCGATCTGACGCTGTATCCAGCCAGCGAACCGATTGAGCCCTACGTGCCCAAGGCGTTACCTGGGACAGCACAGGGGGCACCGGATTATCTTCCTGGACCACGGAGGTTGACCCTCGAGGAGTACAGGAAAAGAACGGGGCTGAGCTGTCAGGATAAGCAGGAGAGTCCAGTAAAACCTCTACCAACTCGAGGTGGTAAACGCGCCAGGGTGGCCAGGGAGTTGCAGTATTTTAGACTGAGGGCTAGTCTAGCAGCGACAAAGGAGGAACGCTCGAGATATGAAGGACTGGCTAAGGAGAAATTAAAAGAGCTGAATATTATCAAAAGGGCGAAAAAGAATAAAAAAAATGAAGTTCGTAATTAAATTTTTTTTTGTTAAATTTAAATATATTATTCAGTTGTATATGTTTTTTTTTTTTTTTTTTTTTTTTTTTTTTAATCAAAGTATACTTCTCTTTTTTTTTTGAATAGGCATGTTGGGCTGCCTTTATTGTTGTTTGGGGAAATGTCTCTTTTCTATCTTCTGGTTGTGATTTCTTGAGTACTTGCGTGTGAAGCGCTACTCGAGTGTTCACATACGAGCATCCCCTTCTTGATATTTTGGCGTTTCGCAAAGAGTTTAAATAAAACTAAATCGGCAAGTAGTAGGTAGGCGTGTCAAGTTAGACCGAGATTTGCGTTACTTTAGGTTGAGGGCTATTTTGGCCACTGTAAAAGAGGAGCATTTAAAGTTTGAATGGCTGGCGAAGGAGATAATGAAGAAAATTAATGCTTTAAAAAGGATGAAAAAAAAATATTCTTAAGTAGCTAAGCGTGTAAAGTTTGAATGGCTGGCGAAGGAGATAATGAAGAAAATTAATGCTTTAAAAAGGATGAGAAAAAAAAATATTCTTTAGTAGTTCTATTCTGAGTAAAAAAAAAAATAAAAGTAAATTATCCAAAGTATGTTTCTCTTTCTCTCCCTTGTCTGGTTTTCAAAGATTAGCCATTATTCGTGAAATGGTTTTAATCTGTTGTTATGTACTGTTACTCTTCGTTTACCAATTTGAATAACAGTATTAACAGGGGTAAAAGCTTGTACCATGAGATATGGACCTAGCCATATCTGGGAAAGCTTGTGTTTTTTCGCCGGATTTTTCAGTAGAACTTTTTCACCTGGCTGGAATATAACCGGACGTGAATGCTTATCATAGTATAGTTTTGACTTTTCCTTAGCCTTAAACAGATTTTTTCGGGCGATAGCATACGTTTTTTGTAATTTGTGTTTAAGGATGTGATAGTAACTTTCGTGGTTGTAAATGGGTTCTGGTTCTCTTCTTAGATTTGATGGTACATCCGCTGTAAACCCAAACAAACAATCCATTGGAGTGAGTTTAGTGCCATCGTGTGGACTATTATTGTAGACGAAAGCCGAGGTTCTCAGGAATCGATCCCAAGCCTTTGGGTTTTCAGACACAATAGCTCTTAAATACTCCACTAGAGGTCTGTGGGTACGTTCAAGTGCGCCGTTGGATTGTGGATGATAAGCGGAAGTCTGTAATTTTTTTATTTTCAGGAGTTTACAGACGCGTTTAAAAAGATCGCTTAAGAAGTTAGAGCCCTGATCAGTTACTACCTTCTTAGGAATGCGGTAACGAGTAATTATCTCGTCGAAAAATATTCCTGCTACCGTTTCTGCTTCGCCATTCGGCATGGCATAACAATCTACGAATTTCGTCAGATTGTCCTGGAATGTCAAAATGTATTTGTTGCCTGAGTGTGTTTCTTCAAGAGGACCTACTATATCTAAATAGACTTTCTCGAAGGGCATTTGGGCCGTATCTGTTATGATCATTGGCATACGGTATTCCGGGCTAGCCTTCATTTTTTGGCATTTGGAACATTTCCGAATATATCTCTTAATAGAACTAAGCATATTCTTCCATTTATATTTTCTTTTTATTTTTTTGTACGTTTTAATGACTCCTTGGTGACCACAAAATGCCGAGTCATGATAGTCCTTTAGAATTATTTGAATTTCTTCGGGGTCTGTGATAATCTCAGGTAATTTACTTTGAGAATTTATATAACTATTGCTCGGAGATAATTCGCCATGTTCAGATGTACTACTTCCAGATTGGTTGTTTGTAGTTGATTTGTGTTTCATTGAGTCATTTTGGGGACTCCCTGAACGTTCTTGAATTCTCTGTGGAGTTTTGTGAATTATGTCCTCAATTTCTGTTTCCCTAGCTTGAGCTCGTGTAACAGTATGGCAATGTGCTGGTTTGGACTTCGGTGTAGGCGAAGAACTAGTATCTTCATCGTCTATGTCGGAATCGACACGGTGATGTACCTGGGCCTCTACCATGATCGAATTGGGACTTGTCTGTTTCAGCTGGGTAGGTATTCGACTAAGCGCGTCTGCATTAGTGTTATATTTGCCAGGCTTATATTCAATCTTGTAGTCAAATTCCGAGAGTTTGTGGTGAAACCTTACTAATCTCGAAGTCGGATCTTTTACATTGAATACGCCTTTTAAGGGCTGATGATCTGTGTAAACCGTGAAGGTTCTACCCTGTAAATAACACCTGAAGTTCCTGGCGGCCCATACAATAGCGAGCAACTCTTTTTCTATTGTGGAGTATTTTTGTTCCGCCTTATTTAAACTTCTACTTGCATACGCTATTGGCTTGTCTTTGCCTATTATCCCTTGGGATAAAACAGCTCCCAATGCTTCGTTGCTAGCGTCTGTCGTTAGATTGAAAGGTTTGGTGAAATCTGGGTAGGTGAGTAGAGGAGGATTAACAAGAGAAGTTTTAATTTCATTGAAAGCGTCTTGGCATTTTTGTGTCCAATTAAATTTGACGTCTTTCCGTAAGAGATTTGTTAGTGGCCTGACTATTTTTGAAAAGTTTGGAATGAACTTGCGATAGTAGTTGGCCAGTCCAAGAAATGATTGAGTTTGTCTCACCGTTCGGGGTTGAGGAAAGTTTTGAACGCAACTTGTTTTACTGGGATCTGGAAGTGCCCCTTCGTTTGAGCATTTGTGTCCGAGGTATATTACTTCTCTGCGAAGGAACTGACACTTTTCGGGTTGTAATTTGAGGTTATGGGCTCGAAGTCTGTCGAATACTTTAGCTAGTTTCTCGTTATGATCTTGTAAATTTTTTCCATATATTACAATATCATCGAGATAGACAAAGCACTCTAATCCTTGGAGACCCGTTAGAATGTAATTCATTAAGCGCTGAAAGGTCGCAGGTGCGCCTTTCAGTCCAAATGGCATTCTCTTAAATTCATAATGCCCGTAAGCAGTACTAAACGCAGTTTTCGGTCTATCCCTTGGGTCAACCAGTACTTGATGGTATCCACTTGCAAGATCAAGTGTGGTAAAATACCGTGAATGCCCAAGTTGATCCAGTATATCCTCTATCCTGGGTAGTGGAAAGGCATCCCCTATAGATTTCTCGTTGACTTTACGGAAATCTACTACTACGCGCCAACGTTTATTGCCGTCAAGCCCAGCTTTCTTGGGGACTACAAGTAACGGAGAATTCCATGGGCTTTTGCTTATTTGGATTATGTCGTTGTCCAACATTTCCTTAATTTGCTCATTTATGACTGCCCGGTGTGTTTCTGGAAGTCTATACATCTTTTGATTTATGGGTGGCTGATTGTGTAGTATGGGGATGGTATGCTTTATGGTATTAGTGCATGTGAGCTTATCTCCCTTTAAATAAAAAAGATCGTTATACTTATAGCATAACTCAAGAATTGATTTTTCTTCTTCGCGATTTAAATGTTCATCCCAACAGTAATTCTTTACGTAAAGCCACAAGTCTGTCTGGGTTATAGCTTTTAATATGGTTTACGTTTCTTGAATATGGATTGGAATTAAATTTCAATTTGTCGTTTTTGACGTTGTGTGTGCTTTTGTTTTGTGCACGAAGAAAATATGGGTTGGAATTAATTTTTAATTTGTCTTTTTTGACATTGTGTGCGCTTTTGTTTTGTGCACGTAGGAAATGTGGGTTGGAATTAAATTTTAATTTGTCGTTTTTGACGTTGTGTGTGCTTTTGATTTGTGCACTTAGGAAAGGTGGATCACCCTTTTTATGAGTACTTTGGGTATTTACGTCGTCCAAAGGTACATGGAGATACTGTATGTTATAGCAATTACTTGGAACTAGAGTAAGCGTTAAGTTCCTTAGGAATACTGGTTCCGTGTTTACATTTAGAACGGATAACGGTATGAAGCTTTTATGAGGACTAACTAGGCAATTTGCGACAAATACTCCTTCTTCTATCTCCTGGGACATACAGATCATTTCTTGATCCAATTGTAATGGTATGCTCAGTATGATTTGAGATCGAGGAGGTATTTTATTAGGTCGCTGAAGCACTACTTCAAATTGCCTACTTTCGTCTTCATTCTTGTTTTTCAAGGTACTCGAAATTTCTTCTATTTGAGGTAAGGAATTTTTGCTATTGGGTGCCATTGAAGTGGTAGCAGAAGATTTAAATTGCTCCTCTATTTGATCCCTTGGTATTTCCTCCCCATCTTCTGTGGATGTTCCGAGAGGTACCGTGAACTCAATAGGATTGGTTTCCGTGCGAGGAAACCGGAGTAATTTGTTAGGGCCTTCTATATTGCAATTTGTTGCAAGAAAGTCATTACCTAACAGCCCATCTTGAGAGAGTTGGGCGTTATCTTCTACAACCTTTAGATGGCATGGGATACTGCGACTTAGTAAAAAGTGGCCTTGGCAGCTACCCAATGTTTCTCCATCTCCAAATGGAGTTTTCAGAGTGACCTTTTGACTCTGTTCTATACGTTCTGGCGTATCAAGTGCTTCCTGTTTTATAAGACTTACTTCAGCTCCAGTGTCCACTATCAGCCGAACGGCTGCGTTTTTGCTTATATCTAATGGCAGATCTACTATTGGAATGTTTTCCCTTTTTCGGGGGTTTTTCTTTTGAGAGGACCCTGAAGTAGTATGATAAGTTTTCTTTAATGTCGAGCCGGGGACTTTTCGGTCGACAGTGTGCCGTTTCCCGAATTTGCAGTTTCCCATCGTTGTTTCTGCCGACAGGTAGACACGGTATGGCCCCTTCTGCTACAAAAACTACACATCTCTTGTCCATAATTGATTCTAGGTTCGCGATCTGAAGTGCCCCATTGAAAACTGTTTTTTGTATTTGCTCGTTCAGGTGGTACCTTAACATTTTGTCGACAATATTGGACATCATGTCCTTTCGCTCTGCAGTTTATACAGAAAGGGGTGTTTTTGCGTTTTATGCACTCGTCATACGTGTGCCCCTTGTAGTTGCAATAGCTGCAGGTAATCTTGTTTAACAGTAATTTCTGTTTTTCGTCTCTTCTTTCTCCTGTATGACGAAAGGTAGAATTCTGATAAGGAGGTGGACTTCCTAAAGATTTTCTTGTCGAGCTGACTTGGGTCGAGTGCCAATTATCCGGTGAGTTTCTGCCAGTATTAAAGGATACTGAAGCTAATTTTGTCGGCTCCTGTGTGAGAGGTATATGGAACTCAGTCTTTATGTTAGGTTTTCCTAGCTCACTTTTGTAAAGGTATGGAGCAACAGTCTCGTGAGTAGGATGACTATAAGCATTAGCATAATTTGTGGAATTATGTCTTAAAAAGTTGTCCATTGGAAAATAGCTTGTGGGATTATGAATGGCGGGTTGTGGGTTATAAAAGAGGCTGTGTTGTAATCGTTCCATGTCTAGTGCCTTTTGGATGAGTTGGTCTACCGAATCTTCATTTAAAGTGAGTAAATAGGCACTTAGATGCGGATTATTAGCACCACTCTTTACTGAAGCCATAGCAAAATCTTCTATTTGTCGCTTCACCATATTGAAATTTTCAGCACCATATTTACTCTGTGCTGCCTCATTACATTGTAACAATAGTCCTTTTAGCCTAGTTGTGAAGGAGTTAAATGACTCGTGGGGGTATTGTCGGGAAGTGATTAATCTATTTATCAGCTCATGGTAAGTCTCACGAGGTAAGTAATTACGATAAAGTAATTGTTCAACCTCTTCAAATGTTGTGAGTGAGCTAGATGCGATTAGCTGGTATGCATTTCCTCTCAATCTAGTGGGAAAAATCTGCATAAAAGCTTGCTTTTCCTCCTCTTCTAGGCACTGTTGTACTTGCTTGCAACAGCCTATAAAGGTTTGCAATTCTGTGAGAATTTGGGGACTAAATTCTCCAGAAAACAAGGGCACCATTTGTGCTGTCAGTTTAACTACTTTTTCATAATTCACTGGCATTTTGGCTGGTTGGTTTGGTTGCTTTCTCTGGGGAATATCTGGAGTATCGTTAGTAGAAGTAGGCGAGGTTAATGATTTTTCTGTGATTAGGGTGTTTAAGCTATTGCTTCTTACTAGAAAATTAATTAGGCTGTGCCTTCTGAAACGTTTACCTGAGCGATGCTCACGATACCAGTTTACGGAAGGTCGACTTTGGGGTGAATTACACTCTACACTTGGGCTATCTGGAGGGCTTGTATTGTCAAATGACAATGAATTTATTGCCGTCTCAAAGGTAGAGCATGAAGAACTACGGCCAGTTTTAGGCATAAAAGCAAAACCTGCGGATGCTTTTACTCAATATTAGTGAGAGAAATGGAACGAGAGAATAGGTAATTTAACGAGCTTCGATCAATAACCAGAGAAATCAGATTAATTATTTGAAATTTGTTCAATCTTTTTTTTTTTTATATATATATATTCCGCAGTGACTATTATATATTATTTTTTTTTATGACTAACTATTTTTTATTAACTTACTTTACCTTACTCTAACTTGAAGAGACGAATGGAAGAAAATAAAATTTGTTGCCTTTATCCGCTACGCAGATATAAAGTTGTATATCCAAGCTGGTGGTTTCTTTATTGCTATTGAGGAGAGAAAAGAATGGATATCCTCTGTTGTTGAAAATAAGGTGTTCCTATGCACTCGTAGGTTCGAAGATCAAGGTTTTTCAAGGGTTTGTATTTATGTACCTTCCTTGATCCTACCGGCTGCGCCAAATTATTGTTGAGTTTATGTAGCACTTGGGAGGTAGTCGTCCTCAAGTACTCTCATAGGTTCACCTTATGAAGATATTCCAGGTCGAATGTTGATGAATGAAGCCGCAGTAGGTTGAAGGGAGCCGCTCATTCCCTTGGTTCGAAGCTGGGAGCCGCTTATTAGCTTTACTTCCCTTGGTTCGAAGATGGGAGCCGCTTATTAGCTTTACTTCCCTTAGTAAGAACAACTTGAGTTGCTTTGAATGTTACTTGAACACTGCTCTTTATTACAAATCAACATCATATTTATACAAAAAATCTTACATATAAAATTAACCTTACCTATGCTTCCGTAATATTTCTGGTCTAACATTTGCTTACCAAAAGTGTAATTTGTATAGGCCAGGTGTATTTTCTTAATTTCCTATTTTGTAATATACAAGCTGCGGAAGCTACTCGCAGCTTGTTATTCTTACATCACGACACTCGTTGCTTTATGCGTATATACATATTTCCCAGTTCCATTGTTTCTATCATTCATACGTACCTACATACATATAAATTCACCAAATGCTTGTAGCTTATCATATTACATCATGTCAATTTGGTTACTTATGTTTTACCGCCGGCGCAAGGTTATCGTATTGCAATGTGCGAATTCTTGCGCGCAGGGGTATTGCGTCACTCGGTCAACCTTTACTGTACGTACGTATATGCAATGCATTATTTTTTCTTGATATGAATTATAATGCAATATAGGTATGTATGTACATACAATGCATTATTTTTTCTTGATAGGAATTATAATGCAATGTATGTACGTATATGCAATGCATTATTTTTTTATTGATATGAATTAATATTAATTAATGAATGCATTATAGATGATATGATCTTAATGAATGCATTATAGATGATATGATCTCAATGAATGCATTATAGATGATATGATCTCAATGAATGCATTATAGATGAATTTATGATATGTAACAGCTGAAACCTTATCCCGCACCATATTATGGCAATATGTTACTTTAAAATCTTAAGTTTCTTTGTAAGATTTTGTTTATTAATTTATTTCTTAACACAGTTTATTGTTGGATTTCCTTATTTTCTTCAAGAAATACCGGAAGGGGTATGTACAGTGACTGTATTGCTAAACAGTCTGTGCGATTAGCTGTTAGAAGGTGATGAGCCTCCGAGCAAAAGAAGAAAATGTGGACGTGTGAAATCTATAAAGACCGCGAAAAGTCGGGACAGTATGAAAAATTTGTTAAAAGACTGGCTGGCGAGGACAAAGTTTTATTTAGAAACTATATGCGGATAAATTTTCAGCAATTTGAAGAATTATTGAAAATCATTGGTCTTTCAATTACCAAAGAAACTGTTATAAGCCCAATATCAGCTCAAGAAAGACTTGCATTAATGATAAGGTGAGTACAAAGCCCTCCACAAGCTTGGCCAAAATTGAAATTATGTTTTCAGATTTCTGGCTTCTAGAAACTCTCAGGCGAGAATGTCCGTATAACTATTTATGTTTACGAACATCTGTGCACCGATTAATTAAATAAAAAACAGCGATTTGGCAGAATTGGAAGAGGACAGTTTTCCCAAACCTTACTCCAGTATACTTCAAAAGGATAGCTACTTCGTTAATAATTTGAAGTTTAAGTAGACGGAATGAAACCACGTATACTCACAGTTTTTTTTTTTAATTTTTTCTATTATTATTATTTTAGAGTAAAAAATAAACACAGTCAAATTAAAACTTTTTTTCTTAGTCTCTAAAAGTACCCTGGTAATGTCGAATTGGGTTTCAGTTCTTGCAACTTCTGGCAACTTCAACAATTCCGCTGCTACGTATTTCCCAAAACTATCTTCCGCTGTACTTCGGTGCATAATCGCTCTTCCTTCTAATATATGCAAGTTTTTCAATCTCAATGTCAGAATATTTTTTGGAAGAATGGGGATCCGTTATACTTTCCGCATTTAGGTATTCCTCATCAGAATCGAGGTAATATTAAATCATACTCTCTTCATCTAAATCTGTGTTCGGTGGTGTTATCATCACAGAAGATAAAATTTCGAATTTATTTCATACAATAAATTTAAAATTCCAAGATTCTAATTTTTTTAAATGGTAAAATATAATTAAAATGTTTACTTGCCTTTTGTTTCCATCGTACAATTTTTTCTAAAATCTCGTGACAATTTGAAAAGAAAACAGTAGACTATTCGCCACACATAACGTGATGTCTTCTTCTTGATTCCTTCATGCATGGAGGTAAAATACGCGGAGATATGCCACAAAGTCGGAGATATCCCATAATGTTGATCTAGCGCTGAGAACTTTTTTATGGCATATCTCTGACTTTTTCCCCTCATTTATGGTATATCCATGACAAATATCTCCAACAAAATTTTGTCGACATACTTGCCATACTCCTCTTACTCACTAGTTATTTCGTAAGCCGTTAGGCATGTGTGTGTGTGTGTTTCTTTAATAAATGCTTTTCTATTCCATTCTACCTAAATGCTGTTTACTACACATCAATTGAATATTCGTAATGAATAGAAAAACGCAATGCTGGTCACCTGAATGTTTGGAAGGTTAGTATATACCTACCAACCACTGCTTCTTTTTAATACTAAAAAGAAGAAGAAGAAGAAGAAGCAGAAGAAGAAGAAGAAGAGTTAATTAATTGCGAGTATGTCAAATTGTGTTGTGAAGTGCGCTACAAATTTCGCGATTTTTAAAGTTAAATATCTTGAAAAGTATAAGCTTCCACGGAAAATTAGTTTTAGATTCGTGATTTGTATGTAAATAAGAACAAATGAGCAAAGTTTGAAAAAAATCGGAGCTCGCCGCGGATCTCAAGGTATTCCGAAAAAAATAAGAAATCAACTTACGGTTTCTCTTTTTCATAGCTTTCGAAGGAGCTCCCTGGAGGCGTCTACGACGAAGCTGAAATGCTAAAAGAAATTATCGAACTGTCATCCGAAAGGTCTTGGACCTGCCCATGCTCTTTTTCTTGGAATCATTTAATCGCTCCTTTTAGTTTTCTGTTCAATCATTTTTATTTTTTTTTTTTTCTTAAAAGCTACTTCTTCTAAATCGGACTTATTTGCCGCAATGTGATTATTTTGTTCGGGAAAAGCACTTATCATAAAATGTGAAAATAAACTGCTCTGATTTAACTACTATTAACAAAAATTAAGTAGATAGAAAGCAAACATTACATAAAAATATATTTTAAGCAATTAACATTAGATGTGTATCAGTGGGGATTTTTCGGTTTTCCATTTTTCCTATTGGACTTTTTCCTTCAGGCCAAACAAATATAAGCGAAGAATCATCTTTCTGACAGTTTCGTTTGTTGCTGCAGCTTGATCTTGTAACACATTTTCAATATTTGATACCTTTATTGACCTATTGTACGCCAGTAGGATTTGATTGATTTTTTTCCATTCATTTGAATCGTTTATATTTTTGATACTTCCATAATTTGCCAGACTTATTTTTCTCTTGTAGTGCTTGCGGCGATAAGGACAAAGACAGACAGATTATGCGTTCGGCATAAATAGAGAATTATTTCTTTAGGATCTTGCAATGGATATGTTGTTATTTCTTCTTCCTTTGTGGAGAAGACCCCATCACAGGTGGAACACTTGAAGGGTCGATCCTTTGTATGATTTCGAAAGTGAATTGCACGCACTATCTACTCTCTGGATTATTTCTGTCGCTTGGAGTATATCACACACAAAAACTTCTCCACTTAGAGAATATTTGGTTGTATTTTTCGCAACTCGCCGTCCAAAACAAATTCTTGGGTGGACATGTCGTATGATTGTTTATCACTATCCCTGATGTGGATTATCTGACGATTCACTTCCGCGCAATCACTTCACGAATCTACCTTTGAAATGGGAACTTTGAAGATACAGTACTCTTTCCGGCCTATCTGATGCTTCTTCTTCGTTTTCTGTTCCTGGCATTCTGTACCTTTTCTTCGACACTCATGTGACATGGATCAGCATATACGTGCACTTTGGCTCAGTATAGCAAACTGCTACATGCAGTACGCTACGACAATAACACAATGTCCAAAAAGAATTCATTCTTCAACAACATTTCCATATTTATTTCATCAATGTATTCTTTTTTCAGAAAATTAGAAGATATGGAATTAGAAGGACCTTTAAGCACTGGCAACAATACATGTATTATTAAATATTCAGATTGAAACTCAACATTAAGTTTATTCATTAATTTTAAAACATATAAAAGATAATGCAAGTATATCTTGTTAGTTAGATTCAGTTTAGAAGAAATATCTTTGCAAGGTCCAAATTATTTTCAAAATTAAAAAGTACCAAATAGTGCTCTAAATCAGTCCATCGACTTAGAATTCTAGAAAAAAGTAACCTTATTTCGGCGACTCGGAGGATTTTGAGCGGTTTATTCCTGAAAGCTTCCTGAAGTTCTTGAAAATCAGATGTCCGCTCGGGGCTGTGGAAAGAAAAGAAATATACATATGTTCCTCACTAATTTTTCTAGTTCTGATGGTAACTTCTTCGATGCTGCAGACGCCCACAAATTTAATGAATGGCAAATGCAATTCATAGTAAATAAATAAGGATTTTCTTTTTCGAAATGTGCCCTAACTCCATTCTTTTTCGCCATCATTACTGACGCATTATCTGCGGCGTAACCGATCATATTTGCAATTTTGATATTATTGCTTTTTTAAAATGCTGATATGGTATCAGAAATGGTTTTAACATTCGATTCTGTTAATTGCAACAGTGTCAAAATATGTCCTTAACTTTACCGAAAGTAAAATCAAAATATCGACAAACAACCACCAATGATTTGCAGTTACTGACGTCAGTATTATCCTCTATTATAAGAGAACACTTTTGATTTTCCAAAATTTTCTATACATTTGTCAGATTCTCGATTTTAAGTAAAGAAATAGTTGTTTCTGTTGCTTTTGTCCTTCCACATATCAATACTTTGACAATTTCAGAATCTTTGGCTATGTTTTTTATCAGGTCAATTAAAGCACTAATTAATGAAAACGGTAAAATATTTTCGACCAGAAATATAATAATTTTTAGTTCAGCAATTTTTCGTAAATCTTGTTTCTTTTTATGTTCCTCTAGGTATGAACTTTCATCAAATTTAATTTGATTTTTAAATGATTTTCCATGCTAAATATGATCAGTCGTTTCTTGATCCCTCTTTGAACTAATTACTTTGATGTTCAATGCTTTGAAGCAATACTTACAAAAAGGAAGTCCATTCTTTTCTTGGAGCCTTTCGAATTGTTTTATCCAAATCTGACGGAATTTTTGTGTGCACTTTATTTTCGATTTTTTTGGCGTATTTTCATTAAAATTAGTGAAATTTGTAGACTTGGACTTGGCTAGTAAGTCTAACCCCACATTTTCGCATAGTAAATTACCACGCAAATTCCATATATTTCCGACATTAGTGCACAAAATAATAAAATCGCGGTGATTTCAATAAAACCAAAAGGAAGCCGAACGGGTACCTTTGTACGTAATTTTACAACAGACGCGAAAATCATTATGGTATCGCTTAAAATGGTTAGATACGAAGAAATTCTGAATGAAATTTTCAATATTTTTCGGGAAAATCGCGGAAAATCACCGAAAATCGCAAAAGGCGTGAACTGTCAAAGTTTAAACGATGAAAACACGCAAACTAACAATTTTCGCCAAACTTGAAGCACACCAAATTATTTCCCGTCTAATAAAGATGAGTTTAATACTAGAAACAAACACGAAAAGCTAAAACTAAATATTTTCTTGGAATTTTAAATGTTGCCAATCTGAAATTTATAGTACCGAGAATACGGGTTGCCAGTCGCCATTACACACAAAAAGGATATTTAATATAGAAATCACAAATGTTGTTAAAAATTAACCGAAAACAGCACACAAAAATGAATAATTGCAGCACAATTTAAGCGGATCTTTAGCCATCATTTGGCTGCTCTTTAGAAGCATATTCACTGATTTATCAAGAAAAATAAGCAATGGTGCAAGTAAGTAACTCAAGTGCTTCTAGAGCCATCGCTTGGAAGCTATATAGAAGATTATTTGATGAGCTCCAGCAGATTGAAGCCCAACAAGGGGTGATCTCATCTAATTTTCCACGAATCTAAACTGCAGATTTTCTACTATTGACGAAGTAACGCATCTCTCATTTTCAATTGATGTGCAGAGTAGTTAGAACATGTAATCTGAAGTTTTGGTTAATTAAAATGAGAATAAAGAGGAGAATTTTGGCTTATTTAATCAACTTCATAAGATTTAACACCACAAATAATCATGATCAAAAATAAGCGCCTTACTACTGTTCTCTGTCTTGAAGGCCTCTTATGAGATTAAAAAAAGAAGCACTGCGATGATTATCCAAAAAGCTCATTAAAGCTTTCGAAAAGCCATTCAAAAAACTCCTTCGGTTATCATTTCGAGCGTTTCTTAAGAGCAGCATTGAAGCGCTTGACTCTGCGGACAGCCTATGTTAAAAAGCAATGAACCGGGTTAGGGAAAAGTAGCGCTACGAGCTTCCAGGGAAGCGCTTCAGGAGGACTCTTAGAGCGTTTTTTTCCCAGTGGGTGGTGTTGTTGATCATTATATATATACATATACATACATGTATCGTTGCACAAATTTGACGTGCCCAGTGTAGGTGACGTCTAAGCTTTCGCTTGGATGAGCTTCAGTGCCTAGTACGTTAAGGGATCATTTGTGTTTAGTTGCGCTTCATGGTGGCATGTATAAGTACGAGTTGTCATTATTTACGAGTTACTAAAGATATTCTCGAGCTTGCGAAAGACGTACAGGAAGATATCGTCATTATTATTACCACTGATTCAAATTTGGCGAAGGACACTTATGAGTATAAGTTGTCATTATCTATACGTGATTGTAAATATTCTCGAGCTTTGCAAAGTTTCATCTGGTGATGCGTATAGGTAAGGGAAGGTGCTGTACCTTGATACCTTTTTTGAAATAGTCGTTTTTTTATTATTATAGATTGTCTAACCTATAACCTTTCCAATAATAGTTGAATATGCAGTTAAAAATTTATATTTCAGGATATCTGAAAGGAAATATGAAGGTCCTCCTTTTAGTCCAAGGTACAGCATGCAGCTGTACCATGGACAGTGGGGTATTGTACCTTGGACATTTGTAATTTACTAAGAAGAAATGATGGTATATCAAGAGAGGTAACTTAAATAACGCTCTTCATTCAGCCAAGAAAAACAATGTTCGCAAAGCAGGTTACTAAACAAAAAATTGCTATAGATATACAACTTTAATTTATCTCGTCTATGGCTTTTTTTACATGTCTGTGGTGAAAATGTTTGAAGTGTCCTAGATATATACCCCTTGCAAAAGAAACAAAATTTCCTGTGAAATATTTTAAGACGCGCAATTCACCACATGATGCACGATTTGTAATAGTACATATAAACAAGTTTAACCTTAGTTGGAGTCCAAAGATATAGAAAGAATAGAATTCCAGCACTTCCAATTCATTATCACTGGAAAATATTTATACAATTCATCAAAAGGGGGTTACCGAATCATGTTTTGAATAAAGTTTTCCTTTTTACATAGTCTCGTTTCCCCTTTTTCTTTTACTCGGGGTTTCGTAATTTAGATCCCTTCAGAAAATTACGTGGCGCCCAAAATGTCGACACTGAAATCCACTTCTTTAAACCTTATTGCAAGAGGAGCCTAGGAATGACCCAAGCCCGACTCCACTCAGCAAGCTGCAGACCTGTTGCACCTTCCTTTGGTTAGCTTAGCAGGGCAGTTGCCTAAGGGACGTAAAACCTTCTTTATTTTGGACTATAATTTGAGTGCTGAAGAAATAAGTTTAATATTAAAAATACGGTCACTTGTGAAACTTTGGTACCTATATGCCTTCCTAACTATGTTTTCAGCAGTCAGATTTTCCCTATTATCTCCTTTGGAAGGCTCATTTGAACAAGATGCAGTTTTATCTGATAATGTGCTATCACTCAGTTTAATCCTTTTTACAAATCTTTAAAGAAAAATATTAAAAAACTGATGAAAAGTTATCATTTTATCTTACCTATCCATCTTGAGTTCTCTATTCAGATTTGCTTTTTTACCGGCTTTAAATTTCTGATGTCATTGCTACATATTGGCCGATTTTATGCCGCAGCCCAATTGGTATATATGTCAACTCTAGCAGAAGAATGTTTTGGAAATGAATCATTCCATCTCAAACATTATATTAAATTGACCAATAGCTAAGTTACTGCTAAATTGGCAGCGCCATAAGCCCGGCCAATGTCACTGTCATATGTCCACAATTACAGTATTTCGGCAACGCTACTTCTCTGGAAGTGGTGTCGGTGGCTATATCAAAACCAGAGCCCAGACGTGGTCGAATGCTATACTTTTCATTGCATGTTGTTTGTTCCGACTCCATCTGCGTTCAGTATCCCATCTAAAAAGAAAAACATAACCTCAAAGAATCTTAGATCATCAATAATAAATTTCAAAGGTACTTATCTAACATTCAGCGCTCTTCACACCTCAGTATCTCGTTACTATCCATGACGTTCTATCGATGTGAAGTAATCCTGTAATTAAAAGAAATATTGTAAAATATTTGGGCATAAACAAATGTAAACAAAACTTAGTAAAAGAACATGTAACGAAACTACACCGATTTGTACACACACGAACCCAGAATTCAAAGTCAATGCCACAACAGCACCATTTACATAATACATAATACTTAAGGAAAATTATCATTAGAAACATTAGAAAACTATTTATTCTTACCTGAATTACAATCAGTTTTCTTTACTTCATCACTGAACTTAACACAATGTCACTGGACATTCACATTCATTCGATTTCATGTAATTTCTCATTACAAGGGTTACTCTTAAATTTCGAAAATGATTTATTTTGTCTCTCGCTCATTGCACATATGAGATAGATATATTTTAAGCGGTTCAATAATAAAACGTTAAGTTTTGGGTTGAATATGCACATATTGATACTGTTGAGACACATTCTTCTTGAACTCGATTGGTGTGGTTTTGATATTTTGAAAAAGTTTGGAAATATTTGTGATTTTGAATACATTACAAATCTGTGTAATTTGGACCTGTGTATTATAAGACTCAAATAAAATTCTAACGTTTAAAAACAGAATCAGTGGTGCCCTTTTTATTTTTGAAATTATTAACTTGATCCTGTCGAACATTGTTCGATTGCTTTGTTATACCCTAGATGAAATCTAAAGGGTATACTAAGTTTGTCATTCCGTTTGTAACACCTCGAAATAATGATGGTAGAGCAAAATGGATTGCACACCCACGCATAATATAAAATTTATTTTGATTTTTGCATGTCCGTCCGTCTGTCTGTCCGTCTATGCGCACTACCTTGAGAACGCGTATACTTAGAGAGCTGATATTTTGTACACGGACCTTAAAAATAAAAGTAAAGTTAAGTTCCGAAATGAGACAAATCGGGCAACTCCTTCGTGGGGTTGCCATACAAAAATGTCGTTTTCCACTATATATTTAGACACTGGTGTTTTTATAGTAATAAAAAATAAAATTTCAAAAATGGACTAAATCGGGCAACCCGTTCTGGCTGTTGCCATATAAAAATTTAGGTTTTTTACATATACTGTGAAAATGATCATTCCTAAACATTTTTATTGTATTAAAAACTTCTTCCTTCAAAATATGAAATCCAATAAAATTAGTTATAATCATTTTTTCAGTCCGGCGAACCGTTCTAGAAATATATGCAATAAACTACTTCAAAAATCAAACTTGGTAGATCGGTGACCTTCGAAATTTAATACGGGCATTCATCTAGGGCGAGAATGTCAAACTCAAAGGCTAAGTTGGGCCAAACAAACAAGTTTTATCTTTAGGTGGGCCGCAAAAGAAAAATCAATATTCAGAAAAACGTTGGTTTATTTTGAATAATACATTATAATAAACATATATATAAAAAAAACAAGAAAAATTTAATGTTTACGTCCTGACACTTGACATCTCTTCTCTGCTACTATCTTTCCTATTTCGGGAGAAATTTTGTTCGCAGTGATTACTTTCAACACAGACCCAAGATGGGCGTCATTAATACTGTTTCTAACAGGAGACTTATTTCCTTTCATAACTGAAAATAACTGCTCGCACCGATACGTACTTCCAAACATTGAAATAATTTCATATACGAATTTTCGAGTATTTTCAAATCTGGCTGGTAAATATTTGTAAAATTCAGTCACACCGACTTCAATAAATTTTGCCGTCAAATTTGAGTCGCACTGAATCTCGATCACCTCCATTTGCATATCACTGGGTACTTAGTCTATATTTATTGAGAAAATCGAAGAAAACAAACAAAATTTGTCTTCTAAAAAATTAAAATCTTTAAATCTTGTTTCAAACTCAGTTCTAAGATTTGAAATTTTTTCTGCTTATTTTTGATACGATGCAGTATCATCTAAATTTGATTTGTTCATGTTGCACGTCGGGAAGTGCGATAAATCTTCATTTTTCAGTTGCTTTTCCCAAAGAACTAGCTTACATTTGAATGCTTTAATTATGTCAAATATGTTCGTAATGATCTGATCTTTTCCTTGTAACGATAAATTAAAATCGGTTAAGTGTTTGGTTATACCAACTATGAAAGATAAATCTTGCAACCATATTGGATCGGAAAACAAGCTTGCGTCTTGATTTTTAGTTTTTAAAAACGGACATACTTCTTCTTTCAAATCCCAGAATTGTTTGACAAAACATTCTCCATGTTTATTACCTTCGTGCATAGTACTTTTTGATGTATAATACAATGCGTATGATGAATTTTTGAATTAAATATATCTTGTCCTGTAGTAGTACCACGCATCGGTATTAGTTTCAATAATTCCTCAAAAATGTTCAAATCCGTGTCGCAAGCACGAAGAAACACAGCTAATTGAGCTATGTCACCAATGTCCGCACTCTCGTCACAGGCAATGGAAAAACTTTTAGATAATTTTGCTTTGATCTGATCACTTAAATTGGCGGCCAAGTCAGTAACTCTCTCCGCAACTGTATTTCGAGACAAAAAAATTGTTTGAAAAGCCTTCAAATTTACAGGACAAACAATTTCTCCAGCTTTAATGAGGCATTTCTTGATGAAAACACCTTCAGTAAAAGGCTTCGAGTGTTTAGCTATCAACTCGGACAAGACGTAGCTTGCATGTACCGCCGCTTCACTTTCTTGCAATACTTTACTAAACATTAGCTGTTGTTTTTTCAGACCTAAGCTCTCTTTATGAGAGTAAAATCTGACAACTCCATTTTTAATTTATTTACGGAAATGAGTCATTTTCCATTCTGTTTCTTTGCATGTAATCTGCGCTTTCACAGTTTTTATTTATTATATATTATTGTGTGCCGATATATTGGCCGGGCCGCAAAAGTTTTCATTGCGGGCCGCGAGATTGACACCCCTGATCTAGGATATCATAGGAATTGGTCTTAGATCAATTCTAGCTTTTTTATTTTTGATTGTTTTGTTAGACGGAGGTAATTATATAATTGCTTCTCTTCGATAGTTTACAGCGAAGGACATATAAAAAGGCTTTAGGGAAAATACCTACTTTTTAATGAAAATTTGTTTAAAAAATTTTTTGTCGTAATTTTCCACTTAAATATCAATCGACAAAGATTTTCGACAGAGCAAATAATTGTCTTTGGTCTCAATTTATCTAAGTAAAACTACTAACTAAAATGTTGTCCATTATAACTTAAAACTTATAAACAAAAAAGCAATAAACCTTAGAAAATGTCCGCAATACTTATGTTTTAATAAAACAAACACGAACATGGTAAAATGAACACCAAGTTAGTAATGTTGCATATTGAATTTTGTTTAAACGATAACTATATAGGGGGAAAGAAGAATTTTAAGAACATTTATATTTAACGATTCGAAATCAAATTTATAAATACAAGATGAAAAAAACAGCCGTCTCGTCCGTCCCGGACGTATTGTATTATAAATTTGATTTAGAATCGTTAAAAATAAATGTTTTTAAAATTCTTCTTTCTCCTTCATTGACCGATTCTAACAAGTGTAGGTTCGATTCCCGTCCGCGGGAAAAATTGATAACTATGTATATAGTTAAACAAAATAAGTATTTGATACAACCACGTGATCTTGTAGCTTTATATGAAACGTATTGAACTAACAATAGAAACGTGTTATTTTACCAACAAAACTTATTGCCGAACAACTGAACATTGCAATAAAATATACTAAACCAACAACAAAATTGACAAATTGACAAACATCGTTATTGATAATAACAACTATTTGTGTTTGATTCAAAATGAAACACTTTCCTGTTTAATTTTGCCAAATTTTCGTATGTTTCCATTGATTGGGTATTCAAAATCCGAATCTCTCGAATATGTTGCATGCTTTATTCGATTTTTCGACTATTCATATAAATTGATTCCGAATGCCCAAAGAATCGAGTACCTTTAAAATGCAAAGCACCAGCTCTAATTTTTATTTTTTTTTTGTAACAAAATTCACTTTTTGAAACTTTTTTTATTTCAAAATAATAATTCTGTTTTGTAATGTAGCTGTAAGTGAACACCACAGCTATATTACTGTATTTTGGGTGGGTTAGTGTAGCGGTGTGTTAAATTTACAAGACAAACAAAATTAATAAAGTTATAAACTCGGAACTTTGTGTTAAAAATATTGCACAGAACTATTCCTAAAGTTCTTGCAAATTATCTAAAACAAAAATTAACAAATTTATCGAATTTTTACTTTACGTTAAAATATTGCACAGATTCATAAAATTCTTGCAAATTATCTAAAACAAAATTAATAAAGTTATCGAATTTTACGTTGTGTTAAAATATTGCACAGAACTATTCCTAAAGTTCTTGCAAATTATCGAAAACAAAAACTAATAACAGTTATCGAATTTTTACTTTGTGTTAACAATATTGCACAGAACTATTACTAAAGTTCTTGAAAATTATCTAAAACAAAACTAATAACGTTATCGAATTTTTACTTGGTGTTAAAAATATTGCACAGAACTACTATACCTAAAGTTCTTGCAAATTATCTAAAACAAAAATACTAAAGTTATCGAATTTTACTTTGTGTTAAAAATATTGCACAGCAAACTATTCATAAAGATCTTGCAAATTATCTAAAACAATAATAATAAAGTTATCAAATTTTTACTTTGCGTTAAAAATATTGCACAGAACTATTCCTAAAGTTCTTGCAAATTATCTAAAACAAAAATTAACAAATTTATCGATTTTTTACTTTGCGTTAAAATATTCCACAGATTCGTAAAATTCTTGCAAACTAACTAAAACAAAAATAATAACGTTATCGAATTTTACTTTGTGTTAAAAATATTGCACAGAACTACTATTCCTAAAGTTCTTGCAAATTATCGAAAACAAAAACTAATAAAAGCTATCGAATTTTTACTTTGTGTTAAAAAGATTGTACAGCAAACTATTCATAAAGTTCTTGCAAATTAAATAAAACAAAAATAATAACGTTATCGAATTTTACTTTGTGTTAAAAATATTGCACAGAACTATTCCTAAAGTTCTTGCAAATTATCTAAAACAAATATACTAAAGTTATCGAATTTTACTTTGTGTTAAAAATATTACACAGCAAACTATTCATAAAATTCTTGCAAATTAACTAAAACAAAAATAATAACGTTATGGAATTTTACTTTGTGTTAAAAATATTGCACAGAACTATTCCTAAAGTTCTTGCAAATTATCTAAAACAAAAATACTAAAGTTATCGAATTTTACTTTGTGTTAAAAATATTGCACAGCAAACTATTCATAAAGATCTTGCAAATTATCTAAAACAATAATAATAAAGTTATCAAATTTTTACTTTGCGTTAAAAATATTGCACAGAACTATTCCTAAAGTTCTTGCAAATTATCTAAAACAAAAATTAACAAATTTATCGATTTTTTACTTTGCGTTAAAATATTCCACAGATTCGTAAAATTCTTGCAAACTAACTAAAACAAAAATAATAACGTTATCGAATTTTACTTTGTGTTAAAAATATTGCACAGAACTACTATTCCTAAAGTTCTTGCAAATTATCGAAAACAAAAACTAATAAAAGCTATCGAATTTTTACTTTGTGTTAACAATATTGCACAGAACTATTCCTAAAGTTCTTGCAAATTATCTAAAACAAAAATAATAACGTTATCGAATTTTTGCTTTGTGTTAAAAATATTGCACAGAACTACTATTCCTAAAGTTCTTGCAAATTATCTAAAACAAATATACTAAAGTTATCGAATTTTACTTTGTCTTAAAAATATTACACAGCAAACTATTCATAAAATTCTTGCAAATTAACTAAAACAAAAATAATAACGTTATGGAATTTTACTTTGTGTTAAAAATATTGCACAGAACTATTCCTAAAGTTCTTGCAAATTATCTAAAACAAAATTAATAAAGTTATAAAATCGTACTTTGTGTTAAAATATTGAACAGAACTACTCCTAAAGTTCTTGCAAATTATCGAAAGCAAAAACTAATAAAGGTTATCGAATTTTTACTTTGTGTTAACAATATTGCACAGAACTACTATTCCTAAAGTTCTTGCAAATTATCTAAAACAAAAATACTAAAGTTATCGAATTTTTACTTTGTGTTAAAAATATTGCACAGAGCTATTCCTAAAGTTCTTGCAAATTATCTAAAACAATAATAATAAAGTTATAAAATCGTACTTTGTGTTAAAATATTGCACAGAACTATTCCTAAAGTTCTTGCAAATTATCTGAAAACAAAATTAATAAAGTTATCGAATTTTACTTTGTGTTAAAAATAATGCACAGAACTATTCCTAAAGTTCTTGCAAATTATCTAAAACAAAAATAATAACGTTATCGAATTTTTACTTTGTGTTAAAAATATTGCACAGAACTACTATTCCTAAAGTTCTTGCAAATTATCTAAAACAAAAATACTAAAGTTATCGCATTTTACTTTGTGTTAAAAATATTACACAGCAAACTATTCATAAAGTTCTTGGAAATTAACTAAAACAAAAATAATAACGTTATCGAATTTTACTTTGTGTTAAAAATATTGCACAGAACTATTCCTAAAGTTCTTGCAAATTATCTAAAACAATAATAATAAAGTTATAAAATCGTACTTTGTGTTAAAATATTGCACAGAACTATTCCTAAAGTTCTTGCAAATTATCTAAAACAAAAATTAACAAATTTATCGAATTTTACTTTGCGTTAAAATATTGCACAGATTCATAAAATTCTTGCAAATTATCTAAAACAAAATTAATAAAGTTATAAAATCGTACTTTGTGTTAAAATATTGAACAGAACTACTCCTAAAGTTCTTGCAAATTATCGAAAGCAAAAACTAATAAAGGTTATCGAATTTTTACTTTGTGTTAACAATATTGCACAGAACTACTATTCCTAAAGTTCTTGCAAATTAACTAAAACAAAAATAATAACGTTATCGAATTTTACTTTGTGTTAAAAATATCGCACAGAACTACTATTCCTAAAGTTCTTGCAAATTATCTAAAACAAAAATTAACAAATTTATCGAATTTTACTTTGCGTTAAAATATTGCACAGATTCATAAAATTCTTGCAAATTATCTAAAACCAAATTAATAAAGTTATAAAATCGTACTTTGTGTTAAAATATTGCACAGAACTATTCCTAAAGTTCTTGCAAATTATCGAAAGCAAAAACTCATAAAGGTTATCGAATTTTTACGTTGTGTTAACAATATTGCACAGAACTACTATTCCTAAAGTTCTTGCAAATTATCTAAAACAAAAATACTAAAGTTATCGAATTTTACTTTGTGTTAAAAATATTGCACAGAACTATTCCTAAAGTTCTTGCAAATTATCTGAAAACAAAAATAATAACGTTATCGAATTTTACTTTGTGTTAAAAATATTGCACAGAACTATTCCTAAGGTTCCTGCAAATTATCTAAAACAAAAATAATAACGTTATCGAATTTTTACTTTGTGTTAAAAATATTGCACAGCAAACTATTCATAAAGATCTTGCAAATTAATTAAACAAAAATAATAACGTTATCGAATTTTTACGTTGTGTTAACAATATTGCACAGAACTACTATTCCTAAAGTTCTTGCAAATTATCTAAAACAAAAATACTAAAGTTATCGAATTTTACTTTGTGTTAAAAATATTGCACAGAACTATTCCTAAAGTTCTTGCAAATTATCGAAAACAAAAATAATAACGTTATGGAATTTTTACTTTGTGTTAAAAATATTGCACAGAACTATTACTAAAGTTCTTGCAAATTATCTAAAACAAAAATAATAACGTTATCGAATTTTTACTTTGTGTTAAAAATATTGCACAGAACTACTATTCCTAAAGTTCTTGCAAATTATCTAAAACAAAAATACTAAAGTTATCGAATTTTACTTTGTGTTAAAAATATTGCACTGTAAACTATTCGTAAAGTTCTTGCAAATTAACTAAAACAAAAATAATAACTTTATCGAATTCTACTTTGTGTTAAAAATATTGCACAGAACTATTCCTAAAGTTCTTGCAAATCATCAAAAACAAAAACTAATAAAAGCTATCGAATTTTTACTTTGTGTTAAAAATATTGCACAGCAAACTATTCATAAAGTTCTTGCAAATTATCTAAAACAAAAATAATACAGTTATCGAATTTTTACTTTGTGTTAAAAATATTGCACAGCAAACTATTCATAAAGTTCTTGCAAATTAATTAAACAAAAATAATAACGTTATCGAATTTTACTTTGTGTTAAAAATATTGCACAGAACTATTCCTAAAGTTCTTGCAAATTATCGAAAACAAAAATAATAACGTTATGGAATTTTTACTTTGTGATAAAAATATTGCACAGAACTATTACTAAAGTTCTTGCAAATTATCTAAAACAAAAATAATAACGTTATCGAATTTTTACTTTGTGTTAAAAATATTGCACAGAACTACTATTCCTAAAGTTCTTGCAAATTATCTAAAACAAAAATACTAAAGTTATCGAATTTTACTCTGTGTTAAAAATATTGCACTGTAAACTATTCGTAAAGTTCTTGCAAATTAACTAAAACAAAAATAATAACTTTATCGAATTCTACTTTGTGTTAAAAATATTGCACAGAACTATTCCTAAAGTTCTTGCAAATCATCAAAAACAAAAACTAATAAAAGCTATCGAATTTTTACTTTGTGCTAACAATATTGCACAGAACTACTATTCCTAAAGTTCATGCAAAATATCTAAAACAAAAATACTAAAGTTATCGCATTTTACTTTGTGTTAAAAATATTGCACAGCAAACTATTCATAAAGTTCTTGCAAATTAACTAAAACAAAAATAATAACGTTATCGAATTTTACTTTGTGTTAAAAATATTGCATAGAGCTATTCCTAAAGTTCTTGCAAATTATCGAAAACAAAAACTAATAAAATTATCGAATTTTTATTTTTTGTGTTAACAATATTGCACAGAACTATTCCTAAAGTTCTAGCAAATTAACTAAAACAAAAATAATAACGTTATCGAATTTTACTTTGTGTTAAAAATATTGCACAGAACTATTCCTAAAGTTCTTGCAAATTATCGAAAACAAAAACTAATAAAAGCTATCGAATTTTTACTTTGTGTTAACAATATTGCACAGAACTATTCCTAAAGTTCTTGCAAATTATATGAAAACAAAATTAATAAAGTTATCGAATTTTACTTTGTGTTAAAAATATTGCACAGAACTATTCCTAAAGTTCTTGCAAATTATCAAAAACAAAAATAATAAAGTTATCGAATTTTTACTTTGTGTTAAAAATATTGCACAGAGCTATTCCTAAAGTTCTTGCAAATTATCTAAAACAAAAATTTACAAATTTACCAAATTTTTACTTTGCGTTAAAATATTGCACAGATTCATAAAATTCTTGCAAATTATCTAAAACAAAATTAATAAAGTTATAAAATCGTACTTTGTGTTAAAATATTGCACAGAACTATTCCTAAAGTTCTTGCAGATTATCGAAAACAAAAACTAATAAAAGTTATCGAATTTTTACTTTGTAATAACAATATTGCACAGAACTATTCCTAAAGTTCTTGCAAATTATCTAAAACAAAAATACTAAAGTTATCGAATTTTACTTTGTGTTAAAAATATCGCACAGCAAACTATTCATAAAATTCTTGCAAATTATCTAAACAAAATTAAGAAAGTTATAAAATCGTACTTTGTGTTAAAATATTGCACAGAACTATTCCTAAAGTTCTTGCAAATTAACTAAAACAAAAATAATAACGTTATCGAATTTTACTTTGTGTTAAAATATTGCACAGAACTATTCCTAAAGTTCTTGCAAATTATCTAAAACAAAAATTATAAAGTTATAAAATCGTACTTTGTGTTAAAATATTGCACAGCACTATTCATAAAATTCTTGCAAATTATCTAAAACAAAATTAATAAAGCTATAAAATCGTACTTTGTGTTAAAAATATTGCACAGAACTATTCCTAAAGTTCTTGCAAATTATCTAAAACAAAAATTAACAAATTTATCGAATTTTTACTTTGCGTTAAAATATTGCACAGATTCATAAAATTCTTGCAAATTATCTAAAACAAAATTAATAAAGTTATAAAATCGTACTTTGTGTTAAAATATTGCACAGAACTATTCCTAAAGTTCTTGCAAATTATCGAAAACAAAAACTAATAAAAGTTATAGAATTTTTACTTTGTGTTAACAATATTGACCAGAACTATTCCTAAAGTTCTTGCAAATTATCTAAAACAAAAATACTAAAGTTATCAAATTTTACTTTGTGTTAAAAATATCTCATAGCTAACTATTCATAAAATTCTTGCAAATTATCTAAACAAAATTAATAAAGTTATAAAATCGTACTTTGTGTTAAAATATTGCACAGAACTATTCTTAAAGTTCTTGCAAATTATCTAAAACAAAAATACTAAAGTTATCGAATTTTACTTTGTGTTAAAAATATTGCACAACAAATTATTCATAAAGTTCTTGCAAATTAACTAAAACAAAAATAATAACGTTATCGAATTTTACTTTGTGTTAAAAATATTGCACAGAACTATTCCTAAAGTTCTTGCAAATTATCGAAAACAAAAACTAATAAAAGTTATCGAATTTTTATTTTTTGTGTTAACAATATTGCAGAGAACTATTCCTAAAGTTCTTGAAATTTATCAAAAACAAAAATAATAACGTTATCGAATTTTTACTTTGTGTTAAAAATATTGCACAGCAAACTATTCATAAAGTTTTTGCAAATTAACTAAAACAAAAATACTAAAGTTATCGAATTTTACTTTGTGTTAAAAATATTGCACAGAACTATTCCTAAAGTTCTTGCAAATTATCTAAAACAAAAATACTAAAGTTATCGCATTTTACTTTGTGTTAAAAATATTGCACAGCAAACTATTCATAAAGTTCTTGCAAATTAACTAAAACAAAAATAATAACGTTATCGAATTTTACTTTGTGTTAAAATATTGCACAGCACTATTCCTAAAGTTCTTGCAACTTATCGAAAACAATAATAATAAAGTTATCAAATTTTTACTTTGCGTTAAAAATATTGCACAGAACTATTCCTAAAGTTCTTGCAAATTATCTAAAACAAAAATAATAAAGTTATAAAATCGTACTTTGTGTTAAAATATTGCACAGAACTATTCATAAAATTCTTGCAAATTATCTAAAACAAAATTAATAAAGTTATAAAATCGTACTTAGTGTTAAAAATATTGCACAGAACTATTCCTAAAGTTCTTGCAAATTATCGAAAACAATAATAATAAAGTTATCAAATTTTTACTTTGCGTTAAAAATATTGCACAGAACTATTCCTAAAGTTCTTGCAAATTATCTAAATCAAAAATAATAAAGTTATCGAATTTTACTTTGTGTTAAAAATATTGCACAGCAAACTATTCATAAAGTTCTTGCAAATTAACTAAAACAAAAATAATAACGTTATCGAATTTTACTTTTTGTTAAAAATATTGCACAGAACTATTCCCAAAGTTCGTGCAAATTATCGAAAACAAAAACTAATAAAAGTTATCGAATTTTTACTTTGTGTTAACAATATTGCACAGAACTATTCCTAAAGTTCTTGCAAATTATCTAAAACTAAAATGATAACGTTATCGAATTTTTACTTTGTGTTAAAAATATTGCACAGCAAACTATTCATAAAGTTCTTGCAAATTAACTAAAACAAAAATAATAACGTTATCGAATTTTACTTTGTGTTAACAATATTGCACAGAACTACTATTCCTAAAGTTCTTGCAAATTATCTAAAACAAAAATAATAACGTTATCGAATTTTACTTTGTGTTAAAAATATTGCACAGAACTATTCCTAAAGTTCTTGCAAATTATCGAAAACAAAAACTAATAAAAGTTATCGAATTTTTACTTTGTGTTAACAATATTGCACAGAACTATTCCTAAAGTTCTTGCAAATTATCTAAAACAAAAATGATAACGTTATCGAATTTTTACTTTGTGTTAAAAATATTGCACAGCAAACTATTCATAAAGTTCTTGCAAATTAACTAAAACAAAAATAATAACGTTATCGAATTTTACTTTGTGTTAAAAATATTGCACAGCAAACTATTCATAAAGTTCTTGCAAATTAACTAAAACAAAAATAATAACGTTATCGAATTTTACTTTTTGTTAAAAATATTGCACAGAACTATTCCCAAAGTTCTTGCAAATTATCGAAAACAAAAACTAATAAAAGTTATCGAATTTTTACTTTGTGTTAACAATATTGCACAGAACTATTCCTAAAGTTCTTGCAAATTATCTAAAACTAAAATGATAACGTTATCGAATTTTTACTTTGTGTTAAAAATATTGCACAGCAAACTATTCATAAAGTTCTTGCAAATTAACTAAAACAAAAATAATAACGTTATCGAATTTTACTTTGTGTTAACAATATTGCACAGAACTACTATTCATAAAGTTCTTGCAAATTATCTAAAACAAAAATAATAACGTTATCGAATTTTACTTTGTGTTAAAAATATTGCACAGAACTATTCCTAAAGTTCTTGCAAATTATCGAAAACAAAAACTAATAAAAGTTATCGAATTTTTACTTTGTGTTAACAATATTGCACAGAACTATTCCTAAAGTTCTTGCAAATTATCTAAAACAAAAATGATAACGTTATCGAATTTTTACTTTGTGTTAAAAATATTGCACAGCAAACTATTCATAAAGTTCTTGCAAATTAACTAAAACAAAAATAATAACGTTATCGAATTTTACTTTGTGTTAAAAATATTGCACAGCAAGCTATTCATAAAGTTCTTGCAAATTAACTAAAACAAAAATAATAACGTTATCGAATTTTACTTTGTGTTAAAAATATTGCACAGAACTACTACTCCTAAAGTTCTTGCAGATTATCTGAAAACAAAATTAATAAAGTTATCGAATTTTACTTTGTGTTAAAAATATTGCACAGAACTATTCCTAAAGTTCTTGCAAATTATCTAAAACAATAATAATAAAGTTATCAAATTTTTACTTTGCGTTAAAAATATTGCACAGAAATACTATTCCTAAAGTACTTGCAAATTATCTAAAACAAAAATACTAAAGTTATCGAATTTTACTTTGTGTTAAAAATATAGCACAGCAAACTATTCATAAAGTTCTTGCAAATTAACTAAAACAAAAATAATAACGTTATCGAATTTTACTTTGTGTTAAAAATATTCCACAGAACTATTCCTAAAGTTCTTGCAAATTATCTAAAACAAAAATAATAACGTTATGGAATTTTTACTTTGTGTTAAAAAAATTGCACAGAACTATTACTAAAGTTCTTGCAAATTATCTAAAACAAAAATAATAACGTTATCGAATTTTTACTTTGTGTTAAAAATATTGCACAGAACTACTATTCCTAAAGTTCTTGCAAATTATCTAAAACAAAAATACTAAAGTTATCGAATTTTACTTTGTGTTAAAAATATTGCACAGAACTATTCCTAAAGTTCTTGCAAATTATCTAAAACAAAAATAATAACGTTATCGAATTTTACTTTGTGTTAAAAATATTGCACAGAACTATTCCTAAAGTTCTTGCAAATTATCTAAAATAAAAATAATAACGTTATCGAATTTTTACTTTGTGTTAAAAATAATGCACCGCAAACTATTCATAAAGTTTTTGCAAATTAACTAAAACAAAAATAATAACGTTATCGAATTTTACTTTGTGTTAAAAATATTGCACAGAACTACTATTCCTAAAGTTCTTGCAAATTATCGAAAACAAAAACTAATAAAAGTTATCGAATTTTACTTTGTGTTAAAAATATTGCACAGAACTACTATTCCTAAAGTTCTTGCAGATTATCTGAAAACAAAATTAATAAAGTTATCGAATTTTACTTTGTGTTAAAAATATTGCACAGAACTATTCCTAAAGTTCTTGCAAATTATCTAAAACAAAAATAATAACGTTATCGAATTTTTACTTTGTGTTAAAAATATTGCACAGAACTACTATTCCTAAAGTTCTTGCAAATTATCTAAAACAAAAATACTAAAGTTATCGAATTTTACTTTGTGTTAAAAATATTGCACAGCAAACTATTCATAAAGTTCTTGCAAATTAACTAAAACAAAAATAATAACGTTATCGAATTTTACTTTGTGTTAAAAATATTGCACAGAACTATTCCTAAGGTTCTTGCAAATTATCGAAAACAAAAACTAATAAAAGTTATCGAATTTTTAATTTGTGTTAACAATATTGCACAGAACTATTCCTAAAGTTCTTGCAAATTATCTAAAACTAAAATGATAACGTTATCGAATTTTTACTTTGTGTTAAAAATATTGCACAGCAAACTATTCATAAAGTTCTTGCAAATTAACTAAAACAAAAATAATAACGTTATCGAATTTTACTTTGTGTTAACAATATTGCACAGAACTACTATTCCTAAAGTTCTTGCAAATTATCTAAAACAAAAATAATAACGTTATCGAATTTTACTTTGTGTTAAAAATATTGCACAGAACTATTCCTAAAGTTCTTGCAAATTATCGAAAACAAAAACTAATAAAAGTTATCGAATTTTTACTTTGTGTTAACAATATTGCACAGAACTATTCCTAAAGTTCTTGCAAATTATCTAAAACAAAAATGATAACGTTATCGAATTTTTACTTTGTGTTAAAAATATTGCACAGCAAACTATTCATAAAGTTCTTGCAAATTAACTAAAACAAAAATAATAACGTTATCGAATTTTACTTTGTGTTAAAAATATTGCACAGCAAGCTATTCATAAAGTTCTTGCAAATTAACTAAAACAAAAATAATAACGTTATCGAATTTTACTTTGTGTTAAAAATATTGCACAGAACTACTATTCCTAAAGTTCTTGCAGATTATCTGAAAACAAAATTAATAAAGTTATCGAATTTTACTTTGTGTTAAAAATATTGCACAGAACTATTCCTAAAGTTCTTGCAAATTATCTAAAACAATAATAATAAAGTTATCAAATTTTTACTTTGCGTTAAAAATATTGCACAGAAATACTATTCCTAAAGTACTTGCAAATTATCTAAAACAAAAATACTAAAGTTATCGAATTTTACTTTGTGTTAAAAATATAGCACAGCAAACTATTCATAAAGTTCTTGCAAATTAACTAAAACAAAAATAATAACGTTATCGAATTTTACTTTGTGTTAAAAATATTGCACAGAACTATTCCTAAAGTTCTTGCAAATTATCTAAAACAAAAATAATAACGTTATGGAATTTTTACTTTGTGTTAAAAATATTGCACAGAACTATTACTAAAGTTCTTGCAAATTATCTAAAACAAAAATAATAACGTTATCGAATTTTTACTTTGTGTTAAAAATATTGCACAGAACTACTATTCCTAAAGTTCTTGCAAATTATCTAAAACAAAAATACTAAAGTTATCGAATTTTACTTTGTGTTAAAAATATTGCACAGAACTATTCCTAAAGTTCTTGCAAATTATCTAAAACAAAAATAATAACGTTATCGAATTTTACTTTGTGTTAAAAATATTGCACAGAACTATTCCTAAAGTTCTTGCAAATTATCTAAAATAAAAATAATAACGTTATCGAATTTTTACTTTGTGTTAAAAATAATGCACCGCAAACTATTCATAAAGTTCTTGCAAATTAACAAAAACAAAAATAATAACGTTATCGAATTTTACTTTGTGTTAAAAATATTGCACAGCAAGCTATTCATAAAGTTCTTGCAAATTAACTAAAACAAAAATAATAACGTTATCGAATTTTACTTTGTGTTAAAAATATTGCACAGAACTACTATTCCTAAAGTTCTTGCAGATTATCTGAAAACAAAATTAATAAAGTTATCGAATTTTACTTTGTGTTAAAAATATTGCACAGAACTATTCCTAAAGTTCTTGCAAATTATCTAAAACAAAAATAATAACGTTATCGAATTTTTACTTTGTGTTAAAAATATTGCACAGAACTACTATTCCTAAAGTTCTTGCAAATTATCTAAAACAAAAATACTAAAGTTATCGAATTTTACTTTGTGTTAAAAATATTGCACAGCAAACTATTCATAAAGTTCTTGCCAATTAACTAAAACAAAAATAATAACGTTATCGAATTTTACTTTGTGTTAAAAATATTGCACAGAACTACTATTCCTAAAGTTCTTGCAAATTATCTAAAACAAAAACTAATAAAAGAACTATTCCTAAAGTTCTTGCAAATTATCTAAAACAAAAATAATAACGTTATCGAATTTTTACTTTGTGTTAAAAATATTGCACAGCAAACTATTCATAAAGTTCTTGCAAATTAAATAAAACAAAAATAAGAACGTTATCGAATTTTACTTTGTGTTAAAAATATTGCACAGAACTATTCCTAAAGTTCTTGCAAATTATCGAAAACAAAAACTAATAAAAGTTATCGAATTTTTATTTTTTGTGTTAACAATATTGCACAGAACTATTCCTAAAGTTCTTGCCAATTAACTAAAACAAAAATAATAACGTTATCGAATTTTACTTTGTGTTAAAAATATTGCACAGAACTATTACTAAAGTTCTTGCAAATTATCTAAAACAAAAATAATAACGTTATCGAATTTTTACTTTGTGTTAAAAATATTGCACAGAACTACTATTCCTAAAGTTCTTGCAAATTATCTAAAACAAAAATACTAAAGTTATCGAATTTTACTTTGTGTTAAAAATATTGCACAGAACTATTCCTAAAGTTCTTGCAGATTATCTGAAAACAAAATTAATAAAGTTATCGAATTTTACTTTGTGTTAAAAATATTGCACAGAACTATTCCTAAAGTTCTTGCAAATTATCTAAAACAATAATAATAACGTTATCGAATTTTACTTTGTGTTAAAAATATTGCACAGAACTATTCCTAAAGTTCTTGCAAATTATCGAAAACAAAAACTAATAAAAGTTATCGAATTTTTACTTTGTGTTAACAATATTGCACAGAACTATTCCTAAAGTTCTTGCAAATTATCTAAAACTAAAATGATAACGTTATCGAATTTTTACTTTGTGTTAAAAATATTGCACAGCAAACTATTCATAAAGTTCTTGCAAATTAACTAAAACAAAAATAATAACGTTATCGAATTTTACTTTGTGTTAACAATATTGCACAGAACTACTATTCCTAAAGTTCTTGCAAATTATCTAAAACAAAAATAATAACGTTATCGAATTTTACTTTGTGTTAAAAATATTGCACAGAACTATTCCTAAAGTTCTTGCAAATTATCGAAAACAAAAACTAATAAAAGTTATCGAATTTTTACTTTGTGTTAACAATATTGCACAGAACTATTCCTAAAGTTCTTGCAAATTATCTAAAACAAAAATGATAACGTTATCGAATTTTTACTTTGTGTTAAAAATATTGCACAGCAAACTATTCATAAAGTTCTTGCAAATTAACTAAAACAAAAATAATAACGTTATCGAATTTTACTTTGTGTTAAAAATATTGCACAGCAAACTATTCATAAAGTTCTTGCAAATTAACTAAAACAAAAATAATAACGTTATCGAATTTTACTTTTTGTTAAAAATATTGCACAGAACTATTCCCAAAGTTCTTGCAAATTATCGAAAACAAAAACTAATAAAAGTTATCGAATTTTTACTTTGTGTTAACAATATTGCACAGAACTATTCCTAAAGTTCTTGCAAATTATCTAAAACTAAAATGATAACGTTATCGAATTTTTACTTTGTGTTAAAAATATTGCACAGCAAACTATTCATAAAGTTCTTGCAAATTAACTAAAACAAAAATAATAACGTTATCGAATTTTACTTTGTGTTAACAATATTGCACAGAACTACTATTCCTAAAGTTCTTGCAAATTATCTAAAACAAAAATAATAACGTTATCGAATTTTACTTTGTGTTAAAAATATTGCACAGAACTATTCCTAAAGTTCTTGCAAATTATCGAAAACAAAAACTAATAAAAGTTATCGAATTTTTACTTTGTGTTAACAATATTGCACAGAACTATTCCTAAAGTTCTTGCAAATTATCTAAAACAAAAATGATAACGTTATCGAATTTTTACTTTGTGTTAAAAATATTGCACAGCAAACTATTCATAAAGTTCTTGCAAATTAACTAAAACAAAAATAATAACGTTATCGAATTTTACTTTGTGTTAAAAATATTGCACAGCAAGCTATTCATAAAGTTCTTGCAAATTAACTAAAACAAAAATAATAACGTTATCGAATTTTACTTTGTGTTAAAAATATTGCACAGAACTACTACTCCTAAAGTTCTTGCAGATTATCTGAAAACAAAATTAATAAAGTTATCGAATTTTACTTTGTGTTAAAAATATTGCACAGAACTATTCCTAAAGTTCTTGCAAATTATCTAAAACAATAATAATAAAGTTATCAAATTTTTACTTTGCGTTAAAAATATTGCACAGAAATACTATTCCTAAAGTACTTGCAAATTATCTAAAACAAAAATACTAAAGTTATCGAATTTTACTTTGTGTTAAAAATATAGCACAGCAAACTATTCATAAAGTTCTTGCAAATTAACTAAAACAAAAATAATAACGTTATCGAATTTTACTTTGTGTTAAAAATATTGCACAGAACTATTCCTAAAGTTCTTGCAAATTATCTAAAACAAAAATAATAACGTTATGGAATTTTTACTTTGTGTTAAAAAAATTGCACAGAACTATTACTAAAGTTCTTGCAAATTATCTAAAACAAAAATAATAACGTTATCGAATTTTTACTTTGTGTTAAAAATATTGCACAGAACTACTATTCCTAAAGTTCTTGCAAATTATCTAAAACAAAAATACTAAAGTTATCGAATTTTACTTTGTGTTAAAAATATTGCACAGAACTATTCCTAAAGTTCTTGCAAATTATCTAAAACAAAAATAATAACGTTATCGAATTTTACTTTGTGTTAAAAATATTGCACAGAACTATTCCTAAAGTTCTTGCAAATTATCTAAAATAAAAATAATAACGTTATCGAATTTTTACTTTGTGTTAAAAATAATGCACCGCAAACTATTCATAAAGTTTTTGCAAATTAACTAAAACAAAAATAATAACGTTATCGAATTTTACTTTGTGTTAAAAATATTGCACAGAACTACTATTCCTAAAGTTCTTGCAGATTATCTGAAAACAAAATTAATAAAGTTATCGAATTTTACTTTGTGTTAAAAATATTGCACAGAACTATTCCTAAAGTTCTTGCAAATTATCTAAAACAATAATAATAAAGTTATAAAATTTTTACTTTGCGTTAAAAATATTGCACAGAACTACTATTCCTAAAGTACTTGCAAATTATCTAAAACAAAAATACTAAAGTTATCGAATTTTACTTTGTGTTAAAAATATAGCACAGCAAACTATTCATAAAGTTCTTGCAAATTAACTAAAACAAAAATAATAACGTTATCGAATTTTACTTTGTGTTAAAAATATTGCACAGAACTATTCCTAAGGTTCTTGCAAATTATCGAAAACAAAAACTAATAAAAGTTATCGAATTTTTAATTTGTGTTAACAATATTGCACAGAACTATTCCTAAAGTTCTTGCAAATTATCTAAAACAAAAATGACAACGTTATCGAATTTTTACTTTGTGTTAAAAATATTGCACAGAACTACTATTCCTAAAGTTCTTGCAGATTATCTGAAAACAAAATTAATAAAGTTATCGAATTTTACTTTGTGTTAAAAATATTGCACAGAACTATTCCTAAAGTTCTTGCAAATTATCTAAAACAAAAATAATAACGTTATCGAATTTTTACTTTGTGTTAAAAATATTGCACAGAACTACTATTCCTAAAGTTCTTGCAAATTATCTAAAACAAAAATACTAAAGTTATCGAATTTTACTTTGTGTTAAAAATATTGCACAGCAAACTATTCATAAAGTTCTTGCAAATTAACTAAAACAAAAATAATAACGTTATCGAATTTTACTTTGTGTTAAAAATATTGCACAGAACTATTCCTAAGGTTCTTGCAAATTATCGAAAACAAAAACTAATAAAAGTTATCGAATTTTTAATTTGTGTTAACAATATTGCACAGAACTATTCCTAAAGTTCTTGCAAATTATCTAAAACTAAAATGATAACGTTATCGAATTTTTACTTTGTGTTAAAAATATTGCACAGCAAACTATTCATAAAGTTCTTGCAAATTAACTAAAACAAAAATAATAACGTTATCGAATTTTACTTTGTGTTAACAATATTGCACAGAACTACTATTCTTAAAGTTCTTGCAAATTATCTAAAACAAAAATAATAACGTTATCGAATTTTACTTTGTGTTAAAAATATTGCACAGAACTATTCCTAAAGTTCTTGCAAATTATCGAAAACAAAAACTAATAAAAGTTATCGAATTTTTACTTTGTGTTAACAATATTGCACAGAACTATTCCTAAAGTTCTTGCAAATTATCTAAAACAAAAATGATAACGTTATCGAATTTTTACTTTGTGTTAAAAATATTGCACAGCAAACTATTCATAAAGTTCTTGCAAATTAACTAAAACAAAAATAATAACGTTATCGAATTTTACTTTGTGTTAAAAATATTGCACAGCAAGCTATTCATAAAGTTCTTGCAAATTAACTAAAACAAAAATAATAACGTTATCGAATTTTACTTTGTGTTAAAAATATTGCACAGAACTACTATTCCTAAAGTTCTTGCAGATTATCTGAAAACAAAATTAATAAAGTTATCGAATTTTACTTTGTGTTAAAAATATTGCACAGAACTATTCCTAAAGTTCTTGCAAATTATCTAAAACAATAATAATAAAGTTATCAAATTTTTACTTTGCGTTAAAAATATTGCACAGAAATACTATTCCTAAAGTTCTTGCAAATTATCTAAAACAAAAATACTAAAGTTATCGAATTTTACTTTGTGTTAAAAATATTGCACAGCAAACTATTCATAAAGTTCTTGCAAATTAACTAAAACAAAAATAATAACGTTATCGAATTTTACTTTGTGTTAAAAATATTGCACAGAACTATTCCTAAAGTTCTTGCAAATTATCTAAAACAAAAATAATAACGTTATGGAATTTTTACTTTGTGTTAAAAATATTGCACAGAACTATTACTAAAGTTCTTGCAAATTATCTAAAACAAAAATAATAACGTTATCGAATTTTTACTTTGTGTTAAAAATATTGCACAGAACTACTATTCCTAAAGTTCTTGCAAATTATCTAAAACAAAAATACTAAAGTTATCGAATTTTACTTTGTGTTAAAAATATTGCACAGAACTATTCCTAAAGTTCTTGCAAATTATCTAAAACAAAAATAATAACGTTATCGAATTTTACTTTGTGTTAAAAATATTGCACAGAACTATTCCTAAAGTTCTTGCAAATTATCTAAAATAAAAATAATAACGTTATCGAATTTTTACTTTGTGTTAAAAATAATGCACCGCAAACTATTCATAAAGTTCTTGCAAATTAACAAAAACAAAAATAATAACGTTATCGAATTTTACTTTGTGTTAAAAATATTGCACAGCAAGCTATTCATAAAGTTCTTGCAAATTAACTAAAACAAAAATAATAACGTTATCGAATTTTACTTTGTGTTAAAAATATTGCACAGAACTACTATTCCTAAAGTTCTTGCAGATTATCTGAAAACAAAATTAATAAAGTTATCGAATTTTACTTTGTGTTAAAAATATTGCACAGAACTATTCCTAAAGTTCTTGCAAATTATCTAAAACAAAAATAATAACGTTATCGAATTTTTACTTTGTGTTAAAAATATTGCACAGAACTACTATTCCTAAAGTTCTTGCAAATTATCTAAAACAAAAATACTAAAGTTATCGAATTTTACTTTGTGTTAAAAATATTGCACAGCAAACTATTCATAAAGTTCTTGCCAATTAACTAAAACAAAAATAATAACGTTATCGAATTTTACTTTGTGTTAAAAATATTGCACAGAACTACTATTCCTAAAGTTCTTGCAAATTATCTAAAACAAAAACTAATAAAAGAACTATTCCTAAAGTTCTTGCAAATTATCTAAAACAAAAATAATAACGTTATCGAATTTTTACTTTGTGTTAAAAATATTGCACAGCAAACTATTCATAAAGTTCTTGCAAATTAAATAAAACAAAAATAAGAACGTTATCGAATTTTACTTTGTGTTAAAAATATTGCACAGAACTATTCCTAAAGTTCTTGCAAATTATCGAAAACAAAAACTAATAAAAGTTATCGAATTTTTATTTTTTGTGTTAACAATATTGCACAGAACTATTCCTAAAGTTCTTGCCAATTAACTAAAACAAAAATAATAACGTTATCGATTTTTACTTTGTGTTAAAAATATTGCACAGAACTATTACTAAAGTTCTTGCAAATTATCTAAAACAAAAATAATAACGTTATCGAATTTTTACTTTGTGTTAAAAATATTGCACAGAACTACTATTCCTAAAGTTCTTGCAAATTATCTAAAACAAAAATACTAAAGTTATCGAATTTTACTTTGTGTTAAAAATATTGCACAGAACTATTCCTAAAGTTCTTGCAGATTATCTGAAAACAAAATTAATAAAGTTATCGAATTTTACTTTGTGTTAAAAATATTGCACAGAACTATTCCTAAAGTTCTTGCAAATTATCTAAAACAATAATAATAACGTTATCGAATTTTACTTTGTGTTAAAAATATTGCACAGAACTATTCCTAAAGTTCTTGCAAATTATCTAAAACAAAAATAATAACGTTATCGAATTTTACTTTGTGTTAAAAATATTGCACAGAACTATTCCTAAAGTTCTTGCAGATTATCTGAAAACAAAATTAATAAAGTTATCGAATTTTACTTTGTGTTAAAAATATTGCACAGAACTATTCCTAAAGTTCTTGCAAATTATCTAAAACAATAATAATAAAGTTATCAAATTTTTACTTTGCGTTAAAAATATTGCACAGAACTACTATTCCTAAAGTACTTGCAAATTATCTAAAACAAAAATACTAAAGTTATCGAATTTTACTTTGTGTTAAAAATATAGCACAGCAAACTATTCATAAAGTTCTTGCAAATTAACTAAAACAAAAATAATAACGTTATCGAATTTTACTTTGTGTTAAAAATATTGCACAGAACTATTCCTAAAGTTCTTGCAAATTATCTAAAACAAAAATAATAACGTTATGGAATTTTTACTTTGTGTTAAAAATATTGCACAGAACTATTACTAAAGTTCTTGCAAATTATCTAAAACAAAAATAATAACGTTATCGAATTTTTACTTTGTGTTAAAAATATTGCACAGAACTACTATTCCTAAAGTTCTTGCAAATTATCTAAAACAAAAATACTAAAGTTATCGAATTTTACTTTGTGTTAAAAATATTGCACAGCAAACTATTCATAAAGTTCTTGCAAATTAACTAAAACAAAAATAATAACGTTATCGAATTTTACTTTGTGTTAAAAATATTGCACAGAACTATTCCTAAGGTTCTTGCAAATTATCGACAACAAAAACTAATAAAAGTTATCGAATTTTTAATTTGTGTTAACAATATTGCACAGAACTATTCCTAAAGTTCTTGCAAATTATCTAAAACAAAAATGACAACGTTATCGAATTTTTACTTTGTGTTAAAAATATTGCACAGCAAACTATTCATAAAGTTCTTGCAAATTAACTAAAACAAAAATAATAACGTTATCGAATTTTACTTTGTGTTAAAAATATTGCACAGCAAACTATTCCTAAAGTTCTTGCAAATTATCTAAAACAAAAATAATAACGTTATCGAATTTTACTTTGTGTTAAAAATATTGCACAGAACTATTCCTAAAGTTCTTGCAAATTATCTAAAACAAAAATAATAACGTTATCGAATTTTTACTTTGTGTTAAAAATAATGCACAGCAAACTATTCATAAAGTTTTTGCAAATTAACTAAAACAAAAATAATAACGTTATCGAATTTTGCTTTGTGTTAAAAATATTGCACAGAACTACTATACCTAAAGTTCTTGCAAATTATCTAAAACAAAAATACTAAAGTTATCGAATTTTACTTTGTGTTAAAAATATTGCACAGCAAACTATTCATAAAGTTCTTGCAAATTAACTAAAACAAAAATAATAACGTTATCGAATTTTTACTTTGTGTTAAAAATATTGCACAGTACTACTATTCCTAAAGTTCTTGCAAATTATCTAAAACAAAAATACTAAAGTTATCGAATTTTACTTTGTGTTAAAAATATTGCACAGAACTATTCCTAAAGTTCTTGCAAATTATCTAAAACAAAAATAATAACGTTATCGAATTTTTAATTTGTGTTAAAAATAATGCACAGCAAACTATTCATAAAGTTTTTGCAAATTAACTAAAACAAAAATAATAACGTTATCGAATTTTACTTTGTGTTAAAAATTTTGCACAGAACTATTCCTAAAGTTCTTGCAAATTATCGAAAACAAAAACTAATAAAAGTTATCGAATTTTTATTTTTTGTGTTAACAATATTGCACAGAACTATTCCTAAATTTCTTGCAAATTATCTAAAACAAAAATGACAACGTTATCGAATTTTTACTTTGTGTTAAAAATATTGCACAGCAAACTATTCCTAAAGTTCTTGCAAATTATCTAAAACAAAAATAATAACGTTATCGAATTTTACTTTGTGTTAAAAATATTGCACAGAACTATTCCTAAAGTTCTTGCAAATTATCTAAAACAAAAATAATAACGTTATCGAATTTTTAATTTGTGTTAAAAATAATGCACAGCAAACTATTCATAAAGTTTTTGCAAATTAACTAAAACAAAAATAATAACGTTATCGAATTTTACTTTGTGTTAAAAATTTTGCACAGAACTATTCCTAAAGTTCTTGCAAATTATCGAAAACAAAAACTAATAAAAGTTATCGAATTTTTATTTTTTGTGTTAACAATATTGCACAGAACTATTCCTAAATTTCTTGCAAATTATCTAAAACAAAAATGACAACGTTATCGAATTTTTACTTTGTGTTAAAAATATTGCACAGCAAACTATTCCTAAAGTTCTTGCAAATTATCTAAAACAAAAATAATAACGTTATCGAATTTTTACTTTGTGTTAAAAATAATGCACAGCAAACTATTCATAAAGTTTTTGCAAATTAACCAAAACAAAAATAATAACGTTATCGAATTTTGCTTTGTGTTAAAAATATTGCACAGAACTACTATACCTAAAGTTCTTGCAAATTATCTAAAACAAAAATACTAAAGTTATCGAATTTTACTTTGTGTTAAAAATATTGCACAGCAAACTATTCATAAAGTTCTTGCAAATTAACTAAAACAAAAATAATAACGTTATCGAATTTTACTTTGTGTTAAAAATATTGCACAGAACTACTATTCCTAAAGTTCTTGCAAATTATCTAAAACAAAAATACTAAAGTTATCGAATTTTACTTTGTGTTAAAAATATTGCACAGAACTATTCCTAAAGTTCTTGCAAATTATCTAAAACAAAAATAATAACGTTATCGAATTTTTAATTTGTGTTAAAAATAATGCACAGCAAACTATTCATAAAGTTTTTGCAAATTAACTAAAACAAAAATAATAACGTTATCGAATTTTACTTTGTGTTAAAAATTTTGCACAGAACTATTCCTAAAGTTCTTGCAAATTATCGAAAACAAAAACTAATAAAAGTTATCGAATTTTTATTTTTTGTGTTAACAATATTGCACAGAACTATTCCTAAATTTCTTGCAAATTATCTAAAACAAAAATGACAACGTTATCGAATTTTTACTTTGTGTTAAAAATATTGCACAGCAAACTATTCCTAAAGTTCTTGCAAATTATCTAAAACAAAAATAATAACGTTATCGAATTTTTACTTTGTGTTAAAAATAATGCACAGCAAACTATTCATAAAGTTTTTGCAAATTCACTAAAACAAAAATAATAACGTTATCGAATTTTGCTTTGTGTTAAAAATATTGCACAGCAAACTATTCATAAAGTTCTTCCAAATTATCTAAAACAAAAATACTAAAGTTATCGAATTTTACTTTGTGTTAAAAATATTGCACAGCAAACTATTCATAAAGTTCTTGCAAATTAACTAAAACAAAAATAATAACGTTATCGAATTTTACTTTGTGTTAAAAATATTGCACAGAACTATTCCTAAAGTTCTTGCAAATTATCGAAAACAAAAACTAATAAAAGTTATCGAATTTTTAATTTGTGTTAACAATATTGCACAGAACTATTCCTAAAGTTCTTGCAAATTATCTAAAACAAAAATGACAACGTTATCGAATTTTTACTTTGTGTTAAAAATATTGCACAGCAAACTATTCCTAAAGTTCTTGCAAATTATCTAAAACAAAAATAATAACGTTATCGAATTTTACTTTGTGTTAAAAATATTGCACAGAACTATTCCTAAAGTTCTTGCAAATTATCTAAAACAAAAATAATAACGTTATCGAATTTTTACTTTGTGTTAAAAATAATGCACAGCAAACTATTCATAAAGTTTTTGCAAATTAACTAAAACAAAAATAATAACGTTATCGAATTTTGCTTTGTGTTAAAAATATTGCACAGAACTACTATACCTAAAGTTCTTGCAAATTATCTAAAACAAAAATACTAAAGTTATCGAATTTTACTTTGTGTTAAAAATATTGCACAGCAAACTATTCATAAAGTTCTTGCAAATTAACTAAAACAAAAATAATAACGTTATCGAATTTTACTTTGTGTTAAAAATATTGCACAGAACTACTATTCCTAAAGTTCTTGCAGATTATCTGAAAACAAAATTAATAAAGTTATCGAATTTTACTTTGTGTTAAAAATATTGCACAGAACTATTCCTAAAGTTCTTGCAAATTATCTAAAAGAAAAATAATAACTTTATCGAATTTTTACTTTGTGTTAAAAATAATGCACAGCAAACTATTCATAAAGTTTTTGCAAATTAACTAAAACAAAAATAATAAAGTTATCAAATTTTTACTTAGCGTTAAAAATATTGCACAGAACTACTATTCCTAAAGTACTTGCAAATTATCTAAAAGAAAAATACTAAAGTTATCGAATTTTACTTTGTGTTAAAAATATAGCACAGCAAACTATTCATAAAGTTATTGCAAATTAACTAAAACAAAAATAATAACGTTATCGAATTTTACTTTGTGTTAAAAATATTGCACAGAACTATTCCTAAAGTTCTTGCAAATTATCTAAAACAAAAATAATAACGCTATCGAATTTTTACTTTGTGTTAAAAATAATGCACAGCAAACTATTCATAAAGTTTTTGCAAATTAACTAAAACAAAAATAATAACGTTATCGAATTTTGCTTTGTGTTAAAAATATGGCACAGAACTACTATAACTAAAGTTCTTGCAAATTATCTAAAACAAAAATTCTAAAGTTATCGAATTTTACTTTGTGTTAAAAATATTGCACAGCAAACTATTCATAAAGTTCTTGCAAATTAACTAAAACAAAAATAATAACGTTATCGAATTTTACTTTGTGTTAAAAATATTGCACAGAACTACTATTCCTAAAGTTCTTGCAGATTATCTGAAAACAAAATTAATAAAGTTATCGAATTTTACTTTGTGTTAAAAATATTGCACAGAACTATTCCTAAAGTTCTTGCAAATTATCTAAAACAATAATAATAAAGTTATCAAATTTTTACTTTGCGTTAAAAATATTGCACTGAACTACTATTCCTAAAGTACTTGCAAATTATCTAAAACAAAAATACTAAAGTAATCGAATTTTACTTTGTGTTAAAAATATTGCACAGAACTATTCCTAAAGTTCTTGCAAATTAACTAAAACAAAAATAATAATGTTATCGAATTTTACTTTGTGTTAAAAATATTGCACAGAACTATTCCTAAAGTTCTTGCAAATTATCTAAAACAAAAATAATAACGTTATCGAATTTTACTTTGTGTTAAAAATATTACACAGAACTATTCCTAAAGTTCTTGAAAATTAACTAAAACAAAAATAATAATGTTATCGAATTTTACTTTGTGTTAAAAATATTGCACAGAACTATTCCTAAAGTTCTTGCAAATTATCGAAAACAAAAACTAATAAAAGTTATCGAATTTTTATTTTTTGTGTTAACAATATTGCACAGAACTATTCCTAAAGTTCTTGCAAATTAACTAAAACAAAAATAATAACGTTATCGAATTTTAGTTTGTGTTAAAAATATTGCACAGAACTATTCCTAAAGTTCTTGAAAATTAACTAAAATAAAAATAATAATGTTATCGAATTTTACTTTGTGTTAAAAATATTGCACAGAACTATTCCTAAAGTTCTTGCAAATTATCGAAAACAAAAACTAATAAAAGTTATCGAATTTTTATTTTTTGTGTTAACAATATTGCACAGAACTATTCCTAAAGTTCTTGCAAATTAACTAAAACAAAAATAATAACGTTATCGAATTTTACTTTGTGTTAAAAATATTGCATAGAACTACTATACCTAAAGTTCTTGCAAATTATCTAAAACAAAAATACTAAAGTTATCGAATTTTACTTTGTGTTAAAAATATTGCACAGCAAACTATTCATAAAGTTCTTGCAAATTAACTAAAACAAAAATAATAACGTTATCGAATTTTACTTTTTGTTAAAAATATTTCACAGAACTATTCCTAAAGTTCTTGCAAATTATCTAAAACTAATATACTAAAGTTATCGCATTTTACTTTTTGTTAAAAATATTGCACAGCAAACTATTCCTAAAGTTCTTGCAAATTATCTAAAACAAAAATAATAACGTTATCGAATTTTACTTTGTGTTAAAATATTGCACAGAATTATTCCTAAAGTTCTTGCAACTTATCGAAAACAATAATAATAAAGTTATCAAATTTTTACTTTGCGTTAAAAATATTGCACAGAACTACTATTCCTAAAGTTCTTGAAGATTATCTGAAAACAAAATTAATAAAGTTATCGAATTTTACTTTGTGTTAAAAATATTGCACAGAACTATTCCTAAAGTTTTTGCAAATTAGCTAAAACAATAATAATAAAGTTATCAAATTTTTACTTTGCGTTAAAAATATTGCACAGAACTATTCCTAAAGTTCTTGCAAATTATCTAAAACAAAAATAATAAAGTTTTCGAATTTTTACTTTGTGTTAAAAATATTGCACAGAACTATTCCTAAAGTTCTTGCAAATTATCTAAAACAATAATAATAAAGTTATAAAATCGTACTTTGTGTTAAAATATTGCACAGAACTATTCATAAAATTCTTGCAAATTATCTAAAACAAAAATACTAAAGTTATCGAATTTTACTTTGTGTTAAAAATATTGCACAGAACTATTCCTAAAGTTCTTGCAAATTATCTAAAACTAAAATACTAAAGTTATTGCATTTTACTTTGTGTTAAAAATATTGCACAGCAAACTATTCCTAAAGTTCTTGCAAATTATCTAAAACAAAAATAATAACGTTATCGAATTTTACTTTGCGTTAAAAATATTGCACAGAACTATTCCTAAAGTTCTTGCAAATTATCTAAATCAAAAATAATAAAGTTATCGAATTTTACTTTGTGTTAAAAATATTGCACAGCAAACTATTCATAAAGTTCTTGCAAATTAACTAAAACAAAAATAATAACGTTATAGAATTTTACTTTTTGTTAAAAATATTGCACAGAACTATTCCTAAAGTTCTTGCAAATTATCTAAAACTAAAATGATAACGTTATCGAATTTTTACTTTGTGTTAAAAATATTGCACAGCAAACTATTCATAAAGTTCTTGCAAATTAACTAAAACAAAAATAATAACGTTATCGAATTTTACTTTGTATTAACAATATTGCACAGAACTACTATTCCTAAAGTTCTTGCAAATTATCTAAAACAAAAATAATAACGTTATCGAATTTTACTTTGTGTTAAAAATATTGCACAGAACTATTCCTAAAGTTCATGCAAATTATCGAAAACAAAAACTAATAAAAGTTATCGAATTTTTACTTTGTGTTAACAATATTGCACAGAACTATTCCTAAAGTTCTTGCAAATTATCTAAAACAAAAATGATAACGTCATCGAATTTTTACTTTGTGTTAAAAATATTGCAAAGCAAACTATTCATAAAGTTCTTGCAAATTAACTAAAACAAAAATAATAACGTTATCGAATTTTACTTTGTGTTAAAAATATTGCACAGCAAACTATTCATAAAGTTCTTGCAAATTAACTAAAACAAAAATAATAACGTTATCGAATTTTACTTTGTGTTAAAAATATTGCACAGAACTATTCCTAAAGTTCTTGCAAATTAACTAAAACAAAAATAATAACGTTATCGAATTTTACTTTGTGTTAAAAATATTGCACAGAACTACTATACCTAAAGTTCTTGCAAATTATCTAAAACAAAAATTCTAAAGCTATCGAATTTTACATTGTGTTAAAAATATTGCACAGCAAACTATTCATAAAGTTCTTGCAAATTAACTAAAACAAAAATAATAACGTTATCGAATTTTACTTTGGTTAAAAATATTGCACATAACTACTATTCCTAAAGTTCTTGCAGATTATCTGAAAACAAAATTAATAAAGTTATCGAATTTTACTTTGTGTTAAAAATATTGCACAGAACTATTCCTAAAGTTCTTGAAAATTAACTAAAACAAAAATAATAACGTTATCGAATTTTTACTTTGTGTTAAAAATATTGCACAGAACTTCTATTCCTAAAGTTCTTGCAGATTATCTGAAAACAAAATTAATAAAGTTATCGAATTTTACTTTGTGTTAAAAATATTGCACAGAACTATTCCTAAAGTTCTTGCAAATTATCTAAAACAATAATAATAAAGTTACCAATATTTACTTTGCGTTAAAAATATTGCACCAAACTATTCCTAAAGTTCTTGCAAATTATCTAAAACTAAAATACTAAAGTTATCGCATTTTACTTTGTGTTAAAAATATTGCACAGCAAACTATTCCTAAAGTTCTTGCAAATTATCTAAAACAAAAATAATAACGTTATCGAATTTTACTTTGTGTTAAAAATATTGCACAGAACTATTCCTAAAGTTCTTGCAAATTATCTAAAACAAAAATAATAACGTTATCGAATTTTTACTTTGTGTTAAAAATAATGCACAGCAAACTATTCATAAAGTTTTTGCAAATTAACTAAAACAAAAATAATAACGTTATCGAATTTTACTTTGTGTTAAAAATATTGCACAGAACTACTATACCTAAAGTTCTTGCAAATTATCTAAAACAAAAATACTAAAGTTATCGAATTTTACTTTGTGTTAAAAATATTGCACAGCAAACTATTCATAAAGTTCTTGCAAATTAACTAAAACAAAAATAATAACGTTATCGAATTTTACTTTGTGTTAAAAATATTGCACAGAACTACTATTCCTAAAGTTCTTGCAGATTATCTGAAAACAAAATTAATAAAGTTATCGAATTTTACTTTGTGTTAAAAATATTGCACAGAACTATTCCTAAAGTTCTTGCAAATTATCTAAAACAATAATAATAAAGTTATCAAATTTTTACTTTGCGTTAAAAATATTGCACAGAACTACTATTCCTAAAGTACTTGCAAATTATCTAAAACAAAAATACTAAAGTTATCGAATTTTACTTTGTGTTAAAAATATAGCACGGCAAACTATTCATAAAGTTCTTGCAAATTAACTAAAAAAAAATTATAACGTTATCGAATTTTACTTTGTGTTAAAAATATTGCACAGAACTATTCCTAAAGTTCTTGCAAATTAACTAAAACAAAAATAATAACGTTATCGAATTTTACTTTGTGTTAAAAATATTGCACAGAACTACTATACCTAAAGTTCTTGCAAATTATCTAAAACAAAAATTCTAAAGCTATCGAATTTTACATTGTGTTAAAAATATTGCACAGCAAACTATTCATAAAGTTCTTGCAAATTAACTAAAACAAAAATAATAACGTTATCGAATTTTACTTTGGTTAAAAATATTGCACAGAACTACTATTCCTAAAGTTCTTGCAGATTATCTGAAAACAAAATTAATAAAGTTATCGAATTTTACTTTGTGTTAAAAATATTGCACAGAACTATTCCTAAAGTTCTTGAAAATTAACTAAAACAAAAATAATAACGTTATCGAATTTTTACTTTGTGTTAAAAATATTGCACAGAACTACTATTCCTAAAGTTCTTGCAGATTATCTGAAAACAAAATTAATAAAGTTATCGAATTTTACTTTGTGTTAAAAATATTGCACAGAACTATTCCTAAAGTTCTTGCAAATTATCTAAAACAATAATAATAAAGTTATCAAATATTTACTTTGCGTTAAAAATATTGCACCAAACTATTCCTAAAGTTCTTGCAAATTATCTAAAACTAAAATACTAAAGTTATCGCATTTTACTTTGTGTTAAAAATATTGCACAGCAAACTATTCCTAAAGTTCTTGCAAATTATCGAAAACAATAATAATAAAGTTATCAAATTTTTACTTTGCGTTAAAAATATTGCACAGAACTATTCCTAAAGTTCTTGCAAATTATCTAAAACAAAAATAATAAAGTTATCGAATTTTACTTTGTGTTAAAAATATTGCACAGCAAACTATTCATAAAGTTCTTGCAAATTAACTAAAACAAAAATAATAACGTTATCGAATTTTACTTTGTGTTAAAAATATTGCACAGAACTATTCCTAAAGTTCTTGCAAATTATCGAAAACAAAAACTAATAAAAGTTATCGAATTTTTACTTTGTGTTAACAATATTGCACAGAACTATTCCTAAAGTTCCTGCAAATTATCTAAAACTAAAATGATAACGTTATCGAATTTTTACTTTGTGCTAAAAATATTGCACAGCAAACTATTCATAAAGTTCTTGCAAATTAACTAAAACAAAAATAATAACGTTATCGAATTTTACTTTGTGTTAACAATATTGCACAGAACTACTATTCCTAAAGTTCTTGCAAATTATCTAAAACAAAAATAATAACGTTATCGAATTTTACTTTGTGTTAAAAATATTGCACAGAACTATTCCTAAAGTTCCTGCAAATTATCGAAAACAAAAACTAATAAAAGTTATCGAATTTTTACTTTGTGTTAACAATATAGCACAGAACTATTCCTAAAGATCTTGCAAATTATCTAAAACAAAAATGATAACGTTATCGAATTTTTACTTTGTGTTAAAAATATTGCACAGCAAACTATTCATAAAGTTCTTGCAAACTAACTAAAACAAAAATAATAACGTTATCGAATTTTACTTTGTGTTAAAAATATTGCACAGCAAACTATTCCTAAAGTTCTTGCAAATTATCTAAAACAAAAATAATAACGTTATCGAATTTTTACTTTGTGTTAAAAATATTGCACAGAACTATTCCTAAAGTTCTTGCAAATTATCTAAAACAAAAATAATAACGTTATCGAATTTTTACTTTGTGTTAAAAATATTGAACAGCAAACTATTCATAAAGTTCTTGCAAATTAACTAAAACAAAAATAATAACGTTATCGAATTTTACTTTGTGTTAAAAATATTGCACAGAACTATTCCTAAAGTTCTTGCAAATAATCGAAAACAAAAACTAATAAAAGTTATCGAATTTTTATTTTTTGTGTTAACAATATTGCACAGAACTATTCCTAAAGTTCTTGCCAATTAACTAAAACAAAAATAATAACGTTATCGAATTTTACTTTGTGTTAAAAATATTGCACAGCAAACTATTCATAAAGTTCTTGCAAATTAACTAAAACAAAAATAATAACGTTATCGAGTTTTACTTTGTGTTAAAAATATTGTACAGCAAACTATTCATAAAGTTCTTGCAAATTAACTAAAACAAAAATAATAACGTTATCGAATTTTACTTTGTGTTAAAAATATTGCACAGAACTATTCCTAAAGTTCTTGCAAATTATCTAAAACTAAAATGATAACGTTATCGAATTTTTACTTTGTGTTAAAAATATTGCACAGCAAACTATTCATAAAGTTCTTGCAAATTAACTAAAACAAAAATAATAACGTTATCGAATTTTACTTTGTGTTAAAAATATTGTACAGCAAACTATTCATAAAGTTCTTGCAAATTAACTAAAACAAAAATTATAACGTTATCGAATTTTACTTTGTGTTAAAAATATTGTACAGCAAACTATTCATAAAGTTCTTGCAAATTAACTAAAACAAAAATAATAACGTTATCGAATTTTACTTTGTGTTAAAAATATTGCACAGAACTATTCCTAAAGTTCTTGCAAATTATCTAAAACAAAAATAATAACGTTATCGAATTTTTACTTTGTGTTAAAAATATTGCACAGCAAACTATTCATAAAGTTCTTGCAAATTAAATAAAACAAAAATAATAACGTTATCGAATTTTACTTTGTGTTAAAAATATTGCACAGAACTATTACTAAAGTTCTTGCAAATTATCTAAAACGAAAACTAATAAAAGAACTATTCCTAAAGTTCTTGCAAATTAACTAAAACAAAAATAGTAACGTTATCGAATTTTACTTTGTGTTAAAAATATTGTACAGCAAACTATTCATAAAGTTCTTGCAAATTAACTAAAACAAAAATAATAACGTTATCGAATTTTACTTTGTGTTAAAAATATTGCACAGAACTATTCCTAAAGTTCTTGCAAATTATCTAAAACAAAAATAATAACGTTATCGAATTTTTACTTTGTGTTAAAAATATTGCACAGCAAACTATTCATAAAGTTCTTGCAAATTAAATAAAACAAAAATAATAACGTTATCGAATTTTACTTTGTGTTAAAAATATTGCACAGAACTATTCCTAAAGTTCTTGCAAATTATCTAAAACGAAAACTAATAAAAGAACTATTCCTAAAGTTCTTGCAAATTATCTAAAACAAAAATAATAACGTTATCGAATTTTTACTTTGTGTTAAAAATATTGCACAGCAAACTATTCATAAAGTTCTTGCAAATTAACTAAAACAAAAATAATAACGTTATCGAATTTTACTTTGTGTTAAAAATATTGTACAGCAAACTATTCATAAAGTTCTTGCAAATTAACTAAAACAAAAATAATAACGTTATCGAATTTTACTTTGTGTTAAAAATATTGTACAGCAAACTATTCATAAAGTTCTTGCAAATTATCTAAAAAAAAAAAAATAACGTTATCGAATTTTTACTTTGTGTTAAAAATATTGCACAGCAAACTATTCATAAAGTTCTTGCAAATTAAATAAAACAAAAATAATAACATTATCGAATTTTACTTTGTGTTAAAAATATTGCACAGAACTATTCCTAAAGTTCTTGCAAATTATCTAAAACAAAAACTAATAAAAGAACTATTCCGAAAGTCTTGCAAATTATCTAAAACAAAAATAATAACGTTATCGAATTTTTACTTTGTGTTAAAAATATTGTACAGCAAATTATTCATAAAGTTCTTGCAAATTAACTAAAACAAAAATAATAACGTTATAAAATCGTACTTTGTGTTAAAAATATTGCACAGAACATTTCCTAAAGTTCTTGCAAATTATCTAAAACAATAATAATAAAGTTATCAAATTTTTACTTTGCGTTAAAAATATTGCACCGAACTATTCCTAAAGTTCTTGCAAATTATCTAAAACTAAAATACTAAAGTTATCGCATTTTACTTTGTGTTAAAAATATTGCACAGCAAACTATTCCTAAAGTTCTTGCAAATTATCTAAAACAAAAATAATAACGTTATCGAATTTTACTTTGTGTTAAAATATTGCACAGAATTATTCCTAAAGTTCTTGCAACTTATCGAAAACAATAATAATAAAGTTATCAAAATTTTACTTTGCGTTAAAAATATTACACAGAACTATTCCTAAAGTTCTTGCAAATTATCTAAAACAAAAATAATAAAGTTATCGAATTTTACTTTGTGTTAAAAATATTGCACAGCAAACTATTCCTAAAGTTCTTGCAAATTAACTAAAACAAAAATAATAACGTTATCGAATTTTACTTTGTGTTAAAAATATTGCACAGAACTATTACTAAAGTTCTTGCAAATTATCTAAAACGAAAACTAATAAAAGAACTATTCCTAAAGTTCTTGCAAATTAACTAAAACAAAAATAGTAACGTTATCGAATTTTACTTTGTGTTAAAAATATTGTACAGCAAACTATTCATAAAGTTCTTGCAAATTAACTAAAACAAAAATAATAACGTTATCGAATTTTACTTTGTGTTAAAAATATTGCACAGAACTATTCCTAAAGTTCTTGCAAATTATCTAAAACAAAAATAATAACGTTATCGAATTTTTACTTTGTGTTAAAAATATTGCACAGCAAACTATTCATAAAGTTCTTGCAAATTAAATAAAACAAAAATAATAACGTTATCGAATTTTACTTTGTGTTAAAAATATTGCACAGAACTATTCCTAAAGTTCTTGCAAATTATCTAAAACGAAAACTAATAAAAGAACTATTCCTAAAGTTCTTGCAAATTATCTAAAACAAAAATAATAACGTTATCGAATTTTTACTTTGTGTTAAAAATATTGCACAGCAAACTATTCATAAAGTTCTTGCAAATTAACTAAAACAAAAATAATAACGTTATCGAATTTTACTTTGTGTTAAAAATATTGTACAGCAAACTATTCATAAAGTTCTTGCAAATTAACTAAAACAAAAATAATAACGTTATCGAATTTTACTTTGTGTTAAAAATATTGTACAGCAAACTATTCATAAAGTTCTTGCAAATTATCTAAAAAAAAAAAAATAACGTTATCGAATTTTTACTTTGTGTTAAAAATATTGCACAGCAAACTATTCATAAAGTTCTTGCAAATTAAATAAAACAAAAATAATAACATTATCGAATTTTACTTTGTGTTAAAAATATTGCACAGAACTATTCCTAAAGTTCTTGCAAATTATCTAAAACAAAAACTAATAAAAGAACTATTCCGAAAGTCTTGCAAATTATCTAAAACAAAAATAATAACGTTATCGAATTTTTACTTTGTGTTAAAAATATTGTACAGCAAATTATTCATAAAGTTCTTGCAAATTAACTAAAACAAAAATAATAACGTTATAAAATCGTACTTTGTGTTAAAAATATTGCACAGAACATTTCCTAAAGTTCTTGCAAATTATCTAAAACAATAATAATAAAGTTATCAAATTTTTACTTTGCGTTAAAAATATTGCACCGAACTATTCCTAAAGTTCTTGCAAATTATCTAAAACTAAAATACTAAAGTTATCGCATTTTACTTTGTGTTAAAAATATTGCACAGCAAACTATTCCTAAAGTTCTTGCAAATTATCTAAAACAAAAATAATAACGTTATCGAATTTTACTTTGTGTTAAAATATTGCACAGAATTATTCCTAAAGTTCTTGCAACTTATCGAAAACAATAATAATAAAGTTATCAAAATTTTACTTTGCGTTAAAAATATTACACAGAACTATTCCTAAAGTTCTTGCAAATTATCTAAAACAAAAATAATAAAGTTATCGAATTTTACTTTGTGTTAAAAATATTGCACAGCAAACTATTCCTAAAGTTCTTGCAAATTAACTAAAACAAAAATAATAACGTTATCGAATTTTACTTTGTGTTAAAAATATTGCACAGAACTATTCCTAAAGTTCTTGCAAATTATCGAAAGCAAAAACTAATAAAAGTTATCGAATTTTTACTTTGTGTTAACAATATTGCACAGAACTATTCCTAAAGTTCTTGCAAATTATCTAAAACAAAAATACTAAAGTTATCGAATTTTACTTTGCGTTAAAAATATTGCACAGCAAACTATTCGTAAAGTTCTTGCAAATTAACTAAAACAAAAATAATAACGTTATCGAATTTTGACTTTGTGTTAAAAATATTGCACAGAACTACTATTCCTAAAGTTCTAGCAAATTATCTAAAACAAAAATACTAAAGTTATCGCATTTTACTTTGTGTTAAAAATATTGCACAGAACTATTCCTAAAGTTCTTGCAAATTATCTAAAACAAAAATAATAACGTTATCGAATTTTTACTTTGTGTTAAAAATATTGCACAGAACTATTCCTAAAGTTCCTGCAAATTATCGAAAACAAAAACTAATAAAAGTTATCGAATTTTTACTTTGTGTTAACAATATAGCACAGAACTATTCCTAAAGTTCCTGCAAATTATCTAAAACAAAAATGATAACGTTATCGAATTTTTACTTTGTGTTAAAAATATTGCACAGCAAACTATTCATAAAGTTCTTGCAAACTAATTAAAACAAAAATAATAACGTTATCGAATTTTACTTTGTGTTAAAAATATTGCACAGAACTATTCCTAAAGTTCTTGCAAATTATCTAAAACAAAAATAATAAAGTTATCGAATTTTTACTTTGTGTTAAAAATATTACACAGCAAACTATTCATAAAGTTCTTGCAAATTAACTAAAACAAAAATAATAACGTTATCGAATTTTTACTTTGTGTTAACAATATTGCACAGAACTATTCCTAAAGTTCTTGCAAATTATCTAAAACTAAAATACTAAAGTTATCGCATTTTACTTTGTGTTAAAAATCTTGCACAGCAAACTATTCCTAAAGTTCTTGCAAATTATCTAAAACAAAAATAATAACGTTATCGAATTTTACTTTGTGTTAAAATATTGCACAGAATTATTCCTAAAGTTCTTGCAACTTATCGAAAACAATAATAATAAAGTTATCAAATTTTTACTTTGCGTTAAAAATATTGCACAGAACTATTCCTAAAGTTCTTGCAAATTATCTAAAACAAAAATAATAAAGTTATCGAATTTTTACTTTGTGTTAAAAATATTACACAGCAAACTATTCATAAAGTTCTTGCAAATTAACTAAAACAAAAATAATAACGTTATCGAATTTTTACTTTGTGTTAACAATATTGCACAGAACTATTCCTAAAGTTCTTGCAAATTATCTAAAACCTAAAATGATAACGTTATCGAATTTTTACTTTGTGTTAAAAATATTGCACAGCAAACTATTCATAAAGTTCTTGCAAATTAACTAAAACAAAAATAATAACGTTATAGAATTTTACTTTGTGTTGACAATATTGCACAGAACTACTATTCCTAAAGTTCTTGCAAATTATCTAAAACAAAAATAATAACGTTATCGAATTTTACTTTGTGTTAAAAATATTGCACAGAACTATTCCTAAAGTTCCTGCAAATTATCGAAAACAAAAACTAATAAAAGTTATCGAATTTTTACTTTGTGTTAACAATATAGCACAGAACTATTCCTAAAGTTCTTGCAAATTATCTAAAACAAAAATGATAACGTTACCGAATTTTTACTTTGTGTTAAAAATATTGCACAGCAAACTATTCATAAAGTTCTTCCAAACTAACTAAAACAAAAATAATAACGTTATCGAATTTTTACTTTGTGTTAAAAATATTGCACAGCAAACTATTCATAAAGTTCTTGCAAATTAAATAAAACAAAAATAATAACGTTATCGAATTTTACTTTGTGTTAAAAATATTGCACAGAACTATTCCTAAAGTTCTTGCAAATTATCTAAAACAAAAACTAATAAAAGAACTATTCCTAAAGTTCTTGCAAATTATCTAAAACAAAAATAATAACGTTATCGAATTTTTACTTTGTGTTAAAAATATTGCACAGCAAACTATTCATAAAGTTCTTGCAAATTAACTAAAACAAAAATAATAACTTTATCGAATTTTACTTTGTGATTGCACAGAACTATTCCTAAAGTTCTTGCAAATTATCTAAAACAAAAACTAATAAAAGAACTATTCCTAAAGTCTTGCAAATTATCTAAAACAAAAATAATAACGTTATCGAATTTTTACTTTGTGTTAAAAATATTGTACAGCAAGTTATTCATAAAGTTCTTGCAAATTAACTAAAACAAAAATAATAACGTTATCGAATTTTACTTTGTGTTGATAATATTGCACAGAACTATTCCTAAAGTTCTTGCAAATTATCTAAAACAAAAATAATATCGTTATCGAATTTTTACTTTGTGTTAAAAATATTGCACAGCAAACTATTCATAAAGTTCTTGCAAATTAAATAAACCAAAAATAAGAACGTTATCGAATTTTACTTTGTGTTAAAAATATTGCACAGAACTATTCCTAAAGTTCTTGCAAATTATCGAAAACAAAAACTAATAAAAGTTATAGAATTTTTATTTTTTGTGTTAACAATATTGCACAGAACTATTCCTAAAGTTCTTGCCAATTAACTAAAACAAAAATAATAACGTTATCGAATTTTACTTTATGTTAAAAATATTGCACAGAACTACTATTCCTAAAGTTCTTGCAAATTATCTAAAACAAAAACTAATAAAAGAACTATTCCTAAAGTTCTTGCAAATTATCTAAAACAATACTGATAACGTTATCGAATTTTTACTTTGTGTTAAAAATATTGCACAGCAAACTATTCATAAAGTTCTTGCAAATTAATTAAAACAAAAATAATAACTTTATCGAATTTTACTTTGTGATTGCACAGAACTATTCCTAAAGTTCTTGCAAATTATCTAAAACAAAAACTAATAAAAGAACTATTCCTTAAGTCTTGCAAATTATCTAAAACAAAAATAATAACGTTATCGAATTTTTACTTTGTGTTAAAAATATTGCACAGCAAACTATTCATAAAGTTCTTGCAAATTAACTAAAACAAAAATAATAACTTTATCGAATTTTACTTTGTGATTGCACAGAACTATTCCTAAAGTTCTTGCAAATTATCTAAAACAAAAACTAATAAAAGAACTATTCCTAAAGTCTTGCAAATTATCTAAAACAAAAATAATAACGTTATCGAATTTTTACTTTGTGTTAAAAATATTGTACAGCAAGTTATTCATAAAGTTCTTGCAAATTAACTAAAACAAAAATAATAACGTTATCGAATTTTACTTTGTGTTGATAATATGGCACAGAACTATTCCTAAAGTTCTTGCAAATTAACTAAAACAAAAATAATAACGTTATCGAATTTTACTTTGTGTTAAAAATATTGCACAGCAAACTATTCATAAAGTTCTTGCAAATTAACTAAAACAAAAATAATAACGTTATCGAATTTTACTTTGTGTTAAAAATATTGCACAGAACTATTCCTAAAGTTCTTGCAAATTATCTAAAACAAAAACTAATAAAAGAACTATTCCTGAAGTTCTTGCAAATTATCTAAAACAAAAATAATAACGTTATCGAATTTTTACTTTGTGTTAAAAATATTGCACAGAACTATTCCTAAAGTTCTTGCAAATTATCTAAAACAAAAATAATAACGTTATCGAATTTTTACTTTGTGTTAAAAATATTACACAGCAAACTATTCATAAAGTTCTTGCAAATTAACTAAAACAAAAATAATAACGTTATCGAATTTTACTTTGTGTTAAAAATATTGCACAGAACTATTCCTAAAGTTCTTGCAAATTATCTAAAACTAAAATGATAACGTTATCGAATTTTTACTTTGTGTTAAAAATATTGCACAGCAAACTATTCATAAAGTTCTTGCAAATTAACTAAAACAAAAATAATAACGTTATCGAATTTTACTTTGTGTTAACAATATTGCACAGAACTACTATTCCTAAAGTTCTTGCAAATTATCTAAAACAAAAATAATAACGTTATCGAATTTTACTTTGTGTTAAAAATATTGCACAGAACTATTCCTAAAGTTCCTGCAAATTATCGAAAACAAAAACTAATAAAAGTTATCGAATTTTTACTTTGTGTTAACAATATAGCACAGAACTATTCCTAAAGTTCTTGCAAATTATCTAAAACAAAAATGATAACGTTATCGAATTTTTACTTTGTGTTAAAAATATTGCACAGCAAACTATTCATAAAGTTCTTGCAAACTAACTAAAACAAAAATAATAACGTTATCGAATTTTACTTTGTGTTAAAAATATTGCACAGAACTATTCCTAAAGTTCTTGCAAATTATCTAAAACAAAAATAATAACGTTATCGAATTTTACTTTGTGTTAAAAATATTGCACAGAACTATTCCTAAAGTTCCTGCAAATTATCGAAAAAAAAACTAATAAAAGTTATCGAATTTTTACTTTGTGTTAACAATATAGCACAGAACTATTCCTAAAGTTCTTGCAAATTATCTAAAACAAAAATGATAACGTTATCGAATTTTTACTTTGTGTTAAAAATATTGCACAGCAAACTATTCATAAAGTTCTTGCAAACTAACTAAAACAAAAATAATAACGTTATCGAATTTTACTTTGTGTTAAAAATATTGCACAGAACTATTCCTAAAGTTCTTGCAAATTATCTAAAACAAAAATAATGACGTTATCGAATTTTTACTTTGTGTTAAAAATATTGCACAGAACTATTCCTAAAGTTCTTGCAAATTATCTAAAAAAAAATAATAACGTTATCGAATTTTTACTTTGTGTTAAAAATATTACACAGCAAACTATTCATAAAGCTCTTGCAAATTAACTAAAACAAAAATAATAACGTTATCGAATTTTACTTTGTGTTAAAAATATTGCACAGAACTACTATTCCTAAAGTTCTTGCAAATTATCTAAAACAAAAATGATAACGTTATCGAATTTTACTTTGTGTTAAAAATATTGCACAGCAAACTATTCATAAAGTTCTTGCAAACTAACTAAAACAAAAATAATAACGTTATCGAAGTTTACTTTGTGTTAAAAATATTGCACAGAACTATTCCTAAAGTTCTTGCAAATTAACTAAAACAAAAATAATAACGTTATCGAATTTTACTTTGTGTTAAAAATATTGCACAGAACTATTCCTAAAGTTCTTGCAAATCATCGAAAACAAAACTAATAAAAGTTATCGAATTTTTACTTTGTGTTAACAATATTGCACAGAACTATTCCTAAAGTTCTTGCAAATTATCTAAAACTAAAATGATAACGTTATCGAATTTTTACTTTGTGTTAAAAATATTGCACAGCAAACTATTCATAAAGTTCTTGCAAACTAACTAAAACAAAAATAATAACGTTATCGAATTTTACTTTGTGTTAAAAATATTGCACAGAACTATTCCTAAAGTTCTTGCAAATTATCTAAATCAAAAATAATAACGTTATCGAATTTTTGCTTTGTGTTAAAAATATTGCACAGAACTATTCCTAAAGTTCTTGCAAATTATCTAAAACAAAAATAATAACGTTATCGAATTTTTACTTTGTGTTAAAAATATTGCACAGTAAACTATTCATAAAGTTCTTGCAAATTAACTAAAACAAAAATAATAAGGTTAACGAATTTTACTTTGTGTTAAAAATATTGCACAGCAAACTATTCATAAAGTTCTTGCAAATTAACTAAAACAAAAATAATAACGTTATCGAATTTTACTTTGTGTTAAAAATATTGCACAGAACTATTCCTAAAGTTCTTGCAAATTATCGAAAACAAAAACTAATAAAAGTTATCGAATTTTTATTTTTTGTGTTAACAATATTGCACAGAACTATTCCTAAAGTTCTTGCCAATTAACTAAAACAAAAATAATAACGTTATCGAATTTTACTTCGTGTTAAAAATATTGCACAGAACTACTATTCCTAAAGTTCTTGCAAATTATCTAAAACAAAAACTAATAAAAGAACTATTCCTAAAGTTCTTGCAAATTATCTAAAACAAAAATAATAACGTTATCGAATTTTTACTTTGTGTTAAAAATATTGCACAGCAAAGTATTCAAAAAGTTCTTGCAAATTAACTAAAACAAAAATAATAACTTTATCGAATTTTACTTTGTGATTGCACAGAACTATTCCTAAAGTTCTTGCAAATTATCTAAAACAAAAACTAATAAAAGAACTATTCCTAAAGTCTTGCAAATTATCTAAAACAAAAATAATAACGTTATCGAATTTTTACTTTGTGTTAAAAATATTGTACAGCAAATTATTCATAAAGTTCTTGCAAATTAACTAAAACAAAAATAATAACGTTATCGAATTTTACTTTGTGTTAAAAATATTGCACAGAACAACTATTCCTAAAGTTCTTGCAAATTATCTAAAACAAAAACTAATAAAAGAACTATTCCTAAAGTTCTTGCAAATTATCTAAAACAAAAATAATAACGTTATCGAATTTTTACTTTGTGTTAAAAATATTGCACAGCAAACTATTCATAAAGTTCTTGCAAATTAACTAAAACAAAAATAAGAACGTTATCGAATTTTACTTTGTGTTAAAAATATTGCACAGAACTATTCCTAAAGTTCTTGCAAATTATCGAAAACAAAAACTAATAAAAGTTATCGAATTTTTATTTTTTGTGTTAACAATATTGCACAGAACTATTCCTAAAGTTCTTGCCAATTAACTAAAACAAAAATAATAACGTTATCGAATTTTACTTTGTGTTAAAAATACTGCACAGAACTACTATTCCTAAAGTTCTTGCAAATTATCTAAAACAAAAACTAATAAAAGAACTATTCCTAAAGTTCTTGCAAATTATCTAAAACAATACTGATAACGTTATCGAATTTTTACTTTGTGTTAAAAATATTGCACAGCAAACTATTCATAAAGTTCTTGCAAACTAACTAAAACAAAAATAATAACGTTATCGAAGTTTACTTTGTGTTAAAAATATTGCACAGAACTATTCCTAAAGTTCTTGCAAATTATCTAAAACAAAAATAATAACGTTATCGAATTTTACTTTGTGTTAAAAATATTGCACAGAACTATTCCTAAAGTTCCTGCAAATTATCGAAAACAAAAACTAATAAAAGTTATCGAATTTTTACTTTGTGTTAACAATATAGCACAGAACTATTCCTAAAGTTCTTGCAAATTATCTAAAACAAAAATGATAACGTTATCGAATTTTTACTTTGTGTTAAAAATATTGCACAGCAAACTATTCATAAAGTTCTTGCAAACTAACTAAAACAAAAATAATAACGTTATCGAATTTTACTTTGTGTTAAAAATATTGCACAGAACTATTCCTAAAGTTCCTGTAAATTATCGAAAACAAAAACTAATAAAAGTTATCGAATTTTTACTTTGTGTTAACAATATAGCACAGAACTATTCCTAAAGTTCTTGCAAATTAACTAAAACAAAAATAATAACGTTATCGAATTTTACTTTGTGTTAAAAATATTGCACAGAACTATTCCTAAAGTTCTTGCAAATTATCGAAAACAAAAACTAATAAAAGTTATCGAATTTTTACTTTGTGTTAACAATATTGCACAGAACTATTCCTAAAGTTCTTGCAAATTAACTAAAACAAAAATAATAACGTTATCGAATTTTACTTTGTGTTAACAATATTGCACAGAACTACTATTCCTAAAGTTCTTGCAAATTATCTAAAACAAAAATAATAACGTTATCGAATTTTTACTTTGTGTTAAAAATATTGCACAGCAAACTATTCATAAAGTTCTTGCAAACTAACTAAAACAAAAATAATAACGTTATCGAAGTTTACTTTGTGTTAAAAATATTGCACAGAACTATTCCTAAAGTTCTTGCAAATTATCTAAAACAAAAATAATAACGTTATCGAATTTTACTTTGTGTTAAAAATATTGCACAGAACTATTCCTAAAGTTCCTGCAAATTATCGAAAACAAAAACTAATAAAAGTTATCGAATTTTTACTTTGTGTTAACAATATAGCACAGAACTATTCCTAAAGTTCTTGCAAATTATCTAAAACAAAAATGATAACGTTATCGAATTTTTACTTTGTGTTAAAAATATTGCACAGCAAACTATTCATAAAGTTCTTGCAAACTAACTAAAACAAAAATAATAACGTTATCGAATTTTACTTTGTGTTAAAAATATTGCACAGAACTATTCCTAAAGTTCCTGTAAATTATCGAAAACAAAAACTAATAAAAGTTATCGAATTTTTACTTTGTGTTAACAATATAGCACAGAACTATTCCTAAAGTTCTTGCAAATTATCGAAAACAAAAACTAACAAAAGTTATCGAATTTTTATTTTTTGTGTTAACAATATTGCACAGAACTATTCCTAAAGTTCTTGCCAATTAACTAAAACAAAAATAATAACGTTATCGAATTTTACTTTATGTTAAAAATATTGCACAGAACTACTATTCCTAAAGTTCTTGCAAATTATCTAAAACAAAAACTAATAAAAGAACTATTCCTAAAGTTCTTGCAAATTATCTAAAACAAATATAATAACGTTATCGAATTTTTACTTTGTGTTAAAAATATTGCACAGCAAACTATTCATAAAGTTCTTGCAAATTAACTAAAACAAAAATAATAACGTTATCGAATTTTACTTTGTGTTAAAAATATTGTACAGCAAACTATTCATAAAGTTCTTGCAAATTAACTAAAACAAAAATAATAACGTTATCGAATTTTACTTTGTGTTAAAAATATTGCACAGAACTATTCCTAAAGTTCTTGCAAATTATCTAAAACAAAAATAATAACGTTATCGAATTTTTACTTTGTGTTAAAAATATTGCACAGCAAACTATTCATAAAGTTCTTGCAAATTAAATAAAACAAAAATAATAACGTTATCGAATTTTACTTTGTGTTAAAAATATTGCACAGAACTATTCCTAAAGTTCTTGCAAATTATCGAAAACAAAAACTAATAAAAGTTATCGAATTTTTATTTTTTGTGTTAACAATATTGCACAGAACTATTCCTAAAGTTCTTGCCAATTAACTAAAACAAAAATAATAACGTTATCGAATTTTACTTTATGTTAAAAATATTGCACAGAACTACTATTCCTAAAGTTCTTGCAAATTATCTAAAACAAAAACTAATAAAAGAACTATTCCTAAAGTTCTTGCAAATTATCTAAAACAAAAATAATAACGTTATCGAATTTTTACTTTGTGTTAAAAATATTGCACAGCAAACTATTCATAAAGTTCTTGCAAATTAACTAAAACAAAAATAATAACTTTATCGAATTTTACTTTGTGATCGCACAGAACTATTCCTAAAGTTCTTGCAAATTATCTAAAACAAAAACTAATAAAAGAACTATTCCTAAAGTCTTGCAAATTATCTAAAACAAAAATAATAACGTTATCGAATTTTTACTTTGTGTTAAAAATATTGTACAGCAAATTATTCATAAAGTTCTTGCAAATTAACTAAAACAAAAATAATAACGTTATCGAATTTTACTTTGTGTTAAAAATATTGCACAGAACTATTCCTAAAGTTCTTGCAAATTATCTAAAACAAAAATAATAACGTTATCGAATTTTTACTTTGTGTTAAAAATATTGCACAGCAAACTATTCATAAAGTTCTTGCAAATTAAATAAAACAAAAATAAGAACGTTATCGAATTTTACTTTGTGTTAAAAAAATTGCACAGAACTATTCCTAAAGTTCTTGCAAATTATCGAAAACAAAAACTAATAAAAGTTATCGAATTTTATTTTTTGTGTTAACAATATTGCACAGAACTATTCCTAAAGTTCTTGCCAATTAACTAAAACAAAAATAATAACGTTATCGAATTTACTTTGTGTTAAAAATATTGCACAGAACTACTATTCCTAAAGTTCTTGCAAATTATCTAAAACAAAAACTAATAAAAGAACTATTCCTAAAGTTCTTGCAAATTATCTAAAACAAAAAATGATAACGTTATCGAATTTTTGCTTTGTGTTAAAAATATTGCACAGCAAACTATTCATAAAGTTCTTAGCAAACTAACTAAAACAAAAATAATAACGTTATCGAATTTTACTTTGAGTTAAAAATATTGCACAGAACTATTCCTAAAGTTCTTGCAAATTATCTAAAACAAAAATAATAACGTTATCGAATTTTTACTTTGTGTTAAAAATATTGCACAGAACTATTCCTAAAGTTCTTGCAAATTAACTAAAACAAAAATAATAACGTTATCGAATTTTTACTTTGTGTTAAAAATATTACACAGCAAACTATTCATAAAGTTCTTGTAAATTAACTAAAACAAAAATAATAACGTTATCGAATTTTACTTTGTGTTAAAAAATATTGCACAGAACTATTCCTAAAGTTCTTGCAAATTAACTAAAACAAAAATAATAACGTTATCGAATTTACTTTGTGTTAAAAATATTGCACAGAACTATTCCTAAAGTTCTTGCAAATTATCGAAAACAAAAACTAATAAAAGTTATCGAATTTTTACTTTGTGTTAACAACATTGCACAGAACTATTCCTAAAGTTCTTGCAAATTATCTAAAACTAAATGATAACGATATCGAATTTTTACTTTGTGTTAAAAATATTGCACAGCAAACTATTCATAAAGTTCTTGCAAATTAACTAAAACAAAAATAATAACGTTATCGAATTTTACTTTGTGTTAAAAATATTGCACAGAACTACTATTCCTAAAGTTCTTGCAAATTATCTAAAACAAAAACTAATAAAAGAACTATTCCTAAAGTTCTTGCAAATTATCTAAAACAAAAATGATAACGTTATCGAATTTTTGCTTTGTGTTAAAAATATTGCACAGCAAACTATTCATAAAGTTCTTGCAAACTAACTAAAACAAAAATAATAACGTTATCGAATTTTACTTTGAGTTAAAAATATTGCACAGAACTATTCCTAAAGTTCTTGCAAATTATCTAAAACAAAAATAATAACGTTATCGAATTTTTACTTTGTGTTAAAAATATTGCACAGAACTATTCCTAAAGTTCTTGCAAATTAACTAAAACAAAAATAATAACGTTATCGAATTTTTACTTTGTGTTAAAAATATTACACAGCAAACTATTCATAAAGTTCTTGTAAATTAACTAAAACAAAAATAATAACGTTATCGAATTTTACTTTGTGTTAAAAATATTGCACAGAACTATTCCTAAAGTTCTTGCAAATTAACTAAAACAAAAATAATAACGTTATCGAATTTTACTTTGTGTTAAAAATATTGCACAGAACTATTCCTAAAGTTCTTGCAAATTATCGAAAACAAAAACTAATAAAAGTTATCGAATTTTTACTTTGTGTTAACAACATTGCACAGAACTATTCCTAAAGTTCTTGCAAATTATCTAAAACAAAAATAATAACGTTATCGAATTTTTACTTTGTGTTAAAAATATTGCACAGTAAACTATTCATAAAGTTCTTGCAAATTAACTAAAACAAAAATAATAACGTTATCGAATTTTACTTTGTGTTAAATATATTGCACAGCAAACTATTCATAAAGTTCTTGCAAATTAACTAAAACAAAAATAATAACGTTATCGAATTTTACTTTGTGTTAAAAATATTGTACAGCAAACTACTCATAAAGTTCTTGCAAATTAACTAAAACAAAAATAATAACGTTATCGAATTTTACTTTGTGTTAAAAATATTGCACAGAACTATTCCTAAAGTTCTTGCAAATTATCTAAAACAAAAATAATAACGTTATCGAATTTTTACTTTGTGTTAAAAATATTGCACAGCAAACTATTCATAAAATTCTTGCAAATTAAATAAAACAAAAATAATAACGTTATCGAATTTTACTTTGTGTTAAAAATATTGCACAGAACTATTCCTAAAGTTCTTGCAAATTATCGAAAACAAAAACTAATAAAAGTTATCGAATTTTTATTTTTTGTGTTAACAATATTGCACAGAACTATTCCTAAAGTTCTTGCCAATTAACTAAAACAAAAAATAATAACGTTATCGAATTTTACTTTGTGTTAAAAATATTGCACAGAACTACTATTCCTAAAGTTCTTGCAAATTATCTAAAACAAAAACTAATAAAAGAACTATTCCTAAAGTTCTTGCAAATTATCTAAAACAAAAATAATAACGTTATCGAATTTTTACTTTGTGTTAAAAATATTGCACAGCAAACTATTCATAAAGTTCTTGCAAATTAAATAAAACAAAAATAAGAACGTTATCGAATTTTACTTTGTGTTAAAAATATTGCACAGAACTATTCCTAAAGTTCTTGCAAATTATCGAAAACAAAAACTAATAAAAGATATCGAATTTTTATTTTTTGTGTTAACAATATTGCACAGAACTATTCCTAAAGTTCTTGCCAATTAACTAAAACAAAAATAATAACGTTATCGAATTTTACTTTGTGTTAAAAATATTGCACAGAACTACTATTCCTAAAGTTCTTGCAAATTATCTAAAACAAAAACTAATAAAAGAACTATTCCTAAAGTTCTTGCAAATTATCTAAAACAAAAATAATAACGTTATCGAATTTTTACATTGTGTTAAAAATATTGCACAGCAAACTATTCATAAAGTTCTTGCAAATTAAATAAAACAAAAATATAAACGTTATCGAATTTTACTTTGTGTTAAAAATATTGCACAGCAAACTATTCATAAAGTTCTTGCAAATTAACTAAAACAAAAATAATAACGTTATCGAATTTTACTTTGTGTTAAAAATATTGTACAGCAAACTATTCATAAAGTTCTTGCAAATTAACTAAAACAAAAATAATAACGTTATCGAATTTTACTTTGTGTTAAAAATATTGCACAGTAAACTATTCATAAAGTTCTTGCAAATTAACTAAAACAAAAATAATAACGTTATCGAATTTTACTTTGTGTTAAAAATATTGCACAGCAAACTATTCATAAAGTTCTTGCAAATTAACTAAAACAAAAATAATAACGTTATCGAATTTTACTTTGTGTTAAAAATATTGTACAGCAAACTATTCATAAAGTTCTTGCAAATTAACTAAAACAAAAATAATAACGTTATCGAATTTTACTTTGTGTTAAAAATATTGCACAGAACTATTCCTAAAGTTCTTGCAAATTATCTAAAACAAAAATAATAACGTTATCGAATTTTTACTTTGTGTTAAAAATATTGCACAGCAAACTATTCATAAAGTTCTTGCAAATTAAATAAAACAAAAATAATAACGTTATCGAATTTTACTTTGTGTTAAAAATATTGCACAGAACTATTCCTAAAGTTCTTGCAAATTATCGAAAACAAAAACTAATAAAAGTTATCGAATTTTTATTTTTTGTGTTAACAATATTGCACAGAACTATTCCTAAAGTTCTTGCCAATTAACTAAAACAAAAATAATAACGTTATCGAATTTTACTTTGTGTTAAAAATATTGCACAGAACTACTATTCCTAAAGTTCTTGCAAATTATCTAAAACAAAAACTAATAAAAGAACTATTCCTAAAGTTCTTGCAAATTATCTAAAACAAAAATAATAACGTTATCGAATTTTTACTTTGTGTTAAAAATATTGCACAGCAAACTATTCATAAAGTTCTTGCAAATTAAATAAAACAAAAATAAGAACGTTATCGAATTTTACTTTGTGTTAAAAATATTGCACAGAACTATTCCTAAAGTTCTTGCAAATTATCGAAAACAAAAACTAATAAAAGTTATCGAATTTTTATTTTTTGTGTTAACAATATTGCACAGAACTATTCCTAAAGTTCTTGCCAATTAACTAAAACAAAAATAATAGCGTTATCGAATTTTACTTTGTGTTAAAAATATTGCACAGAACTATTCCTAAAATTCTTGCAAATTATCTAAAACAAAAATAATAACGTTATCGAATTTTACTTTGTGTTAAAAATATTGCACAGAACTATTCCTAAAGTTCTTGCAAATTATCGAAAACAAAAACTAATAAAAGTTATCGAATTTTTACTTTGTGTTAACAATATTGCACAGAACTATTCCGAAAGTTCTTGCAAATTAACTAAAACAAAAATAATAACGTTATCGAATTTTACTTTGTGTTAAAAATATTGCACAGCAAACTATTCCTAAAGTTCTTGCAAATTACCGAAAACAAAAACTAATAAAAGTTATCGAATTTTTATTTTTTGTGTTAACAATATTGCACAGAACTATTCCTAAAGTTCTTGCCAATTAACTAAAACAAAAATAATAACGTTATCGAATTTTACTTTGTGTTAAAAATATTGCACAGAACTACTATTCCTAAAGTTCTTGCAAATTATCTAAAACAAAAACTAATAAAAGAACTATTCCTAAAGTTCTTGCAAATTATCTAAAACAAAAATAATAACGTTATCGAATTTTTACTTTGTGTTAAAAATATTGCACAGCAAACTATTCATAAAGTTCTTGCAAATTAACTAAAACAAAAATAATAACGTTATCGAATTTTATTTTGGTTTAAAAATATTGCACAGAACTACTATTCCTAAAGTTCTTGCAAATTATCTAAAACAAAAACTAATGAAAGAACTATTCCTAAAGTTCTTGCAAATTATCTAAAACAAAAATAATAACGTTATCGAATTTTCACTTTGTGTTAAAAATATTGCACAGCAAACTATTCATAAAGTTCTTGCAAATTAACTAAAACAAAAATAATAACGTTATCGAATTTTACTTTGTGTTAAAAATATTTCACAGAACTATTCCTAAAGTTCTTGCAAATTATCTAAAACAAAAACTAATAAAAGAACTATTCCTAAAGTTCTTGCAAATTATCTAAAACAAAAATAATAACGTTATCGAATTTTTACTTTGTGTTAAAAATATTGCACAGCAAACTATTCATAAAGTTCTTGCAAATTAACTAAAACAAAAATAATAACGTTATCGAATTTTATTTTGGTTTAAAAATATTGCACAGAACTACTATTCCTAAAGTTCTTGCAAATTATCTAAAACAAAAACTAATAAAAGAACTATTCCTAAAGTTCTTGCAAATTATCTAAAACAAAAATAATAACGTTATCGAATTTTTAATTTGTGTTAAAAATATTGCACAGCAAACTATTCATAAAGTTCTTGCAAATTAACTAAAACAAAAATAATAACGTTATCGAATTTTATTTTGGTTTAAAAATATTGCACAGAACTACTATTCCTAAAGTTCTTGCAAATTATCTAAAACAAAAACTAATAAAAGAACTATTCCTAAAGTTCTTGCAAATTATCTAAAACAAAAATAATAACGTTATCGAATTTTTACTTTGTGTTAAAAATACTGCACAGCAAACTATTCATAAAGTTCTTGCAAATTAACTAAAACAAAAATAATAACGTTATCGAATTTTATTTTGGTTTAAAAATATTGCACAGAACTACTATTCCTAAAGTTCTTGCAAATTATCTAAAACAAAAACTAATAAAAGAACTATTCCTAAAGTTCTTGCAAATTATCTAAAACAAAAATAATAACGTTATCGAATTTTCACTTTGTGTTAAAAATATTGCACAGCAAACTATTCATAAAGTTCTTGCAAATTATCTAAAACAAAAATACTAAAGTTATCGCATTTGATTTTGTGTTAAAAATATTGCACAGCAAACTATTCATAAAGTTCTTGCAAATTAACTAAAACAAAAATAATAACGTTATCGAATTTTACTTTGTGTTAAAAATATTGCACAGAACTATTCCTAAAGTTCTTGCAAATTATCGAAAACAAAAACTAATTAAAGTTATCGAATTTTTACTTTGTGTTAACAATATTGCACAGAACTATTCCTAAAGTTCTTGCAAATTATCGAAAACAAAAACTAATAAAAGTTATCGAATTTTACTTTGTGTTAACAATATTGCTCAGAACTATTCCTAAAGTTCTTGCAAATTATCTAAAACAAAAATACTAAAGTTATCGAATTTTACTTTGTGTTAAAAATATTGCACAGCAAACTATTCGTAAAGTTCTTGCAAATTAACTAAAACAAAAATAATAACGTTATCGAATTTTAGTTTGTGTTAAAAATATTGTACAGAACTATTCCTAAAGTTCTTGCAAATTATCTAAAACAAAAATAGTAACGTTATCGAATTTTTACTTTGTGTTAAAAATATTGCACAGAACTATTCCTAAAGTTCTTGCAAATTAACTAAAACAAAAATAATAACGTTATCGAATTTTTACTTTGTGTTAAAAATATTGCACAGAACTACTATTCCTAAAGTTCTTGCAAATTGTCTAAAACAAAAATACTAAAGTTATCGCATTTTACTTTGTGTTTAAAATATTGCACAGCAAACTATTCGTAAAGTTCTTGGAAATTAACTAAAACAAAAATAATAACGTTATCGAATTTTACTTTGTGTTAAAAATATGCACAGAACTATTCCTAAAGTTCCTGCAAATTATCGAAAACAAAAACTAATAAAAGTTATCGACTTTTTACTTTGTGTTAACAATATTGCACAGAACTATTCCTAAAGTTCTTGCAAATTATCGAAAACAAAAACTAATAAAAGTTATCGAATTTTTACTTTGTGTTAACAATATTGCACAGAACTATTCCTAAAGTTCTTGCAAATTATCTAAAACAAAAATACTAAAGTTATCGAATTTTACTTTGTGTTAAAAATATTGCACAGCAAACTATTCGTGAAGTTCTTGCAAATTAACTAAAACAAATATAATAACGTTATCGAATTTTACTTTGTGTTAAAAATATTGCACAGAACTATTCCTAAAGTTCTTGCAAATTATCGAAAACAAAAACTAATAAAAGTTATCGAATTTTTACTTTGTGTTAACAATATTGCTCAGAACTATTCCTAAAGTTCTTGCAAATTATCTAAAACAAAAATACTAAAGTTATCGAATTTTACTGTGTGTTAAAAATATTGCACAGCAAACTATTCGTAAAGTTCTTGCAAATTAACTAAAACAAAAATAATAACGTTATCGAATTTTAGTTTGTGTTAAAAATATTGTACAGAACTATTCCTAAAGTTCTTGCAAATTATCTAAAACAAAAATAGTAACGTTATCGAATTTTTATTTTGTGTTAAAAATATTGCACAGAACTATTCCTAAAGTTCTTGCAAATTAACTAAAACAAAAATAATAACGTTATCGAATTTTTACTTTGTGTTAAAAATATTGCACAGAACTACTATTCCTAAAGTTCTTGCAAATTGTGTAAAACAAAAATACTAAAGTTATCGCATTTTACTTTGTGTTTAAAATATTGCACAGCAAACTATTCGTAAAGTTCTTGGAAATTAACTAAAACAAAAATAATAACGTTATCGAATTTTACTTTGTGTTAAAAATATTGCACAGAACTATTCCTAAAGTTCCTGCAAATTATCGAAAACAAAAACTAATAAAAGTTATCGAATTTTTACTTTGTGTTAACAATATAGCACAGAACTATTCCTAAAGTTCTTGCAAATTATCTAAAACAAAAATGATAACGTTATCGAATTTTTACTTTGTGTTAAAAATATTGCACAGAACTACTATTCCTAAAGTTCTTGCAAATTAACTAAAACAAAAATAATTACGTTATCGAATTTTACTTTGTGTTAAAAATATAGCAAACTATTCATAAAGTTCTTGCAAATTAACTAAAACAAAAATAATAACGTTATCGAATTTTACTTTGTGTTAAAAATATTGCACAGAACTATTCCTAAAGTTCTTGCAAATTATCGAAAACAAAAACTAATAAAAGTTATCGAATTTTTATTTTTTGTGTTAACAATATTGCACAGAACTATTCCTAAAGTTCTTGCAAATTATCGAAAACAAAAACTAATAAAAGTTATCGAATTTTTACTTTGTGTTAACAATATTGCACAGAACTATTCCTAAAGTTCTTGCAAATTATCTAAAACAAAAATACTAAAGTTATCGAATTTTACTTTGTGTTAAAAATATTGCACAGAACTATTCCTAAAGTTCTTGCAAATTATCGAAAACAAAAAATAATAAAAGTTATCGAATTTTTACTTTGTGTTAACAATATTGCACAGAACTATTCCTAAAGTTCTTGCAAATTATCGAAAACAAAAACTAGTAAAAGTTATCGAATTTTTATTTTTTGTGTTAACAATATTGCACAGAACTATTCCTAAAGTTCTTGCAAATTATCGAAAACAAAAACTAATAAAAGTTGTCGAATTTTACTTTGTGTTAAAAATATTGCACAGAACTATTCCTAAAGTTCTTGCAAATTATCTAAAACAAAAATAATAACGTTATCGAATTTTACTTTGTGTTAACAATATTGCACAGAACTATTCCTAAAGTTCTTGCAAATTATCTAAAACAAAATAATAACGTTATCGAATTTTTACTTTGTGTTAAAAATATTGCACAGAACTACTATTCCTAAAGTTCTTGCAAATTATCTAAACAAAAATACTAAAGTTATCGCATTTTACTTTGTGTTAAAAATATTGCACAGCAAACTATTCATAAAGTTCTTGCAAATTAACTAAAACAAAAATAATTACGTTATCGAATTTTACTTTGTGTTAAAATTATAGCAAACTATTCATAAAGTTCTTGCAAATTAACTAAAACAAAAATAATAACGTTATCGAATTTTACTTTGTGTTAAAAATATTGCACAGAGCTATTCCTAAAGTTCTTGCAAATTATCGAAAACAAAAACTAATAAAAGTTATCGACTTTTTATCTTTTGTGTTAACAATATTGCACAGAACTATTCCTAAAGTTCTTGCAAATTATCTAAAACAAAAAGCCTAAAGTTATCGAATTTTACTTTGTGTTAAAAATATTGCACAGAACTATTCGTAAAGTTCTTGCAAATTATCGAAAACAAAAACTAATAAAAGTTATCGAATTTTTACTTTGTGTTAACAATATTCATAGAACTATTCCTAAAGTTCTTGCAAATTATCGAAAACAAAAACTAATAAAAGTTATCGAATTTTTATTTTTTGTGTTAACAATATTGCACAGAACTATTCCTAAAGTTCTTGCAAATTAACTAAAACAAAAATAATAACGTTATCGAATTTTTACTTTGTGTTAAAAATATTGCACAGCAAACTATTCATAAAGTTCTTGCAAATTAACTAATACAAAAATAATAACGTTATCGAATTTTACGTTTGTGTTAAAAATATTGCACAGAACTATTCCTAAACTTCTTGCAAATTATCGAAAACAAAATCTAATAAAAATTATCGAATTTTTATTTTTTGTTTTAACAATATTGCACAGAACTATTCCTAAAGTTCTTGCAAATTAACTAAAACAAAAATAATAACGTTATCGAATTTTACTTTGAGTTAAAAAATATTGCACAGAACTACTATTCCTAAAATTCTTGCAAATTATCTAAAACAAAAATACTAAAGTTATCGAATTTTACTTTGTGTTAAAAATATTGCACAGCAAACTATTCATCAAGTACTTGCAAATTAACTAAAACAAAAATAGTAACGTTATCGAATTCTACTTTGTGTTAAAAATATTGCACAGAACTATTCCTAAAGTTCTTGCAAATCATCAGAAACAAAAACTAATAAAAGCTATCGAATTTTTACTTTGTGTTAACAATATTGCACAGAACTATTCCTAAAGTTCTTGCAAATTAACTAAAACAAAAAATAATAACGTTATCCAATATTACTTTGTGTTAAAAATAATGCACAGAACTACTATTACTAAAGTTCTTGCAAATTATCTAAAACAAAAATACTAAAGTTATCGAATTGTACTTTGTGTTAAAAATATTGCACAGCAAACTATTCATAAAGTTCTTGCAAATTAACTAAAACAAAAATAGTAACGTTATCGAATTTTACTTTGTGTTAAAATATTGCACAGAACTATTCCTAAAGTTCTTGCAAATTATCTAAAACAAAAACTAATTAAAGCTATCGAATTTTTACTTTGTCTTAACAATATTGCACAGAACTTTTCCTAAAGGTCTTGCAAATTATCTAAAACAAAAATACTAAAGTTATCGAATTTTTACTTTGGTCTTAACAATATTGCACAGAACTATTCATAAAGTTCTTGCAAATTATTTAAAACAAAAACTAATTAAAGCTATCGAATTTGTACTTTGTCTTAACAATATTGCACAGAACTATTCCTAAAGTTCTTGCAAATTATCTAAAACAAAAATACTAAAGTTATCGAATTTTTACTTTGTGTTAACAATATTGCACAGAAACTATTCCTAAAGTTCTTGCAAATTATATAAAGCAAAAACTAATAAAAGCTATCGAATTTTTACTTTGTGTTAACAATATTGCACAGAACTATTCCTAAAGTTCTTGCAAATTATCTAAAACAAAAATAATAACGTTATCGAATTTTTACTTTGTGTTAAAAATATTGCACAGCAAACTATTCATAAAGTTCTTGCAAATTAACTACAACAAAAATAATAACGTTATCGAATTTTACTTTGTGTTAAAAATATTGCACAGAACTATTCCTAAAGTTCTTGCAAATTATCTAAACAAAAATAATACCGTTATCGAATTTTTACTTTGTGTTAAAAATATTGCACAGCAAACTATTCATAAAGTACTTGCAAATTAACTAAAACAAAAATAATAACGTTATCGAATTTTACTTTGTGTTAAAAATATTGCACAGAACTATTCCTAAAGTTCTTGCAAATTATCTAAAACAAAAACTAATTAAAGCTATCGAATTTTTACTTTGTCTTAACAATATTGCACAGAACTATTCCTAAAGTTCTTGCAAATTATCTAAAACAAAAATACTAAAGTTATCGAATTTTTACTTTGTCTTAACAATATTACACAGAACTATTCATAAAGTTCTTGCAAATTATTTAAAACAAAAACTAATTAAAGCTATCGAATTTTTACTTTGTCTTAACAATATTGCACAGAACTATTCCTAAAGTTCTTGGAAATTATCTAAAACAAAAATACTAAAGTTATCGAATTTTTACTTTGTCTTAACAATATTGCACAGAACTATTCATAAAGTTCTTGCAAATTATTTAAAACAAAAACTAATTAAAGCTATCGAATTTTTACTTTTGTCTTAACAATATTGCACAGAACTATTCCTAAAGTTCTTGCAAATTATCTAAAACAAAAATACTAAAGTTATCGAATTTTTACTTTGTGTTAACAATATTGCACAGAACTATTCATAAAGTTCTTGCAAATTATTTAAAACAAAAACTAATTAAAGCTATCGAATCTTTACTTTGTCTTAACAATATTGCACAGAACTATTCCTAAAGTTCTTGCAAATTATCTAAAACCAAATACTAAAGTTATCGAATTTTACTTTGAGTTAAAAATATTGCACAGCAAACTATTCACAAAGTTCTTGCAAATTAACTAAAACAAAAATAATAACGTTATCGAATTTTTACTTTGTGTTAAAAATATTGCACAGAACTATTCCTAAAGTTCTTGCAAATTATCGAAAACAAAAATACTAAAGTTATCGAATTTTTACTTTGTCTTAACAATATTGCACAGAACTATTCATAAAGTTCTTGCAAATTATTTAAAACAAAAACTAATTAAAGCTATCGAATTTTTACTTTGTCTTAACAATATTGCACAGAACTATTCCTAAAGTTCTTGCAAATTATCTAAAACAAAAATACTAAATTTATCGAATTTTTACTTTGTGTTAACAATATTGCACAGAACTATTCATAAAGTTCTTGCAAATTATTTAAAACAAAAACTAATTAAAGCTATCGAATTTTTACTTTGTCTTAACAATATTGCACAGAACTATTCCTAAAGTTCTTGCAAATTATCTAAAACAAAAATACTAAAGTTATCGAATTTTACTTTGTGTTAAAAATATTGCACAGCAAACTATTCATAAAGTTCTTGCAAATTAACTAAACAAAAATAATAACGTTATCGAATTTTACTTTGTGTTAAAAATATTGCACAGAACTACTATTACTAAAGTTCTTGTAAATTATCTAAAACAAAAATACTAAAGTTATCGAATTTTTACTTTGTCTTAACAATATTGCACAGAACTATTCATAAAGTTCTTGCAAATTATTTAAAACAAAAACTAATTAAAGCTATCGAATTTTACTTTGTCTTAACAATATTGCACAGAACTATTCCTAAAGTTTTTGCAAATTATCTAAAACAAAAATACTAAAGTTATCGAATTTTACTTTGTGTTAACAATATTGCACAGAACTATTCATAAAGTTCTTGCAAATTATTTAAAACAAAAACTAATTAAAGCTATCGAATTTTTACTTTGTCTTAACAATATTGCACAGAACTATTCCTAAAGTTCTTGGAAATTATCTAAAACAAAAATACTAAAGTTATCGAATTTTACTTTGTCTTAACAATATTGCACAGAACTATTCATAAAGTTCTTGCAAATTATTTAAAACAAAAACTAATTAAAGCTATCGAATTTTTACTTTGTCTTAACAATATTGCACAGAACTATTCCTAAAGTTCTTGCAAATTATCTAAACAAAAATACTAAAGTTATCGAATTTTTACTTTGTGTTAACAATATTGCACAGAACTATTCATAAAGTTCTTGCAAATTATTTAAAACAAAAACTAATTAAAGCTATCGAATTTTTACTTTGTCTTAACAATATTGCACAGAACTATTCCTAAAGTTCTTGCAAATTATCTTAAACCAAAATACTAAAGTTATCGAATTTTACTTTGAGTTAAAAATATTGCACAGCAAACTATTCACAAAGTTCTTGTAAATTAACTAAAACAAAAATAATAACGTTATCGAATTTTTACTTTGTGTTAAAAATATTGCACAGTAAACTATTCATAAAGATCTTGCAAATTAACTAAAACAAAAATAATAACGTTATCGAATTTTACTTTGTGTTAAAAATATTGCACAGAACTATTCCTAAAGTTCTTGCAAATTATCGAAAACAAAAATACTAAAGTTATCGAATTTTTACTTTGTCTTAACAATATTGCACAGAACTATTCATAAAGTTCTTGCAAATTATTTAAAACAAAAACTAATTAAAGCTATCGAATTTTTACTTTGTCTTAACAATATTGCACAGAACTATTCCTAAAGTTCTTGCAAATTATCTAAAACAAAAATACTAAAGTTATCGAATTTTTACTTTGTGTTAACAATATTGCACAGAACTATTCATAAAGTTCTTGCAAATTATTTAAAACAAAAACTAATTAAAGCTATCGAATTTTTACTTTGTCTTAACAATATTGCACAGAACTATTCCTAAAGTTCTTGCAAATTATCTAAAACAAAAATACTAAAGTTATCGAATTTTGCTTTGTGTTAAAAATATTGCACAGCAAACTATTCATAAAGTTCTTGCAAATTAACTAAAACAAAAATAATAACGTTATCGAATTTTACTTTGTGTTAAAAATATAGCAAACTATTCATAAAGTTCTTGCAAATTAACTAAAACAAAAATAATAACGTTATCGAATTTTACTTTGTGTTAAAAATATTGCACAGAACTATTCCTAAAGTTCTTGCAAATTATCGAAAACAAAAACTAATAAAAGTTATCGACTTTTTATTTTTTGTGTTAACAATAATGCACAGAACTATTCCTAAAGTTCTTGCAAATTATCGAAAACAAAAACTAACAAAAAGTTATCGAATTTTTACTTTGTGTTAACAATATTGCACAGAACTATTCCTAAAGTTCTTGCAAATTATCTAAAACAAAAATACTAAAGTTATCGAATTTTACTTTGTGTTAAAAATATTGCACAGAACTATTCGTAAAGTTCTTGCAAATTATCGAAAACAAAAACTAATAAAAGTTATCGAATTTTTACTTTGTGTTAACAATATTCCACAGAACTATTCCTAAAGTTCTTGCAAATTATCGAAAACAAAAACTAATAAAAGTTATCGAATTTTTATTTTTTGTGTTAACAATATTGCACAGAACTACTATTCCTAAAGATCTTGCAAATTAACTAAAACAAAAATAATAACGTTATCGAATTTTACTTTGTGTTAAAAATATTGCACAGAACTATTCCTAAAGTTCTTGCAAATTATCTAAAACAAAAATAGTAACGTTATCGAATTTTTACTTTGTGTTAAAAATATTGCACAGCAAACTATTCATAAAGTTCTTGCAAATTAACTAAAACAAAAATAATAACGTTATCGAATTTTACTTTGTGTTAAAAATATTGCACAGAACTACTATTACTAAAGTTCTTGTAAATTATCTAAAACAAAAATACTAAAGTTATCGAATTGTACTTTGTGTTAAAAATATTGCACAGCAAACTATTCATAAAGTACTTGCAAATTAACTAAAACAAAAATAATAACGTTATCGAATTTTACTTTGTGTTAAAAATATTGCACAGAACTATTCCTAAAGTTCTTGCAAATTATCTAAAACAAAAACTAATTAAAGCTATCGAATTTTTACTTTGTCTTAACAATATTGCACAGAACTATTCCTAAAGTTCTTGCAAATTATCTAAAACTAAAATACTAAAGTTATCGAATTTTTACTTTGTCTTAACAATATTGCACAGAACTATTCATAAAGTTCTTGCAAATTATTTAAAACAAAAACTAATTAAAAATTAAAGCTATCGAATTTTTACTTTGTCTTAAAAATATTGCACAGAACTATTCCTAAAGTTCTTGCAAATTATCTAAAACAAAAATACTAAAGTTATCGAATTTTTACTTTGTGTTAACAATATTGCACAGAACTATTCATAAAGTTCTTGCAAATTATTTAAAACAAAAACTAATTAAAGCTATCGAATTTTTACTTTGTCTTAACAATATTGCACAGAACTATTCCTAAAGTTCTTGCAAATTATCTAAAATAAAAATACTAAAGTTATCGAATTTTACTTTGTGTTAAAAATATTGCACAGCAAACTATTCACAAAGTTCTTGCAAATTAACTAAAACAAAAATAATAACGTTATCGAATTTTACTTTGTGTTAAAAATATAACAAACTATTCATAAAGTTCTTGCAAATTAACTAAAACAAAAATAATAACGTTATCGAATTTTACTTTGTGTTAAAAGTATTGCACAGAACTATTCCTAAAGTTCTTGCAAATTATCGAAAACAAAAACTAATAAAAGTTATCGACTTTTTATTTTTTGTGTTAACAATATTGCACAGAACTATTCCTAAAGTTCTTGCAAATTATCGAAAACAAAAACTAATAAAAGTTATCGAATTTTTACTTTGTGTTAACAATATTGTACAGAACTATTCCTAAAGTTCTTGCAAATTATCTAAAACAAAAATACTAAAGTTATCGAATTTTACTTTGTGTTAAAAATACTGCACAGAACTATTCGTAAAGTTCTTGCAAATTATCGAAAACAAAAACTAATAAAAGTTATCGAATTTTTACTTTGTCTTAACAATATTGCACAGAACTATTCATAAAGTTCTTGCAAATTATTTAAAACAAAAACTAATTAAAGCTATCGAATTTTTACTTTGTCTTAAAAATATTGCACAGAACTATTTCTAAAGTTCTTGCAAATTATCTAAAACAAAAATACTAAAGTTATCGAATTTTTACTTTGTGTTAACAATATTGCACAGAACTATTCATAAAGTTCTTGCAAATTATTTAAAACAAAAACTAATTAAAGCTATCGAATTTTTACTTTGTCTTAACAATATTGCACAGAACTATTCCTAAAGTTCTTGCAAATTATCTAAAACAAAAATACTAAAGTTATCGAATTTTACTTTGTGTTAAAAATATTTCACAGCAAACTATTCACAAAGTTCTTGCAAATTAACTAAAACAAAAATAATAACGTTATCGAATTTTACTTTGTGTTAAAAATATTGCACAGAACTATTCCTAAAGTTCTTGCAAATTATCGAAAACAAAAACTAATAAAAGTTATCGACTTTTTATTTTTTGTGTTAACAATATTGCACAGAACTATTCCTAAAGTTCTTGCAAATTATCGAAAACAAAAACTAATAAAAGTTATCGAATTTTACTTTGTGTTAAAAATATTGCACAGAACTATTCCTAGAGTTCTTGCAAATTATCGAAAACAAAAACTAATAAAAGTTATCGACTTTTTATTTTTTGTGTTAACAATATTGCACAGAACTATTCCTAAAGTTCTTGCAAATTATCGAAAACAAAAACTAATAAAAGTTATCGAATTTTTACTTTGTCTTAACAATATTGCACAGAACTATTCATAAAGTTCTTGCAAATTATTTAAAACAAAAACTAATTAAAGCTATCGAATTTTTACTTTGTCTTAAAAATATTGCACAGAACTATTCCTAAAGTTCTTGCAAATTATCTAAAACAAAAATACTAAAGTTATCGAATTTTTACTTTGTGTTAACAATATTGCACAGAACTATTCATAAAGTTCTTGCAAATTATTTAAAACAAAAACTAATTAAAGCTATCGAATTTTTACTTTGTCTTAACAATATTGCACAGAACTATTCCTAAAGTTCTTGCAAATTATCTAAAACAAAAATACTAAAGTTATCGAATTTTACTTTGTGTTAAAAATATTGCACAGCAAACTATTCACAAAGTTCTTGCAAATTAACTAAAACAAAAATAATAACGTTATCGAATTTTACTTTGTGTTAAAAATATAGCAAACTATTCATAAAGTTCTTGCAAATTAACTAAAACAAAAATAATAACATTATCGAATTTTACTTTGTGTTAAAAATATTGCACAGAACTATTCCTAAAGTTCTTGCAAATTATCGAAAACAAAAACTAATAAAAGTTATCGACTTTTTATTTTTTGTGTTAACAATATTGCACAGAACTATTCCTAAAGTTCTTGCAAATTATCGAAAACAAAAACTAATAAAAGTTATCGAATTTTTACTTTGTGTTAACAATATTGCACAGAACTATTCCTAAAGTTCTTGCAAATTATCTAAAACAAAAATACTAAAGTTATCGAATTTTACTTTGTGTTAAAAATATTGCACAGAACTATTCGTAAAGTTCTTGCAAATTATCGAAAACAAAAACTAATAAAAGTTATCGAATTTTTACTTTGTGTTAACAATATTCCACAGAACTATTACTAAAGTTCTTGCAAATTATCGAAAACAAAAACTAATAAAAGTTATCGAATTTTTATTTTTTGTGTTAACAATATTGCACAGAACTATTCCTAAAGTTCTTGCAAATTAACTAAAACAAAAATAATAACGTTATCGAATTTTACTTTGTGTTAAAAATATTGCACAGAACTATTCCTAAAGTTCTTGCAAATTATCTAAAACAAAAATAATAACGTTATCGAATTTTTACTTTGTGTTAAAAATATTGCACAGCAAACTATTCATAAAGTTCTTGCAAATTAACTAAAACAAAAATAATAACGTTATCGAATTTTACTTTGTGTTAAAAATATTGCACAGAACTATTCCTAAAGTTCTTGCAAATTATCGAAAACAAAAACTAATAAAAGTTATCGAATTTTTATTTTTTGTGTTAACAATATTGCACAGAACTATTCCTAAAGTTCTTGCAAATTAACTAAAACAAAAATAATAACGTTATCGAATTTTACTTTGAGTTAAAAATATTGCACAGAACTACTATTCCTAAAATTCTTGCAAATTATCTAAAACAAAAATACTAAAGTTATCGAATTTTACTTTGTGTTAAAAATATTGCACAGCAAACTATTCATAAAGTTCTTGCAAATTAACTAAAACAAAAATACTAAAGTTATCGAATTTTACTTTGTGTTAAAAATATTGCACAGCAAACTATTCATAAAGTTCTTGCAAATTAACTAAAGCAAAAATAGTAACGTTATCGAATTCTACTTTGTGTTAAAAATATTGCACAGAACTATTCCTAAAGTTCTTGCAAATCATCAAAAACAAAAACTAATAAAAGCTATCGAATTTTTACTTTGTGTTAACAATATTGCACAGAACTATTCCTAAAGTTCTTGCAAATTAACTAAAACAAAAATAATAACGTTATCGAATTTTACTTTGTGTTAAAAATATTGCACAGAACTACTATTACTAAAGTTCTTGGAAATTATCTAAAACAAAAATACTAAAGTTATCGATTTGTACTTTGTGTTAAAAATAATGCACAGCAAACTATTCATAAAGTACTTGCAAATTAACTAAAACAAAAATAATAACGTTATCGAATTTTACTTTGTGTTAAAAATATTGCACAGAACTATTCCTAAAGTTCTTGCAAATTATCTAAAACAAAAACTAATTAAAGCTATCGAATTTGTACTTTGTCTTAACAATATTGCACAGAACTATTCCTAAAGTTCTTGCAAATTATCTAAAACAAAAATACTAAAGTTATCGAATTTTTACCTTGTCTTAACAATATTGCACAGAACTATTCATAAAGTTCTTGCAAATTATTTAAAACAAAAACTAATTAAAGCTATCGAATTTTTACTTTGTCTTAACAATATTGCACAGAACTATTCCTAAAGTTCTTGCAAATTATCTAAAACAAAAATACTAAAGTTATCGAATTTTTACTTTGTGTTAACAATATTGCACAGAACTATTCATAAAGTTCTTGCAAATTATTTAAAACAAAAACTAATTAAAGCTATCGAATTTTTACTTTGTCTTAACAATATTGCACAGAACTATTCCTAAAGTTCTTGCAAATTATCTAAAACAAAAATACTAAAGTTATCGAATTTTACTTTGTGTTAAAAATATTGCACAGCAAACTATTCACAAAGTTCTTGCAAATTAACTAAAACAAAAATAATAACGTTATCGAATTTTACTTTGTGTTAAAAATATTGCACAGAACTATTCCTAAAGTTCTTGCAAATTATATAAAGCAAAAACTTATAAAAGCTATCGAATTTTTACTTTGTGTTAACAATATTGCACAGAACTATTCCTAAAGTTCTTGCAAATTATCTAAAACAAAAATAATAACGTTATCGAATTTTTACTTTGTGTTAAAAATATTGCACAGCAAACTATTCATAAAGTTCTTGCAAATTAACTAAAACAAAAATAATAACGTTATCGAATTTTACTTTGTGTTAAAAATATTGCACAGAACTATTCCTAAAGTTCTTGCAAGTTATCTAAAACAAAAATATTAACGTTATCGAATTTTTACTTTGTGTTAAAAATATTGCACAGCAAACTATTTATAAAGTTCTTGCAAATTAACTAAAACAAAAATAATAACGTTATCGAATTTTACTTTGTGTTAAAAATATTGCACAGAACTATTCCTAAAGTTCTTGCAAGTTATCTAAAACAAAAATATTAACGTTATCGAATTTTTACTTTGTGTTAAAAATATTGTACAGCAAACTATTCATAAAGTTCTTGCAAATTATCTAAAACAAAAATAATAACGTTATCGAATTTTTACTTTGTGTTAAAAATATTGTACAGCAAACTATTCATAAAGTTCTTGCAAATTAACTAAAACAAAAATAATAACGTTATCGAATTTTAATTTGTGTTAAAAATATTGCACAGAACTATTCCTAAATTTCTTGCAAATTATCTAAAACAAAAATAATAACGTTATCGAATTTTTACTTTGTGTTAAAAATATTTCACAGCAAACTATTCATAAAGTTCTTGCAAATTAACTAAAACAAAAATAATAACGTTATCGAATTTTACTTTGTGTTAAAGATATTGCACAGAACTATTCCTAAAATTCTTGCAAATTAACTAAAACATAAATAATAACGTTATCGAATTTTACTTTGTGTTAAAAAAATTGCACAGAACTATTCCTAAAGTTCTTGCAAATTATCGAAAACAAAAACTAATAAAAATTATAGAATTTTTACTTTGTGTTAACAATATTGCACAGAACTATTCCTAAAGTTCTTGCAAATTAACTAAAACAAAAATAATAACGTTATCGAATTTTACTTTGTGTTAAAAATATTGCACAGATCTATTCCTAAAGTTCTTGCAAATTATCGAAAACAAAAACTAATAAAAGTTATCGAATTTTTACTTTGTGTTAACAATATTGCACAGAACTATTCCTAAAGTTCTTGCAAATTAACTAAAACAAAAATAATAGCGTTATCGAATTTTACTTTGTGTTAAAAATATTGCACAGAACTATTCCTAAAGTTCTTGCAAATTATCGAAAACAAAAACTAATAAAAGTTATCGAATTTTTACTTTGTGTTAACAATATTGCACAGAACTATTCCTAAACTTCTTGCAAATTATCTAAAACAAAAATAATAACTTTATCGAATTTTTACTTTGTGTTAAAAATATTGCACAGCAAACTATTCATAAAGTTCTTGCAAATTAACTAAAACAAAAATAATAACGTTATCGAATTTTACTTTGTGTTAAAAATATTGCACAGAACTATTCCTAAAGTTCTTGCAAATTATCGAAAACAAAAACTAATAAAAGTTATCGAATTTTTACTTTGTGTTAACAATATTGCACAGAACTATTCCTAAAGTTCTTGCAAATTAACTAAAACAAAAATAATAACGTTATCGAATTTTTACTTTGTGTTAAAAATATTGCACAGCAAACTATTCATAAAGTTCTTGCAAATTAACTAAAACAAAAATAATAACGTTATCGAATTTTACTTTGTGTTAACAATATTGCACAGAACTATTCCTAAAGTTCTTGCAAATTATCTAAAACAAAAACTAATTAAAGCTATCGAATTTTTACTTTGTGTTAACAATATTGCACAGAACTATTCCTAAAGTTCTTGCAAATTATCTAAAACAAAAATACTAAAGCTATCGAATTTTTACTTTGTCTTAACAATATTGCACAGAACTATTCATAAAGTTCTTGCAAATTAACTAAAACAAAAATAATAACGTTATCGAATTTTACTTTGTGTTAAAAATATTGCACAGAACTATTCCTAAAGTTCTTGCAAATTATCTAAAACAAAAATAATAACGTTCTCGAATTTTTACTTTGTGTTAAAAATATTGTATAGCAAACTATTCATAAAGTTCTTGCAAATTAACTAAAACAAAAATAATAACGTTATCGAATTTTACTTTGTGTTAAAAATATTGCACAGAACTATTCCTAAAGTTCTTGCAAATTATCTAAAACAAAAATAATAACTTTATCGAATTTTTACTTTGTGTTAAAAATATTGCACAGCAAACTATTCGTAAAGTTCTTGCAAATTAACTAAAACAAAAATAATAACGTTATCGAATTTTACTTTGTGTTAAAAATATTGCACAGAACTATTCCTAAAGTTCTTGCAAATTAACTAAAACAAAAATAATAACGTTATCGAATTTTACTTTGTGTTAAAAAAATTGCACAGAACTATTCCTAAAGTTCTTGCAAATTATCGAAAACAAAAACTAATAAAAGTTATCGAATTTTTACTTTGTGTTAAAAATATTGCACAGAACTATTCCTAAAGTTCTTGCAAATTAACTAAAACAAAAATAATAACGTTATCGAATTTGACTTTGTGTTAAAAATATTGCACAGAACTATTCCTAAAGTTCTTGCAAATTATCGAAAACAAAAACTAATAAAAGTTATCGAATTTTTACTTTGTGTTAACAATATTGCACAGAACTATTCCTAAAGTTCTTGCAAATTAACTAAAACAAAAATAATAACGTTATCGAATTTTACTTTGTGTTAAAAATATTGCACAGAACTATTCCTAAAGTTCTTGCAAATTATCGAAAACAAAAACTAATAAAAGTTATCGAATTTTTACTTTGTGTTAACAATATTGCACAGAACTATTCCTAAAGTTCTTGCAAATTATCTAAAACAAAAATACTAAAGTTATCGAATTTTACTTTGTGTTAAAAATATTGCACAGCAAATTATTCGTAAAGTTCTTGCAAATTAACTAAAACAAAAATAATAACGTTATCGAATTTTACTTTGTGTTAAAAATATTGCACAGAACTATTCCTAAAGTTCTTGCAAATTAACTAAAACAAAAATAATAACGTTATCGAATTTTACTTTGTGTTAAAAATATTGCACAGAACTATTCCTAAAGTTCTTGCAAATTACCGAAAACAAAAACTAATAAAAGTTATCGAATTTTTACTTTGTGTTAACAATATTGCACAGAACTATTCCTAAAGTTCTTGCAAATTAACTAAAACAAAAAGAATAGCGTTATCGAATTTTACTTTGTGTTAAAAATATTGCACAGAACTATTCCTAAAGTTCTTGCAAATTATCGAAAACAAAAACTAATAAAAGTTATAGAATTTTTACTTTGTGTTAACAATATTGCACAGAACTATTCCTAAAGTTCTTGCAAATTAACTAAAACAAAAATAATAACGTTATCGAATTTTAATTTGTGTTAAAAATATTGCACAGAACTATTCCTAAAGTTGTTGCAAATTATCGAAAACAAAAACTAATAAAAGTTATCGAATTTTTACTTTGTGTTAACAATATTGCACAGAACTATTCCTAAAGTTCGTGCAAATTAACTAAAACAAAAATAATAGCGTTATCGAATTTTAATTTGTGTTAAAAATATTGCACAGAACTATTCCTAAAGTTCTTGCAAATTATCGAAAACAAAAACTAGTAAAAGCTATCGAATTTTTACTTTGTGTTAACAATATTGCACAGAACTATTCCTAATGGTCGTGCAAATTATCTAAAACAAAAATAATAACGTTATCGAATTTTTACTTTGTGTTAAAAATATTGCACAGCAAACTATTCATAAAGTTCTTGCAAATTAACTAAAACAAAAATAATTACGTTATCGAATTTTACTTTGTGTTAAAAATATAGCAAACTATTCATAAAGTTCTTGCAAATTAACTAAAACAAAAATAATAACGTTATCGAATTTTACTTTGTGTTAAAAATATTGCACAGAACTATTCCTAAAGTTCTTGCAAATTATCGAAAACAAAAACTAATAAAAGTTATCGAATTTTTATTTTTTGTGTTAACAATATTGCACAGAACTATTCCTAAAGTTCTTGCAAATTATCGAAAACAAAAACTAATAAAAGTTATCGAATTTTACTTTGTGTTAATAATATTGCACAGAACTATTCCTAAAGTTCTTGCAAATTATCTAAAACAAAAATAATAACGTTATCGAATTTTTACTTTGTGTTAAAAATATTGCACAGAACTATTCCTAAAGTTCTTGCAAATTAACTAAAACAAAAATAATAACGTTATCGAATTTTACTTTGTGTTAAAAATATTGCACAGAACTATTCCTAAAGTTCTTGCAAATTATCTAAAACAAAAATAATAACGTTATCGAATTTTTACTTTGTGTTAAAAATATTGCACAGAACTATTCCTAAAGTTCTTGCAAATTAACTAAAACAAAAATAATAACGTTATCGAATTTTACTTTGTGTTAAAAATATTGCACAGAACTATTCCTAAAGTTCTTGCAAATTATCGAAAACAAACACTAATAAAAGTTATCGAATTTTTATTTTTTGTGTTAACAATATTGCACAGAACTGTTCCTAAAGTTCTTGCAAATTATTGAAAACAAAAACTAATAAAAGTTATCGAATTTTTACTTTGTGTTAACAATATTGCACAGAACTATTCCTAAAGTTCTTGCAAATTATCTAAAACAAAAATACTAAAGTTATCGAATTTTACTTTGTGTTAAAAATATTGCACAGAACTATTCCTAAAGTTCTTGCAAATTATCGAAAACAAAAACTAATAAAAGTTATCGATTTTTTACTTTGTGTTAAAAATATTGCACAGAACTACTATTCCTAAAGTTCTTGCAAATTATCTAAAACAAAAATAATAACGTTATCGAATTTTTACTTTGTGTTAAAAATATTTCACAGCAAACTATTCATAAAGTTCTTGCAAATTAACTAAAACAAAAATAATAACGTTATCGAATTTTACTTTGTGTTAAAAATATTGCACAGAACTATTCCTAAAGTTCTTGCAAATTATCTAAAACAAAAATAATAACGTTATCGAATTTTTACTTTGTGTTAAAAATATTGCACAGAACTACTATTCCTAAAGTTCTTGCAAATTATCTAAAACAAAAATAATAACGTTATCGAATTTTTACTTTGTGTTAAAAATATTGCACAGCAAACTATTCATAAAGTTCTTGCAAATTAACTAAAACAAAAATAATAACGTTATCGAATTTTACTTTGTGTTAAAAATATTGCACAGAACTACTATTCCTAAAGTTCTTGCAAATTATCTAAAACCAAAATACTAAAGTTATCGAATTTTACTATGTGTTAAAAATATTTCACAGCAAACTATTCATAAAGTTCTTGCAAATTAACTAAAACAAAAATAATAACGTTATCGAATTTTACTTTGTGTTAAAAATATTGCACAGAACTATTCCTAAAGTTCTTGCAAATTATCTAAAACAAAAATAATAACGTTATCGAATTTTTACTTTGTGTTAAAAATATTGCACAGAACTACTATTCCTAAAGTTCTTGCAAATTATCTAAAACAAAAATAATAACGTTATCGAATTTTTACTTTGTGTTAAAAATATTGCACAGCAAACTATTCATAAAGTTCTTGCAAATTAACTAAAACAAAAATAATAACGTTATCGAATTTTACTTTGTGTTAAAAATATTGCACAGAACTATTCCTAAAGTTCTTGCAAATTATCTAAAACAAACATACTAAAGTTATCGAATTTTACTTTGAGTTAAAAATATTGCACTGCAAACTATTCATAAAGTTCTTGCAAATTAACTAAAACAGAAATAATAACGTTATCGTATTTTACTTTGTGTTAAAAATATTGCACAGAACTATTCCTAAAGTTGTTGCAAATTATCTAAAACAAAAATAATAACGTTATCGAATTTTTACTTTGTGTTAAAAATATTGCACAGCAAACTATTCATAAAGTTCTTGCAAATTAACTAAAACAAAAATAATAACGATATCGAATTTTACTTTGTGTTAAAAAAATTGCACAGAACTATTCCTAAAGTTCTTGCAAATTATCGAAAACAAAAACTAATAAAAGCTATCGAATTTTTATTTTGTGTTAACAATATTGCACAGAACTATTCCTAAAGTCCTTGCAAATTATCTAAAACAAAAATAATAACGTTATCGACATTTACTTTGTGTTAAAAATATTGCACAGCAAACTATTCCTTAAATTCTTGCAAATTATCTAAAACAAACATACTAAAGTTAACGAATTTTACTTTGAGTTAAAAATATTGCACTGCAAACTATTCATAAAGTTCTTGCAAATTAACTAAAACAGAAATAATAACGTTATCGAATTTTACTTTGTGTTAAAAATATTGCACAGCAAACTATTCATAAAGTTCTTGCAAATTAACTAAAACAAAAATAATAACGTTATCGAATTTTACTTTGTGTTAAAAATATTGCACAGAACTATTCCTAAAGTTCTTGCAAATTATCGAAAACAAAAACTAATAAAAGTTATCGAATTTTTACTTTGTGTTAACAATATTGCACAGAACTATTCCTAAAGTTCTTGCAAATTATCTAAAACAAAAATACTAAAGTTATCGAATTTTACTTTGTGTTAAAAATATTGCACAGCAAACTATTCATAAAGTTCTTGCAAATTAACTAAAACAAAAATAATAACGTTATCGAATTTTACTTTGTGTTAAAAATATTGCACAGAACTATTCCTAAAGTTCTTGCAAATTATCGAAAACAAAAACTAATAAAAGTTATCGAATTTTTACTTTGTGTTAACAATATTGCACAGAACTATTCCTAAAGTTCTTGCAAATTATCTAAAACAAAAATACTAAAGTTATCGAATTTTACTTTGTGTTAAAAATATTGCACAGCAAACTATTCATAAAGTTCTTGCAAATTAACTAAAACAAAAATAATAACGTTATCGAATTTTACTTTGTGTTAAAAATATTGCACAGAACTATTCCTAAAGTTCTTGCAAATTATCGAAAACAAAAACTAATAAAAGTTATCGAATTTTTACTTTGTGTTAACAATATTGCACAGAACTATTCCTTAAGTTCTTGCAAATTAACTAAAACAAAAATAATAGCGTTATCGAATTTTACTTTGTGTTAAAAATATTGCACAGAACTATTCCTAAAGTTCTTGCAAATTATCGAAAACAAAAACTAATAAAAGTTATAGAATTTTTAATTTGTGTTAACAATATTGCACAGAACTATTCCTAAAGTTCTTGCAAATCAACTAAAACAAAAATAATAACGTTATCGAATTTTACTTTGTGTTAAAAATATTGCACAGAACTATTCCTAAAGTTCTTGCAAATTATCGAAAACAAAAACTAATAAAAGTTATCGAATTTTTACTTTGTGTTAACAATATTGCACAGAACTATTCCTAACGTTCTTGCAAATTATCTAAAACAAAAACTAATTAAAGCTATCGAATTTTTACTTTGTCTTAACAATATTGCACAGAACTATTCCTAAATTTCTTGCAAATTATCTAAAACAAAAATACTAAAGTTATCGAATTTTTACTTTGTCTTAACAATATTGCACAGAACTATTCATAAAGTTCTTGCAAATTAACTAAATCAAAAATAATAACGTTATCGAATTTTACTTTGTGTTAAAAATATTGCACAGAACTATTCCTAAAGTTCTTGCAAATTATCTAAAACAAAAATAATAACGTTATCGAATTTTTACTTTGTGTTAAAAATATTGCACAGCAAACTATTCATAAAGTTCTTGCAAATTAACTAAAACAAAAATGATAACGTTATCGAATTTTACTTTGTGTTAAAAATATTGCACAGAACTATTCCTAAAGTTCTTGCAAATTATCTAAAACAAAAATACTAAAGTTATCGAATTTTACTTTGTGTTAAAAATATTGCACAGAACTATTCCTAAAGTTCTTGCAAATTATCGAAAACAAAAACTAATAAAAGTTATCGAATTTTTACTTTGTGTTAACAATATTGCACAGAACTATTCCTAAAGTTCTTGCAAATTATCTAAAACAAAAATACTAAAGTTATCGAATTTTACTTTGTGTTAAAAATATTGCACAGAACTATTCCTAAAGTTCTTGCAAATTATCTAAAACAAAAATACTAAAGTTATCGAATTTTACTTTGTGTTAAAAATATTGCACAGAACTATTGCTAAAGTTCTTGCAAATTATCAAAAACAAAAACTAATAAAAGTTATCGAATTTTTACTTTGTGTTAACAATATTGCACAGAACTATTCCTAAAGTTCTTGCAAATTATCTAAAACAAAAATACTAAAGTTATCGAATTTTACTTTGTGTTAAAAAAATTGCACAGAACTATTCCTAAAGTGCTTGCAAATTAACTAAAATAAAAATAATAACGTTATCGAATTTTACTTTGTGTTAAAAATATTGCACAGAACTATTCCTAAAGTTCTTGCAAATTATCGAAAACAAAAACTAATAAAAGTTATCGAATTTTTACTTTGTGTTAACAATATTGCACAGAACTATTCCTAAAGTTTTTGCAAATTAACTAAAACAAAAATAATAGCGTTATCGAATTTTAATTTGTGTTAAAAATATTGCACAGAACTATTCCTAAAGTTCTTGCAAATTATCGAAAACAAAAACTAGTAAAAGCTATCGAATTTTTACTTTGTGTTAACAATATTGCACGGAACTATTCCTAAAGTTCTTGCAAATTATCGAAAACCAAAACTAATAAAAGTTATCAAATTTTTATTTTTTGTGTTAACAATATTGCACAGAACTATTCCTAAAGTTCTTGCAAATTATCGAAAACAAAAACTAATAAAAGCTATCGAATTTTACTTTGTGTTAAAAATATTGCACAGAACTATTCCTAAAGTTCTTGCAAATTATCTAAAACAAAAATAATAACGTTATCGAATTTTTACTTTGTGTTAAAAATATTGCACAGAACTATTCCTAAAGTTCTTGCAAATTAACTAAAACAAAAATAATAACGTTATCGAATTTTACTTTGTGTTAAAAATATTGCACAGAACTATTCCTAAAGTTCTTGCAAATTATCTAAAACAAAAATAATAACGTTATCGAATTTTTACTTTGTGTTAAAAATATTGCACAGAACTATTCCTAAAGTTCTTGCAAATTAACTAAAACAAAAATAATAACGTTATCGAATTTTACTTTGTGCTAAAAATATTGCACAGAACTATTCCTAAAGTTCTTGCAAATTAACGAAAACAAAAACTAATAAAAGTTATCGAATTTTTATTTTTTGTGTTAACAATATTGCACAGAACTATTCCTAAAATTCTTGCAAATTATTGAAAACAAAAACTAATAAAAGTTATCGAATTTTCACTTTGTGTTAACAATATTGCACAGAACTATACCTAAAGTTCTTGCAAATTATCTAAAACAAAAATACTAAAGTTATCGAATTTTACTTTGTGTTAAAAATATTGCACAGAACTATTCCTAAAGTTCTTGCAAATTATCGAAAACAAAAACTAATAAAAGTTATCGATTTTTTACTTTGTGTTAACAATGTTGCACAGAACTATTCCTAAAGTTCTTGCAAATTAACTAAAACAAAAATAATAACGTTATTGAATTTTACTTTGTGTTAAAAATATTGCACAGAACTATTCCTAAAGTTCTTGCAAATTATTGAAAACAAAAACTAATAAAAGTTATCGAATTTTTACTTTGTGTTAAAAATATTGCACAGAACTACTATTCCTAAAGTAAAAATACTAAAGTTATCGAATTTTACTTTGTGTTAAAAATATTCCACAGCAAACTATTCATAAAGTTCTTGCAAATTAACTAAAACAAAAATAATAACGTTATCGAATTTTACTTTGTGTTAAAAATATTGCACAGAACTATTCCTAAAGTTCTTGCAAATTATCTAAAACAAAAATAATAACGTTATCGAATTTTTACTTTGTGTTAAAAATATTGCACAGAACTTCTATTCCTAAAGTTCTTGCAAATTATCTAAAACAAAAATAATAACGTTATCGAATTTTTACTTTGTGTTAAAAATATTGCACAGCAAACTATTCATAAAGTTCTTGCAAATTAACTAAAACAAAAATAATAACGTTATCGAATTTTACTTTGTGTTAAAAATATTGCACAGAACTATTCCTAAAGTTCTTGCAAATTATCTAAAACAAAAACTAATAAAAGAACTATTCCTCCAGTTCTTACAAATTATCTAAAACAAAAATAATAGCGTTATCGAATTTTTACTTTGTGTTAAAAATATTGCACAGAACCAATATTCCTAAAGTTCTTGCAAATTAACTAAAACAAAAATTATAACGTTATCGAACTTTACTTTGTGTTAAAAAAATTGCACAGAACTATTCCTAAAGTTCTTGCAAATTATCGAAAACAAAAACTAATAAAAGTTATCGAATTTTTACTTTGTGTCAACAATATTGCACAGAACTATTCCTAAAATTCTTGCAAATTAACTAAAACAAAAATAATAACGTTATCGATTTTTACTTTGTGTTAAAAATATTGCACAGAACTATTCCTAAAGTTCTTGCAAATTAACTAAAACAAAAATAATAACGTTATCGAATTTTACTTTGTGTTAAAAATATTGCACAGAACTATTCCTAAAGTTCTTGCAAATTATCGAAAACAAAAACTAATAAAAGTTATCGAATTTTTACTTTGTGTTAACAATATTGCACAGAACTATTCCTAAAGTTCTTGCAGATTATCTAAAACAAAAATACTAAAGTTATCGAATTTTACTTTGTGTTAAAAATATTGCACAGAACTATTCCCAAAGTTCTTGCAAATTATCTAAAGCAAAAACTAATAAAAGCTATCGAATTTTTACTTTGTGTTAACAATATTGCACAGAACTATTCCTAAATTTCTTGCAAATTATCTAAAACAAAAATAATAACGTTATCGAATTTTTACTTTGTGTTAAAAATATTGCACAGCAAACTATTCATAAAGTTCTTGCAAATTAACTAAAACAAAAATAATAACGTTATCGAATTTTACTTTGTGTTAAAAATATTGCACAGAACTATTCCTAAAGTTCTTGCAAATTATCTAAAACAAAAATAATAACGTTATCGAATTTTTACTTTGTGTTAAAAATATTGCACAGAACTATTCCTAAAGTTCTTGCAAATTAACTAAAACAAAAATAGTAACGTTATCGAATTTTACTTTGTGTTAAAAATATTGCACAGAACTATTCCTAAAGTTCTTGCAAATTATCGAAAACAAAAACTAATAAAAGCTATCGAATTTTTACTTTGTGCTAACAATATTGCACAGAACTATTCCTAAAGTTCTTGCAAATTATCTAAAACAAAAATAATAACGTTATCGAATTTTTACTTTGTGTTAAAAATATTGCACAGCAAACTATTCATAAAGTTCTTGCAAATTAACTAAAACAAAAATAATAACGTTATCGAATTTTACTTTGTGTTAAAAATATTGCACAGAACTATTCCTAAAGTTCTTGCAAATTATCTAAAACAAAAATAATAACGTTATCGAATTTTTACTTTGTGTTAAAAATATTGCACAGCAAACTATTCATAAAGTTCTTGCAAATTAACTAAAACAAAAATAATAAAGTTATCGAATTTTACTTTGTATTAAAAATATTGCACAGAACTATTCCTAAAGTTCTTGCAAATTATCGAAAACAAAAACTAATAAAAGCTATCGAATTTTTACTTTGTACTAACAGTATTGCACAGAACTATTCCTAAAGTTCTTGCAAATTATCTAAAACAAAAATAATAACGTTATCGAATTTTTACTTTGTGTTAAAAATATTGCACAGCAAACTATTCATAAAGTACTTGCAAATTAACTAAAACAAAAATAATAACGTTATCGAATTTTACTTTGTATTAAAAATATTGCACAGAACTATTCCTAAAGTTCTTGCAAATTATCGAAAACAAAAACTAATAAAAGTTATCGAATTTTTACTTTGTGTTAACAATATTGCACAGAACTATTCCTAAAGTTCTTGCAAATTATCTAAAACAAAAATACTAAAGTTATCGAATTTTACTTTGTGTTAAAAATATTGCACAGAACTATTCCCAAAGTTCTTGCAAATTATCTAAAGCAAAAACTAATAAAAGCTATCGAATTTTTACTTTGTGTTAACAATATTGCACAGAACTATTCCTAAATTTCTTGCAAATTATCTAAAACAAAAATAATAACATTATCGAATTTTTACTTTGTGTTAAAAATATTGCACAGCAAACTATTCATAAAGTTCTTGCAAATTAACTAAAACAAAAATAATAACGTTATCGAATTTTACTTTGTGTTAAAAATATTGCACAGAACTATTCCTAAAGTTCTTGCAAATTATCTAAAACAAAAATAATAACGTTATCGAATTTTTACTTTGTGTTAAAAATATTGCACAGCAAACTATTCATAAAGTTCTTGCAAATTAACTAAAACAAAAATAATAACGTTATCGAATTTTACTTTGTGTTAAAAATATTGCACAGAACTATTCCTAAAGTTCTTGCAAATTATCGAAAACAAAAATAATAACGTTATGGAATTTTTACTTTGTGTTAAAAATATTGCACAGAACTATTACTAAAGTTCTTGCAAATTATCTAAAACAAAAATAATAACGTTATCGAATTTTTACTTTGTGTTAAAAATATTGCACAGAACTACTATTCCTAAAGTTCTTGCAAATTATCTAAAAAAAAATACTAAAGTTATCGAATTTTACTTTGTGTTAAAAATATTGCACTGTAAACTATTCGTAAAGTTCTTGCAAATTAACTAAAACAAAAATAATAACTTTATCGAATTCTACTTTGTGTTAAAAATATTGCACAGAACTATTCCTAAAGTTCTTGCAAATCATCAAAAACAAAAACTAATAAAAGCTATCGAATTTTTACTTTGTGTTAACAATATTGCACAGAACTATTCCTAAAGTTCTTGCAAATTAACTAAAACAAAAATAATAACGTTATCGAATTTTACTTTGTGTTAAAAATATTGCACAGAACTACTATTCCTAAAGTGCTTGCAAATTATCTAAAACAAAAATACTAAAGTTATCGAATTGTAATTTGTGTTAAAAATATTGCACAGCAAACTATTCATAAAGTACTTGCAAATTAACTAAAACAAAAATAATAACGTTATCGAATTTTACTTTGTGTTACAAATATTGCACAGAACTATTCCTAAAGTTCTTGCAAATTATCTAAAGCAAAAACTAATAAAAGCTATCGAATTTTTACTTTGTGTTAAAAATATTGCACAGAACTATTCCTAAAGTTCTTGCAAATTATCTAAAACAAAAATAATAACGTTATCGAATTTTTACTTTGTGTTAAAAATATTGCACAGCAAACTATTCATAAAGTTCTTGCAAATTAACTAAAACAAAAATGAGAACGTTATCGAATTTTACTTTGTGTTAAAAATATTGCACAGCAAACTATTCATAAAGTTCTTGCAAATTAACTAAAACAAAAATAATAACGTTATCGAATTTTACTTTGTGTTAAAAATATTGCACAGAACTATTCCTAAAGTTCTTGCAAATTAACTAAAACAAAAATAATAACGTTATCGAATTTTACTTTGTGTTAAAAAAATTGCACAGAACTATTCCTAAAGTTCTTGCAAATAATCGAAAACAAAAACTAATAAAAGTTATAGAATTTTTACTTTGTGTTAACAATATTGCACAGAACTATTCCTAAAGTTCTTGCAAATTAACTAAAACAAAAATAATAACGTTATCGAATTTTACTTTGTGTTAAAAATATTGCACAGAACTATTCCTAAAGTTCTTGCAAATTATCGAAAACAAAAATAATAACGTTATCGAATTTTTACTTTGTGTTAAAAATATTGCACAGAACTATTCCTAAAGTTCTTGCAAATTATCTAAAACAAAAATAATAACGTTATCGAATTTTTACTTTGTGTTAAAAATATTGCACAGAACTACTATTCCTAAAGTTCTTGCAAATTATCTAAAACAAAAATACTAAAGTTATCGCATTTTACTTTGTGTTAAAAATATTGCACAGCAAACTATTCATAAAGTTCTTGCAAATTAACTAAAACAAAAATAATAACGTTATCGAATTTTACTTTGTGTTAAAAATATTGTACAGAACTATTCCTAAAGTTCTTGCAAATTATCGAAAACAAAAACTAATAAAAGTTATCGAATTTTTACTTAGTGTTAACAATATTGCACAGAACTATTCCTAAAGTTTTTGCAAATTATCTAAAACAAAAATAATAACGTTATCGAATTTTTACTTTGTGTTAAAAATATTGCACAGAACTACTATTCCTAAAGTTCTTGGAAATTATCTAAAACAAACATACTAAAGTTATCGAATTTTACTTTGAGTTAAAAATATTGCACTGCAAACTATTCATAAAGTTCTTGCAAATTAACTAAAACAGAAATAATAACGTTATCGAATTTTACTTTGTGTTAAAAATATTGCACAGAACTACTATTCCTAAAGTTCTTGCAAATTATCTAAAACAAAAATACTAAAGTTATCGCATTTTACTTTGTGTTAAAAATATTGCACAGCAAACTATTCATAAAGTTCTTGCAAATTAACTAAAACAAAAATAATAACGTTATCGAATTTTTACTTTGTGTTAAAAATATTGCACAGAACTATTCCTAAAGTTCTTGCAAATTATCTAAAACAAAAATAATAACGTTATCGAATTTTTACTTTGTGTTAAAAATATTGCACAGAACTACTATTCCTAAAGTTCTTGCAAATTATCTAAAACAAAAATACTAAAGTTATCGCATTTTACTTTGTGTTAAAAATATTGCACAGCAAACTATTCCTAAAGTTCTTGCAAATTAACTAAAACAAAAATAATAGCGTTATCGAATTTTACTTTGTGTTAAAAATATTGCACAGAACTATTCCTAAAGTTCTTGCAAATTATCGAAAACAAAAACTAATAAAAGTTTTCGAATTTTTACTTTGTGTTAACAATATTGCACAGAACTATTCCTAAAGTTCTTGCAAATTATCTAAAACAAAAATACTAAAGTTATCGAATTTTACTTTGTGTTAAAAATATTGCACAGCAAACTATTCATAAAGTTCTTGCAAATTAACTAAAACAAAAATAATAACGTTATCGAATTTTACTTTGTGTTAAAAATATTGCACAGAACTATTCCTAAAGTGCTTGCAAATTATCTAAAACAAAAATAATAACGTTATCGAATTTTTACTTTGTGTTAAAAATATTGCACAGAACTATTCCTAAAGTTCTTGCAAATTATCTAAAACAAAAATAATAACGTTATCGAATTTTTACTTTGTGTTAAAAATATTGCACAGAACTACTATTCCTAAAGTTCTTGCAAATTATCTAAAACAAAAATACTAAAGTTATCGCATTTTACTTTGTGTTAAAAATATTGCACAGCAAACTATTCATAAAGTTCTTGCAAATTAACTAAAACAAAAATAATAACGTTATCGAATTTCACTTTGTGTTAAAAATATTGTACAGAACTATTCCTAAAGTTCTTGCAAATTATCGAAAACAAAAACTAATAAAAGTTATCGAATTTTTATTTTTTGTGTTAACAATATTGCACAGAACTATTCCTAAAGTTCTTGCAACTTAACTAAAACAAAAATAATAACGTTATCGAATTTTACTTTGTGTTAAAAATATTGCACAGAACTATTCCTAAAGTTCTTGCAAATTATCTAAAACAAAAATAATAACGTTATCGAATTTTTACTTTGTGTTAAAAATATTGCACAGAACTATTCCTAAAGTTCTTGCAAATTATCTAAAACAAAAATAATAACGTTATCGAATTTTTACTTTGTGTTAAAAATATTGCACAGAACTACTATTCCTAAAGATCTTGCAAATTATCTAAAACGAAAATACTAAAATTATCGAATTTTACTTTGTGTTAAAAATATTGCACAGCAAACTATTCATAAAGTTCTTGCAAATTAACTAAAACAAAAATAATAACGTTATCGAATTTTACTTTGTGTTAAAAATATTGCACAGAACTATTACTAAAGTTCTTGCAAATTATCTAAAACAAAAATAATAACGTTATCGAATTTTTACTTTGTGTTAAAAATATTGCACAGAACTATTCCTAAAGTTCTTGCAAATTATCTAAAACAAAAATAATAGCGTTATCGAATTTTACTTTGTGTCAAAAATATTGCACAGAACTATTCCTAAAGTTCTTGCAAATTATCGAAAACAAAAACTAATAAAAGTTATCGAATTTTTATTTTTTGTGTTAACAATATTACACAGAACTATTCCTAAAGTTCTTGCAACTTAACTAAAACAAAAATAATAACGTTATCGAATTTTACTTTGTGTTAAAAATATTGCACAGAACTATTCCTAAAGTTCTTGCAAAATATCTAAAACAAAAATAATAACGTTATCGAATTTTACTTTGTGTTAAAAATATTGCACAGAACTATTCCTAAAGTTCCTGCAAATTATCTAAAACAAAAATAATAACGTTATCGAATTTTTACTTTGTGTTAATAATATTGCACAGCAAACTATTCATAAAGTTCTTGCAAATTAACTAAAACAAAAATAATAGCGTTATCGAATTTTACTTTGTGTTAAAAATATTGCACAGAACTATTCCTAAAGTTCTTGCAAATTATCGAAAACAAAAACTAATAAAAGTTATCGAATTTTTACTTTGTGTTAACAATATTGCACAGAACTATTCCTAAAGTTCTTGCAAATTATCTAAAACAAAAATACTAAAGTTATCGAATTTTACTTTGTGTTAAAAATATTGCACAGCAAACTATTCATAAAGTTCTTGCAAATTAACTAAAACAAAAATAATAACGTTAGCGAATTTTACTTTGTGTTAAAAATATTGCACAGAACTATTCCTAAAGTTCTTGCAAATTATCTAAAACAAAAATAATAACGTTATCGAATTTTTACTTTGTGTTAAAAATATTGCACAGAACTATTCCTAAAGTTCTTGCAAATTATCTAAAACAAAAATAATAGCGTTATCGAATTTTTACTTTGTGTTAAAAATATTGCACAGAACTACTATTCCTAAAGTTCTTGCAAATTATCTAAAACAAAAATACTAAAGTTATCGCATTTTACTTTGTGTTAAAAATATTGCACAGCAAACTATTCATAAAGTTCTTGCAAATTAACTAAAACAAAAATAATAACGTTATCAAATTTTACTTTGTGTTAAAAATATTGTACAGAACTATTCCTAAAGTTCTTGCAAATTATCGAAAACAAAAACTAATAAAAGTTATCAAATTTTTACTTTGTGTTAACAATATTGCACAGAACTATTCCTAAAGTTCTTGCAAATTATCTAAAACAAAAATAATAACGTTATAGAATTTTTACTTTGTGTTAAAAATATTGCACAGAACTACTATTCCTAAAGTTCTTGCAAATTATCTAAAACAAACATACTAAAGTTATCGAATTTTACTTTGAGTTAAAAATATTTCACAGCAAACTATTCATAAAGTTCTTGCAAATTAAGTAAAACAAAAATAATAACGTTATCGAATTTTACTCTGTGTTAAAAATATTGCACAGAACTATTCCTAAAGTTCTTGCAAATTATCTAAAACAAAAATAATAACGTTATCGAATTTTTACTTTGTGTTAACAATATTGCACAGAACTATTCCTAAAGTTCTTGCAAATTATCTAAAACAAAAATAATAACGTTATCGAATTTTTACTTTGTGTTAAAAATATTGCACAGAACTATTCCTAAAGTTCTTGCAAATTATCTAAAACAAAAATAATAACGTTATCGAATTTTTACTTTGTGTTAAAAATATTGCACAGAACTACTATTCCTAAAGTTCTTGCAAATTATCTACAACAAAAATACTAAAGTTATCGCATTTTACTTTGAGTTAAAAATATTGCACAGCAAACTATTCATAAAGTTCTTGCAAATTAACTAAAACAAAAATAACAACGTTATCGAATTTTACTTTGTGTTAAAAATATTGCACAGAACTATTCCTAAAGTTCTTGCAAATTATCTAAAACAAAAATAATAACGTTATCGAATTTTTACTTTGTGTTAAAAATATTGCACAGAACTACTATTCCTAAAGTTCTTGCAAATTATCTAAAACAAACATACTAAAGTTATGGAATTTTACTTTGAGTTAAAAATATTGCACTGCAAACTATTCATAAAGCTCTTGCAAATTAACTAAAACAGAAATAATAACGTTATCGAATTTTACTTTGTGTTAAAAATATTGCACAGAACTATTCCTAAAGTTCTTGCAAATTATCGAAAACAAAAACTAATAAAAGTTATCGAATTTTTATTTTTTGTGTTAACAATATTGCACAGAACTATTCCTAAAGTTCTTGCAAATTATCTAAAACAAACATACTAAAGTTATCGAATTTTACTTTGAGTTAAAAATATTGCACTGCAAACTATTCATAAAGTTCTTGCAAATTAACTAAAACCGAAATAATAACGTTATCGAATTTTACTTTGTGTTAAAAATATTGCACAGAACTATTCCTAAAGTTCTTGCAAATTATCGAAAACAAAAACTAATAAAAGTTATCGAATTTTTATTTTTTGTGTTAACAATATTGCACAGAACTATTCCTAAAGTTCTTGCAACTTAACTAAAACAAAAATAATAACGTTATCGAATTTTATGTTGTGTTAAAAATATTGCACAGAACTATTCCTAATGTTCTTGCAAATTATCTAAAACAAAAATAATAACGTTATCGAATTTTTACTTTGTGTTAAAAATATTGCACAGAACTATTCCTAAAGTTCTTGCAAATTATCTAAAACAAAAATAATAACGTTATCGAAATTTTACTTTGTGTTAAAAATATTGCACAGAACTACTATTCCTAAAGATCTTGCAAATTATCTAAAACGAAAATACTAAAATTATCGAATTTTACTTTGTGTTAAAAATATTGCACAGCAAACTATTCATAAAGTTCTTGCAAATTAACTAAAACAAAAATAATAACGTTATCGAATTTTACTTTGTGTTAAAAATATTGCACAGAACTATTCCTAAAGTTCTTGCAAATTATCTAAAACAAAAATAATAACGTTATCGAATTTTTACTTTGTGTTAAAAATATTGCACAGAACTATTCCTAAAGTTCTTGCAAATTATCTAAAACAAAAATAATAGCGTTATCGAATTTTACTTTGTGTCAAAAATATTGCACAGAACTATTCCTAAAGTTCTTGCAAATTATCGAAAACAAAAACTAATAAAAGTTATCGAATTTTTATTTTTTGTGTTAACAATATTACACAGAACTATTCCTAAAGTTCTTGCAACTTAACTAAAACAAAAATAATAACGTTATCGAATTTTACTTTGTGTTAAAAATATTGCACAGAACTATTCCTAAAGTTCTTGCAAAATATCTAAAACAAAAATAATAACGTTATCGAATTTTACTTTGTGTTAAAAATATTGCACAGAACTATTCCTAAAGTTCTTGCAAATTATCTAAAACAAAAATAATAACGTTATCGAATTTTTACTTTGTGTTAATAATATTGCACAGCAAACTATTCATAAAGTTCTTGCAAATTAACTAAAACAAAAATAATAGCGTTATCGAATTTTACTTTGTGTTAAAAATATTGCACAGAACTATTCCTAAAGTTCTTGCAAATTATCGAAAACAAAAACTAATAAAAGTTATCGAATTTTTACTTTGTGTTAACAATATTGCACAGAACTATTCCTAAAGTTATCGAATTTTACTTTGTGTTAAAAATATTGCACAGCAAACTATTCATAAAGTTCTTGCAAATTAACTAAAACAAAAATAATAACGTTATCGAATTTTACTTTGTGTTAAAAATATTGCACAGAACTATTCCTAAAGTTCTTGCAAATTATCTAAAACAAAAATAATTACGTTATCGAATTTTTACTTTGTGTTAAAAATATTGCACAGCAAACTATTCATAAAGTTCTTGCAAATTAACTAAAACAAAAATAATAACGTTATCAAATTTTACTTTGTGTTAAAAATATTGTACAGAACTATTCCTAAAGGTCTTGCAAATTATCGAAAACAAAAACTAATAAAAGTTATCGAATTTTTACTTTGTGTTAACAATATTGCACAGAACTATTCCTAAAGTTCTTGCAAATTATCTAAAACAAAAATAATAACGTTATAGAATTTTTACTTTGTGTTAAAAATATTGCACAGAACTACTATTCCTAAAGTTCTTGCAAATTATCTAAAACAAACATACTAAAGTTATCGAATTTTACTTTGAGTTAAAAATATTTCACAGCAAACTATTCATAAAGTTCTTGCAAATTAAGTAAAACAAAAATAATAACGTTATCGAATTTTACTCTGTGTTAAAAATATTGCACAGAACTATTCCTAAAGTTCTTGCAAATTATCTAAAACAAAAATAATAACGTTATCGAATTTTTACTTTGTGTTAACAATATTGCACAGAACTATTCCTAAAGTTCTTGCAAATTATCTAAAACAAAAATAATAACGTTATCGAATTTTTACTTTGTGTTAAAAATATTGCACAGAACTATTCCTAAAGTTCTTGCAAATTATCTAAAACAAAAATAATAACGTTATCGAATTTTACTTTGTGTTAAAAATATTGCACAGAACTATTCATAAAGTTCTTGCAAATTATCTAAAACAAAAATAATAACGTTATCGAATTTTTACTTTGTGTTAAAAATATTGCACAGAACTATTCCTAAAGTTCTTGCAAATTATCTAAAACAAAAATAATAACGTTACCGAATTTTTACTTTGTGTTAAAAATATTGCACAGAACTACTATTCCTAAAGTACTTGCAAATTATCTAAAACAAAAATACTAAAGTTATCGCATTTTACTTTGTGTTAAAAATAGTGCACAGCAAACTATTCATAAAGTTCTTGCAAATTAACTAAAACAAAAATAATAACGTTATCGAATTTTACTTTGTGTTAAAAATATTGTACAGAACTATTCCCAAAGTTCTTGCAAATTATCGAAAACAAAAACTAATAAAAGTTATCGAATTTTTACTTTGTGTAAACAATATTGCACAGAATTATTTCTAAAGTTCTTGCAAATTATCTAAAACAAAAATAATAACGTTATCGAATTTTTACTTTGTGTTAAAAATATTGCACAGAACTACTATTCCTAAAGTTCTTGCAAATTATCTAAAACAAACATACTAAAGTTATCGAATTTTAATTTTGAGTTAAAAATATTGCACTGCAAACTATTCATAAAGTTCTTGCAAATTAACTAAAACAGAAATAATAACGTTATCGAATTTTACTTTGTGTTAAAAATATTGCACAGAACTATTCCTAATGTTCTTGCAAATTATCTAAAACAAAAATAATAACGTTATCGAATTTTTACTTTGTGTTAAAAATATTGCACAGAACTATTCCTAAAGTTCTTGCAAATTATCTAAAACAAAAATAATAACGTTATCGAATTTTTACTTTGTGTTAAAAATATTGCACAGAACTACTATTCCTAAAGTTCTTGCAAATTATCTAAAACAAAAATACTAAAGTTATCGCATTTTACATTGTGTTAAAAATATTGCACAGCAAACTATTCATAAAGTTCTTGCAAATTAACAAAAACAAAAATAATAACGTTATCGAATTTTACTTTGTGTTAAAAATATTGTACAGAACTATTCCTAAAGTTCTTGCAAATTATCGAAAAAAAAACTAATAAAAGTTATCGAATTTTTACTTTTGTTAACAATATTGCACAGAACTATTCCTAAAGTTCTTGCAAATTATCTAAAACAAAAATAATAACGTTATCGAATTTTTACTTTGTGTTAAAAATATTGCACAGAACTACTATTCCTAAAGTTCTTGCAAATTATCTAAAACAAACATACTAAAGTTATCGAATTTTACTTTGAGTTAAAAATATTGCACTGCAAACTATTCATAAAGTTCTTGCAAATTAACTAAAACAGAAATAATAACGTTATCGAATTTTACTTTGTGTTAAAAATATTGCACAGAACTATTCCTAAAGTTCTTGCAAATTATCGAAAACAAAAACTAATAAAAGTTATCGAATTTTTATTTTTTGTGTTAACAATATTGCACAGAACTATTCCTAAAGTTCTTGCAAATTAACTAAAACAAAAATAATAACGTTATCGAATTTTTACTTTGTGTTAAAAATATTGCACAGAACTACTATTCCTAAAGTTCTTGCAAATTATCTACAACAAAAATACTAAAGTTATCGCATTTTACTTTGTGTTAAAAATATTGCACAGCAAACTATTCATAAAGTTCTTGCAAATTAACTAAAACAAAAACAATAACGTTATCGAATTTTACTTTGTGTTAAAAATATTGCACAGAACTATTCCTAAAGTTCTTGCAAATTATCGAAAACAAAAACTAATAAAAGCTATCGAATTTTTATTTTGTGTTAACAATATTGCACAGAACTATTCCTAAAGTCCTTGCAAATTATCTAAAACAAAAATAATAACGTTATCGACTTTTTACTTTGTGTTAAAAATATTGCACAGAACTATTCCTAAAGTTCTTGCAAATTATCGAAAACAAAAACTAATAAAAGTTATCGAATTTTTATTTTTTGTGTTAACAATATTGCACAGAACTATTCCTAAAGTTCTTGCAAATTAACTAAAACAAAAATAATAACGTTATCGAATTTTACTTTGTGTTAAAAATATTGCAAAGCAAACTATTCATAAAGTTCTTGCAAATTATCGAAAACAAAAACTAATAAAAGCTATCGAATTTTTACTTTGTGTTAAAAATATTTCACAGCAAACTATTCATAAAGTTCTTGCAAATTAACTAAAACAAAAATAATAACGTTATCGAATTTTACTTTGTGTTAAAAATATTGCACAGAACTATTCCTAAATTTCTTGCAAATTATCGAAAACAAAAACTAATAAAAGTTATCGAATTTTTACTTTGTGTTAACAATATTGTACAGAACTATTCCTAAAGTTCTTGCAAATTATCGAAAACAAAATCTAATAAAAGTTATCGAATTTTTACTTTGTGTTAACAATATTGCACAGAACTATTCCTAAAGTTCTTGCAAATTATCTAAACCAAAAATAATAACGTTATCGAATTTTTACTTTGTGTTAAAAATATTGCACATAACTACTATTCCTAAAGTTCTTGCAAATTATCTAAAACAAAAATACTAAAGTTATCGCATTTTACTTTGTGTTAAAAATATTGCACAGCAAACTATTCATAAAGTTCTTGCAAATTAACTAAAACAAAAATAATAACGTTATCGAATTTTACTTTGTGTTAAAAATATTGTACAGAACTATTCCTAAAGTTCTTGCAAATTATCGAAAACAAGAACTAATAAAAGTTATCGAATTTTTAATTTGTGTTAACAATATTGCACAGAACTATTCCTAAAGTTCTTGCAAATTATCTAAATCAAAAATAATAACGTAATCGAATTTTTACTTTGTGTTAAAAATATTGCACAGAACTACTATTCCTAAAGTTCTTGCAAATTAACTAAAACAAAAATAATAACGTTATCGAATTTTACTTTGTGTTAAAAATATTGCACAGAACCAATATTCCTAAAGTTCTTGCAAATTATCTAAAACAAAAATAATAACGTTATCAAATTTTTACTTTGTGCTAAAAATATTGCACAGAACTATTCCTAAAGTTCTTGCAAATTATCGAAAATAAAAAAACTAAAGTTATCGAATTTTTCTTTGTGTTAAAAATATTGCACAGCAAACTATTCATAAAGTTCTTGCAAATTAAATAAAACAAAAATAATAACGTTATCGAATTTTACTTTGTGTTAAAAATATTGCTCAGAACTATTCCTAAAGTTCTTGCAAATTATCTAAAACAAAAATAATAACGTTATCGAATTTTTACTTTGTGTTAAAAATATTGCACAGAACTACTATTCCTAAAGTTCTTGCAAGTTATCTAAAACAAACATACTAAAGTTATCGAATTTTACTTTGAGTTAAAAATATTGCACAGCCAACTATTCATAAAGTTCTTGCAAATTAACTAAAACAAAAATAATAACGTTATCAAATTTTACTTTGTGTTAAAAATATTGCTCAGAACTATTCCTAAAGTTCTTGCAAATTATCTAAAACAAAAATAATAACGTTATCGAATTTTTACTTTGTGTTAAAAATATTGCACAGAACTATTCCTAAAGTTCTTGCAAATTATCTAAAACAAAAATACTAAAGTTATCGAATTTTACTTTGTGTTAAAAATATTGCACAGCAAACTATTTATAAAGTTCTTGCAAATTAACTAAAACAAAAATAATAACGTTATCGAATTTTACTTTGTGTTAAAAATATTCCTCAGAACTATTCCTAAAGTTCTTGCAAATTAACTAAAACAAAAATAATAACGTTATCAAATTTTACTTTGTGTTAAAAATATTGCTCAGAACTATTCCTAAAGTTCTTGCAAATTAACTAAAACAAAAATAATAACGTTATCGAATTTTACTTTGTGTTAAAAATATTGCACAGAACTATTCCTAAAGTTCTTGCAAATTATCTAAAACAAACATACTAAAGTTATCGAATTTTACTTTGAGTTAAAAATATTGCACTGCAAACTATTCATAAAGTTCTTGCAAATTAACTAAAACAGAAATAATAACGTTATCGAATTTTACTTTGTGTTAAAATTATTGCACAGAACTATTCCTAAAGTTCTTGCAAATTATCTAAAACAAAAATAATAACGTTATCGAATTTTTACTTTGTGTTATAAATATTGCACAGCAAACTATTCATAAAGTTCTTGCAAATTAACTAAAACAAAAATAATAACGTTATCGAATTTTTACTTTGTGTTAAAAATATTGCACTGCAAACTATTCATTAAGTTCTTGCAAATTAACTAAAACAAAAATAATGACGTTATCGAATTTTACTTTGTGTTAAAAATATTGCACAGAACCAATATTTCTAAAGTTCTTGCAAATTATCTAAAACAAAAATACTAAAGTTATCGAATTTTACTTTGTGTTAAAAATATTTCACAGCAAATTATTCATAAAGTTCTTGCAAATTAACTAAAACAAAAATAATAACGTTATCGAATTTTACTTTGTGTTAAAAATATTGCACAGAACTATTCCTAAAGTTCTTGCAAATTATCGAAAACAAAAACTAATAAAAGTTATCGAATTTTTACTTTGTGTTAACAATATTGCACAGAACTATTCCTAAAGTTCTTGCAAATTATCTAAAACAAAAATAATAACGTTATCGAATTTTTACTTTGTGTTAAAAATATTGCACAGAACTACTATTCCTAAAGTTCTTGCAAATTATCTAAAACAAACATACTAAAGTTATCGAATTTTACTTTGAGTTAAAAATATTGCACTGCAAACTATTCATAAAGTTCTTGCAAATTAAATAAAACAGAAATAATAGCGTTATCGAATTTTACTTTGTGTTAAAAATGTTGCACAGAACTACTATTCCTAAAGTTCTTGCAAATTATCTAAAACAAAAATACTAAAGTTATCGAATTTTACTTTGTGTTAAAAATATTGCACAGCAAACTATTCATAAAGTTCTTGCAAATTAACTAAAACAAAAATAATAACGTTATCGAATTTTACTTTGTGTTAAAAATATTGCACAGAACTACTATTCCTAAAGTTCTTGCAAATTATCTAAAACAAAAATACTAAAGTTATCGAATTTTACTTTGTGTTAAAAATATTGCACAGCAAACTATTCATAAAGTTCTTGCAAATTAACTAAAACAAAAATAATAACGTTATCGAATTTTACTTTGTGTTAAAAATATTGCACAGAACTATTCCTAAAGTTCTTGCAAATTATCTAAAACAAAAACTAATAAAAGAACTATTCCTAAAATTCTTGCAAATTAACTAAAACAAAAATAATAACGTCATCGAATTTTTACTTTGTGTTAAAAATATTGCACAGCAAACTATTCATAAAGTTCTTGCAAATTAACTAAAACAAAAATAATAACGTTATCGAATTTTACTTTGTGTTAAAAAAATTGCACAGAACTACTATTCCTAAAGTTCTTGCAAATTATCTAAAACAAACATACTAAAGTTATCGAATTTTACTTTGAGTTAAAAATATTGCACTGCAAACTATTCATAAAGTTCTTGCAAATTAACTAAAACAGAAATAATAACGTTATCGAATTTTACTTTGTGTTAAAAATATTGCACAGAACTATTCCTAAAGTTCTTGCAAATTATCTAAAACAAAAATAATAATGTTATCGAATTTTTACTTTGTGTTAAAAATATTGCACAGCAAACTATTCATAAAGTTCTTGCAAATTAACTAAAACAAAAATAATAACGTTATCGAATTTTACTTTGTGTTAAAAATATTGCACAGAACTATTCCTAAAGTTCTTGCAAATTATCTAAAACAAAAACTAATAAAAGAACTATTCCTAAAATTCTTGCAAATTATCTAAAACAAAAATAATAACGTCATCGAATTTTTACTTTGTGTTAAAAATATTGCACAGCAAACTATTCATAAAGTTCTTGCAAATTAACTAAAACAAAAATAATAACGTTATCGAATTTTACTTTGTGTTAAAAAAATTGCACAGAACTACTATTCCTAAAGTTCTTGCAAATTATCTAAAACAAACATACTAAAGTTATCGAATTTTACTTTGAGTTAAAAATATTGCACTGCAAACTATTCATAAAGTTCTTGCAAATTAACTAAAACAGAAATAATAACGTTATCGAATTTTACTTTGTGTTAAAAATATTGCACAGAACTATTCCTAAAGTTCTTGCAAATTATCTAAAACAAAAATAATAACGTTATCGAATTTTTACTTTGAGTTAAAAATATTGCACAGCAAACTATTCATAAAGTTCTTGCAAATTAACTAAAACAAAAATAATAACGTTATCGAATTTTACTTTGTGTTAAAAATATTGCACAGAACTACTATTCCTAAAGTTCTTGCAAATTATCTAAAACAAAAATACTAAAGTTATCGAATTTTACTTTGTGTTAAAAATATTGCACAGCAAACTATTCATAAAGTTCTTGCAAATTAACTAAAACAAAAATAATAACGTTATCGAATTTTACTTTGTGTTAAAAATATTGCACAGAACTATTCCTAAAGTTCTTGCAAATTATCTAAAACAAAAACTAATAAAAGAACTATTCCTAAAATTCTTGCAAATTATCTAAAACAAAAATAATAACGTCATCGAATTTTTACTTTGTGTTAAAAATATTGCACAGCAAACTATTCATAAAGTTCTTGCAAATTAACTAAAACAAAAATAATAACGTTATCGAATTTTACTTTGTGTTAAAAAAATTGCACAGAACTACTATTCCTAAAGTTCTTGCAAATTATCTAAAACAAACATACTAAAGTTATCGAATTTTACTTTGAGTTAAAAATATTGCACTGCAAACTATTCATAAAGTTCTTGCAAATTAACTAAAACAGAAATAATAACGTTATCGAATTTTACTTTGTGTTAAAAATATTGCACAGAACTATTCCTAAAGTTCTTGCAAATTATCTAAAACAAAAATAATAATGTTATCGAATTTTTACTTTGTGTTAAAAATATTGCACAGCAAACTATTCATAAAGTTCTTGCAAATTAACTAAAACAAAAATAATAACGTTATCGAATTTTACTTTGTGTTAAAAATATTGCACAGAACTACTATTCCTAAAGTTCTTGCAAATTATCTAAAACAAACATACTAAAGTTATCGAATTTTACTTTGAGATAAAAATATTGCACAGCAAACTATTTATAAAGTTCTTGCAAATTAACTAAAACAAAAATAATAACGTTATCGAATTTTACTTTGTGTTAAAAATATTGCACAGAACTATTCCTAAAGTTCTTGCAAATTATCTAAAACAAACATACTAAAGTTATCGAATTTTACTTTGAGTTAAAAATATTGCACTGCAAACTATTCATAAAGTTCTTGCAAATTAACTAAAACAGAAATAATAACGTTATCGAATTTTACTTTGTGTTAAAAATATTGCACAGAACTATTCCTAAAGTTCTTGCAAATTATCTAAAACAAAAATAATAACGTTATCGAATTTTTACTTTGTGTTAAAAATATTGCACAGCAAACTATTCATAAAGTTCTTGCAAATTAACTAAAACAAAAATAATAACGTTATCGAATTTTACTTTGTGTTAAAAATATTGCACAGAACGACTATTCCTAAAGTTCTTGCAAATTATCTAAAACAAAAATACTAAAGTTATCGAATTTTACTTTGTGTTAAAAATATTGCACAGCAAACTATTCATAAAGTTCTTGCAAATTAACTAAAACAAAAATAATAACGTTATCGAATTTTACTTTGTGTTAAAAATATTGCACAGAACTATTCCTAAAGTTCTTGCAAATTATCTATAACAAAAACTAATAAAAGAACTATTCCTAAAATTCTTGCAAATTATCTAAAACAAAAATAATAACGTTATCGAATTTTTACTTTGTGTTAAAAATATTGCACAGCAAACTATTCATAAAGTTCTTGCAAATTAACTAAAACAAAAATAATAACGTTATCGAATTTTACTTTCTGTTAAAAAAATTGCACAGAACTACTATTCCTAAAGTTCTTGCAAATTATCTAAAACAAACATACTAAAGTTATCGAATTTTACGTTGAGTTAAAAATATTGCACTGCAAACTATTCATAAAGTTCTTGCAAATTAACTAAAACAGAAATAATAACGTTATCGAATTTTTACTTTGTGTTAAAAATATTGCACAGCAAACTATTCATAAAGTTCTTGCAAATTAACTAAAACAAAAATAATAACGTTATCGAATTTTTACTTTGTGTTAAAAATATTGCTCTGCAAACTATTCATAAAGTTCTTGCAAATTAACTAAAACAAAAATAATGACGTTATCGAATCTTACTTTGTGTTAAAAATATTGCACAGAACCAATATTTCTAAAGTTCTTGCAAATTATCTAAAACAAAAATACTAAAGTTATCGAATTTTACTTTGTGTTAAAAATATTTCACAGCAAATTATTCATAAAGTTCTTGCAAATTAACTAAAACAAAAATAATAACGTTATCGAATTTTACTTTGTGTTAAAAATATTGCACAGAACTATTCCTAAAGTTCTTGCAAATTATCGAATACAAAAACTAATAAAAGTTATCGAATTTTTACTTTGTGTTAACAATATTGTACAGAACTATTCCTAAAGTTCTTGCAAATTATCGAAAACAAAAACTAATAAAAGTTATCGAATTTTTACTTTGTGTTAACAATATTGCACAGAACTATTCCTAAAGTTCTTGCAAATTATCTAAAACAAAAATAATAACGTTATCGAATTTTTACTTTGTGTTAAAAATATTGCACAGAACTACTATTCCTAAAGTTCTTGCAAATATTCTAAAACAAACATACTAAAGTTATCGAATTTTACTTTGAGTTAAAAATATTGCACTGCAAACTATTCATAAAGTTCTTGCAAATTAAATAAAACAGAAATAATAACGTTATCGAATTTTACTTTGTGTTAAAAATGTTGCACAGAACTATTCCTAAAGTTCTTGCAAATTATCTAAAACAAAAATAATAACGTTATCGAATTTTTACTTTGTGTTAAAAATATTGCACAGCAAACTATTCATAAATTTCTTGCAAATTAACTAAAACAAAAATAATAACGTTATCGAATTTTACTTTGTGTTAAAAATATTGCACAGAACTATTCCTAAAGTTCTTGCAAATTATCTAAAACAAAAATAATAACGTTATCGAATTTTTACTTTGTGTTAAAAATATTGCACAGAACTACTATTCCTAAAGTTCTTGCAAATATTCTAAAACAAACATACTAAAGTTATCGAATTTTACTTTGAGTTAAAAATATTGCACTGCAAACTATTCATAAAGTTCTTGCAAATTAAATAAAACAGAAATAATAACGTTATCGAATTTTACTTTGTGTTAAAAATGTTGCACAGAACTATTCCTAAAGTTCTTGCAAATTATCTAAAACAAAAATACTAAAGTTATCGAATTTTACTTTGTGTTAAAAATATTGCACAGCAAACTATTCATAAAGTTCTTGCAAATTAACTAAAACAAAAATAATAACGTTATCGAATTTTTACTTTGTGTTAACAATATTGCACAGAACTATTCCTAAAGTTCTTGCAAATTATCTAAAACAAAAATAATAACGTTATCGAATTTTTACTTTGTGTTAAAAATATTGCACAGAACTACTATTCCTAAAGTTCTTGCAAATATTCTAAAACAAACATACTAAAGTTATCGAATTTTACTTTGAGTTAAAAATATTGCACTGCAAACTATTCATAAAGTTCTTGCAAATTAAATAAAACAGAAATAATAACGTTATCGAATTTTACTTTGTGTTAAAAATGTTGCACAGAACTATTCCTAAAGTTCTTGCAAATTATCTAAAACAAAAATAATAACGTTATCGAATTTTTACTTTGTGTTAAAAATATTGCACAGAACTACTATTCCTAAAGTTCTTGCAAATATTCTAAAACAAACATACTAAAGTTATCGAATTTTACTTTGAGTTAAAAATATTGCACTGCAAACTATTCATAAAGTTCTTGCAAATTAAATAAAACAGAAATAATAACGTTATCGAATTTTACTTTGTGTTAAAAATGTTGCACAGAACTATTCCTAAAGTTCTTGCAAATTATCTAAAACAAAAATAATAACGTTATCGAATTTTACTTTGTGTTAAAAATATTGCACAGAACTATTCCTAAAGTTCTTGCAAATTATCGAAAACAAAAACTAATAAAAGTTATCGAATTTTAATTTTTTGTGTTAACAATATTGCTCAGAACTATTCCTAAAGTTCTTGCAAATTAACTAAAACAAAAATAATAACGTTATCGAATTTTACTTTGTGTTAAAAATATTGCACAGAAATACTATTCCTAAAGTTCTTGCAAATTATATAAAACAAAAATACTAAAGTTATTTAATTTTACTTTGTGTTAAAAATATTGCACAGAAATATTCCTAAAGTTCTTGCAAATTATCTAAAACAAAAACTAATAAAAGAACTATTCCTAAAGTTCTTGCAAATTATCTAAAACAAAAATAATAACGTTATCGAATTTTTACTTTGTGTTAAAAATATTGCACAGCAAACTATTCATAAAGTTCTTGCAAATTAACTAAAACAAAAATTATAACGTTATCGAATTTTACTTTGTGTTAAAAAAATTGCACAGAACTATTCCTAAAGATCTTGCAAATTATCGAAAACAAAAACTAATAAAAATTATCGAATTTTTACTTTGTGTTAACAATATTGCACAGAACTATTCCTAAAGTTCTTGCAAATTAACTAAAACAAAAATAATAACGTTATCGATTTTTACTTTGTGTTAAAAATATTGCACAGAACTATTCCTAAAGTTCTTACAAATTATCTAAAACAAAAATAATAACGTTAACGAATTTTTACTTTGTGTTAAAAATATTGCACAGAACTACTATTCCTGAAGTTCTTGCAAATTATCTAAAACAAACATACTAAAGTTATCGAATTTTACTTTGAGTTAAAAATATTGCACTGCAAACTATTCATAAAGTTCTTGCAAATTAACTAAAACAAAAATAATAACGTTATCGAATTTTACTTTGTGTTAAAAATGTTGCACAGAACTATTCCTAAAGTTCTTGCAAATTATCTAAAACAAAAATAATAACGTTATCGAATTTTACTTTGTGTTAAAAATATTGCACAGCAAACTATTCATAAAGTTCTTGCAAATTAACTAAAACAAAAATAATAACGTTATCTAATTTTACTTTGTGTTAAAAATATTGCACAGAACTATTCCTAAAGTTCTTGCAAATTATCGAAAACAAAAACTAATAAAAATTATCGAATTTTTACTATGAGTTAACAATATTGCACAGAACTATTCCTAAAGTCCTTGCAAATTAACTAAAAAAAAAAAAATAATAACGTTATCGATTTTTACTTTGTGTTAAAAATATTGCACAGAACTATTCCTAAAGTTCTTGCAAATTAACTAAAACAAAAATAATAACGTTATCGAATTTTACTTTGTGTTAAAAATATTGCACAGAAATATTCCTAAAGTTCTTGCAAATTATCTAAAACAAAAACTAATAAAAGAACTATTCCTAAAGTTCTTGCAAATTATCTAAAACAAAAATAATAACGTTATCGAATTTTTACTTTGTGTTAAAAATATTGCACAGCAAACTATTCATAAAGTTCTTGCAAATTATCTAAAACAAAAATACTAAAGTTATCGAATTTTACTTTGTGTTAAAAATATTGCACAGCAAACTATTCATAAAGTTCTTGCAAATTAACTAAAACAAAAATAATAACGTTATCTAATTTTACTTTGTGTTAAAAATATTGCACAGAACTATTCCTAAAGTTCTTGCAAATTATCGAAAACAAAAACTAATAAAAATTATCGAATTTTTACTATGTGTTAACAATATTGCACAGAACTATTCCTAAAGTCCTTGCAAATTAACTAAAAAAAAAAAAATAATAACGTTATCGATTTTTACTTTGTGTTAAAAATATTGCACAGAACTATTCCTAAAGTTCTTGCAAATTAACTAAAACAAAAATAATAACGTTATCGAATTTTACTTTGTGTTAAAAATATTGCACAGAAATATTCCTAAAGTTCTTGCAAATTATCTAAAACAAAAACTAATAAAAGAACTATTCCTAAAGTTCTTGCAAATTATCTAAAACAAAAATAATAACGTTATCGAATTTTTACTTTGTGTTAAAAATATTGCACAGCAAACTATTCATAAAGTTCTTGCAAATTAACTAAAACAAAAATTATAACGTTATCGAATTTTACTTTGTGTTAAAAAAATTGCACAGAACTATTCCTAAAGATCTTGCAAATTATCGAAAACAAAAACTAATAAAAATTATCGAATTTTTACTTTGTGTTAACAATATTGCACAGAACTATTCCTAAAGTTCTTGCAAATTAACTAAAACAAAAATAATAACGTTATCGATTTTTACTTTGTGTTAAAAATATTGCACAGAACTATTCCTAAAGTTCTTACAAATTATCTAAAACAAAAATAATAACGTTATCGAATTTTTACTTTGTGTTAAAAATATTGCACAGAACTACTATTCCTGAAGTTCTTGCAAATTATCTAAAACAAACATACTAAAGTTATCGAATTTTACTTTGAGTTAAAAATATTGCACTGCAAACTATTCATAAAGTTCTTGCAAATTAACTAAAACAAAAATAATAACGTTATCGAATTTTACTTTGTGTTAAAAATATTGGACAGAACTACTATTCCTAAAGTTCTTGCAAATTATCTAAAACAAAAATACTAAAGTTATCGAATTTTACTTTGTGTTAAAAATATTGCACGGAACTATTCCTAAAGTTCTTTCAAATTATCTAAAACAAAAATAATAACGTTATCGAATTTTTACTTTGTGTTAAAAATATTGCACAGCAAACTATTCATAAAGTTCTTGCAAATTAACTAAAACAAAAATAATAACGTTATCGAATTTTACTTTGTGTTAAAAATATTGGACAGAACTACTATTCCTAAAGTTCTTGCAAATTATCTAAAACAAAAATACTAAAGTTATCGAATTTTACTTTGTGTTAAAAATATTGCACAGCAAACTATTCATAAAGTTCTTGCAAATTAACTAAAACAAAAATAATAACGTTATCGAATTTTACTTTGTGTTAAAAATATTGCACAGAACTATTCCTAAAGTTCTTGCAAATTATCTAAAACAAAAACTAATAAAAGAACTATTCCTAAAGTTCTTGCAAATTATCTAAAACAAAAATAATAACGTTATCGAATTTTTACTTTGTGTTAAAAATATTGCACAGCAAACTATTCATAAAGTTTTTGCAAATTAACTAAAACAAAAATAATAACGTTATCGAATTTTACTTTGTGTTAAAAATATTGCACAGAACTATTCCTAAAGTTCTTGCAAATTATCTAAAACAAAAACTAATAAAAGAACTATTCCTAAAGTTCTTGCAAATTATCTAAAACAAAAATAATAACGTTATCGAATTTTTACTTTGTGTTAAAAATATTGCACAGCAAACTATTCACAAAGTTCTTGCAAATTAACTAAAACAAAAATAATAACGTTATCGAATTTTACTTTGTGTTAAAAAAATTGCACAGAACTACTATTCCTAAAGTTCTTGCAAATTATCTAAAACAAAAATAATAACGTTATCGAATTTTTACTTTGTGTTAAAAATATTGCACAGCAAAGTATTCATAAAGTTCTTGCAAATTAACTAAAACAAAAATAATAACGTTATCGAATTTTACTTTGTGTTAAAAATATTGCACAGAACTACTATTCCTAAAGTTCTTGCAAATTATCTAAAACAAAAATACTAAAGTTATCGAATTTTACTTTGTGTTAAAAATATTGCACAGCAAACTATTCATAAAGTTCTGGCAAATTAACTAAAACAAAAATAATAACGTTATCGATTTTTACTTTGTGTTAAAAATATTGCACAGAACTATTCCTAAAGTTCTTGCAAATTATCTAAAACAAAAACTAATAAAAGAACTATTCCTAAAGTTCGTGCAAATTATCTAAAACAAAAATAATAACGTTATCGAATTTTTACTTTGTGTTAAAAATATTGCACAGCAAACTATTCATAAAGTTCTTGCAAATTAACTAAAACAAAAATAATAACGTTATCGAATTTTACTTTGTGTTAAAAAAATTGCACAGAACTATTCCTAAAGTTCTTGCAAATTATCGAAAACAAAAACTAATAAAAGTTATCGAATTTTAATTTTTTGTGTTAACAATGTTGCACAGAACTATTCCTAAAGTTCTTGCAAATTAACTAAAACAAAAATAATAACGTTATCGAATTTTACTTTGTGTTAAAAATATTGCACAGGACTACTATTCCTAAAGTTCTTGCAAATTATCTAAAACAAAAATACTAAATTTATCGAATTTTACTTTGTGTTAAAAATATTGCACAGCAAACTATTCATAAAGTTCTTGCAAATTAACTAAAACAAAAATAATAACGTTATCGAATTTTACTTTGTGTTAAAAATATTGCACAGAACTATTCCTAAAGTTCTTGCAAATTATCTAAAACAAAAACTAATAAAAGAACTATTCCTAAAGTTCTTGCAAATTATCTAAAACAAAAATAATAACGTTATCGAATTTTTACTTTGTGTAAAAAATATTGCACAGCAAACTATTCATAAAGTTCTTGCAAATTAACTAAAACAAAAATTATAACGTTATCGAATTTTACTTTGTGTTAAAAAAAATTGCACAGAACTATTCCTAAAGTTCTTGCAAATTATCGAAAACAAAAACTAATAAAAATTATCGAATTTTTACTTTGTGTTAACAATATTGCACAGAACTATTCCTAAAGTCCTTGCAAATTAACTAAAAAAAAAAAATAATAACGTTATCGATTTTTACTTTGTGTTAAAAATATTGCACAGAACTATTCCTAAAGTTCTTGCAAATTAAATAAAACAAAAATAATAACGTTATCGAATTTTACTTTGTGTTAAAGATATTGCACAGAACTATTCCTAAAGTTCTTGCAAATTATCTAAAACAAAAACTAATAAAAGAACTATTCCTAAAGTTCTTGCAAATTATCTAAAACAAAAATAATAACGTTATCGAATTTTTACTTTGTGTAAAAAATATTGCACAGCAAACTATTCATAAAGTTCTTGCAAATTAACTAAAACAAAAATTATAACGTTATCGAATTTTACTTTGTGTTAAAAAAAATTGCACAGAACTATTCCTAAAGTTCTTGCAAATTATCGAAAACAAAAACTAATAAAAATTATCGAATTTTTACTTTGTGTTAACAATATTGCACAGAACTATTCCTAAAGTTCTTGCAAATTAACTAAAACAAAAATAATAACGTTATCGATTTTTACTTTGTGTTAAAAATATTGCACAGAACTATTCCTAAAGTTCTTACAAATTATCTAAAACAAAAATAATAACGTTATCGAATTTTTACTTTGTGTTAAAAATATTGCACAGAACTACTATTCCTGAAGTTCTTGCAAATTATCTAAAACAAACATACTAAAGCTATCGAATTTTACTTTGAGTTAAAAATATTGCACTGCAAACTATTCATAAAGTTCTTGCAAATTAACTAAAACAGAAATAATAACGTTATCGAATTTTACTTTGTGTTAAAAATATTGCACGGAACTATTCCTAAAGTTCTTGCAAATTATCTAAAACAAAAATAATAACGTTATCGAATTTTTACTTTGTGTTAAAAATATTGCACAGCAAACTATTCATAAAGTTCTTGCAAATTAACTAAAACAAAAATAATAACGTTATCGAATTTTACTTTGTGTTAAAAATATTGGACAGAACTACTATTCCTAAAGTTCTTGCAAATTATCTAAAACAAAAATACTAAAGTTATCGAATTTTACTTTGTGTTAATAATATTGCACAGCAAACTATTCATAAAGTTCTTGCAAATTAACTAAAACAAAAATAATAACGTTATCGAATTTTACTTTGTGTTAAAAATATTGCACAGAACTATTCCTAAAGTTCTTGCAAATTATCTAAAACAAAAACTAATAAAAGAACTATTCCTAAAGTTCTTGCAAATTATCTAAAACAAAAATAATAACGTTATCGAATTTTTACTTTGTGTTAAAAATATTGCACAGCAAACTATTCATAAAGTTCTTGCAAATTAACTAAAACAAAAATAATAACGTTATCGAATTTTACTTTGTGTTAAAAAAATTGCACAGAACTACTATTCCTAAAGTTCTTGCAAATTATCTAAAACAAACATACTAAAGTTATCGAATTTTACTTTGAGTTAAAAATATTGCACAGCAAACTATTCATAAAGTTCTTGCAAATTAACTAAAACAAAAATAATAACGTTATCGAATTTTACTTTGTGTTAAAAATATTGCACAGAACTATTCCTAAAGTTCTTGCAAATTATCAAGAACAAAAACTAATAAAAGAACTATTCCTAAAGTTCTTGCAAATTATCTAAAACAAAAATAATAACGCTATCGAATTTTTACTTTGTGTTAAAAATATTGCACAGCAAACTATTCATAAAGTTCTTGCAAATTAACTAAAACAAAAATAATAACGTTATCGAATTTTACTTTGTGTTAAAAAAATTGCACAGAACTACTATTCCTAAAGTTCTTGCAAATTATCTAAAACAAACATACTAAAGTTATCGAATTTTACTTTGAGTTAAAAATATTGCACTGCAAACTATTCATAAAGTTCTTGCAAATTAACTAAAACAGAAATAATAACGTTATCGAATTTTACTTTGTGTTAAAAATATTGCACAGAACTATAAGTTCTTGCAAATTATCTAAAACAAAAATAATAACGTTATCGAATTTTTACTTTGTGTTAAAAATATTGCACAGCAAACTATTCATAAAGTTCTTGCAAATTAACTAAAACAAAAATAATAACGTTATCGAATTTTACTTTGTGTTAAAAATATTGCACAGAACTACTATTCCTAAAGTTCTTGCAAATTATCTAAAACAAAAATACTAAAGTTATCGAATTTTACTATGTGTTAAAAATATTGCACAGCAAACTATTCATAAAGTTCTTGCAAATTAACTAAAACAAAAATAATAACGTTATCGAATTTTACTTTGTGTTAAAAATATTGCACAGAACTATTCCTAAAGTTCTTGCAAATTATCAAGAACAAAAACTAATAAAAGAACTATTCCTAAAGTTCTTGCAAATTATCTAAAACAAAAATAATAACGCTATCTAATTTTTACTTTGTGTTAAAAATATTGCACAGCAAACTATTCATAAAGTTCTTGCAAATTAACTAAAACAAAAATAATAACGTTATCGAATTTTACTTTGTGTTAAAAAAATTGCACAGAACTATTCCTAAAGTTCTTGCAAATTATCGAAAACAAAAACTAATAAAAGTTATTGAATTTTAATTTTTTGTGTTAACAATATTGCACAGAACTATTCCTAAAGTTCTTGCAAATTAACTAAAACAAAAATAATAACGTTATGGAATTTTACTTTGTGTTAAAAATATTGCAAAGAACTACTATTCCTAAAGTTCTTGCAAATTATCTAAAACAAAAATACTAAAGTTATCGAATTTTACTTTGTGTTAAAAATATTGCACAGCAAACTATTCATAATGTTCTTGCAAATTAACTAAAACAAAAATAATAACGTTATCGAATTTTACTTTGTGTTAAAAAAATTGCACAGAACTATTCCTAAAGTTCTTGCAAATTATCGAAAACAAAAACTAATAAAAGTTATCGAATTTTAATTTTTTGTGTTAACAATATTGCACAGAACTATTCCTAAAGTTCTTGCAAATTAACTAAAACAAAAATAATAACGTTATCGAATTTTACTTTGTGTTAAAAATATTGCACAGAACTATTCCTAAACTTCTTGCAAATTATCTAAAACAAAAACTAATAAAAGAACTATTCCTAAAGTTCTTGCAAATTATCTAAAACAAAAATAATAACGTTATCGAATTTTTACTTTGTGTTAAAAATATTGCACAGCAAACTATTCATAAAGTTCTTGCAAATTAACTAAAACAAAAATTATAACGTTATCGAATTTTACTTTGTGTTAAAATAATTGCACAGAACTATTCCTAAAGTTCTTGCAAATTATCGAAAACAAAAACTAATAAAAGTTATCGAATTTTTACTTTGTGTTAACAATATTGCACAGAACTATTCCTAAAGTTCTTGCAAATTATCTAAAACAAAAATACTAAAGTTATCGAATTTTACTTTGTGTTAAAAATATTGCACAGCAAACTATTCATAAAGTTCTTGCAAATTAACTAAAACAAAAATAATAACGTTATCGAATTTTACTTTGTGTTAAAAATATTGCACAGAACTATTCCTAAATTTCTTACAAATTATCTAAAACAAAAACTAATAAAAGCTATCGAATTTTTTCTTTGTGTTAACAATATTGCACAGAACTATTCCTAAAGTTCTTGCAAATTATCTAAAAGAAAAATAATAACGTTAACGAATTTTTACTTTGTGTTAAAAATATTGCACAGCAAACTATACATAAAGTTCTTGCAAATTAACTAAAACAAAAATAATAACGTTATCGAATTTTCTTTGTGTTAAAAATATTGCTCAGAACTATTCCTAAAGTTCTTGCAAATTATCTAAAACAAAAATAATAACGTTATCGAATTTTTACTTTGTGTTAAAAATATTGCACAGCAAACTATTCATAAAGTTCTTGCAAATTAACTAAAACAAAAATAATAACGTTATCGAATTTTACTTTGTGTTAAAAATATTGCACAGAACTACTATTCCTAAAGTTCTTGCAAATTAACTAAAACAAAAATAATAACGTTATCGAATTTTACTTTGTGTTAAAAATATTGCAAAGAACTATTCCTAAAGTTCTTGCAAATTATCTAAAACAAAAATAATAACGTTATGGAATTTTTACTTTGTGTTAAAAATATTGCACAGAACTATTACTAAAGTTCTTGCAAATTATCTAAAACAAAAATAATAACGTTATCGAATTTTTACTTTGTGTTAAAAATATTGCACAGAACTACTATTCCTAAAGTTCTTGCAAATTATCTAAAACAAAAATACTAAAGTTATCGAATTTTACTTTGTGTTAAAAATATTGCACTGCAAACTATTCGTAAAGTTCTTGCAAATTAAATAAAACAAAAATAATAACGTTATCGAATTCTACTTTGTGTTAAAAATATTGCACAGAACTATTCCTAAAGTTCTTGCCAATTATCTAAAACAAAAATAATAACGTTATCGAATTTTTACTTTGTGTTAAAAATATTGCACAGCAAACTATTCATAAAGTTCTTGCAAATTAACTAAAACAAAAATAATAACGTTATCGAATTTTACTTTGTGTTAAAAATATTGCCCAGAACTATTCCTAAAGTTCTTGGAAATTATCTAAAACAAAAATAATAACGTTATAGAATTTTAACTTTGTGTTAAAAATATTGCACAGCAAACTATTCATAAAGTTCTTGCAAATTAACTAAAACAAAAATAATAACGTTATCGAATTTTACTTTGTGTTAAGAATATTGCACAGAACTATTCCTAAAGTTCTTGCCAATTATCTAAAACAAAAATAATAACGTTATCGAATTTTACTTTGTTTTAAAAATATTGCAAAGAACTACTATTCCTAAAGATCTTGCAAATTATCTAAAACAAAAATACTAAAGTTATCGAACTTTACTTTGTGTTAAAAATATTGCACAGCAAACTATTCATAAAGTTCTTGCAAATTAACTAAAACAAAAATATTAACGTTATCGAATTTTTACTTTGTGTTAAAAATATTGCACAGAACTACTATTCCTAAAGTTCTTGCAAATTATCTAAAACAAAAATACTAAAGTTATCGCATTTTACTTTGTGTTAAAAATATTGCACAGCAAACTATTCATAAAGTTCTTGCAAATTAACTAAAACAAAAATAATAACTTTATCGAATTTTACTTTGTGTTAAAAATATTGCACAGAACTATTCCTAAAGTTCTTGCAAATTATCGAAAACAAAAACTACTAAAAGTTATCGAATTTTTACTTTTTGTTAACAATATTGCACCGAACTATTCCTAAAGTTCTTGCAAATTATCTAAAACAAAAATAATAACGTTATCGAATTTTTACTTTGTGTTAAAAATATTGCACAGAACTACTATTCCTAAAGTTCTTGCAAATTATCTAAAACAAAAATACTAAAGTTATCGAATTTTACTTTGTGTTAAAAATATTGCACTGCAAACTATACATAAAGTTCTTGGATATTAACTAAAACAAAAATAATAACGTTATCGATTTTTACTCTGTGTTAAAAATATTGCACAGAACTATTCCTAAAGTTCTTGCAAATTATCTAAAACAAAAATAATAACGTTATAGAATTTTTACTTTGTGTTAAGAATATTGCACAGAACTATTCCTAAAGTTCTTGCCAATTATCTAAAACAAAAATAATAACGTTATCGAATTTTACTTTGTTTTAAAAATATTGCAAAGAACTACTATTCCTAAAGATCTTGCAAATTATCTAAAACAAAAATACTAAAGTTATCGAATTTTACTTTGTGTTAAAAATATTGTACAGCAAACTATTCCTAAAGTTCTTGCAAATTATCTAAAACAAAAATAATAACGTTATCGAATTTTTACTTTGTGTTAAAAATATTGCACAGAACTACTATTCCTAAAGTTCTTGCAAATTATCTAAAACAAAAATACTAAAGTTATCGAATTTTACTTTGTGTTAAAAATATTGCACTGCAAACTATACATAAAGTTCTTGCATATTAACTAAAACAAAAATAATAACGTTATCGATTTTTACTCTGTGTTAAAAATATTGCACAGAACTATTCCTAAAGTTCTTGCAAATTATCTAAAACAAAAATATTAACGTTATCGAATTTTTACTTTGTGTTAAAAATATTGCACAGAACTGTTCCTAAAGTCCTTGCAAATTATCGAAAACAAAAACTAATAAAAGTTATCGAATTTTTATTTTTTGTGTTAACAATATTGCACAGAAGTATTCCTAAAGTTCTTGCAAATTAACTAAAACAAAAATAATAACGTTATCGAATTTTACTTTTTGTTAAAAATATTTCAAAGAACTACTATTCCTAAAGATCTTGCAAATTATCTAAAACAAAACTACTAAAGTTATCGATTTTTACTCTGTGTTAAAAATATTGCACAGAACTATTCCTAAAGCTCTTGCAAATTATCTAAAACTAAAATATTAACGTTATCGAATTTTTACTTTGTGTTAATAATATTGCACAGAACTACTATTCTTAAAGTTCTTGCAAATTATCTAAAACAAAAATACTAAAGTTATCGCATTTTACTTTGTGTTAAAAATATTGCACAGCAAACTATTCATAAAGTTCTTGCAAATTAACTAAACAAAAATAATAACGTTATCGAATTTTACTTTGTGTTAAAAATATTGCACAGAACTACTATTCCTAAAGTTCTTGCAAATTATGTAAAACAAAAATACTAAAGTTATCGAATTTTACTTTGTGTTAAAAATATTGCACTGCAAACTATTCATAAAGTTCTTGCAAATTAACTAAAACAAAAATAATAACGTTATCGCATTTTACTTTGTGTTAAAAATATTGCACAGAACTATTCCTAAAGTTCTTGCAAATTATCGAAAACAAAAACTAATAAAAGTTATCGAATTTTTACTTTGTGTTAACAATATTGCACAGAACAATTCCTAAAGTTCTTGCAAATTATCTAAAACAAAAATAATAACGTTATCGAATTTTTACTTTGTGTTAAAAATATTGCACAGAACTACTATTCCTAAAGTTCTTGCAAATTATCTAAAACAAAAATACTAAAGTTATCGAATTTTACTTTGTGTTAAAAATATTGCACTGCAAACTATACATAAAGTTCTTGCATATTAACTAAAACAAAAATAATAACGTTATCGATTTTTACTCTGTGTTAAAAATATTGCACAGAACTATTCCTAAAGTTCTTGCAAATTATCTAAAACAAAAATAATAACGTTATAGAATTTTTACTTTGTGTTAAAAATTTTGCACAGCAAACTATTCATAAAGTTCTTGCAAATTAACTAAAACAAAAATAATAATGTTATCGAATTTTACTTTGTGTTAAGAATATTGCACAGAACTATTCCTAAAGTTCTTGCCAATTATCTAAAACAAAAATAATAACGTTATCGAATTTTACTTTGTTTTAAAAATATTGCAAAGAACTACTATTCCTAAAGATCTTGCAAATTATCTAAAACAAAAATACTAAAGTTATCGAATTTTACTTTGTGTTAAAAATATTGTACAGCAAACTATTCCTAAAGTTCTTGCAAATTATCTAAAACAAAAATAATAACGTTATCGAATTTTTACTTTGTGTTAAAAATATTGCACAGAACTACTATTCCTAAAGTTCTTGCAAATTATCTAAAACAAAAATACTAAAGTTATCGAATTTTACTTTGTGTTAAAAATATTGCACTGCAAACTATACATAAAGTTCTTGCATATTAACTAAAACAAAAATAATAACGTTATCGATTTTTACTCTGTGTTAAAAATATTGCACAGAACTATTCCTAAAGTTCTTGCAAATTATCTAAAACAAAAATATTAACGTTATCGAATTTTTACTTTGTGTTAAAAATATTGCACAGAACTATTCCTAAAGTCCTTGCAAATTATCGAAAACAAAAACTAATAAAAGTTATCGAATTTTTATTTTTTGTGTTAACAATATTGCACAGAAGTATTCCTAAAGTTCTTGCAAATTAACTAAAACAAAAATATTAACGTTATCGAATTTTACTTTTTGTTAAAAATATTTCAAAGAACTACTATTCCTAAAGATCTTGCAAATTATCTAAAACAAAACTACTAAAGTTATCGATTTTTACTCTGTGTTAAAAATATTGCACAGAACTATTCCTAAAGCTCTTGCAAATTATCTAAAACTAAAATATTAACGTTATCGAATTTTTACTTTGTGTTAATAATATTGCACAGAACTACTATTCTTAAAGTTCTTGCAAATTATCTAAAACAAAAATACTAAAGTTATCGCATTTTACTTTGTGTTAAAAATATTGCACAGCAAACTATTCATAAAGTTCTTGCAAATTAACTAAACAAAAATAATAACGTTATCGAATTTTACTTTGTGTTAAAAATATTGCACAGAACTACTATTCCTAAAGTTCTTGCAAATTATGTAAAACAAAAATACTAAAGTTATCGAATTTTACTTTGTGTTAAAAATATTGCACTGCAAGCTATTCATAAAGTTCTTGCAAATTAACTAAAACAAAAATAATAACGTTATCGCATTTTACTTTGTGTTAAAAATATTGCACAGAACTATTCCTAAAGTTCTTGCAAATTATCGAAAACAAAAACTAATAAAAGTTATCGAATTTTTACTTTGTGTTAACAATATTGCACAGAACAATTCCTAAAGTTCTTGCAAATTATCTAAAACAAAAATAATAACGTTATCGAATTTTTACTTTGTGTTAAAAATATTGCACAGAACTACTATTCCTAAAGTTCTTGCAAATTATCTAAAACAAAAATACTAAAGTTATCGAATTTTACTTTGTGTTAAAAATATTGCACTGCAAACTATTCATAAAGTTCTTGCAAATTAACTAAAACAAAAATAATAACGTTATCGATTTTTACTCTGTGTTAAAAATATTGCACAGAACTATTCCTAAAGTTCTTGCAAATTATCTAAAACAAAAATATTAACGTTATCGAATTTTTACTTTGTGTTAAAAATATTGCACAGAACTATTCCTAAAGTCCTTGCAAATTATCGAAAACAAAAACTAATAAAAGTTATCGAATTTTTATTTTTTGTGTTAACAATATTGCACAGAAGTATTCCTAAAGTTCTTGCAAATTAACTAAAACAAAAATAATAACCTTATCGAATTTTACTTTGTGTTAAAAATATTGCAAGGAACTACTATTCCTAAAGATCTTGCAAATTATCTAAAACAAAAATACTAAAGTTATCGAATTTTACTTTGTGTTAAAAATATTGCACAGCAAACTATTCATAAAGTTCTTGCAAATTAACTAAAACAAAAATAATAACGTTATCGATTTTTACTCTGTGTTAAAAATATTGCACAGAACTATTCCTAAAGTTCTTGCAAATTATCTAAAACAAAAATATTAACGTTATCAAATTTTTACTTTGTGTTAAAAATATTGCACAGAACTACTATTCCTAAAGTCTTGCAAATTATCTAAAACAAAAATACTAAAGTTATCGCATTTTACTTTGTGTTAAAAATATTGCACAGCAAACTATTCATAAAGTTCTTGCAAATTAACTAAAACAAAAATAATAACGTTATCGAATTTTACTTTGTGTTAAAAATATTGCACAGAACTATTCCTAAAGTTCTTGCAAATTATCGAAAACAAAAACTAATAAAAGTTATCGAATTTTTATTTTTTGTGTTAACAATATTGCACTGAACTATTCCTAAAGTTCTTCCAAATTAACTAAAACATAAATAATAACCCTATCGAATTTTACTCTTTGTTAAAAATATTGCACAGAACTACTATTCCTAAAGTTCTTGCAAATTATCTAAAACAATAATACTAAAGTTATCGAATTTTACTTTGTGTTAAAAATAATGCACAGCAAACTATTCATAAAGTTCTTGCAAATTAACTAAACAAAAATAATAACGTTATCGAATTTTACTTTGTGTTAACAATATTGCACAGAACTATTCCTAAAGTTCTTGCAAATTATCTAAAACAAAAATAATAACGTTATCGAATTTTTACTTTGTGTTAAAAATATTGCACAGAACAACTATTCCTAAAGTTCTTGCAAATTATCTAAAACAAAAATACTAAAGTTATCGAATTTTACTTTGTGTTAAAAATATTGCATTGCAAACTATTCATAAAGTTCTTGCAAATTAACTAAAACAAAAATAATAACGTTATCGAATTTTACTTTGTGTTAAAAATATTGCACAGAACTATTCCTAAAGTTCTTGCAAATTATCGAAAACAAAAACTAATAAAAGTTATCGAATTTTTAATTTTTTGTGTTAACAATATTGCACAGAACTATTCCTAAAGTTCTTGCAAATTAACTAAAACAAAAATAATAACGCTATCGAATTTTACTCTGTGTTAAAAATATTGCGCTGAACTACTATTCCTAAAGTTCTTGCAAATTATCTAAAACAAAAATACTAAAGTAATCGAATTTTACTTTGTGTTAAAAATATTGCACAGCAAACTATTCATAAAGTTCTTGCAAATTAACTAAACAAAAATTATAACGTTATCGAATTTTACTTTGTGTTAAAAATGTTGCATAGAACTATTCCTAAAGTCATTGTAAATTAACGAAAACAGAAACTAATAAAAGTTATCGAATTTTTACTTTGTGTTAACAATATTGCACAGAACTATTCCTAAAGTTCTTGCAAATTACCTAAAACAAAAATAATAACGTTATCGAATTTTACTTTGTGTTAAAAATATTGCACAGAACTATTCCTAAAGTTCTTGCAAATTATCTAAAACAAAAATAATAACGTTTTCGAATTTTTACTTTGTGTTAAAAATATTGCACAGCAAACTATTCATAAAGTTCTTGCAAATTAACTAAAACAAAAATAATAACGTTATCGAATTTTACTTTGTGTTAAAAATATTGCACAGAACTATTCCTAAAGTTCTTGCAAATTATCGAAAACAAAAACTAATAAAAGTTATCGAATTTTTACTTTGTGTTAAAAATATTGCACAGAACTACTATTCCTAAATTTCTTGCAAATTATCTAAAACAAAAATACTAAAGTTATCGAATTTTACTTTGTGTTAAAAATATTGCACTGCAAACTATTCATAAAGTTCTTGCAAATTAACTAAAACAAAAACAATAACGTTATCGAATTTTACTTTGTGTTAAAAATATTGCACAGAACTATTCCTAAAGTTCTTGCAAATTATCGAAAACAAAAACTAATAAAAGTTATCGAATTTTTATTTTTTGTGTTAACAATATTACACAGAACTATTCCTAAAGTTCTTGCAAATTAACTAAAACAAAAATAATAACGCTATCTAATTTTACTCTGTGTTAAAAATATTGCACAGAACTACTATTCCTAAAGTTCTTGCAAATTATCTAAAACAAAAATACTAAAGTTATCGAATTTTACTTTGTGTTAAAAATATTGCACAGCAAACTATTCATAAAGTTCTTGCAAATTAACTAAACAAAAATAATAACGTTATCGAATATTACTTTGTGTTAAAAATATTGCACAGAACTACTATTCCTAAAGTTCTTGCAAATTATGTAAAACAAAAATACTAAAGTTATCGAATTTTACTTTGTGTTAAAAATATTGCACTGCAAACTATTCATAAAGTTCTTGCAAATTAACTAAAACAAAAATAATAACGTTATCGAATTTTTACTTTGTGTTAACAATATTGCACAGAACTATTCCTAAAGTTCTTGCAAATTATCTAAAACAAAAATAATAACGTTATCGAATTTTTACTTTGTGTTAAAAATATTGCACAGCAAACTATTCATAAAGTTCTTGCAAATTAACTAAAACAAAAATAATAACGTTATCGAATTTTACTTTGTGTTAAAAACGTTGCATAGAACTATTCCTAAAGTCCTTGTAAATTAACGAAAACAGAAACTAATAAAAGTTATCGAATTTTTACTTTGTGTTAACAATATTGCACAGAACTATTCCTAAAGTTCTTGCAAATTACCTAAAACAAAAACTAATAAAAGTTATCGAATTTTTACTTTGTGTTAACAATATTGCACAGAACTATTCCTAAAGTTCTTGCAAATTATCTAAAACAAAAATAATAACGTTATCGAATTTTTACTTTGTGTTAAAAATATTGCACAGCAAACTATTCATAAAGTTCTTGCAAATTAACTAAAACAAAAATAATAACGTTATCGAATTTTACTTTGTGTTAAAAACGTTGCATAGAACTATTCCTAAAGTCCTTGTAAATTAACGAAAACAGAAACTAATAAAAGTTATCGAATTTTTACTTTGTGTTAACAATATTGCACAGAACTATTCCTAAAGTTCTTGCAAATTACCTAAAACAAAAATAATAACGTTATCGAATTTTACTTTGTGTTAAAAATATTGCACAGAACTATTCCTAAAGTTCTTGCAAATTATCTAAAACAAAAATAATAACGTTTTCGAATTTTTACTTTGTGTTAAAAATATTGCACAGCAAACTATTCATAAAGTTCTTGCAAATTAACTAAAACAAAAATAATAACGTTATCGAATTTTACTTTGTGTTAAAAATATTGCACAGAACTATTCCTAAAGTTCTTGCAAATTATCGAAAACAAAAACTAATAAAAGTTATCGAATTTTTACTTTGTGTTAAAAATATTGCACAGAACTACTATTCCTAAAGTTCTTGCAAATTATCTAAAACAAAAATACTAAAGTTATCGAATTTTACTTTGTGTTAAAAATATTGCACTGCAAACTATTCCTAAAGTTCTTGCAAATTATCGAAAACAAAAACTAATAAAAGTTATGGAATTTTTATTTTTTGTGTTAACAATATTACACAGAACTATTCCTAAAGTTCTTGCAAATTAACTAAAACAAAAATAATAACGCTATCTAATTTTACTCTGTGTTAAAAATATTGCACAGAACTACTATTCCTAAAGTTCTTGCAAATTATCTAAAACAAAAATACTAAAGTTATCGAATTTTACTTTGTGTTAAAAATATTGCACAGCAAACTATTCATAAAGTTCTTGCAAATTAACTAAACAAAAATAATAACGTTATCGAATTTTACTTTGTGTTAAAAATATTGCACAGAACTACTATTCCTAAAGTTCTTGCAAATTATGTAAAACAAAAATACTAAAGTTATCGAATTTTACTTTGTGTTAAAAATATTGCACTGCAAACTATTCATAAAGTTCTTGCAAATTAACTAAAACAAAAATAATAACGTTATCGAATTTTACTTTGTGTTAAAAATATTGCACAGAACTATTCCTAAAGTTGTTGCAAATTTTCGAAAACAAAAACTAATAAAAGTTATCGAATTTTTATTTTTTGTGTTAACAATATTGCACAGAACTATTCCTAAAGTTCTTGCAAATTAACTAAAACAAAAATAATAACGCTATCGAATTTTACTCTGTGTTAAAAATATTGCATAGAACTACTATTCCTAAAGTTCTTGCAAATTATCTAAAACAAAAATAATAACGTTATCGAATTTTACTTTGTGTTAAAAATATTTCACAGAACTATTCCTAAAGTCCTTGTAAATTATCGAAAACAAAAACTAATAAAAGTTATCGAATTTTTACTTTGTGTTAACAATATTGCACAGAACTTTTCCTATAGTTCTTGCAAATTATCTAAAACAAAAATAATAACGATATCGAATTTTTACTTTGTGTTAAAAATATTGCACAGCAAACTATTCATAAAGTTCTTGCAAATTAACTAAAACAAAAATAATAACGTTATCGAATTTTACTTTGTGTTAAAAATATTGCACAGAACTATTCCTAAAGTTCTTGCAAATTATCGAAAACAAAAACTAATAAAAGTTATCGAATTTTTATTTTTTGTGTTAACAATATTGCACAGAACTATTCCTAAAGTTCTTGCAAATTAACTAAAACAAAAATAAAAACGTTATCGAATTTTACTTTGTGTTAAAAATATTGCACAGAACTACTATTCCTAAAGTTCTTGCAAATAATCTAAAACAAAAATACTAAAGTTATCGAATTTTACTTTGTGTTAAAAATATTGCACAGCAAACTATTCATAAAGTTCTTGCAAATTAACTAAAACAAAAATAATAACGTTATCGAATTTTACTTTTTGTTAAAAATATTGCACAGAACTATTCCTAAAGTTCTAGCAAATTATCTAAAACAAAAATTAATAAAAGAACTATTCCTAAATTTCTTGCAAATTATCTAAAACAAAAATAATAACGTTATCGTATTTTTACTTTGTGTTAAAAATGTTGCACAACAAACTATTCATAAAGTTCTTGCAAATTAACTAAAACAAAAATAATAACGTTATCGAATTTTACTTTGTGTTAAAAAAATTGCACAGAACTATTCCTAAAGTTCTTGCAAAATATCGAAAACAAAAACTAATAAAAGTTATCGAATTTTAATTTTTTGTGTTAACAATATTGCACTGCAAACTATTCCTAAAGTTCTTGCAAATTAACTAAAACAAAAATAATAACGTTATCGAATTTTACTTTGTGTTAAAAATATTGCACAGAACTACTATTCCTAAAGTTCTTGCAAATTATCTAAAACAAAAACTAATAAAAGTTATCGAATTTTTATTTTTTGTGTTAACAATATTGCACAGAACTATTCCTAAAGTTCTTGCAAATTAACTAAAACAAAAATAATAACGTTATCGAATTTTTACTTTGTGTTAAAAATATTGCACAGCAAACTATTCATAAAGTTCTTGCAAATTAACTAAAACAAAAATAATAACGTTATCGAATTTTACTTTGTGTTAAAAATATTGCACTGCAAACTATTCATAAAGTTCTTGCAAATTAACTAAAACAAAAATAATAACGTTATCGAATTTTACTTTGTGTTAAAAATATTGCATAGAACTATTCCTAAAGTCCTTGTAAATTATCGAAAACAAAAACTAATAAAAGTTATCGAATTTTAATTTTTTGTGTTAACAATATTGCACAGAACTATTCCTAAAGTTCTTGCAAATTAACTAAAACAAAAATAATAACGTTATCGAATTTTACTTTGTGTTAAAAATATTGCACAGAACTATTCCTAAAGTTCTTGCAAATTATCGAAAACAAAAACTAATAAAAGTTATCGAATTTTTATTTTTTGTGTTAACAATATTGCACAGAACTATTCCTAAAGTTCTTGCAAATTAACTAAAACAAAAATAATAACGTTATCGAATTTTACTTTGTGTTAAAAATATTGCACAGCAAACTATTCATAAAGTTCTTGCAAATTAACTAAAACAAAAATAATAACGTTATCGAATTTTACTTTGTGTTAAAAATATTGCATAGAACTATTCCTAAAGTCCTTGTAAATTATCGAAAACAAAAACTAATAAAAGTTATCGAATTTTAATTTTTTGTGTTAACAATATTGCACAGAACTATTCCTAAAGTTCTTGCAAATTAACTAAAACAAAAATAATAACGTTATCGAATTTTACTTCGTGTTAAAAATATTGCACAGAACTATTCCTAAATTTCTTGCAAATTATCGAAAACAAAAACTAATAAAAGTTATCGAATTTTTATTTTTTGTGTTAACAATATTGCACAGAACTATTCCTAAAGTTCTTGCAAATTAACTAAAACAAAAATAATAACGTTATCGAATTTTTACTTTGTGTTAAAAATATTGCACAGCATACTATTCATAAAGTTCTTGCAAATTAACTAAAACAAAAATAATAACGTTATCGAATTTTACTTTGTGTTAAAAATATTGCACTGAAAACTATTCATAAAGTTCTTGCAAATTAACTAAAACAAAAACTAATAAAAGTTATCGAATTTTTATTTTTTGTGTTAACAATATTGCACAGAACTATTCCTAAAGTTCTTGCAAATTAACTAAAACAAAAATAATAACGTTATCGAATTTTACTTTGTGTTAAAAATATTGCACAGAACTACTATTCCTAAAGTTCTTGCAAATTATCTAAAACAAAAATAAGGACTGGACACGAAAGTTCTGCACGGTTTTTGATCAATGATAAATAAAAATAGAAATAAAGCTTTATTATAATTTTTTTTATTTTACATTAAAGCACAACGTATATTTAAAAAATCAAGTTAATTTCTGTAATTAATTGGTTGCCGACTAAATTCTCGCAACTTTTTCTTCATGGAAGACATTAAATTCTGCACAACCCGATCTTCTACTTTTTTGCTTGCTATGGACCACAAACGGGAAAAATTTCGCAGTGAAGTTGCACTTCTTCCGTCTTTCCGTAAAATACTTTTCACTAGAGCCCAGTATCTTTCTATTGGCCTGAGCTCCGGGACGTTGGGTGGGTTCATCTCTTTTCCCACAAAATTAATGTGTTCTTCCTTAAGCCAATCCTGCGTCTTTTTTGCTTAGTGGGGTGTTGCTAAATCAGGCCAAAACATAATATTGCCGTCATGACGTTTAATAAAAAGCAGCAATCTCTTTTTCAGACACTGTTCAAGATAAACATCAGTGTTAATGGTCCCTTCTGTGAAAAATTGATTGCTTCTCATCCCACACTGGCAGATAGCTTGCCACACCAGCACATTTTTACCAAATTTTTCTACCTGGATGTGTTTATCGACATCAGAAATATCCCTTTTGTCTTTTGCACTGTAGTATTGAGGTCCAGGTAGTGTACTGAAATCATATTTAAGATATGATTCATCATCCATTACAATGCAAGCTTCTTCATCGCAAATTTTTTTATACAACTTTCTTGACCTTCTAACAGCCTCTTGTTTTTGCTTGACGGTTCGTTTTGCACATTTTTGTTTTTTGAATGTCTTTATACTATTCCTTTTTTTTATTTTATTTATTAAAGAATGACTCACACCGAACTTTTTTGCCAAGTCACGAATTGACATCGATCTGTTCCTTTCAATGAAGCCTACTATCTTTTTTTCCAAATTTTGCATCACTTGCACCTTTTGGCCTTCCACTTCTGGGATTGTCTTTCACTGTAAACCCTTCGTTGAACTTGTCTATAGCGCGTTTAACCGTCCATCGCGAACATTTCACTTTTTTTGCAATCGCGGAATACGACAAACACTTATTTTCCGAAAAAATTCGCAAAATTTCTTTGCGCACGTCTTGCCTTTTCGAATTCATGACTAGCAATACATTAAGGAAACTTATTTCATAATTACTTCAATAAACCACATGAGTCATTAAAAAAACCCAGTGCATAGTAAGGTTTGCACAGGCATTGCTTCATTTTATAACTAGCAGGTAAAACATGTGCAAAACTTTCGTGTCCAGTCCTTACTAAAGTTATCGAATTTTACTTTGTGTTAAAAATATTGCACAGCAAACTATTCATAAAGTTCTTGCAAATTAACTAAAACAAAAATAATAACGTTATCGAATTTAACTTTGTGTTAAAAATATTGCACAGCAAACTATTCATAAAGTTCTTGCAAATTAACTAAAACAAAAATAATAACGTTATCGAATTTTACTTTGTGTTAAAAAAATTGCACAGAACTATTCCTAAAGTTCTTGCAAATTATCGAAAACAAAAACTAATAAAAGTTATCGAATTTTTACTTTGTGTTAAAAATATTGCACAGAACTGCTATTCCTAAAGTTCTTGCAAATTATCTAAAACAAAAATACTAAAGTTATCGAATTTTACTTTGTGTTAAAAATATTGCACTGCAAACTATTCATAAAGTTCTTGCAAATTAACTAAAACAAAAATAATAACGTTATCGAATTTCACTTTGTGTTAAAAATATTGCACAGAACTATTCCTAAAGTTCTTGCAAATTAACGAAAACAAAAACTAATAAAATTTATCGAATTTTTATTTTTTGTGTTAACAATATTGCACAGAACTATTCCTAAAGTTCTTGCAAATTAACTAAAACAAAAATAATAACGCTATCGAATTTTACTTTGTGTTAAAAATATTGCACAGCAAACTATTCATAAAGTTCTTGCAAATTATCGAAAACAAAAACTAATAAAAGTTATCGAATTTTTACTTTGTGTTAAAAATATTGCACAGAACTACTATTCCTAAAGTTCTTGCAAATTATCTAAAACAAAAATAATAACGTTATCGAATTTTACTTTGTGATAAAAATATTGCACAGAACTATTCCTAAAGTTCTTGCAAATTATCTAAAACAAAAATAATAACGTTATCGAATTTTTACTTTGTGTTAAAAATATTGCACAGCAAACTATTCATAAAGTTCTTGCAAATTAACTAAAACAAAAATAATAACGTTATCGAATTTTACTTTGTGTTAAAAATATTGCACAGAACTATTCCTAAAGTTCTTGCAAATTATCGAAAACAAAAACTAATAAAAGTTATCGAATTTTTATTTTTTGTGTTAACAATATTGCACTGAACTATTCCTAAAGTTCTTGCAAATTAACTAAAACAAAAATAATAACGTTATCGATTTTTACTTTGTGTTAAAAATATTGCACAGCAAACTATTCATAAAGTTCTTGCAAATTAACTAAAACAAAAATAATAACGTTATCGAATTTTACTTTGTGTTAAAAATATTGCACTGCAAACTATTCATAAAGTTCTTGCAAATTAACTAAAACAAAAACTAATAAAAGTTATCGAATTTTTATTTTTTGTGTTAACAATATTGCACAGAACTATTCCTAAAGTTCTTGCAAATTAACTAAAACAAAAATAATAACGTTATCGAATTTTACTTTGTGTTAAAAATATTGCACAGAACTATTCCTAAAGTTCTTGCAAATTATCGAAAACAAAAACTAATAAAAGTTATCGAATTTTTATTTTTTGTGTTAACAATATTGCACAGAACTATTCCTAAAGTTCTTGCAAATTAACTAAAACAAAAATAATAACGTTATCGAATTTTACTTTGTGTTAAAAATATTGCACAGAACTACTATTCCTAAAGTTCTTGCAAATTATCTAAAACAAAAATACTAAAGTTATCGAATTTTACTTTGTGTTAAAAATATTGCACAGCAAAATATTCATAAAGTTCTTGCAAATTAACTAAAACAAAAATAATAACGTTATCGAATTTTACTTTGTGTTAAAAATATTGCACAGAACTATTCCTAAAGTTCTTGCAAATTATCGAAAACAAAAACTAATAAAAGTTATCGAATTTTTATTTTTTGTGTTAACAATATTGCACTGAACTATTCCTAAAGTTCTTGCAAATTAACTAAAACAAAAATAATAACGTTATCGATTTTTACTTTGTGTTAAAAATATTGCACAGCAAACTATTCATAAAGTTCTTGCAAATTAACTAAAACAAAAATAATAACGTTATCGAATTTTACTTTGTGTTAAAAATATTGCACTGCAAACTATTCATAAAGTTCTTGCAAATTAACTAAAACAAAAATAATAACGTTATCGAATTTCACTTTGTGTTAAAAATATTGCACAGAACTATTCCTAAAGTTCTTGCAAATTAACGAAAACAAAAACTAATAAAAGTTATCGAATTTTTATTTTGTGTTAAAAATATTGCACAGAACTACTATTCCTAAAGTTCTTGCAAATTATCTAAAACAAAAATACTAAAGTTATCGAATTTTACTTTGTGTTAAAATTATTGCACTGCAAACTATTCATAAAGTTCTTGCAAATTATCTAAAACAAAAATACTAAAGTTATCGAATTTTACTTTGTGTTAAAAATATTGCACAGCAAACTATTCATAAAGTTCTTGCAAATTAACTAAAACAAAAATAATAACGTTATCGAATTTTACTTTGTGTTAAAAATATTGCACAGCAAACTATTCATAAAGTTCTTGCAAATTAACTAAAACAAAAATAATAACGATATCGAATTTTACTTTGTGTTAAAAAAATTGCACAGAACTATTCCTAAAGTTCTTGCAAATTATCGAAAACAAAAACTAATAAAAGTTATCGAATTTTTACTTTGTGTTAAAAATATTGCACAGAACTACTATTCCTAAAGTTCTTGCAAATTATCTAAAACAAAAATACTAAAGTTATCGAATTTTACTTTGTGTTAAAAATATTGCACTGCAAACTATTCATAAAGTTCTTGCAAATTAACTAAAACAAAAATAATAACGTTATCGAATTTCACTTTGTGTTAAAAATATTGCACAGAACTATTCCTAAAGTTCTTGCAAATTAACGAAAACAAAAACTAATAAAAGTTATCGAATTTTTATTTTTTGTGTTAACAATATTGCACAGAACTATTCCTAAAGTTCTTGCAAATTAACTAAAACAAAAATAATAACGCTATCGAATTTTACTCTGTGTTAAAAATAATGCACAGAACTACTATTCCTAAAGTTCTTGCAAATTATCTAAAACAAAAATAATAACGTTATCGAATTTTACTTTGTGTTAAAAATATTGCACAGAACTATTCCTAAAGTTCTTGCAAATTATCTAAAGCAAAAATAATAACGTTATCGAATTTTTACTTTGTGTTAAAAATATTGCACAGCAAACTATTCATAAAGTTCTTGCAATTTAACTAAAACAAAAATAATAACGTTATCGAATTTTACTTTGTGTTAAAAATATTGCACAGAACTATTCCTAAAGTTCTTGCAAATTATCGAAAACAAAAACTGATAAAAGTTATCGAATTTTTACTTTGTGTTAAAAATATTGCACAGAACTACTATTCCTAAAGTTCTTGCAAATTATCTAAAACAAAAATACTAAAGTTATCGAATTTTACTTTGTGTTAAAAATATTGCACCGCAAACTATTCATAAAGTTCTTGCAAAATAACTAAAACAAAAATAATAACGTTATCGAATTTTACTTTGCGTTAAAAATATTGCACAGAACTATTCCTAAAGTTCTTGCAAATTATCGAAAACAAAAACTAATAAAAGTTATCGAATTTTTATTTTTTGTGTTAAAAATATTGCACAGAACAATTCCTAAAGTTCTTGCAAATTAACTAAAACAAAAATAATAACGCTATCGAATTTTACTCTGTGTTAAAAATATTGCACAGAACTACTATTCCTAAAGTTCTTGCAAATTATCTAAAACAAAAATAATAACGTTATCGAATTTTACTTTGTGTTAAAAATATTGCACAGAACTATTCGTAAAGTTCTTGCAAATTATCTAAAACAAAAATAATAACGTTATCGAATTTTTACTTTGTGTTAAAAATATTGCACAGCAAACTATTCATAAAGTTCTTGCAAATTAACTAAAACAAAAATAATAACGTTATCGAATTTTACTTTGTGTTAAAAATATTGCACAGAACTACTATTCCTAAAGTTCTTGCAAATTATCTAAAACAAAAATACTAAAGTTATCGAATTTTACTTTGTGTTAAAAATATTGCACTGCAAACTATTCATAAAGTTCTTGCAAATTAACTAAAACAAAAATAATAACGTTATCGAATTTTACTTTGTGTTAAAAATATTGCACAGAACTATTCCTAAAGTTCTTGCAAATTATCGAAAACAAAAACTAATAAAAGTTATCGAATTTTTATTTTTTGTGTTAACAATATTGCACAGAACTATTCCTAAAGTTCTTGCAAATTAACTAAAACAAAAATAATAACGCTATCGAATTTTACTCTGTGTTAAAAATATTGCACAGAACTACTATTCCTAAAGTTCTTGCAAATTATCTAAAACAAAAATAATAGCGTTATCGAATTTTACTTTGTGTTAAAAATATTGCACAGAACTATTCCTAAAGTTCTTGCAAATTAACTAAACCAAAAATAATAACGCTATCGAATTTTACTCTGTGTTAAAAATATTGCACAGAACTACTATTCCTAAAGTTCTTGCAAATTATCTAAAACAAAAATACTAAAGTTATCGAATTTTACTTTGTGTTAAAAATATTGCATAGAACTATTCCTAAAGTCCTTGTAAATTATCGAAAACAAAAACTAATAAAAGTTATCGAATTTTTACTTTGTGTTAACAATATTGCACAGAACTATTCCTAAAGATCTTGCAAATTATCTAAAACAAAAATAATAACGTTATCGAATTTTTACTTTGTGTTAAAAATATTGCACAGAACTACTATTCCTAAAGTTCTTGCAAATTATCTAAAACAAAAATACTAAAGTTATCGAATTTTACTTTGTGTTAAAAATATTGCACTGCAAACTATTCATAAAGTTCTTGCAAATTAATTAAAACAAAAATAATAACGTTATCGAATTTTACTTTGTGTTAAAAATATTGCACAGAACTATTCCTAAAGTTCTTGTAAATTATCGAAAACAAAAACTAATAAAAGTTATCGAATTTTTATTTTTTGTGTTAACAATATTGCACAGAACTATTCCTAAAGTTCTTGCAAATTAACTAAAACAAAAATAATAACGCTATCGAATTTTACTCTGTGTTAAAAATATTGCACAGAACTACTATTCCTAAAGTTCTTGCAAATTATCTAAAACAAAAATAATAACGTTATCGAATTTTACTTTGTGTTAAAAATATTGCACAGAACTATTCGTAAAGTTCTTGCAAATTATCTAAAACAAAAATAATAACGTTATCGAATTTTTACTTTGTGTTAAAAATATTGCACAGCAAACTATTCATAAAGTTCTTGCAAATTAACTAAAACAAAAATAATAACGTTATCGAATTTTACTTTGTGTTAAAAATATTGCACAGAACTACTATTCCTAAAGTTCTTGCAAATTATCTAAAACAAAAATACTAAAGTTATCGAATTTTACTTTGTGTTAAAAATATTGCACTGCAAACTATTCATAAAGTTCTTGCAAATTAACTAAAACAAAAATAATAACGTTATCGAATTTTACTTTGTGTTAAAAATATTGCACAGAACTATTCCTAAAGTTCTTGCAAATTATCGAAAACAAAAACTAAGAAAAGTTATCGAATTTTTATTTTTTGTGTTAACAATATTGCACAGAACTATTCCTAAAGTTCTTGCAAATTAACTAAAACAAAAATAATAACGCTATCGAATTTTACTCTGTGTTAAAAATATTGCACAGAACTACTATTCCTAAAGTTCTTGCAAATTATCTATAACAAAAATAATAGCGTTATCGAATTTTACTTTGTGTTAAAAATATTGCACAGAACTATTCCTAAAGTTCTTGCAAATTATCTAAAACAAAAATAATAACGTTATCGAATTTTACTTTGTGTTAAAAATATTGCACAGCAAACTATTCATAAAGTTCTTGCAAATTAACTAAAACAAAAATAATAACGTTATCGAATTTTACTTTGTGTTAAAAATATTTCACAGAACTATTCCTAACGTTCTTGCAAATTATCGAAAACAAAAACTAATAAAAGTTATCGAATTTTTACTTTGTGTTAACAATATTGCACAGAACTATTCCTAAAGTTCTTGCAAATTAACTAAAACAAAAGTAATAACGTTATCGATTTTTACTTTGTGTTAAAAATATTGCACAGAACTATTCCTAAAGTTCTTGCAAATTAACTAAAACAAAAATAATAACGCTATCGAATTTTACTCTGTGTTAAAAATATTGCACAGAACTACTATTCCTAAAGTTCTTGCAAATTATCTAAAACAAAAATAATAACGTTATCGAATTTTTACTTTGTGTTAAAAATATTGCACAGCAAACTATTCATAAAGTTCTTGCAAATTAACTAAAACAAAAATAATAACGTTATCGAATTTTACTTTGTGTTAAAAATATTTCACAGAACTATTCCTAAAGTTCTTGCAAATTATCGAAAACAAAAACTAATAAAAGTTATCGAATTTTTACTTTGTGTTAACAATATTGCACAGAACTATTCCTAAAGTTCTTGCAAATTAACTAAAACAAAAATAATAACGTTATCGATTTTTACTTTGTGTTAAAAATATTGCACAGAACTATTCCTAAAGTTCTTGCAAATTAACTAAAACAAAAGTAATAACGCTATCGAATTTTACTTTGTGTTAAAAATATTGCACAGAACTATTCCTAAAGTTCTTGCAAATTATCGAAAACTAAAACTAATAAAAGTTACCGAATTTTTACTTTGTGGTAACAATATTGCACAGAACTATTCCTAAAGTTCTTGCAAATTATCTAAAACAAAAATACTAAAGTTATCGAATTTTACTTTGTGTTAAAAATATTCCACAGCAAACTATTCATAAAGTTCTTGCAAATTAACTACAACAAAAATAATAACGTTATCGAATTTTACTTTGTGTTAAAAATATTGCACAGAACTATTCCTAAAGTTCTTGCAAATTATCTAAAACAAAAATACTAAAGTTATCGAATTTTACTTTGTGTTAAAAATATTGCACAGCAAACTATTCATAAAGTTCTTGCAAATTAACTAAAACAAAAATAATAACGTTATCGAATTTTACTTTGTGTTAAAAATATTGCACAGCAAACTATTCATAAAGTTCTTGCAAATTAACTAAAACAAAAATAATAACGATATCGAATTTTACTTTGTGTTAAAAAAATTGCACAGAACTATTCCTAAAGTTCTTGCAAATTATCGAAAACAAAAACTAATAAAAGTTATCGAATTTTTACTTTGTGGTAACAATATTGCACAGAACTATTCCTAAAGTTCTTGCAAATTATCTAAAACAAAAATACTAAAGTTATCGAATTTTACTTTGTGTTAAAAATATTGCACAGCAAACTATTCATAAAGTTCTTGCAAATTAACTACAACAAAAATAATAACGTTATCGAATTTTACTTTGTGTTAAAAATATTGCACAGAACTATTCCTAAAGTTCTTGCAAATTATCTAAAACAAAAATACTAAAGTTATCGAATTTTACTTTGTGTTAAAAATATTGCACAGCAAACTATTCATAAAGTTCTTGCAAATTAACTAAAACAAAAATAATAACGTTATCGAATTTTACTTTGTGTTAAAAATATTGCACAGCAAACTATTCATAAAGTTCTTGCAAATTAACTAAAACAAAAATAATAACGATATCGAATTTTACTTTGTGTTAAAAAAATTGCACAGAACTATTCCTAAAGTTCTTGCAAATTATCGAAAACAAAAACTAATAAAAGTTATCGAATTTTTACTTTGTGGTAACAATATTGCACAGAACTATTCCTAAAGTTCTTGCAAATTATCTAAAACAAAAATACTAAAGTTATCGAATTTTACTTTGTGTTAAAAATATTGCACAGCAAACTATTCCTAAAGTTCTTGCAAATTATCTAAAACAAAAATACTAAAGTTATCGAATTTTACTTTGTGTTAAAAATATTGCACAGCAAACTATTCATAAAGTTCTTGCAAATTAACTAAAACAAAAATAATAACGTTATCGAATTTTACTTTGTGTTAAAAATATTGCACAGCAAACTATTCATAAAGTTCTTGCAAATTAACTAAAACAAAAATAATAACGATATCGAATTTTACTTTGTGTTAAAAAAATTGCACAGAACTATTCCTAAAGTTCTTGCAAATTATCGAAAACAAAAACTAATAAAAGTTATCGAATTTTTACTTTGTGGTAACAATATTGCACAGAACTATTCCTAAAGTTCTTGCAAATTATCTAAAACAAAAATACTAAAGTTATCGAATTTTACTTTGTGTTAATAATATTGCACAGCAAACTATTCATAAAGTTCTTGCAAATTAACTACAACAAAAATAATAACGTTATCGAATTTTACTTTGTGTTAAAAATATTGCACAGAACTATTCCTAAAGTTCTTGCAAATTATCTAAAACAAAAATACTAAAGTTATCGAATTTTACTTTGTGTTAAAAATATTGCACAGCAAACTATTCATAAAGTTCTTGCAAATTAACTAAAACAAAAATAATAACGTTATCGAATTTTACTTTGTGTTAAAAATATTGCACAGCAAACTATTCATAAAGTTCTTGCAAATTAACTAAAACAAAAATAATAACGTTGTCGAATTTTTACTTTGTGTTAAAAATATTGCACAGCAAACTATTCATAAAGTTCTTGCAAATTAACTAAAACAAAAATAATAACGTTATCGAATTTTACTTTGTGTTAAAAATATTGCACAGCAAACTATTCATAAAGTTCTTGCAAATTAACTAAAACAAAAATAATAACGTTATCGAATTTTACTTTGTGTTAAAAATATTGCACAGAACTACTATTCCTAAAGTTCTTGCAAATTATCTAAAACAAAAATACTAAAGTTATCGAATTTTACTTTGTGTTAAAAATATTGCACAGCAAACTATTCATAAAGTTCTTGCAAATTAACTAAAACAAAAATAATAACGTTATCGAATTTTTACTTTGTGTTAAAAATATTGCACAGCAAACTATTCATAAAGTTCTTGCAAATTAACTAAAACAAAAATAATAACGTTATCGAATTTTACTTTGTGTTAAAAATATTGCACAGAACTATTCCTAAAGTTCTTGCAAATTATCGAAAACAAAAACTAATAAAAGTTATCGAATTTTTATTTTTTGTGTTAACAATATTGCACAGAACTATTCCTAAAGTTCTTGCAAATTATCTAAAACAAAAATACTAAAGTTATCGAATTTTACTTTGTGTTAAAAATATTGCACAGCAAACTATTCATAAAGTTCTTGCAAATTAACTAAAACAAAAATAATAACGTTATCGAATTTTACTTTGTGTTAAAAATATTGCACAGCAAACTATTCATAAAGTTCTTGCAAATTAACTAAAACAAAAATAATAACGATATCGAATTTAACTTTGTGTTAAAAAAATTGCACAGAACTATTCCTAAAGTTCTTGCAAATTATCGAAAACAAAAACTAATAAAAGTTATCGAATTTTTACTTTGTGGTAACAATATTGCACAGAACTATTCCTAAAGTTCTTGCAAATTATCTAAAACAAAAATACTAAAGTTATCGAATTTTACTTTGTGTTAAAAATATTGCACAGCAAACTATTCATAAAGTTCTTGCAAATTAACTACAACAAAAATAATAACGTTATCGAATTTTACTTTGTGTTAAAAATATTGCACAGAACTATTCCTAAAGTTCTTGCAAATTATCTAAAACAAAAATACTAAAGTTATCGAATTTTACTTTGTGTTAATAATATTGCACAGCAAACTATTCATAAAGTTCTTGCAAATTAACTACAACAAAAATAATAACGTTATCGAATTTTACTTTGTGTTAAAAATATTGCACAGAACTATTCCTAAAGTTCTTGCAAATTATCTAAAACAAAAATACTAAAGTTATCGAATTTTACTTTGTGTTAAAAATATTGCACAGCAAACTATTCATAAAGTTCTTGCAAATTAACTAAAACAAAAATAATAACGTTATCGAATTTTACTTTGTGTTAAAAATATTGCACAGCAAACTATTCATAAAGTTCTTGCAAATTAACTAAAACAAAAATAATAACGTTGTCGAATTTTTACTTTGTGTTAAAAATATTGCACAGCAAACTATTCATAAAGTTCTTGCAAATTAACTAAAACAAAAATAATAACGTTATCGAATTTTACTTTGTGTTAAAAATATTGCACAGCAAACTATTCATAAAGTTCTTGCAAATTAACTAAAACAAAAATAATAACGTTATCGAATTTTACTTTGTGTTAAAAATATTGCACAGAACTACTATTCCTAAAGTTCTTGCAAATTATCTAAAACAAAAATACTAAAGTTATCGAATTTTACTTTGTGTTAAAAATATTGCACAGCAAACTATTCATAAAGTTCTTGCAAATTAACTAAAACAAAAATAATAACGTTATCGAATTTTTACTTTGTGTTAAAAATATTGCACAGCAAACTATTCATAAAGTTCTTGCAAATTAACTAAAACAAAAATAATAACGTTATCGAATTTTACTTTGTGTTAAAAATATTGCACAGAACTATTCCTAAAGTTCTTGCAAATTATCGAAAACAAAAACTAATAAAAGTTATCGAATTTTTATTTTTTGTGTTAACAATATTGCACAGAACTATTCCTAAAGTTCTTGCAAATTAACTAAAACAAAAATAATAACGCTATCGAATTTTACTCTGTGTTAAAAATATTGCACAGAACTACTATTCCTAAAGTTCTTGCAAATTATCTAAAACAAAAATAATAGCGTTATCGAATTTTACTTTGTGTTAAAAATATTGCACAGAACTATTCCTAAAGTTCTTGCAAATTAACTAAACCAAAAATAATAACGCTATCGAATTTTACTCTGTGTTAAAAATATTGCACAGAACTACTATTCCTAAAGTTCTTGCAAATTATCTAAAACAAAAATACTAAAGTTATCGAATTTTACTTTGTGTTAAAAATATTGCATAGAACTATTCCTAAAGTCCTTGTAAATTATCGAAAACAAAAACTAATAAAAGTTATCGAATTTTTACTTTGTGTTAACAATATTGCACAGAACTATTCCTAAAGATCTTGCAAATTATCTAAAACAAAAATAATAACGTTATCGAATTTTTACTTTGTGTTAAAAATATTGCACAGAACTACTATTCCTAAAGTTCTTGCAAATTATCTAAAACAAAAATACTAAAGTTATCGAATTTTACTTTGTGTTAAAAATATTGCACTGCAAACTATTCATAAAGTTCTTGCAAATTAATTAAAACAAAAATAATAACGTTATCGAATTTTACTTTGTGTTAAAAATATTGCACAGAACTATTCCTAAAGTTCTTGTAAATTATCGAAAACAAAAACTAATAAAAGTTATCGAATTTTTATTTTTTGTGTTAACAATATTGCACAGAACTATTCCTAAAGTTCTTGCAAATTAACTAAAACAAAAATAATAACGCTATCGAATTTTACTCTGTGTTAAAAATATTGCACAGAACTACTATTCCTAAAGTTCTTGCAAATTATCTAAAACAAAAATAATAACGTTATCGAATTTTACTTTGTGTTAAAAATATTGCACAGAACTATTCGTAAAGTTCTTGCAAATTATCTAAAACAAAAATAATAACGTTATCGAATTTTTACTTTGTGTTAAAAATATTGCACAGCAAACTATTCATAAAGTTCTTGCAAATTAACTAAAACAAAAATAATAACGTTATCGAATTTTACTTTGTGTTAAAAATATTGCACAGAACTACTATTCCTAAAGTTCTTGCAAATTATCTAAAACAAAAATACTAAAGTTATCGAATTTTACTTTGTGTTAAAAATATTGCACTGCAAACTATTCATAAAGTTCTTGCAAATTAACTAAAACAAAAATAATAACGTTATCGAATTTTACTTTGTGTTAAAAATATTGCACAGAACTATTCCTAAAGTTCTTGCAAATTATCGAAAACAAAAACTAAGAAAAGTTATCGAATTTTTATTTTTTGTGTTAACAATATTGCACAGAACTATTCCTAAAGTTCTTGCTAATTAACTAAAACAAAAATAATAACGCTATCGAATTTTACTCTGTGTTAAAAATATTGCACAGAACTACTATTCCTAAAGTTCTTGCAAATTATCTATAACAAAAATAATAGCGTTATCGAATTTTACTTTGTGTTAAAAATATTGCACAGAACTATTCCTAAAGTTCTTGCAAATTATCTAAAACAAAAATAATAACGTTATCGAATTTTACTTTGTGTTAAAAATATTGCACAGCAAACTATTCATAAAGTTCTTGCAAATTAACTAAAACAAAAATAATAACGTTATCGAATTTTACTTTGTGTTAAAAATATTTCACAGAACTATTCCTAAAGTTCTTGCAAATTATCGAAAACAAAAACTAATAAAAGTTATCGAATTTTTACTTTGTGTTAACAATATTGCACAGAACTATTCCTAAAGTTCTTGCAAATTAACTAAAACAAAAGTAATAACGTTATCGATTTTTACTTTGTGTTAAAAATATTGCACAGAACTATTCCTAAAGTTCTTGCAAATTAACTAAAACAAAAATAATAACGCTATCGAATTTTACTCTGTGTTAAAAATATTGCACAGAACTACTATTCCTAAAGTTCTTGCAAATTATCTAAAACAAAAATAATAACGTTATCGAATTTTTACTTTGTGTTAAAAATATTGCACAGCAAACTATTCATAAAGTTCTTGCAAATTAACTAAAACAAAAATAATAACGTTATCGAATTTTACTTTGTGTTAAAAATATTTCACAGAACTATTCCTAAAGTTCTTGCAAATTATCGAAAACAAAAACTAATAAAAGTTATCGAATTTTTACTTTGTGTTAACAATATTGCACAGAACTATTCCTAAAGTTCTTGCAAATTAACTAAAACAAAAATAATAACGTTATCGATTTTTACTTTGTGTTAAAAATATTGCACAGAACTATTCCTAAAGTTCTTGCAAATTAACTAAAACAAAAGTAATAACGCTATCGAATTTTACTTTGTGTTAAAAATATTGCACAGAACTATTCCTAAAGTTCTTGCAAATTATCGAAAACTAAAACTAATAAAAGTTATCGAATTTAGTTATCGAATTTTTACTTTGTGGTAACAATATTGCACAGAACTATTCCTAAAGTTCTTGCAAATTATCTAAAACAAAAATACTAAAGTTATCGAATTTTACTTTGTGTTAAAAATATTCCACAGCAAACTATTCATAAAGTTCTTGCAAATTAACTACAACAAAAATAATAACGTTATCGAATTTTACTTTGTGTTAAAAATATTGCACAGAACTATTCCTAAAGTTCTTGCAAATTATCTAAAACAAAAATACTAAAGTTATCGAATTTTACTTTGTGTTAAAAATATTGCACAGCAAACTATTCATAAAGTTCTTGCAAATTAACTAAAACAAAAATAATAACGTTATCGAATTTTACTTTGTGTTAAAAATATTGCACAGCAAACTATTCATAAAGTTCTTGCAAATTAACTAAAACAAAAATAATAACGATATCGAATTTTACTTTGTGTTAAAAAAATTGCACAGAACTATTCCTAAAGTTCTTGCAAATTATCGAAAACAAAAACTAATAAAAGTTATCGAATTTTACTTTGTGTTAAAAATATTGCACAGCAAACTATTCATAAAGTTCTTGCAAATTAACTAAAACAAAAATAATAACGTTATCGAATTTTACTTTGTGTTAAAAATATTGCACAGCAAACTATTCATAAAGTTCTTGCAAATTAACTAAAACAAAAATAATAACGATATCGAATTTTACTTTGTGTTAAAAAAATTGCACAGAACTATTCCTAAAGTTCTTGCAAATTATCGAAAACAAAAACTAATAAAAGTTATCGAATTTTTACTTTGTGGTAACAATATTGCACAGAACTATTCCTAAAGTTCTTGCAAATTATCTAAAACAAAAATACTAAAGTTATCGAATTTTACTTTGTGTTAAAAATATTGCACAGCAAACTATTCATAAAGTTCTTGCAAATTAACTACAACAAAAATAATAACGTTATCGAATTTTACTTTGTGTTAAAAATATTGCACAGAACTATTCCTAAAGTTCTTGCAAATTATCTAAAACAAAAATACTAAAGTTATCGAATTTTACTTTGTGTTAATAATATTGCACAGCAAACTATTCATAAAGTTCTTGCAAATTAACTACAACAAAAATAATAACGTTATCGAATTTTACTTTGTGTTAAAAATATTGCACAGAACTATTCCTAAAGTTCTTGCAAATTATCTAAAACAAAAATACTAAAGTTATCGAATTTTACTTTGTGTTAAAAATATTGCACAGCAAACTATTCATAAAGTTCTTGCAAATTAACTAAAACAAAAATAATAACGTTATCGAATTTTACTTTGTGTTAAAAATATTGCACAGCAAACTATTCATAAAGTTCTTGCAAATTAACTAAAACAAAAATAATAACGTTGTCGAATTTTTACTTTGTGTTAAAAATATTGCACAGCAAACTATTCATAAAGTTCTTGCAAATTAACTAAAACAAAAATAATAACGTTATCGAATTTTACTTTGTGTTAAAAATATTGCACAGCAAACTATTCATAAAGTTCTTGCAAATTAACTAAAACAAAAATAATAACGTTATCGAATTTTACTTTGTGTTAAAAATATTGCACAGAACTACTATTCCTAAAGTTCTTGCAAATTATCTAAAACAAAAATACTAAAGTTATCGAATTTTACTTTGTGTTAAAAATATTGCACAGCAAACTATTCATAAAGTTCTTGCAAATTAACTAAAACAAAAATAATAACGTTATCGAATTTTACTTTGTGTTAAAAATATTGCACAGCAAACTATTCATAAAGTTCTTGCAAATTAACTAAAACAAAAATAATAACGTTGTCGAATTTTTACTTTGTGTTAAAAATATTGCACAGCAAACTATTCATAAAGTTCTTGCAAATTAACTAAAACAAAAATAATAACGTTATCGAATTTTACTTTGTGTTAAAAATATTGCACAGCAAACTATTCATAAAGTTCTTGCAAATTAACTAAAACAAAAATAATAACGTTATCGAATTTTACTTTGTGTTAAAAATATTGCACAGAACTACTATTCCTAAAGTTCTTGCAAATTATCTAAAACAAAAATACTAAAGTTATCGAATTTTACTTTGTGTTAAAAATATTGCACAGCAAACTATTCATAAAGTTCTTGCAAATTAACTAAAACAAAAATAATAACGTTATCGAATTTTACTTTGTGTTAAAAATATTGCACAGCAAACTATTCATAAAGTTCTTGCAAATTAACTAAAACAAAAATAATAACGATATCGAATTTTACTTTGTGTTAAAAAAATTGCACAGAACTATTCCTAAAGTTCTTGCAAATTATAGAAAACAAAAAATAATAAAAGTTATCGAATTTTTACTTTGTGTTAAAAATATTGCACAGAACTACTATTCCTAAAGTTCTTGCAAATTATCTAAAACAAAAATACTAAAGTTATCGAATTTTACTTTGTGTTAAAAATATTGCACCGCAAACTATTCATAAAGTTCTTGCAAATTAACTAAAACAAAAATAATAACGTTATCGAATTTTACTTTGCGTTAAAAATATTGCACAGAACTATTCCTAAAGTTCTTGCAAATTATCGAAAACAAAAACTAATAAAAGTTATCGAATTTTTATTTTTTGTGTTAAAAATATTGCACAGAACTATTCCTAAAGTTCTTGCAAATTAACTAAAACAAAAATAATAACGCTATCGAATTTTACTCTGTGTTAAAAATATTGCACAGAACTACTATTCCTAAAGTTCTTGCAAATTATCTAAAACAAAAATAATAACGTTATCGAATTTTACTTTGTGTTAAAAATATTGCACAGAACTATTCGTAAAGTTCTTGCAAATTATCTAAAACAAAAATAATAACGTTATCGAATTTTTACTTTGTGTTAAAAATATTGCACAGCAAACTATTCATAAAGTTCTTGCAAATTAACTAAAACAAAAATAATAACGTTATCGAATTTTACTTTGTGTTAAAAATATTGCACAGAACTACTATTCCTAAAGTTCTTGCAAATTATCTAAAACAAAAATACTAAAGTTATCGAATTTTACTTTGTGTTAAAAATATTCCACAGCAAACTATTCATAAAGTTCTTGCAAATTAACTACAACAAAAATAATAACGTTATCGAATTTTACTTTGTGTTAAAAATATTGCACAGAACTATTCCTAAAGTTCTTGCAAATTATCTAAAACAAAAATACTAAAGTTATCGAATTTTACTTTGTGTTAAAAATATTGCATAGCAAACTATTCATAAAGTTCTTGCAAATTAACTAAAACAAAAATAATAACGTTATCGAATTTTACTTTGTGTTAAAAATATTGCACAGCAAACTATTCATAAAGTTCTTGCAAATTAACTAAAACAAAAATAATAACGATATCGAATTTTACTTTGTGTTAAAAAAATTGCACAGAACTATTCCTAAAGTTCTTGCAAATTATCGAAAACAAAAACTAATAAAAGTTATCGAATTTTTACTTTGTGGTAACAATATTGCACAGAACTATTGCTAAAGTTCTTGCAAATTATCTAAAACAAAAATACTAAAGTTATCGAATTTTACTTTGTGTTAAAAATATTGCACAGCAAACTATTCATAAAGTTCTTGCAAATTAACTACAACAAAAATAATAACGTTATCGAATTTTACTTTGTGTTAAAAATATTGCACAGAACTATTCCTAAAGTTCTTGCAAATTATCTAAAACAAAAATACTAAAGTTATCGAATTTTACTTTGTGTTAAAAATATTGCACAGCAAACTATTCATAAAGTTCTTGCAAATTAACTACAACAAAAATAATAACGTTATCGAATTTTACTTTGTGTTAAAAATATTGCACAGAACTATTCCTAAAGTTCTTGCAAATTATCTAAAACAAAAATACTAAAGTTATCGAATTTTACTTTGTGTTAAAAATATTGCGCAGCAAACTATTCATAAAGTTCTTGCAAATTAACTAAAATAAAAATAATAACGTTATCGAATTTTACTTTGTGTTAAAAATATTGCACAGCAAACTATTCATAAAGTTCTTGCAAATTAACTAAAACAAAAATAATAACGTTGTCGAATTTTTACTTTGTGTTAAAAATATTGCACAGCAAACTATTCATAAAGTTCTTGCAAATTAACTAAAACAAAAATAATAACGTTATCGAATTTTACTTTGTGTTAAAAATATTGCACTGCAAACTATTCATAAAGTTCTTGCAAATTAACTAAAACAAAAATAATAACGTTATCGAATTTCACTTTGTGTTAAAAATATTGCACAGAACTATTCCTAAAGTTCTTGCAAATTATCGAAATCAAAAACTAATAAAAGTTATCGAATTTTTATTTTTTGTGTTAACACTATTGCACAGAACTATTCCTAAAGTTCTTGCAAATTAACTAAAACAAAAATAATAACGTTATCGAATTTTACTTTGTGTTAAAAATATTGCACAGAACTACTATTCCTAAAGTTCTTGCAAATTATCTAAAACAAAAATACTAAAGTTATCGAATTTTACTTTGTGTTAAAAATATTGCACAGCAAACTATTCATAAAGTTCTTGCAAATTAACTAAAACAAAAATAATAACGTTATCGAATTTTACTTTGTGTTAAAAATATTGCACAGCAAACTATTCATAAAGTTCTTGCAAATTAACTAAAACAAAAATAATAACGATATCGAATTTTACTTTGTGTTAAAAAAATTGCACAGAACTATTCCTAAAGTTCTTGCAAATTATCGAAAACAAAAACTAATAAAAGTTATCGAATTTTTACTTTGTGCTAAAAATATTGCACAGAACTACTATTCCTAAAGTTCTTGCAAATTATCTAAAACAAAAATACTAAAGTTATCGAATTTTACTTTGTGTTAAAAATATTGCACTGCAAACTATTCATAAAGTTCTTGCAAATTAACTAAAACAAAAATAATAACGTTATCGAATTTCACTTTGTGTTAAAAATATTGCACAGAACTATTCCTAAAGTTCTTGCAAATTAACGAAAACAAAAACTAATAAAAGTTATCGAATTTTTATTTTTTGTGTTAACAATATTGCACAGAACTATTCCTAAAGTTCTTGCAAATTAACTAAAACAAAAATAATAACGCTATCGAATTTTACTCTGTGTTAAAAATATTGCACAGAACTACTATTCCTAAAGTTCTTGCAAATTATCTAAAACAAAAATAATAACGTTATCGAATTTTACTTTGTGTTAAAAATATTGCACAGAACTATTCCTAAAGTTCTTGCAAATTATCTAAAACAAAAATAATAACGTTATCGAATTTTACTTTGTGTTAAAAATATTGCACAGCAAACTATTCATAAAGTTCTTGCAAATTAACTAAAACAAAAATAATAACGTTATCGAATTTTACTTTGCGTTAAAAATATTGCACAGAACTATTCCTAAAGTTCTTGCAAATTATCGAAAACAAAAACTAATAAAAGTTATCGAATTTTTATTTTTTGTGTTAAAAATATTGCACAGAACTATTCCTAAAGTTCTTGCAAATTAACTAAAACAAAAATAATAACGCTATCGAATTTTACTCTGTGTTAAAAATATTGCACAGAACTACTATTCCTAAAGTTCTTGCAAATTATCTAAAACAAAAATAATAACGTTATCGAATTTTTACTTTGTGTTAAAAATATTGCACAGCAAACTATTCATAAAGTTCTTGCAAATTAACTAAAACAAAAATAATAACGTTATCGAATTTTACTTTGTGTTAAAAATATTTCACAGAACTATTCCTAAAGTTCTTGCAAATTATCGAAAACAAAAACTAATAAAAGTTATCGAATTTTTACTTTGTGTTAACAATATTGCACAGAACTATTCCTAAAGTTCTTGCAAATTAACTAAAACAAAAATAATAACGTTATCGATTTTTACTTTGTGTTAAAAATATTGCACAGAACTATTCCTAAAGTTCTTGCAAATTAACTAAAACAAAAATAATAACGTTATCGAATTTTACTTTGTGTTAAAAATATTGCACAGAACTATTCCTAAAGTTCTTGCAAATTATCGAAAACAAAAACTAATAAAAGTTATCGAATTTTTACTTTGTGGTAACAATATTGCACAGAACTATTCCTAAAGTTCTTGCAAATTATCTAAAACAAAAATACTAAAGTTATCGAATTTTACTTTGTGTTAAAAATATTCCACAGCAAACTATTCATAAAGTTCTTGCAAATTAACTACAACAAAAATAATAACGTTATCGAATTTTACTTTGTGTTAAAAATATTGCACAGAACTATTCCTAAAGTTCTTGCAAATTATCTAAAACAAAAATACTAAAGTTATCGAATTTTACTTTGTGTTAAAAATATTGCACAGCAAACTATTCATAAAGTTCTTGCAAATTAACTAAAACAAAAATAATAACGTTATCGAATTTTACTTTGTGTTAAAAATATTGCACAGCAAACTATTCATAAAGTTCTTGCAAATTAACTAAAACAAAAATAATAACGATATCGAATTTTACTTTGTGTTAAAAAAATTGCACAGAACTATTCCTAAAGTTCTTGCAAATTATCGAAAACAAAAACTAATAAAAGTTATCGAATTTTTACTTTGTGGTAACAATATTGCACAGAACTATTCCTAAAGTTCTTGCAAATTATCTAAAACAAAAATACTAAAGTTATCGAATTTTACTTTGTGTTAAAAATATTGCACAGCAAACTATTCATAAAGTTCTTGCAAATTAACTACAACAAAAATAATAACGTTATCGAATTTTACTTTGTGTTAAAAATATTGCACAGAACTATTCCTAAAGTTCTTGCAAATTATCTAAAACAAAAATACTAAAGTTATCGAATTTTACTTTGTGTTAAAAATATTGCACAGCAAACTATTCATAAAGTTCTTGCAAATTAACTACAACAAAAATAATAACGTTATCGAATTTTACTTTGTGTTAAAAATATTGCACAGAACTATTCCTAAAGTTCTTGCAAATTATCTAAAACAAAAATACTAAAGTTATCGAATTTTACTTTGTGTTAAAAATATTGCACAGCAAACTATTCATAAAGTTCTTGCAAATTAACTAAAATAAAAATAATAACGTTATCGAATTTTACTTTGTGTTAAAAATATTGCACAGCAAACTATTCATAAAGTTCTTGCAAATTAACTAAAACAAAAATAATAACGATATCGAATTTTACTTTGTGTTAAAAAAATTGCACAGAACTATTCCTAAAGTTCTTGCAAATTATCGAAAACAAAAACTAATAAAAGTTATCGAATTTTTACTTTGTGTTAAAAATATTGCACAGAACTACTATTCCTAAAGTTCTTGCAAATTATCTAAAACAAAAATACTAAAGTTATCGAATTTTACTTTGTGCTAAAAATATTGCACTGCAAACTATTCATAAAGTTCTTGCAAATTAACTAAAACAAAAATAATAACGTTATCGAATTTCACTTTGTGTTAAAAATATTGCACAGAACTATTCCTAAAGTTCTTGCAAATTATCGAAAACAAAAACTAATAAAAGTTATCGAATTTTTATTTTTTGTGTTAACAATATTGCACAGAACTATTCCTAAAGTTCTTGCAAATTAACTAAAACAAAAATAATAACGCTATCGAATTTTACTCTGTGTTAAAAATATTACACAGAACTACTATTCCTAAAGTTCTTGCAAATTATCTAAAACAAAAATAATAGCGTTATCGAATTTTACTTTGTGTTAAAAATATTGCACAGAACTATTCCTAAAGTTCTTGCAAATTATCTAAAACAAAAATAATAACGTTATCGAATTTCACTTTGTGTTAAAAATATTGCACAGAACTACTATTCCTAAAGTTCTTGCAAATTATCTAAAACAAAAATACTAAAGTTATCGAATTTTACTTTGTGTTAAAAATATTGCACAGCAAACTATTCATAAAGTTCTTGCAAATTAACTAAAACAAAAATAATAACGTTATCGAATTTTACTTTGTGTTAAAAATATTGCACAGCAAACTATTCATAAAGTTCTTGCAAATTAACTAAAACAAAAATAATAACGATATCGAATTTTACTTTGTGTTAAAAAAATTGCACAGAACTATTCCTAAAGTTCTTGCAAATTATCGAAAACAAAAACTAATAAAAGTTATCGAATTTTTACTTTGTGTTAAAAATATTGCACAGAACTACTATTCCTAAAGTTCTTGCAAATTATCTAAAACAAAAATACTAAAGATATCGAATTTTACTTTGTGTTAAAAATATTGCACTGCAAACTATTCATAAAGTTCTTGCAAATTAACTAAAACAAAAATAATAACGTTATCGAATTTCACTTTGTGTTAAAAATATTGCACAGAACTATTCCTAAAGTTCTTGCAAATTAACGAAAACAAAAACTAATAAAAGTTATCGAATTTTTATTTTTTGTGTTAACAATATTGCACAGAACTATTCCTAAAGTTCTTGCAAATTAACTAAAACAAAAATAATAACGATATCGAATTTTACTCTGTGTTAAAAATATTGCACAGAACTACTATTCCTAAAGTTCTTGCAAATTATCTAAAACAAAAATAATAACGTTATGGAATTTTACTTTGTGTTAAAAATATTGCACAGAACTATTCCTAAAGTTCTTGCAAATTATCTAAAACAAAAATAATAACGTTATCGAATTTTTACTTTGTGTTAAAAATATTGCACAGCAAACTATTCATAAAGTTCTTGCAAATTAACTAAAACAAAAATAATAACGTTATCGAATTTTACTTTGTGTTAAAAATATTGCACAGAACTATTCCTAAAGTTCTTGCAAATTATCGAAAACAAAAACTGATAAAAGTTATCGAATTTTTACTTTGTGTTAAAAATATTGCACAGAACTACTATTCCTAAAGTTCTTGCAAATTATCTAAAACAAAAATACTAAAGTTATCTAATTTTACTTTGTGTTAAAAATATTGCACCGCAAACTATTCATAAAGTTCTTGCAAATTAACTAAAACAAAAATAATAACGTTATCGAATTTTACTTTGCGTTAAAAATATTGCACAGAACTATTCCTAAAGTTCTTGCAAATTATCGAAAACAAAAACTAATAAAAGTTATCGAATTTTTATTTTTTGTGTTAAAAATATTGCACAGAACTATTCCTAAAGTTCTTGCAAATTAACTAAAACAAAAATAATAACGCTATCGAATTTTACTCTGTGTTAAAAATATTGCACAGAACTACTATTCCTAAAGTTCTTGCAAATTATCTAAAACAAAAATAATAACGTTATCGAATTTTACTTTGTGTTAAAAATATTGCACAGAACTATTCGTAAAGTTCTTGCAAATTATCTAAAACAAAAATAATAACGTTATCGAATTTTTACTTTGTGTTAAAAATATTGCACAGCAAACTATTCATAAAGTTCTTGCAAATTAACTAAAACAAAAATAATAACGTTATCGAATTTTACTTTGTGTTAAAAATATTGCACAGAACTACTATTCCTAAAGTTCTTGCAAATTATCTAAAACAAAAATACTAAAGTTATCGAATTTTACTTTGTGTTAAAAATATTGCACTGCAAACTATTCATAAAGTTCTTGCAAATTAACTAAAACAAAAATAATAACGTTATCGAATTTTACTTTGTGTTAAAAATATTGCACAGAACTATTCCTAAAGTTCTTGCAAATTATCGAAAACAAAAACTAATAAAACTTATCGAATTTTTATTTTTTGTGTTAACAATATTGCACAGAACTATTCCTAAAGTTCTTGCAAATTAACTAAAACAAAATTAATAACGCTATCGAATTTTACTCTGTGTTAAAAATATTGCACAGAACTACTATTCCTAAAGTTCTTGCAAATTATCTAAAACAAAAATAATAGCGTTATCGAATTTTACTTTGTGTTAAAAATATTGCACAGAACTATTCCTAAAGTTCTTGCAAATTAACTAAAACAAAAATAATAACGCTATCGAATTTTACTCTGTGTTAAAAATATTGCACAGAACTACTATTCCTAAAGTTCTTGCAAATTATCTAAAACAAAAATACTAAAGTTATCGAATTTTACTTTGTGTTAAAAATATTGCATAGAACTATTCCTAAAGTCCTTGTAAATTATCGAAAACAAAAACTAATAAAAGTTATCGAATTTTTACTTTGTGTTAACAATATTGCACAGAACTATTCCTAAAGTTCTTGCAAATTATCTAAAACAAAAATAATAACGTTATCGAATTTTTACTTTGTGTTAAAAATATTGCACAGAACTACTATTCCTAAAGTTCTTGCAAATTATCTAAAACAAAAATACTAAAGTTATCGAATTTTACTTTGTGTTAAAAATATTGCACTGCAAACTATTCATAAAGTTCTTGCAAATTAATTAAAACAAAAATAATAACGTTATCGAATTTTACTTTGTGTTAAAAATATTGCACAGAACTATTCCTAAAGTTCTTGCAAATTAACGAAAACAAAAACTAATAAAAGTTATCGAATTTTTACTTTGTGTTAAAAATATTGCACAGAACTACTATTCCTAAAGTTCTTGCAAATTATCTAAAACAAAAATACTAAAGTTATCGAATTTTACTTTGTGTTAAAAATATTGCACTGCAAACTATTCATAAAGTTCTTGCAAATTAACTAAAACAAAAATAATAACGTTATCGAATTTCACTTTGTGTTAAAAATATTGCACAGAACTATTCCTAAAGTTCTTGCAAATTAACGAAAACAAAAACTAATAAAAGTTATCGAATTTTTATTTTTTGTGTTAACAATATTGCACAGAACTATTCCTAAAGTTCTTGCAAATTAACTAAAACAAAAATAATAACGATATCGAATTTTACTCTGTGTTAAAAATATTGCACAGAACTACTATTCCTAAAGTTCTTGCAAATTATCTAAAACAAAAATAATAACGTTATCGAATTTTACTTTGTGTTAAAAATATTGCACAGAACTATTCCTAAAGTTCTTGCAAATTATCTAAAACAAAAATAATAACGTTATCGAATTTTTACTTTGTGTTAAAAATATTGCACAGCAAACTATTCATAAAGTTCTTGCAAATTAACTAAAACAAAAATAATAACGTTATCGAATTTTACTTTGTGTTAAAAATATTGCACAGAACTATTCCTAAAGTTCTTGCAAATTATCGAAACCAAAAACTGATAAAAGTTATCGAATTTTTACTTTGTGTTAAAAATATTGCACAGAACTACTATTCCTAAAGTTCTTGCAAATTATCTAAAACAAAAATACTAAAGTTATCGAATTTTACTTTGTGTTAAAAATATTGCACGGCAAACTATTCATAAAGTTCTTGCAAATTAACTAAAACAAAAATAATAACGTTATCGAATTTTACTTTGCGTTAAAAATATTGCACAGAACTATTCCTAAAGTTCTTGCAAATTATCGAAAACAAAAACTAATAAAAGTTATCGAATTTTTACTTTGTGTTAAAAATATTGCACAGCAAACTATTCATAAAGTTCTTGCAAATTAACTAAAACAAAAATAATAACGTTATCGAATTTTACTTTGTGTTAAAAATATTGCACAGAACTACTATTCCTAAAGTTCTTGCAAATTATCTAAAACAAAAATACTAAAGTTATCGAATTTTACTTTGTGTTAAAAATATTGCACTGCAAACTATTCATAAAGTTCTTGCAAATTAACTAAAACAAAAATAATAACGTTATCGAATTTTACTTTGTGTTAAAAATATTGCACAGAACTATTCCTAAAGTTCTTGCAAATTATCTAAAACAAAAATACTAAAGTTATCGAATTTTACTTTGTGTTAAAAATATTGCACAGCAAACTATTCATAAAGTTCTTGCAAATTAACTACAACAAAAATAATAACGTTATCGAATTTTACTTTGTGTTAAAAATATTGCACAGAACTATTCCTAAAGTTCTTGCAAATTATCTAAAACAAAAATACTAAAGTTATCGAATTTTACTTTGTGTTAAAAATATTGCACAGCAAACTATTCATAAAGTTCTTGCAAATTAACTACAACAAAAATAATAACGTTATCGAATTTTACTTTGTGTTAAAAATATTGCACAGAACTATTCCTAAAGTTCTTGCAAATTATCTAAAACAAAAATACTAAAGTTATCGAATTTTACTTTGTGTTAAAAATATTGCACAGCAAACTATTCATAAAGTTCTTGCAAATTAACTAAAATAAAAATAATAACGTTATCGAATTTTACTTTGTGTTAAAAATATTGCACAGCAAACTATTCATAAAGTTCTTGCAAATTAACTAAAACAAAAATAATAACGTTGTCGAATTTTTACTTTGTGTTAAAAATATTGCACAGCAAACTATTCATAAAGTTCTTGCAAATTAACTAAAACAAAAATAATAACGTTATCGAATTTTACTTTGTGTTAAAAATATTGCACTGCAAACTATTCATAAAGTTCTTGCAAATTAACTAAAACAAAAATAATAACGTTATCGAATTTCACTTTGTGTTAAAAATATTGCACAGAACTATTCCTAAAGTTCTTGCAAATTATCGAAATCAAAAACTAATAAAAGTTATCGAATTTTTATTTTTTGTGTTAACACTATTGCACAGAACTATTCCTAAAGTTCTTGCAAATTAACTAAAACAAAAATAATAACGTTATCGAATTTTACTTTGTGTTAAAAATATTGCACAGAACTACTATTCCTAAAGTTCTTGCAAATTATCTAAAACAAAAATACTAAAGTTATCGAATTTTACTTTGTGTTAAAAATATTGCACAGCAAACTATTCATAAAGTTCTTGCAAATTAACTAAAACAAAAATAATAACGTTATCGAATTTTACTTTGTGTTAAAAATATTGCACAGCAAACTATTCATAAAGTTCTTGCAAATTAACTAAAACAAAAATAATAACGATATCGAATTTTACTTTGTGTTAAAAAAATTGCACAGAACTATTCCTAAAGTTCTTGCAAATTATCGAAAACAAAAACTAATAAAAGTTATCGAATTTTTACTTTGTGCTAAAAATATTGCACAGAACTACTATTCCTAAAGTTCTTGCAAATTATCTAAAACAAAAATACTAAAGTTATCGAATTTTACTTTGTGTTAAAAATATTGCACTGCAAACTATTCATAAAGTTCTTGCAAATTAACTAAAACAAAAATAATAACGTTATCGAATTTCACTTTGTGTTAAAAATATTGCACAGAACTATTCCTAAAGTTCTTGCAAATTAACGAAAACAAAAACTAATAAAAGTTATCGAATTTTTATTTTTTGTGTTAACAATATTGCACAGAACTATTCCTAAAGTTCTTGCAAATTAACTAAAACAAAAATAATAACGCTATCGAATTTTACTCTGTGTTAAAAATATTGCACAGAACTACTATTCCTAAAGTTCTTGCAAATTATCTAAAACAAAAATAATAACGTTATCGAATTTTACTTTGTGTTAAAAATATTGCACAGAACTATTCCTAAAGTTCTTGCAAATTATCTAAAACAAAAATAATAACGTTATCGAATTTTACTTTGTGTTAAAAATATTGCACAGCAAACTATTCATAAAGTTCTTGCAAATTAACTAAAACAAAAATAATAACGTTATCGAATTTTACTTTGCGTTAAAAATATTGCACAGAACTATTCCTAAAGTTCTTGCAAATTATCGAAAACAAAAACTAATAAAAGTTATCGAATTTTTATTTTTTGTGTTAAAAATATTGCACAGAACTATTCCTAAAGTTCTTGCAAATTAACTAAAACAAAAATAATAACGCTATCGAATTTTACTCTGTGTTATAAATATTGCACAGAACTACTATTCCTAAAGTTCTTGCAAATTATCTAAAACAAAAATAATAACGTTATCGAATTTTTACTTTGTGTTAAAAATATTGCACAGCAAACTATTCATAAAGTTCTTGCAAATTAACTAAAACAAAAATAATAACGTTATCGAATTTTACTTTGTGTTAAAAATATTTCACAGAACTATTCCTAAAGTTCTTGCAAATTATCGAAAACAAAAACTAATAAAAGTTATCGAATTTTTACTTTGTGTTAACAATATTGCACAGAACTATTCCTAAAGTTCTTGCAAATTAACTAAAACAAAAATAATAACGTTATCGATTTTTACTTTGTGTTAAAAATATTGCACAGAACTATTCCTAAAGTTCTTGCAAATTAACTAAAACAAAAATAATAACGTTATCGAATTTTACTTTGTGTTAAAAATATTGCACAGAACTATTCCTAAAGTTCTTGCAAATTATCGAAAACAAAAACTAATAAAAGTTATCGAATTTTTACTTTGTGGTAACAATATTGCACAGAACTATTCCTAAAGTTCTTGCAAATTATCTAAAACAAAAATACTAAAGTTATCGAATTTTACTTTGTGTTAAAAATATTCCACAGCAAACTATTCATAAAGTTCTTGCAAATTAACTACAACAAAAATAATAACGTTATCGAATTTTACTTTGTGTTAAAAATATTGCACAGAACTATTCCTAAAGTTCTTGCAAATTATCTAAAACAAAAATACTAAAGTTATCGAATTTTACTTTGTGTTAAAAATATTGCACAGCAAACTATTCATAAAGTTCTTGCAAATTAACTAAAACAAAAATAATAACGTTATCGAATTTTACTTTGTGTTAAAAATATTGCACAGCAAACTATTCATAAAGTTCTTGCAAATTAACTAAAACAAAAATAATAACGATATCGAATTTTACTTTGTGTTAAAAAAATTGCACAGAACTATTCCTAAAGTTCTTGCAAATTATCGAAAACAAAAACTAATAAAAGTTATCGAATTTTTACTTTGTGGTAACAATATTGCACAGAACTATTCCTAAAGTTCTTGCAAATTATCTAAAACAAAAATACTAAAGTTATCGAATTTTACTTTGTGTTAAAAATATTGCACAGCAAACTATTCATAAAGTTCTTGCAAATTAACTACAACAAAAATAATAACGTTATCGAATTTTACTTTGTGTTAAAAATATTGCACAGAACTATTCCTAAAGTTCTTGCAAATTATCTAAAACAAAAATACTAAAGTTATCGAATTTTACTTTGTGTTAAAAATATTGCACAGCAAACTATTCATAAAGTTCTTGCAAATTAACTACAACAAAAATAATAACGTTATCGAATTTTACTTTGTGTTAAAAATATTGCACAGAACTATTCCTAAAGTTCTTGCAAATTATCTAAAACAAAAATACTAAAGTTATCGAATTTTACTTTGTGTTAAAAATATTGCACAGCAAACTATTCATAAAGTTCTTGCAAATTAACTAAAATAAAAATAATAACGTTATCGAATTTTACTTTGTGTTAAAAATATTGCACAGCAAACTATTCATAAAGTTCTTGCAAATTAACTAAAACAAAAATAATAACGATATCGAATTTTACTTTGTGTTAAAAAAATTGCACAGAACTATTCCTAAAGTTCTTGCAAATTATCGAAAACAAAAACTAATAAAAGTTATCGAATTTTTACTTTGTGTTAAAAATATTGCACAGAACTACTATTCCTAAAGTTCTTGCAAATTATCTAAAACAAAAATACTAAAGTTATCGAATTTTACTTTGTGCTAAAAATATTGCACTGCAAACTATTCATAAAGTTCTTGCAAATTAACTAAAACAAAAATAATAACGTTATCGAATTTCACTTTGTGTTAAAAATATTGCACAGAACTATTCCTAAAGTTCTTGCAAATTATCGAAAACAAAAACTAATAAAAGTTATCGAATTTTTATTTTTTGTGTTAACAATATTGCACAGAACTATTCCTAAAGTTCTTGCAAATTAACTAAAACAAAAATAATAACGCTATCGAATTTTACTCTGTGTTAAAAATATTACACAGAACTACTATTCCTAAAGTTCTTGCAAATTATCTAAAACAAAAATAATAGCGTTATCGAATTTTACTTTGTGTTAAAAATATTGCACAGAACTATTCCTAAAGTTCTTGCAAATTATCTAAAACAAAAATAATAACGTTATCGAATTTCACTTTGTGTTAAAAATATTGCACAGAACTACTATTCCTAAAGTTCTTGCAAATTATCTAAAACAAAAATACTAAAGTTATCGAATTTTACTTTGTGTTAAAAATATTGCACAGCAAACTATTCATAAAGTTCTTGCAAATTAACTAAAACAAAAATAATAACGTTATCGAATTTTACTTTGTGTTAAAAATATTGCACAGCAAACTATTCATAAAGTTCTTGCAAATTAACTAAAACAAAAATAATAACGATATCGAATTTTACTTTGTGTTAAAAAAATTGCACAGAACTATTCCTAAAGTTCTTGCAAATTATCGAAAACAAAAACTAATAAAAGTTATCGAATTTTTACTTTGTGTTAAAAATATTGCACAGAACTACTATTCCTAAAGTTCTTGCAAATTATCTAAAACAAAAATACTAAAGATATCGAATTTTACTTTGTGTTAAAAATATTGCACTGCAAACTATTCATAAAGTTCTTGCAAATTAACTAAAACAAAAATAATAACGTTATCGAATTTCACTTTGTGTTAAAAATATTGCACAGAACTATTCCTAAAGTTCTTGCAAATTAACGAAAACAAAAACTAATAAAAGTTATCGAATTTTTATTTTTTGTGTTAACAATATTGCACAGAACTATTCCTAAAGTTCTTGCAAATTAACTAAAACAAAAATAATAACGATATCGAATTTTACTCTGTGTTAAAAATATTGCACAGAACTACTATTCCTAAAGTTCTTGCAAATTATCTAAAACAAAAATAATAACGTTATGGAATTTTACTTTGTGTTAAAAATATTGCACAGAACTATTCCTAAAGTTCTTGCAAATTATCTAAAACAAAAATAATAACGTTATCGAATTTTTACTTTGTGTTAAAAATATTGCACAGCAAACTATTCATAAAGTTCTTGCAAATTAACTAAAACAAAAATAATAACGTTATCGAATTTTACTTTGTGTTAAAAATATTGCACAGAACTATTCCTAAAGTTCTTGCAAATTATCGAAAACAAAAACTGATAAAAGTTATCGAATTTTTACTTTGTGTTAAAAATATTGCACAGAACTACTATTCCTAAAGTTCTTGCAAATTATCTAAAACAAAAATACTAAAGTTATCTAATTTTACTTTGTGTTAAAAATATTGCACCGCAAACTATTCATAAAGTTCTTGCAAATTAACTAAAACAAAAATAATAACGTTATCGAATTTTACTTTGCGTTAAAAATATTGCACAGAACTATTCCTAAAGTTCTTGCAAATTATCGAAAACAAAAACTAATAAAAGTTATCGAATTTTTATTTTTTGTGTTAAAAATATTGCACAGAACTATTCCTAAAGTTCTTGCAAATTAACTAAAACAAAAATAATAACGCTATCGAATTTTACTCTGTGTTAAAAATATTGCACAGAACTACTATTCCTAAAGTTCTTGCAAATTATCTAAAACAAAAATAATAACGTTATCGAATTTTACTTTGTGTTAAAAATATTGCACAGAACTATTCGTAAAGTTCTTGCAAATTATCTAAAACAAAAATAATAACGTTATCGAATTTTTACTTTGTGTTAAAAATATTGCACAGCAAACTATTCATAAAGTTCTTGCAAATTAACTAAAACAAAAATAATAACGTTATCGAATTTTACTTTGTGTTAAAAATATTGCACAGAACTACTATTCCTAAAGTTCTTGCAAATTATCTAAAACAAAAATACTAAAGTTATCGAATTTTACTTTGTGTTAAAAATATTGCACTGCAAACTATTCATAAAGTTCTTGCAAATTAACTAAAACAAAAATAATAACGTTATCGAATTTTACTTTGTGTTAAAAATATTGCACAGAACTATTCCTAAAGTTCTTGCAAATTATCGAAAACAAAAACTAATAAAACTTATCGAATTTTTATTTTTTGTGTTAACAATATTGCACAGAACTATTCCTAAAGTTCTTGCAAATTAACTAAAACAAAAATAATAACGCTATCGAATTTTACTCTGTGTTAAAAATATTGCACAGAACTACTATTCCTAAAGTTCTTGCAAATTATCTAAAACAAAAATAATAGCGTTATCGAATTTTACTTTGTGTTAAAAATATTGCACAGAACTATTCCTAAAGTTCTTGCAAATTAACTAAAACAAAAATAATAACGCTATCGAATTTTACTCTGTGTTAAAAATATTGCACAGAACTACTATTCCTAAAGTTCTTGCAAATTATCTAAAACAAAAATACTAAAGTTATCGAATTTTACTTTGTGTTAAAAATATTGCATAGAACTATTCCTAAAGTCCTTGTAAATTATCGAAAACAAAAACTAATAAAAGTTATCGAATTTTTACTTTGTGTTAACAATATTGCACAGAACTATTCCTAAAGTTCTTGCAAATTATCTAAAACAAAAATAATAACGTTATCGAATTTTTACTTTGTGTTAAAAATATTGCACAGAACTACTATTCCTAAAGTTCTTGCAAATTATCTAAAACAAAAATACTAAAGTTATCGAATTTTACTTTGTGTTAAAAATATTGCACTGCAAACTATTCATAAAGTTCTTGCAAATTAATTAAAACAAAAATAATAACGTTATCGAATTTTACTTTGTGTTAAAAATATTGCACAGAACTATTCCTAAAGTTCTTGCAAATTAACGAAAACAAAAACTAATAAAAGTTATCGAATTTTTACTTTGTGTTAAAAATATTGCACAGAACTACTATTCCTAAAGTTCTTGCAAATTATCTAAAACAAAAATACTAAAGTTATCGAATTTTACTTTGTGTTAAAAATATTGCACTGCAAACTATTCATAAAGTTCTTGCAAATTAACTAAAACAAAAATAATAACGTTATCGAATTTCACTTTGTGTTAAAAATATTGCACAGAACTATTCCTAAAGTTCTTGCAAATTAACGAAAACAAAAACTAATAAAAGTTATCGAATTTTTATTTTTTGTGTTAACAATATTGCACAGAACTATTCCTAAAGTTCTTGCAAATTAACTAAAACAAAAATAATAACGATATCGAATTTTACTCTGTGTTAAAAATATTGCACAGAACTACTATTCCTAAAGTTCTTGCAAATTATCTAAAACAAAAATAATAACGTTATCGAATTTTACTTTGTGTTAAAAATATTGCACAGAACTATTCCTAAAGTTCTTGCAAATTATCTAAAACAAAAATAATAACGTTATCGAATTTTTACTTTGTGTTAAAAATATTGCACAGCAAACTATTCATAAAGTTCTTGCAAATTAACTAAAACAAAAATAATAACGTTATCGAATTTTACTTTGTGTTAAAAATATTGCACAGAACTATTCCTAAAGTTCTTGCAAATTATCGAAACCAAAAACTGATAAAAGTTATCGAATTTTTACTTTGTGTTAAAAATATTGCACAGAACTACTATTCCTAAAGTTCTTGCAAATTATCTAAAACAAAAATACTAAAGTTATCGAATTTTACTTTGTGTTAAAAATATTGCACGGCAAACTATTCATAAAGTTCTTGCAAATTAACTAAAACAAAAATAATAACGTTATCGAATTTTACTTTGCGTTAAAAATATTGCACAGAACTATTCCTAAAGTTCTTGCAAATTATCGAAAACAAAAACTAATAAAAGTTATCGAATTTTTACTTTGTGTTAAAAATATTGCACAGCAAACTATTCATAAAGTTCTTGCAAATTAACTAAAACAAAAATAATAACGTTATCGAATTTTACTTTGTGTTAAAAATATTGCACAGAACTACTATTCCTAAAGTTCTTGCAAATTATCTAAAACAAAAATACTAAAGTTATCGAATTTTACTTTGTGTTAAAAATATTGCACTGCAAACTATTCATAAAGTTCTTGCAAATTAACTAAAACAAAAATAATAACGTTATCGAATTTTACTTTGTGTTAAAAATATTGCACAGAACTATTCCTAAAGTTCTTGCAAATTATCGAAAACAAAAACTAATAAAAGTTATCGAATTTTTATTTTTTGTGTTAACAATATTGCACAGAACTATTCCTAAAGTTCTTGCAAATTAACTAAAACAAAAATAATAACGCTATCGAATTTTACTCTGTGTTAAAAATATTGCACAGAACTACTATTCCTAAAGTTCTTGCAAATTATCTAAAACAAAAATAATAGCGTTATCGAATTTTACTTTGTGTTAAAAATATTGCACAGAACTATTCCTAAAGTTCTTGCAAATTAACTAAAACAAAAATAATAACGCTATCGAATTTTACTCTGTGTTAAAAATATTGCACAGAACTACTATTCCTAAAGTTCTTGCAAATTATCTAAAACAAAAATACTAAAGTTATCGAATTTTAATTTGTGTTAAAAATATTGCATAGAACTATTCCTAAAGTCCTTGTAAATTATCTAAAACAAAAATAATAACGTTATCGAATTTTACTCTGTGTTAAAAATATTGCACAGAACTACTATTCCTAAAGTTCTTGCAAATTATCTAAAACAAAAATAATAGCGTTATCGAATTTTACTTTGTGTTAAAAATATTGCACAGAACTATTCCTAAAGTTCTTGCAAATTAACGAAAACAAAAACTAATAAAAGTTATCGAATTTTTACTTTGTGTTAAAAATATTGCACAGAACTACTATTCCTAAAGTTCTTGCAAATTATCTAAAACAAAAATACTAAAGTTATCGAATTTTACTTTGTGTTAAAAATATTGCACTGCAAACTATTCATAAAGTTCTTGCAAATTAACTAAAACAAAAATAATAACGTTATCGAATTTCACTTTGTGTTAAAAATATTGCACAGAACTATTCCTAAAGTTCTTGCAAATTAACGAAAACAAAAACTAATAAAAGTTATCGAATTTTTATTTTTTGTGTTAACAATATTGCACAGAACTATTCCTAAAGTTCTTGCAAATTAACTAAAACAAAAATAATAACGATATCGAATTTTACTCTGTGTTAAAAATATTGCACAGAACTACTATTCCTAAAGTTCTTGCAAATTATCTAAAACAAAAATAATAACGTTATCGAATTTTACTTTGTGTTAAAAATATTGCACAGAACTATTCCTAAAGTTCTTGCAAATTATCTAAAACAAAAATAATAACGTTATCGAATTTTTACTTTGTGTTAAAAATATTGCACAGCAAACTATTCATAAAGTTCTTGCAAATTAACTAAAACAAAAATAATAACGTTATCGAATTTTACTTTGTGTTAAAAATATTGCACAGAACTATTCCTAAAGTTCTTGCAAATTATCGAAACCAAAAACTGATAAAAGTTATCGAATTTTTACTTTGTGTTAAAAATATTGCACAGAACTACTATTCCTAAAGTTCTTGCAAATTATCTAAAACAAAAATACTAAAGTTATCGAATTTTACTTTGTGTTAAAAATATTGCACCGCAAACTATTCATAAAGTTCTTGCAAATTAACTAAAACAAAAATAATAACGTTATCGAATTTTACTTTGTGTTAAAAATATTGCACAGAACTATTCCTAAAGTTCTTGCAAATTAACTAAAACAAAAATAATAACGATATCGAATTTTACTCTGTGTTAAAAATATTGCACAGAACTACTATTCCTAAAGTTCTTGCAAATTATCTAAAACAAAAATAATAACGTTATCGAATTTTACTTTGCGTTAAAAATATTGCACAGAACTATTCCTAAAGTTCTTGCAAATTATCGAAAACAAAAACTAATAAAAGTTATCGAATTTTTACTTTGTGTTAAAAATATTGCACAGCAAACTATTCATAAAGTTCTTGCAAATTAACTAAAACAAAAATAATAACGATATCGAATTTTACTCTGTGTTAAAAATATTGCACAGAACTACTATTCCTAAAGTTCTTGCAAATTATCTAAAACAAAAATAATAACGTTATCGAATTTTACTTTGCGTTAAAAATATTGCACAGAACTATTCCTAAAGTTCTTGCAAATTATCGAAAACAAAAACTAATAAAAGTTATCGAATTTTTACTTTGTGTTAAAAATATTGCACAGCAAACTATTCATAAAGTTCTTGCAAATTAACTAAAACAAAAATAATAACGTTATCGAATTTTACTTTGTGTTAAAAATATTGCACAGAACTACTATTCCTAAAGTTCTTGCAAATTATCTAAAACAAAAATACTAAAGTTATCGAATTTTACTTTGTGTTAAAAATATTGCACTGCAAACTATTCATAAAGTTCTTGCAAATTAACTAAAACAAAAATAATAACGTTATCGAATTTTTATTTTTTGTGTTAACAATATTGCACAGAACTATTCCTAAAGTTCTTGCAAATTAACTAAAACAAAAATAATAACGCTATCGAATTTTACTCTGTGTTAAAAATATTGCACAGAACTACTATTCCTAAAGTTCTTGCAAATTATCTAAAACAAAAATAATAGCGTTATCGAATTTTACTTTGTGTTAAAAATATTGCACAGAACTATTCCTAAAGTTCTTGCAAATTAACTAAAACAAAAATAATAACGCTATCGAATTTTACTCTGTGTTAAAAATATTGCACAGAACTACTATTCCTAAAGTTCTTGCAAATTATCTAAAACAAAAATACTAAAGTTATCGAATTTTAATTTGTGTTAAAAATATTGCATAGAACTATTCCTAAAGTCCTTGTAAATTATCGAAAACAAAAACTAATAAAAGTTATCGAATTTTTACTTTGTGTTAACAATATTGCACAGAACTATTCCTAAAGTTCTTGCAAATTATCTAAAACAAAAATAATAACGTTATCGAATTTTTACTTTGTGTTAAAAATATTGCACAGAACTACTATTCCTAAAGTTCTTGCAAATTATCTAAAACAAAAATACTAAAGTTATCGAATTTTACTTTGTGTTAAAAATATTGCACTGCAAACTATTCATAAAGTTCTTGCAAATTAATTAAAACAAAAATAATAACGTTATCGAATTTTACTTTGTGTTAAAAATATTGCACAGAACTATTCCTAAAGTTCTTGTAAATTATCGAAAACAAAAACTAATAAAAGTTATCGAATTTTTATTTTTTGTGTTAACAATATTGCACAGAACTATTCCTAAAGTTCTTGCAAATTAACTAAAACAAAAATAATAACGCTATCGAATTTTACTCTGTGTTAAAAATATTGCACAGAACTACTATTCCTAAAGTTCTTGCAAATTATCTAAAACAAAAATAATAACGTTATCGAATTTTACTTTGTGTTAAAAATATTGCACAGAACTATTCGTAAAGTTCTTGCAAATTATCTAAAACAAAAATAATAACGTTATCGAATTTTTACTTTGTGTTAAAAATATTGCACTGCAAACTATTCATAAATTTCTTGCAAATTAACTAAAACAAAAATAATAACGTTATCGAATTTTACTTTGTGTTAAAAATATTGCACAGAACTATTCCTAAAGTTCTTGCAAATTATCGAAAACAAAAACTAATAAAAGTTATCGAATTTTTATTTTTTGTGTTAACAATATTGCACAGAACTATTCCTAAAGTTCTTGCAAATTAACTAAAACAAAAATAATAACGCTATCGAATTTTACTCTGTGTTAAAAATATTACACAGAACTACTATTCCTAAAGTTCTTGCAAATTATCTAAAACAAAAATAATAGCGTTATCGAATTTTACTTTGTGTTAAAAATATTGCACAGAACTATTCCTAAAGTTCTTGCAAATTATCTAAAACAAAAATAATAACGTTATCGAATTTTACTTTGTGTTAAAAATATTGCACAGCAAACTATTCATAAAGTTCTTGCAAATTATCTAAAACAAAAATAATAAAGTTATCGAATTTTACTTTGTGTTAAAAATATTTCACAGAACTATTCCTAAAGTTCTTGCAAATTATCGAAAACAAAAACTAATAAAAGTTATCGAATTTTTACTTTGTGTTAAAAATATTGCACAGAACTATTCCTAAAGTTCTTGCAAATTAACTAAAACAAAAATAATAACGTTATCGAATTTTACTTTGTGTTAAAAATATTGCACAGAACTATTCCTAAAGTTCTTGCAAATTATCGAAAACAAAAACTAATAAAAGTTATCGAATTTTTACTTTGTGGTAACAATATTGCACAGAACTATTCCTAAAGTTCTTGCAAATTATCTAAAACAAAAATACTAAAGTTATCGAATTTTACTTTGTGTTAAAAATATTGCACAGCAAACTATTCATAAAGTTCTTGCAAATTAACTACAACAAAAATAATAACGTTATCGAATTTTACTTTGTGTTAAAAATATTGCACAGAACTATTCCTAAAGTTCTTGCAAATTATCGAAAACAAAAACTAATAAAAGCTATCGAATTTTTACTTTGTGTTAACAATATTGTACAGAACTATTCCTAAAGTTCTTGCAAATTATCGAGAACAAAAACTAATAAAAGTTATCGAATTTTTACTTTGTGTTAACAATATTGCACAGAACTATTCCTAAAGTTCTTGCAAATTATCTAAAACAAAAATAATAACGTTATCTAATTTTTACTTTGTGTTAAAAATATTGCACAGAACTACTATTCCTAAAGTTCTGGCAAATTATCTAAAACAAAAATAATAACGTTATCGATTTTTTACTTTGTGTTAAAAATATTGAACTGCAAACTATTCATAAAGTTCTTGCAAATTAACTAAAACAAAAATAATAACGTTATCGAATTTTACTTTGTGTTAAAAATATTGCACAGAACTATTCCTAAAGTTCTTGCAAATTATCTAAAACAAAAACTAATAAAAGTTATCGAATTTTAATTTTTTGTGTTAACAATATTCCACAGAACTATTCCTAAAGTTCTTGCAAATTAACAAAAACAAAAATAATCACGTTATCGAATTTTACTTTGTGTTAAAAATATTGCACATAACTACTATTCCTAAAGTTCTTGCAAATTATCTAAAACAAAAATACTAAATTTATCGAATTTTACTTTGTGTTAAAAATATTGCACTGCAAACTATTCACAAAGTTCTTGCAAATTAACTAAAACAAAAATAATAACGCTATTGAATTTTACTCTGTGTTAAAAATATTGCACAGAACTACTATTCCTAAAGTTCTTCCAAATTATCTAAAACAAAAATAATAACGTTATCGAATTTTTACTTTGTGTTAAAAATATTGCACAGCAAACTATTCATAAAGTTCTTGCAAATTAGCTAAAACAAAAATAATAACGTTATCGAATTTTACTTTGTGTTAAAAAAATTGCACAGGACTATTCCTAAAGTTCTTGCAAATTATCGAAAACAAAAACTAATAAAAGTTATCGAATTTTTACTTTGTGTTAACAATATTGCACAGAACTATTCCTAAAGTTCTTGCAAATTAACTAAAACAAAAATAATAACGTTATCGATTTTTACTTTGTGTTAAAAATATTGCACAGAACTATTCCTAAAGTTCTTGCAAATTAACTAAAACAAAAATAATAACGTTATCGAATTTTACTTTGTGTTAAAAATATTGCACAGAACTATTCCTAAAGTTCTGGCAAATTATCGAAAACAAAAATAATAACGTTATCGAATTTTTACTTTGTGTTAAAAATATTGCACAGAACTATTCCTAAAGTTCTTGCAAATTATCGAAAACAAAAACTAATAAAGTTATCGAATTTTACTTTGTGCTAAAAATATTGCACAGCAAACTATTCATAAAGTTCTTGCAAATTAACTAAAACAAAAATAATAACGTTATCGAATTTTACTTTATGTTAAAAATATTGCACAGAACTATTCCTAAAGTTCTTGCAAATTATCTAAAACAAAAACTAATAAAAGCTATCGAATTTTTACTTTGTGTTAACAATATTGCACAGAGCTATTCCTAAAGTTCTTGCAAATTAACTAAATCAAAAATAATAACGTTATCGAATTTTACTTTGTGTTAAAAATATTGCACAGAACTATTCCTAAAGTTCTTGCAAATTATCTAAAACAAAAACTAATAAAAGCTATCGAATTTTTACTTTGTGTCAACAATATTGCACAGAACTATTCCTAAAGTTCTTGCAAATTAACTAAAACAAATATAATAACGTTATCGAATTTTACTTTGTGTTAAAAATATTGCACAGAACTACTATTCCTAAAGTTCTTGCAAATTATCTAAAACAAAAATACTAAATTTATCGAATTTTACTTTGTGTTAAAAATATTGCACTGCAAACTATTCATAAAGTTCTTGCAAATTAACTAAAACAAAAAAAATAACGCTATCGAATTTTACTCTGTGTTAAAAATATTGCACAGAACTACTATTCCTAAAGTTCTTGCAAATTATCTAAAACAAAAATACTAAATTTATCGAATTTTACTTTGTGTTAAAAATATTGCACTGCAAACTATTCATAAAGTTCTTGCAAATTAACTAAAACAAAAATAATAACGTTATCGAATTTTGCTTTGTGTTAAAAATATTGCACAGAACTATTCCTAAAGTTCTTGCAAATTATCGAAAACAAAAACTAATAAAAGCTATCGAATTTTTACTTTGTGTTAACAATATTGTACAGAACTATTCCTAAAGTTCTTGCAAATTATCGAGAACAAAAACTAATAAAAGTTATCGAATTTTTACTTTGTGTTAACAATATTGCACAGAACTATTCCTAAAGTTCTTGCAAATTATCTAAAACAAAAATAATAACGTTATCTAATTTTTACTTTGTGTTAAAAATATTGCACAGAACTACTATTCCTAAAGTTCTGGCAAATTATCTAAAACAAAAATAATAACGTTATCGATTTTTTACTTTGTGTTAAAAATATTGAACTGCAAACTATTCATAAAGTTCTTGCAAATTAACTAAAACAAAAATAATAACGTTATCGAATTTTACTTTGTGTTAAAAATATTGCACAGAACTATTCCTAAAGTTCTTGCAAATTATCTAAAACAAAAACTAATAAAAGTTATCGAATTTTAATTTTTTGTGTTAACAATATTCCACAGAACTATTCCTAAAGTTCTTGCAAATTAACAAAAACAAAAATAATCACGTTATCGAATTTTACTTTGTGTTAAAAATATTGCACATAACTACTATTCCTAAAGTTCTTGCAAATTATCTAAAACAAAAATACTAAATTTATCGAATTTTACTTTGTGTTAAAAATATTGCACTGCAAACTATTCACAAAGTTCTTGCAAATTAACTAAAACAAAAATAATAACGCTATTGAATTTTACTCTGTGTTAAAAATATTGCACAGAACTACTATTCCTAAAGTTCTTCCAAATTATCTAAAACAAAAATAATAACGTTATCGAATTTTTACTTTGTGTTAAAAATATTGCACAGCAAACTATTCATAAAGTTCTTGCAAATTAGCTAAAACAAAAATAATAACGTTATCGAATTTTACTTTGTGTTAAAAAAATTGCACAGGACTATTCCTAAAGTTCTTGCAAATTATCGAAAACAAAAACTAATAAAAGTTATCGAATTTTTACTTTGTGTTAACAATATTGCACAGAACTATTCCTAAAGTTCTTGCAAATTAACTAAAACAAAAATAATAACGTTATCGATTTTTACTTTGTGTTAAAAATATTGCACAGAACTATTCCTAAAGTTCTTGCAAATTAACTAAAACAAAAATAATAACGTTATCGAATTTTACTTTGTGTTAAAAATATTGCACAGAACTATTCCTAAAGTTCTGGCAAATTATCGAAAACAAAAATAATAACGTTATCGAATTTTTACTTTGTGTTAAAAATATTGCACAGAACTATTCCTAAAGTTCTTGCAAATTATCGAAAACAAAAACTAATAAAGTTATCGAATTTTACTTTGTGCTAAAAATATTGCACAGCAAACTATTCATAAAGTTCTTGCAAATTAACTAAAACAAAAATAATAACGTTATCGAATTTTACTTTATGTTAAAAATATTGCACAGAACTATTCCTAAAGTTCTTGCAAATTATCTAAAACAAAAACTAATAAAAGCTATCGAATTTTTACTTTGTGTTAACAATATTGCACAGAGCTATTCCTAAAGTTCTTGCAAATTAACTAAATCAAAAATAATAACGTTATCGAATTTTACTTTGTGTTAAAAATATTGCACAGAACTATTCCTAAAGTTCTTGCAAATTATCTAAAACAAAAACTAATAAAAGCTATCGAATTTTTACTTTGTGTCAACAATATTGCACAGAACTATTCCTAAAGTTCTTGCAAATTAACTAAAACAAATATAATAACGTTATCGAATTTTACTTTGTGTTAAAAATATTGCACAGAACTACTATTCCTAAAGTTCTTGCAAATTATCTAAAACAAAAATACTAAATTTATCGAATTTTACTTTGTGTTAAAAATATTGCACTGCAAACTATTCATAAAGTTCTTGCAAATTAACTAAAACAAAAAAAATAACGCTATCGAATTTTACTCTGTGTTAAAAATATTGCACAGAACTACTATTCCTAAAGTTCTTGCAAATTATCTAAAACAAAAATACTAAATTTATCGAATTTTACTTTGTGTTAAAAATATTGCACTGCAAACTATTCATAAAGTTCTTGCAAATTAACTAAAACAAAAATAATAACGTTATCGAATTTTACTTTGTGTTAAAAAAATTGCACAGAACTATTCCTAAAGTTCTTGCAAATTATCGAAAACAAAAACTAATAAAAGTTATCGAATTTTTACTTTGTGTTAACAATATTGCACAGAACTATTCCTAAAGTTCTTGCAAATTAACTAAAACAAAAATAATAACGTTATCGATTTTTACTTTGTGTTAAAACTATTGCACAGAACTATTCCTAAAGTTCTTGCAAATTAACTAAAACAAAAATAATAACGTTATCGAATTTTACTTTGTGTTAAAAATATTGCACAGAACTATTCCTAAAGTTCTTGCAAATTATCTAAAACAAAAACTAATAAAAGAACTATTTCTAAAGTTCTTGCAAATTATCTAAAACAAAAATAATAACGTTGTCGAATTTTTACTTTGTGTTAAAAATATTGCACAGCAAACTATTCATAATGTTCTAGCAAATTAACTAAAACAAAAATTATAACGTTATCGAATTTTACTTTGTGTTAAAAAAATTGCACAGAACTATTCCTAAAGTTCTTGCAAATTATCGAAAACAAAAACTAATAAAAGTTATCGAATTTTTACTTTGTGTTAACAATATTGCACAGAACTATTCCTAAAGTTCTTGCAAATTAACTAAAACAAAAATAATAACGTTATCGATTTTTACTTTGTGTTAAAAATATTGCACAGAACTATTCCTAAAGTTCTTGCAAATTAACTAAAACAAAAATAATAACGTTATCGAATTTTACTTTGTGTTAAAAATATTGCACAGAACTATTCCTAAAGTTCTTGCAAATTATCGAAAACCAAACTAATAAAAGTTATCGAATTTTTACTTTGTGTTAACAATATTGCACAGAACTATTCCTAAAGTTCTTGCAAATTATCTAAAACAAAAATACTAAAGTTATCGAATTTTACTTTGTGCTAAAAATATTGCACAGCAAACTATTCATAAAGTTCTTGCAAATTAACTAAAACAAAAATAATAACGTTATCGAATTTTACGTTATGTTAAAAATATTGCACAGAACTATTCCTAAAGTTCTTGCAAATTATCTAAAACAAAAACTAATAAAAGCTATCGAATTTTTACTTTGTGTTAACAATATTGCACAGAGCTATTCCTAAAGTTCTTGCAAATTAACTAAATCAAAAATAATAACGTTATCGAATTTTACTTTGTGTTAAAAATATTGCACAGAACTATTCCTAAAGTTCTTGCAAATTATCTAAAACAAAAATAATAACGTTATCGAATTTTTACTTTGTGTTAAAAATATTGCACAGCAAACTATTCATAAAGTTCTTGCAAATTAACTAAAACAAAAATAATAACGTTATCGAATTTTACTTTGTGTTAAAAATATTGCACAGAAATATTCCTAAAGTTCTTGCAAATTATCGAAAACAAAAACTAATAAAAGTTATCGAATTTTTATTTTTTGTGTTAACAATATTGCACAGAACTATTCCTAAAGTTCTTGCAAATTAACTAAAACAAATATAATAACGTTATCGAATTTTACTTTGTGTTAAAAATATTGCTCAGAACTACTACTCCTAAAATTCTTGCAAATTATCTAAAACAAAAATACCAAAGTTATCGAATTTTACTTTGTGTTAAAAATATTGCACAGCAAACTATTCATAAAGTTCTTGCAAATTAACTAAAACAAAAATAATAACGTTATCGAATTTTACTTTGTGTTAAAAATATTGCACAGCAAACTATTCATAAAGTTCTTGCAAATTAACTAAAACAAAAATAATAACGTTATCGAATTTTACTTTGTGTTAAAAATATTGCACAGAACTATTCCTAAAGTTCTTGCAAATTATCTAAAACAAAAATAATAACGTTATCGAATTTTTACTTTGTGTTAAAAATATTGCACAGCAAACTATTCATAAAGTTCTTGCAAATTAACTAAAACAAAAATAATAACGTTATCGAATTTTACTTTGTGTTAAAAATATTGCACAGAACTATTCCTAAAGTTCTTGCAAATTTTCTAAAACAAAAATAATAACGTTATGGAATTTTTACTTTGTGTTAAAAATATTGCATATTGCATATTACTAAATTTCTTGCAAATTATCTAAAACAAAAATAATAACGTTATCGAATTTTTACTTTGTGTTAAAAATATTGCACAGAACTACTATTCCTAAAGTTCTTGCAAATTATCTAAAACAAAAATACTAAAGTTATCGAATTTTACTTTGTGTTAAAAATATTGCACTGCAAACTATTCCTAAAGTTCTTGCAAATTATCGAAAACAAAAACTAATAAAAGTTATCGAATTTTTACTTTGTGTTAACAATATTGCACAGAACTATTCCTAAAGTTCTTGCAAATTAACTAAAACAAAAATAATAACGTTATCGATTTTTACTTTGTGTTAAAATTATTGCACAGAACTATTCCTAAAGTTCTTGCAAATTAACTAAAACAAAAATAATAACGTTATCGAATTTTACTTTGTGTTAAAAATATTGCACAGAACTTCTATTCCTAAAGTTCTTGCAAATTATCGAAAACAAAAACTAATAAAAGCTATCGAATTTTTACTTTGTGTCAACAACATTGCACAGAACTATTCCTAAAGTTCTTGCAAATTAACTAAATCAAAAATAATAACGTTATCGATTTTTACTTTGTGTTAAAAATATTGCACAGAACTATTCCTAAAGTTCTTGCAAATTAACTAAAACAAAAATAATAACGTTATCGAATTTTACTTTGTGTTAAAAATATTGCACAGAACTATTCCTAAAGTTCTTGCAAATTATCTAAAACAAAAATAATAACGTTATCGAATTTTTACTTTGTGTTAAAAATATTGCACAACAAACTATTCATAAAGTTCTTGCAAATTAACTAAAACAAAAATAATAACGTTATCGAATTTTACTTTGTGTTAAAAATATTGCACAGAAATATTCCTAAAGTTCTTGCAAATTATCGAAAACAAAAACTAATAAAAGTTATCGAATTTTTATTTTTTGTGTTAACAATATTGCACAGAACTATTCCTAAAGTTCTTGCAAATTAACTAAAACAAATATAATAACGTTATCGAATTTTACTTTGTGTTAAAAATATTGCACAGAACTACTACTCCTAAAATTCTTGCAAATTATCTAAAACAAAAATACTAAAGTTATCGAATTTTACTTTGTGTTAAAAATATTGCACAGCAAACTATTCATAAAGTTCTTGCAAATTAACTAAAACAAAAATAATAACGTTATCGAATTTTACTTTGTGTTAAAAATATTGCACAGAACTATTCCTAAAGTTCTTGCAAATTATCGAAAACAAAAACTAATAAAAGTTATCCAATTTTTATTTTTTGTGTTAACAATATTGCACAGAACTATTCCTAAAGTTCTTGCAAATTAACTAAAACAAATATAATAACGTTATCGAATTTTACTTTGTGTTAAAAATATTGCACAGAACTACTACTCCTAAAATTCTTGCAAATTATCTAAAACAAAAATACTAAAGTTATCGAATTTTACTTTGTGTTAAAAATATTGCACAGCAAACTATTCATAAAGTTCTTGCAAATTAACTAAAACAAAAATAATAACGTTATCGAATTTTACTTTGTGTTAAAAATATTGCACAGAACTATTCCTAAAGTTCTTGCAAATTATCTAAAACAAAAATAATAACGTTATCGAATTTTTACTTTGTGTTAAAAATATTGCACAGCAAACTATTCATAAAGTTCTTGCAAATTAACTAAAACAAAAATAATAACGTTATCGAATTTTACTTTGTGTTAAAAATATTGCACAGAACTATTCCTAAAGTTCTTGCAAATTATCTAAAACAAAAATAATAATGTTATGGAATTTTTACTTTGTGTTAAAAATATTGCACAGAACTATTACTAAAGTTCTTGCAAATTATCTAAAACAAAAATAATAACGTTATCGAATTTTTACTTTGTGTTAAAAATATTGCACAGAACTACTATTCCTAAAGTTCTTGCAAATTATCTAAAACAAAAATACTAAAGTTATCAAATTTTACTTTGTGTTAAAAATATTGCACTGCAAACTATTCCTAAAGTTCTTGCAAATTATCGAAAACAAAAACTAATAAAAGTTATCGAATTTTTACTTTGTGTTAACAATATTGCACAGAACTATTCCTAAAGTTCTTGCAAATTAACTAAAACAAAAATAATAACGTTATAGATTTTTACTTTGTGTTAAAAATATTGCACAGAACTATTCCTAAAGTTCTTGCAAATTAACTAAAACAAAAATAATAACGTTATCGAATTTTACTTTGTGTTAAAAATATTGCACAGAACTATTCCTAAAGTTCTTGCAAATTATCGAAAACAAAAACTAATAAAAGTTATCGAATTTTTACTTTGTGTTAACAATATTGCACAGAACTATTCCTAAAGTTCTTGCAAATTATCTAAAACAAAAATACTAAAGTTATCGAATTTTACTTTGTGTTAAAAATATTGCACAGCAAACTATTCATAAAGTTCTTGCAAATTAACTACAACAAAAATAATAACGTTATCGAATTTTACTTTGTGTTAAAAATATTGCACAGAACTATTCCTAAAGTTCTTGCAAATTATCGAAAACAAAAACTAATAAAAGCTATCGAATTTTTACTTTGTGTTAACAATATTGTACAGAACTATTCCTAAAGTTCTTGCAAATTATCGAAAACAAAAACTAATAAAAGTTATCGAATTTTTACTTGGTGTTAACAATATTGCACAGAACTATTCCTAAAGTTCTTGCAAATTATCTAAAACAAAAATAATAACGTTATCTAATTTTTACTTTGTGTTAAAAATATTGCACAGAACTACTATTCCTAAAGTTCTTGCAAATTATCTAAAACAAAAATAATAACGTTATCGATTTTTTACTTTGTGTTAAAAATATTGCACTGCAAACTATTCATAAAGTTCTTGCAAATTAACTAAAACAAAAATAATAACGTTCTCGAATTTTACTTTGTGTTAAAAATATTGCACAGAACTATTCCTAAAGTTCTTGCAAATTATCTAAAACAAAAACTAATAAAAGTTATCGAATTTTAATTTTTTGTGTTAACAATATTCCACAGAACTATTCCTAAAGTTCTTGCAAATTAACAAAAACAAAAATAATCACGTTATCGAATTTTACTTTGTGTTAAAAATATTGCACAGAACTACTATTCCTAAAGTTCTTGCAAATTATCTAAAACAAAAATACTAAATTTATCGAATTTTACTTTGTGTTAAAAATATTGCACTGCAAACTATTCACAAAGTTCTTGCAAATTAACTAAAACAAAAATAATAACGCTATTGAATTTTACTCTGTGTTAAAGATATTGCACAGAACTACTATTCCTAAAGTTCTTCCAAATTATCTAAAACAAAAATAATAACGTTATCGAATTTTTACTTTGTGTTAAAAATATTGCACAGAACTACTATTCCTAAAGTTTTTGCAAATTATCTAAAACAAAAATAATAACGTTATCAAATTTTACTTTGTGTTAAAAATATTGCACAGCAAACTATTCATAAAGTTCTTGCAAATTAACTAAAACAAAAATAATAACGTTATCGAATTTTACTTTGTGTTAAAAATATTGCACAGAACTATTCCTAAAGTTCTTGCAAATTATCTAAAACAAAAATAATAATGTTATGGAATTTTTACTTTGTGTTAAAAATATTGCACAGAACTATTCCTAAAGTTCTTGCAAATTAACTAAAACAAAAATAATAACGTTATCGAATTTTACTTTGTGTTAAAAATATTGCACAGAACTATTCCTAAAGTTCTTGCAAATTATCTAAAACAAAAATAATAACGTTATCGAATTTTTACTTTGTGCTAAAAATATTGCACAGCAAACTATTCATAAAGTTCTTGCAAATTAACTAAAACAAAAATAATAACGTTATCGAATTTTTACTTTGTGTTAAAAATATTGCACAGAACTACTATTCCTAAAGTTCTTGCAAATTATCTAAAACAAAAATACTAAAGTTATCAAATTTTACTTTGTGTTAAAAATATTGCACTGCAAACTATTCCTAAAGTTCTTGCAAATTATCGAAAACAAAAACTAATAAAAGTTATCGAATTTTTACTTTGTGTTAACAATATTGCACAGAACTATTCCTAAAGTTCTTGCAAATTATCTAAAACAAAAATACTAAAGTTATCGAATTTTACTTTGTGTTAAAAATATTGCACAGCAAACTATTCATAAAGTTACTATTCCTAAAGTTCTTGCAAATTATCTAAAACAAAAATAATAACGTTATCGATTTTTTACTTTGTGTTAAAAATATTGCACTGCAAACTATTCATAAAGTTCTTGCAAATTAACTAAAACAAAAATAATAACGTTCTCGAATTTTACTTTGTGTTAAAAATATTGCACAGAACTATTCCTAAAGTTCTTGCAAATTATCTAAAACAAAAACTAATAAAAGTTATCGAATTTTAATTTTTTGTGTTAACAATATTCCACAGAACTATTCCTAAAGTTCTTGCAAATTAACAAAAACAAAAATAATCACGTTATCGAATTTTACTTTGTGTTAAAAATATTGCACAGAACTACTATTCCTAAAGTTCTTGCAAATTATCTAAAACAAAAATACTAAATTTATCGAATTTTACTTTGTGTTAAAAATATTGCACTGCAAACTATTCACAAAGTTCTTGCAAATTAACTAAAACAAAAATAATAACGCTATTGAATTTTACTCTGTGTTAAAGATATTGCACAGAACTACTATTCCTAAAGTTCTTCCAAATTATCTAAAACAAAAATAATAACGTTATCGAATTTTTACTTTGTGTTAAAAATATTGCACAGCAAACTATTCATAAAGTTCTTGCAAATTAGCTAAAACAAAAATAATAACGTTATCGAATTTTACTTTGTGTTAAAAAAATTGCACAGAACTATTCCTAAAGTTCTTGCAAATTATCGAAAACAAAAACTAATAAAAGTTATCGAATTTTTACTTTGTGTTAACAATATTGCACAGAACTATTCGTAAAGTTCTTGCAAATTAACTAAAACAAAAATTATAACGTTATCGAATTTTACTTTGTGTTAAAAAAATTGCACAGAACTATTCCTAAAGTTCTTGCAAATTATCGAAAACAAAAACTAATAAAAGTTATCGAATTTTTACTTTGTGTTAACAATATTGCACAGAGCTATTCCTAAAGTTCATGCAAATTAACTAAAACAAAAATAATAACGTTATCGATTTTTACTTTGTGTTAAAAATATTGCACAGAACTATTCCTAAAGTTCTTGCAAATTAACTAAAACAAAAATAATAACGTTATCGAATTTTACTTTGTGTTAAAAATATTGCACAGAACTATTCCTAAAGTTCTTGCAAATTATCGAAAACAAAAACTAATAAGAGTTATCGAATTTTTACTTTGTGTTAACAATATTGCACAGAACTATTCCTAAAGTTCTTGCAAATTATCTAAAACCAAAATACTAAAGTTATCGAATTTTACTTTGTGCTAAAAATATTGCACAGCAAACTATTCATAAAGTTCTTGCAAATTAACTAAAACAAAAATAATAACGTTATCGAATTTTACGTTGTGTTAAAAATATTGCACAGAACTATTCCTAAAGTTCTTGCAAATTATCTAAAACAAAAACTAATAAAAGCTATCGAATTTTTACTTTGTGTTAAGAATATTGCACAGAACTATTCCTAAAGTTCTTGCAAATTAACTAAATCAAAAATAATAACGTTATCGAATTTTACTTTGTGTTAAAAATATTGCACAGAACTATTCCTAAAGTTCTTGCAAATTATCGAAAACAAAAACTAATAAAAGCTATCGAATTTTTACTTTGTGTCAACAATATTGCACAGAACTATTCCTAAAGTTCTTGCAAATTAACTAAAACAAATATAATAACGTTATCGAATTTTGCTTTGTGTTAAAAATATTGCACAGAACTACTACTCCTAAAATTCTTGCAAATTATCTAAAACAAAAATACTAAAGTTATCGAATTTTACTTTGTGTTAAAAATATTGCACAGCAAACTATTCATAAAGTTCTTGCAAATTAACTAAAACAAAAATAATAACGTTATCGAATTTTACTTTGTGTTAAAAATATTGCACAGAACTATTCCTAAAGTTCTTGCAAATTATCTAAAACAAAAATAATAACGTTATCGAATTTTTACTTTGTGTTAAAAATATTGCACAGAACTACTATTCCTAAAGTTCTTGCAAATTATCTAAAACAAAAATACTAAAGCTATCGAATTTTACTTTGTGTTAAAAATATTGCACTGCAAACTATTCGTAAATGTTCTTGCAAATTAACTAAAACAAAAATAATAACGTTATCGAATTCTACTTTGTGTTAAAAATATTGCACAGAACTATTCCTAAAGTTCTTGCAAATTATCTAAAACAAAAATAATAACGTTATCGAATTTTTACTTTGTGTTAAAAATATTGCACAGCAAACTATTCATAAAGTTCTTGCAAATTAACTAAAACAAAAATGATAACGTTATCGAATTTTATTTTGTGTTAAAAATATTGCACAGAACTATTCCTAAAGTTCTTGCAAATTATCTAAAACAAAAATAATAACGTTATCGAATTTTTACTTTGTGTTAAAAATATTGCACGGCAAACTATTCATAAAGTTCTTGCAAATCAACTAAAACAAAAATGATAACGTTATCGAATTTTATTTTGTGTTAAAAATATTGCACAGAACTATTCCTAAAGTTCTTGCAAATTATCGAAAACAAAAACTAATAAAAGCTATCGAATTTTTACTTTGTGTTAACAATATTGCACAGAACTATTCCTAAAGTTCTTGCAAATTATCTAAAGCAAAAATAATAACGTTATCGAATTTTTACTTTGTGTTAAAAATATTGCACAGCAAACTATTCATAAAGTTCTTGCAAATTAACTAAAACAAAAATAATAACGTTATCGAATTTTACTTTGTGTTAAAAATATTGCACAGAAATATTCCTAAAGTTCTTGCAAATTATCTAAAATAAAAATAATAACGTTATCGAATTTTTAATTTGTGTTAAAAATATTGCACAGAACTACTACTCCTAAAATTCTTGCAAATTAACTAAAACAAAAATAATAACGTTATCGAATTTTACTTTGTGTTAAAAATATTGCACAGAACTATTCCTAAAGTTCTTGCAAATTATCTAAAACAAAAATAATAACGTTATGGAATTTTTACTTTGTGTTAAAAATATTGCACAGAACTATTACTAAAGTTCTTGCAAATTATCTAAAACAAAAATAATAACGTTATCGAATTTTTACTTTGTGTTTAAAATATTGCACAGAACTACTATTCCTAAAGTTCTTGCAAATTATCTAAAACAAAAATACTAAAGTTATCGAATTTTACTTTGTGTTAAAAATATTGCACTGCAAACTATTCGTAAAGTTCTTGCAAATTAACTAAAACAAAAATAATAACGTTATCGAATTCTACTTTGTGTTAAAAATATTGCACAGAACTATTCCTAAAGTTCTTGCAAATTATCTAAAACAAAAATAATAACGTTATCGAATTTTTACTTTGTGTTAAAAATATTGCACAGCAAGCTATTCATAAAGTTCTTGCAAATTAACTAAAACAAAAATAATAACGTTATCGAATTTTTACTTTGTGTTAAAAATATTGCACAGCAAACTATTCATAAAGTTCTTGCAAATTAACTAAAACAAAAATAATAACGTTATCGAATTTTACTTTGTGTTAAAAATATTGCACAGAACTATTCCTAAAGTTCTTGCAAATTATCTAAAACAAAAATAATAACGTTATCGAATTTTTACTTTGTGCTAAAAATATTGCACAGCAAACTATTCATAAAGTTCTTGCAAATTATCTAAAACAAAAATACTAAAGTTATCGAATTTTACTTTGTGTTAAAAATATTGCACTGCAAACTATTCGTAAAGTTCTGGCAAATTAACTAAAACAAAAATAATAACGTTATCGAATTCTACTTTGTGTTAAAAATATTGCACATAACTATTCCTAAAGTTCTTGCAAATTATCTAAAACAAAAATAATAACGTTATCGAATTTTTACTTTGTGTTAAAAATATTGCACAGCAAACTATTCATAAAGTTCTTGCAAATTAACTAAAACAAAAATAATAACGTTATCGAATTTTACTTTGTGTTAAAAATATTACACAGAACTATTCATAAAGTTCTTGCAAATTATCGAAAACAAAAATATTAACGTTATCGAATTTTTACTTTGTGTTAAAAATATTGCACAGAACTACTATTCCTAAAGTTCTTGCAAATTATCTAAAACAAAAATACTAAAGTTATCGAATTTTACTTTGTGTTAAAAATGTTGCACAGAACTATTACTAAAGTTCTTGCAAATTATCTAAAACAAAAATAATAACGTTATCGAATTTTTACTTTGTGTTAAAAATATTGCACAGAACTACTATTCCTAAAGTTCTTGCAAATTATCTAAAACAAAAATACTAAAGTTATCGAAATTTACTTTGTGTTAAAAATATTGCACAGAAATATTCCTAAAGTTCTTGCAAATTATCTAAAATAAAAATAATAACGTTATCGAATTTTTAATTTGTGTTAAAAATATTGCACAGAACTACTACTCCTAAAATTCTTGCAAATTAACTAAAACAAAAATAATAACGTTATCGAATTTTTAATTTGTGTTAAAAATATTGCACAGAACTACTACTCCTAAAATTCTTGCAAATTAACTAAAACAAAAATAATAACGTTATCGAATTCTACTTTGTGTTAAAAATATTGCACATAACTATTCCTAAAGTTCTTGCAAATTATCTAAAACAAAAATAATAACGTTATCGAATTTTTACTTTGTGTTAAAAATATTGCACAGCAAACTATTCATAAAGTTCTTGCAAATTAACTAAAACAAAAATAATAACGTTATCGAATTTTACTTTGTGTTAAAAATATTGCACAGAACTATTCCTAAAGTTCTTGCAAATTATCTAAAACAAAAATAATAACGTTATGGAATTTTTACTTTGTGTTAAAAATATTGCACAGAACTATTACTAAAGTTCTTGCAAATTATCTAAAACAAAAATAATAACGTTATCGAATTTTTACTTTGTGTTAAAAATATTGCACAGAACTACTATTCCTAAAGTTCTTGCAAATTATCTAAAACAAAAATACTAAAGTTATCGAAATTTACTTTGTGTTAAAAATATTGCACTGCAAACTATTCGTAAAGTTCTTGCAAATTAACTAAAACAAAAATAATAACGTTATCGAATTCTACTTTGTGTTAAAAATATTGCACAGAACTATTCCTAAAGTTCTTGCAAATTATCTAAAACAAAAATAATAACGTTATCGAATTTTTACTTTGTGTTAAAAATATTGCACAGCAAACTTTTCATAAAGTTCTTGCAAATTAACTAAAACAAAAATAATAACGTTATCGAATTTTTACTTTGTGTTAAAAATATTGCACAGCAAACTATTCATAAAGTTCTTGCAAATTAACTAAAACAAAAATAATAACGTTATCGAATTTTACTTTGTGTTAAAAATATTGCACAGAACTATTCCTAAAGTTCTTGCAAATTATCTAAAACAAAAATAATAACGTTATCGAATTTTTACTTTGTGTTAAAAATATTGCACAGCAAACTATTCATAAAGTTCTTGCAAATTAACTAAAACAAAAATAATAACGTTATCGAATTTTTACTTTGTGTTAAAAATATTGCACTGCAAACTATTCGTAAAGTTCTTGCAAATTAACTAAAACAAAAATAATAACGTTATCGAATTTTACTTTGTGTTAAAAATATTGCACAGAAATATTCCTAAAGTTCTTGCAAATTATCTAAAACAAAAATAATAACGTTATCGAATTTTTAATTTGTGTTAAAAATATTGCACAGAACTACTACTCCTAAAATTCTTGCAAATTATCTAAAACAAAAATACTAAAGTTATCGAATTTTACTTTGTGTTAAAAATATTGCACAGCAAACTATTCATAAAGTTCTTGCAAATTAACTAAAACAAAAATAATAACGTTATCGAATTTTACTTTGTGTTAAACATATTGCACAGAACTATTCCTAAAGTTCTTGCAAATTATCTAAAACAAAAATAATAACGTTATGGAATTTTTACTTTGTGTTAAAAATATTGCACAGAACTATTCCTAAAGTTCTTGCAAATTATCTAAAACAAAAATAATAACGTTATCGAATTTTTAATTTGTGTTAAAAATATTGCACAGAACTACTACTCCTAAAATTCTTGCAAATTATCTAAAACAAAAATACTAAAGTTATCGAATTTTACTTTGTGTTAAAAATATTGCACAGCAAACTATTCATAAAGTTCTTGCAAATTAACTAAAACAAAAATAATAACGTTATCGAATTTTTACTTTGTGTTAAAAATATTGCACAGCAAACTATTCATAAAGTTCTTGCAAATTAACTAAAACAAAAATAATAACGTTATCGAATTTTACTTTGTGTTAAAAATATTGCACAGAAATATTCCTAAAGTTCTTGCAAATTATCTAAAACAAAAATAATAACGTTATCGATTTTTTAATTTGTGTTAAAAATATTGCACAGAACTACTACTCCTAAAATTCTTGCAAATTATCTAAAACAAAAATACTAAAGTTATCGAATTTTATTTTGTGTTAAAAATATTGCACAGCAAACTATTCATAAAGTTCTTGCAACTTAACTAAAACAAAAATAATAACGTTATCGAATTTTACTTTGTGTTAAACATATTGCACAGAACTATTCCTAAAGTTCTTGCAAATTATCTAAAACAAAAATAATAACGTTATCGAATTTTTACTTTGTGTTAAAAATATTGCACAGAACTACTATTCCTAAAGTTCTTGCAAATTATCTAAAACAAAAATACTAAAGTTATCGAATTTTACTTTGTGTTAAAAATATTGCACTGCAAACTATTCGTAAAGTTCTTGCAAATTAACTAAAACAAATATAATAACGTTATCGAATTTTTACTTTGTGTTAAAAATATTGCACAGCAAACTATTCATAAAGTTCTTGCAAATTAACTAAAACAAAAATAATAACGTTATCGAATTCTACTTTGTGTTAAAAATATTGCACAGAACTATTCCTAAAGTTCTTGCAAATTATCTAAAACAAAAATAATAACGTTATCGAATTTTTACTTTGTGTTAAAAATATTGCACAGCAAACTATTCATAAAGTTCTTGCAAATTAACTAAAACAAAAATAATAACGTTATCGAATTTTTACTTTGTGTTAAAAATATTGCACAGCAAACTATTCATAAAGTTCTTGCAAATTAACTAAAACAAAAACTAATAAAAGTTATGGAATTTTTACTTTGTGTTAACAATATTGCACAGAACTATTCCTAAAGTTCTTGCAAATTATCTAAAACAAAAATAATAACGTTATCGAATTTTTACTTTGTGTTAAAAATATTGCACAGAACTACTATTCCTAAAGTTCTTGCAAATTAACTAAAACAAAAATAATAACGTTATCGAATTTTTACTTTGTGTTAAAAATATTGCACAGCAAACTATTCATAAAGTTCTTGCAAATTAACTAAAACAAAAATAAAAACGCTATCGAATTTTTACTTTGTGTTAAAAATATTGCACAGCAAACTATTCATAAAGTTCTTGCAAATTAACTAAAACAAAAATAATAACGTTATCGAATTCTACTTTGTGTTAAAAATATTGCACAGAACTATTCCTAAAGTTCTTGCAAATTATCTAAAACAAAAATAATAACGTTATCGAATTTTTACTTTGTGTTAAAAATATTGCACAGCAAACTTTTCATAAAGTTCTTGCAAATTAACTAAAACAAAAATAATAACGTTATCGAATTTTTACTTTGTGTTAAAAATATTGCACAGCAAACTATTCATAAAGTTCTTGCAAATTAACTAAAACAAAAATAATAACGTTATCGAATTTTACTTTGTGTTAAAAATATTGCACAGAACTATTCCTAAAGTTCTTGCAAATTATCTAAAACAAAAATAATAACGTTATCGAATTTTTACTTTGTGTTAAAAATATTGCACAGCAAACTATTCATAAAGTTCTTGCAAATTAACTAAAACAAAAATAATAACGTTATCGAATTTTTACTTTGTGTTAAAAATATTGCACAGCAAACTATTCATAAAGTTCTTGCAAATTAACTAAAACAAAAATAATAACGTTATCGAATTTTACTTTGTGTTAAAAATATTGCACAGAAATATTCCTAAAGTTCTTGCAAATTATCTAAAACAAAAATAATAACGTTATCGAATTTTTAATTTGTGTTAAAAATATTGCACAGAACTACTACTCCTAAAATTCTTGCAAATTATCTAAAACAAAAATACTAAAGTTATCGAATTTTACTTTGTGTTAAAAATATTGCACAGCAAACTATTCATAAAGTTCTTGCAAATTAACTAAAACAAAAATAATAACGTTATCGAATTTTACTTTGTGTTAAACATATTGCACAGAACTATTCCTAAAGTTCTTGCAAATTATCTAAAACAAAAATAATAACGTTATGGAATTTTTACTTTGTGTTAAAAATATTGCACAGAACTATTCCTAAAGTTCTTGCAAATTATCTAAAACAAAAATAATAACGTTATCGAATTTTTAATTTGTGTTAAAAATATTGCACAGAACTACTACTCCTAAAATTCTTGCAAATTATCTAAAACAAAAATACTAAAGTTATCGAATTTTACTTTGTGTTAAAAATATTGCACAGCAAACTATTCATAAAGTTCTTGCAAATTAACTAAAACAAAAATAATAACGTTATCGAATTTTTACTTTGTGTTAAAAATATTGCACAGCAAACTATTCATAAAGTTCTTGCAAATTAACTAAAACAAAAATAATAACGTTATCGAATTTTACTTTGTGTTAAAAATATTGCACAGAAATATTCCTAAAGTTCTTGCAAATTATCTAAAACAAAAATAATAACGTTATCGAATTTTTAATTTGTGTTAAAAATATTGCACAGAACTACTACTCCTAAAATTCTTGCAAATTATCTAAAACAAAAATACTAAAGTTATCGAATTTTACTTTGTGTTAAAAATATTGCACAGCAAACTATTCATAAAGTTCTTGCAACTTAACTAAAACAAAAATAATAACGTTATCGAATTTTACTTTGTGTTAAACATATTGCACAGAACTACTATTCCTAAAGTTCTTGCAAATTATCTAAAACAAAAATACTAAAGCTTTCGAATTTTACTTTGTGTTAAAAATATTGCACTGCAAACTATTCGTAAAGTTCTTGCAAATTAACTAAAACAAATATAATAACGTTATCGAATTTTTACTTTGTGTTAAAAATATTGCACAGCAAACTATTCATAAAGTTCTTGCAAATTAACTAAAACAAAAATAATAACGTTATCGAATTCTACTTTGTGTTAAAAATATTGCACAGGACTATTCCTAAAGTTCTTGCAAATTATCTAAAACGAAAATACTAAAGTTATCGAATTTTACTTTGTGTTAAAAATATTGCACTGCAAACTATTCATAAAGTTCTTGCAAATTAACTAAAACAAAAATAATAACGTTATCGAATTTTGCTTTGTGTTAAAAATATTGCACAGAACTATTCCTAAAGTTCTTCCAAATTATCGAAAACAAAAACTAATAAAAGTTATCGAATTTTTATTTTTTGTGTTAACAATATTGCACAGAACTATTCCTAAAGTTCTTGCAAATTAACTAAAACAAAAATAATAACGCTATCGAATTTTACTCTGTGTTAAAAATATTGCACAGAACTACTATTCCTAAAGTTCTTGCAAATTATCTAAAACAAAAATACTAAAGTTATCGAATTTTACTTTGTGTTAAAAATATTGCACAGCAAACTATTCATAAAGTTCTTGCAAATTAACTAAACAAAAATAATAACGTTATCGAATTTTACTTTGTGTTAAAAATATTGCATAGAACTGTTCCTAAAGTCCTTGTAAATTATCGAAAACAAAAACTGATAAAAGTTATCGAATTTTTACTTTGTGTTAACAATATTGCACAGAACTATTCCTAAAGTTCTTGCAAATTATCTAAAACAAAAATAATAACGTTATCGAATTTAACTTTGTGTTAAAAATATTGCACAGAACTATTCCTAAAGTTCTTCCAAATTATCGAAAACAAAAACTAATAAAAGTTATCGAATTTTTATTTTTTGTGTTAACAATATTGCACAGAACTATTCCTAAAGTTCTTGCAAATTAACTAAAACAAAAATAATAACGCTATCGAATTTTTACTTTGTGTTAAAAATATTGCACAGCAAACTATTCATAAAGTTCTTGCAAATTAACTAAAACAAAAATAATAACGTTATCGAATTCTACTTTGTGTTAAAAATATTGCACAGAACTATTCCTAAAGTTCTTGCAAATTATCTAAAACAAAAATAATAACGTTATCGAATTTTTACTTTGTGTTAAAAATATTGCACAGCAAACTATTCATAAAGTTCTTGCAAATTAACTAAAACAAAAATAATAACGTTATCGAATTTTTACTTTGTGTTAAAAATATTGCACAGCAAACTATTCATAAAGTTCTTGCAAATTAACTAAAACAAAAACTAATAAAAGTTATGGAATTTTTACTTTGTGTTAACAATATTGCACAGAACTATTCCTAAAGTTCTTGCAAATTATCTAAAACAAAAATAATAACGTTATCGAATTTTTACTTTGTGTTAAAAATATTGCACAGAACTACTATTCCTAAAGTTCTTGCAAATTAACTAAAACAAAAATAATAACGTTATCGAATTTTTACTTTGTGTTAAAAATATTGCACAGCAAACTATACATAAAGTTCTTGCAAATTAACTAAAACAAAAATAATAACGTTATCGAATTCTACTTTGTGTTAAAAATATTGCACAGAACTATTCCTAAAGTTCTTGCAAATTATCTAAAACAAAAATAATAACGTTATCGAATTTTTACTTTGTGTTAAAAATATTGCACAGCAAACTATTCGTAAAGTTCTTGCAAATTAACTAAAACAAAAATAATAACGTTATCGAATTTTTACTTTGTGTTAAAAATATTGCACAGAACTATTACTAAAGTTCTTGCAAATTAACTAAAACAAAAATAATAACGTTATCGAATTTTACTTTGTGTTAAAAATATTGCACAGAACTATTCCTAAAGTTCTTGCAAATTATCTAAAACAAAAATAATAACGTTATCGAATTTTTACTTTGTGTTAAAAATATTGCACAGCAAACTATTCATAAAGTTCTTGCAAATTATCTAAAACAAAAATACTAAAGTTATCGAATTTTACTTTGTGTTAAAAATATTGCACTGCAAACTATTCGTAAAGTTCTGGCAAATTAACTAAAACAAAAATAATAACGTTATCGAATTCTACTTTGTGTTAAAAATATTGCACATAACTATTCCTAAAGTTCTTGCAAATTATCTAAAACAAAAATAATAACGGTATCGAATTTTTACTTTGTGTTAAAAATATTGCACAGCAAACTATTCATAAAGTTCTAGCAAATTAACTAAAACAAAAATAATAACGTTATCGAATTTTACTTTGTGTTAAAAATATTACACAGAACTATTCCTAAAGTTCTTGCAAATTATCGAAAACAAAAATATTAACGTTATCGAATTTTTACTTTGTGTTAAAAATATTGCACAGAACTACTATTCCTAAAGTTCTTGCAAATTATCTAAAACAAAAATACTAAAGTTATCGAATTTTACTTTGTGTTAAAAATGTTGCACTGCAAACTATTCGTAAAGTTCTTGCAAATTAACTAAAACAAAAATAATAACGTTATCGAATTCTACTTTGTGTTAAAAATATTGCACAGAACTATTCCTAAAGTTCTTGCAAATTATCTAAAACAAAAATAATAACGTTATCGAATTTTAACTTTGTGTTAAAAATATTGCACAGCAAACTTTTCATAAAGTTCTTGCAAATTAACTAAAACCAAAATAATAACGTTATCGAATTTTTACTTTGTGTTAAAAATATTGCACAGCAAACTATTCATAAAGTTCTTGCAAATTAACTAAAACAAAAATAATAACGTTATCGAATTTTACTTTGTGTTAAAAATATTGCACAGAACTATTCCTAAAGTTCTTGCAAATTATCTAAAACAAAAATAATAACGTTATCGAATTTTTACTTTGTGTTAAAAATATTGCACAGCAAACTATTCATAAAGTTCTTGCAAATTAACTAAAACAAAAATAATAACGTTATCGAATTTTTACTTTGTGTTAAAAATATTGCACAGCAAACTATTCATAAAGTTCTTGCAAATTAACTAAAACAAAAATAATAACGTTATCGAATTTTACTTTGTGTTAAAAATATTGCACAGAAATATTCCTAAAGTTCTTGCAAATTATCTAAAACAAAAATAATAACGTTATCGAATTTTTACTTTGTGTTAAAAATATTGCACAGAACTACTACTCCTAAAATTCTTGCAAATTATCTAAAACAAAAATACTAAAGTTATCGAATTTTACTTTGTGTTAAAAATATTGCACAGCAAACTATTCATAAAGTTCTTGCAAATTAACTAAAACAAAAATAATAACGTTATCGAATTTTACTTTGTGTTAAACATATTGCACAGAACTATTCCTAAAGTTCTTGCAAATTATCTAAAACAAAAATAATAACGTTATGGAATTTTTACTTTGTGTTGAAAATATTGCACAGAACTATTCCTAAAGTTCTTGCAAATTATCTAAAACAAAAATAATAACGTTATCGAATTTTTAATTTGTGTTAAAAATATTGCACAGAACTACTACTCCTAAAATTCTTGCAAATTATCTAAAACAAAAATACTAAAGTTATCGAATTTTACTTTGTGCTAAAAATATTGCACAGCAAACTATTCATAAAGTTCTTGCAAATTAACTAAAACAAAAATAATAACGTTATCGAATTTTACTTTGTGTTAAAAATATTACACAGAACTATTCCTAAAGTTCTTGCAAATTATCGAAAACAAAAATATTAACGTTATCGAATTTTTACTTTGTGTTAAAAATATTGCACAGAACTACTATTCCTAAAGTTCTTGCAAATTATCTAAAACAAAAATACTAAAGTTATCGAATTTTACTTTGTGTTAAAAATGTTGCACAGCAAACTATTCATAAAGTTCTTGCAAATTAACTAAAACAAAAATAATAACGTTATCGAATTTTACTTTGTGTTAAAAATATTGTACAGAACTATTCCTAAAGTTCTTGCAAATTATCTAAAACAAAAATAATAACGTTATGGAATTTTTACTTTGTGTTAAAAATATTGCACAGAACTATTACTAAAGTTCTTGCAAATTATCTAAAACAAAAATAATAACGTTATCGAATTTTTACTTTGTGTTAAAAATATTGCACAGAACTACTATTCCTAAAGTTCTTGCAAATTATCTAAAACAAAAATACTAAAGTTATCGAAATTTACTTTGTGTTAAAAATATTGCACTGCAAACTATTCGTAAAGTTCTTGCAAATTAACTAAAACAAAAATAATAACGTTATTGAATTCTACTTTGTGTTAAAAATATTGCACAGAACTATTCCTAAAGTTCTTGCAAATTATCTAAAACAAAAATAATAACGTTATCGAATTTTTACTTTGTGTTAAAAATATTGCACAGCAAACTTTTCATAAAGTTCTTGCAAATTAACTAAAACCAAAATAATAACGTTATCGAATTTTTACTTTGTGTTAAAAATATTGCACAGCAAACTATTCGTAAAGTTCTTGCAAATTAACTAAAACAAAAATAATAACGTTATCGAATTTTACTTTGTGTTAAAAATATTGCACAGAACTATTCCTAAAGTTCTTGCAAATTATCTAAAACAAAAATAATAACGGTATCGAATTTTTACTTTGTGTTAAAAATATTGCACAGCAAACTATTCATAAAGTTCTTGCAAATTAACTAAAACAAAAATAATAACGTTATCGAATTTTACTTTGTGTTAAAAATATTACACAGAACTATTCCTAAAGTTCTTGCAAATTATCGAAAACAAAAATATTAACGTTATCGAATTTTTACTTTGTGTTAAAAATATTGCACAGAACTACTATTCCTAAAGTTCTTGCAAATTATCTAAAACAAAAATACTAAAGTTATCGAATTTTACTTTGTGTTAAAAATGTTGCACAGCAAACTATTCATAAAGTTCTTGCAAATTAACTAAAACAAAAATAATAACGTTATCGAATTTTACTTTGTGTTAAAAATATTGCACAGAACTATTCCTAAAGTTCTTGCAAATTATCTAAAACAAAAATAATAACGTTATGGAATTTTTACTTTGTGTTAAAAATATTGCACAGAACTATTACTAAAGTTCTTGCAAATTATCTAAAACAAAAATAATAACGTTATCGAATTTTTACTTTGTGTTAAAAATATTGCACAGAACTACTATTCCTAAAGTTCTTGCAAATTATCTAAAACAAAAATACTAAAGTTATCGAAATTTACTTTGTGTTAAAAATATTGCACTGCAAACTATTCGTAAAGTTCTTGCAAATTAACTAAAACAAAAATAATAACGTTATCGAATTCTACTTTGTGTTAAAAATATTGCACAGAACTATTCCTAAAGTTCTTGCAAATTATCTAAAACAAAAATAATAACGTTATCGAATTTTTACTTTGTGTTAAAAATATTGCACAGCAAACTTTTCATAAAGTTCTTGCAAATTAACTAAAACCAAAATAATAACGTTATCGAATTTTTACTTTGTGTTAAAAATATTGCACAGCAAACTATTCATAAAGTTCTTGCAAATTAACTAAAACAAAAATAATAACGTTATCGAATTTTACTTTGTGTTAAAAATATTGCACAGAACTATTCCTAAAGTTCTTGCAAATTATCTAAAACAAAAATAATAACGTTATCGAATTTTTACTTTGTGTTAAAAATATTGCACAGCAAACTATTCATAAAGTTCTTGCAAATTAACTAAAACAAAAATAATAACGTTATCGAATTTTTACTTTGTGTTAAAAATATTGCACAGCAAACTATTCATAAAGTTCTTGCAAATTAACTAAAACAAAAATAATAACGTTATCGAATTTTACTTTGTGTTAAAAATATTGCACAGAAATATTCCTAAAGTTCTTGCAAATTATCTAAAACAAAAATAATAACGTTATCGAATTTTTAATTTGTGTTAAAAATATTGCACAGAACTACTACTCCTAAAATTCTTGCAAATTATCTAAAACAAAAATACTAAAGTTATCGAATTTTACTTTGTGTTAAAAATATTGCACAGCAAACTATTCATAAAGTTCTTGCAAATTAACTAAAACAAAAATAATAACGTTATCGAATTTTACTTTGTGTTAAACATATTGCACAGAACTATTCCTAAAGTTCTTGCAAATTATCTAAAACAAAAATAATAACGTTATGGAATTTTTACTTTGTGTTAAAAATATTGCACAGAACTATTCCTAAAGTTCTTGCAAATTATCTAAAACAAAAATAATAACGTTATCGAATTTTTAATTTGTGTTAAAAATATTGCACAGAACTACTACTCCTAAAATTCTTGCAAATTATCTAAAACAAAAATACTAAAGTTATCGAATTTTACTTTGTGTTAAAAATATTGCACAGCAAACTATTCATAAAGTTCTTGCAAATTAACTAAAACAAAAATAATAACGTTATCGAATTTTTACTTTGTGTTAAAAATATTGCACAGCAAACTATTCATAAAGTTCTTGCAAATTAACTAAAACAAAAATAATAACGTTATCGAATTTTTACTTTGTGTTAAAAATATTGCACAGCAAACTATTCATAAAGTTCTTGCAAATTTACTAAAACAAAAATAATAACGTTATCGAATTCTACTTTGTGTTAAAAATATTGCACAGAACTATTCCTAAAGTTCTTGCAAATTATCTAAAACAAAAATAATAACGTTATCGAATTTTTACGTTGTGTTAAAAATATTGCACAGCAAACTTTTCATAAAGTTCTTGCAAATTAACTAAAACAAAAATAATAACGTTATCGAATTTTTACTTTGTGTTAAAAATATTGCACAGCAAACTATTCATAAAGTTCTTGCAAATTAACTAAAACAAAAATAATAACGTTATCGAATTTTACTTTGTGTTAAAAATATTGCACAGAACTATTCCTAAAGTTCTTGCAAATTATCTAAAACAAAAATAATAACGTTATCGAATTTTTACTTTGTGTTAAAAATATTGCACAGCAAACTATTCATAAAGTTCTTGCAAATTAACTAAAACAAAAATAATAACGTTATCGAATTTTTACTTTGTGTTAAAAATATTGCACAGCAAACTATTCATAAAGTTCTTGCAAATTAACTAAAACAAAAATAATAACGTTATCGAATTTTACTTTGTGTTAAAAATATTGCACAGAAATATTCCTAAAGTTCTTGCAAATTATCTAAAACAAAAATAATAACGTTATCGAATTTTTAATTTGTGTTAAAAATATTGCACAGAACTACTACTCCTAAAATTCTTGCAAATTATCTAAAACAAAAATACTAAAGTTATCGAATTTTACTTTGTGTTAAAAATATTGCACAGCAAACTATTCATAAAGTTCTTGCAAATTAACTAAAACAAAAATAATAACGTTATCGAATTTTACTTTGTGTTAAACATATTGCACAGAACTATTCCTAAAGTTCTTGCAAATTATCTAAAACAAAAATAATAACGTTATGGAATTTTTACTTTGTGTTAAAAATATTGCACAGAACTATTCCTAAAGTTCTTGCAAATTATCTAAAACAAAAATAATAACGTTATCGAATTTTTAATTTGTGTTAAAAATATTGCACAGAACTACTACTCCTAAAATTCTTGCAAATTATCTAAAACAAAAATACTAAAGTTATCGAATTTTGCTTTGTGTTAAAAATATTGCACAGCAAACTATTCATAAAGTTCTTGCAAATTAACTAAAACAAAAATAATAACGTTATCGAATTTTTACTTTGTGTTAAAAATATTGCACAGCAAACTATTCATAAAGTTCTTGCAAATTAACTAAAACAAAAATAATAACGTTATCGAATTTTACTTTGTGTTAAAAATATTGCACAGAAATATTCCTAAAGTTCTTGCAAATTATCTAAAACAAAAATAATAACGTTATCGAATTTTTAATTTGTGTTAAAAATATTGCACAGAACTACTACTCCTAAAATTCTTGCAAATTATCTAAAACAAAAATACTAAAGTTATCGAATTTTACTTTGTGTTAAAAATATTGCACAGCAAACTATTCATAAAGTTCTTGCAACTTAACTAAAACAAAAATAATAACGTTATCGAATTTTACTTTGTGTTAAACATATTGCACAGAACTATTCCTAAAGTTCTTGCAAATTATCTAAAACAAAAATAATAACGTTATCGAATTTTTACTTTGTGTTAAAAATATTGCACAGAACTACTATTCCTAAAGTTCTTGCAAATTATCTAAAACAAAAATACTAAAGTTATCGAATTTTACTTTGTGTTAAAAATATTGCACAGCAAACTATTCATAAAGTTCTTGCAAATTAACTAAAACAAAAATAATAACGTTATCGAATTTTTACTTTGTGTTAAAAATATTGCACAGCAAACTATTCATAAAGTTCTTGCAAATTAACTAAAACAAAAACTAATAAAAGTTATGGAATTTTTACTTTGTGTTAACAATATTGCACAGAACTATTCCTAAAGTTCTTGCAAATTATCTAAAACAAAAATAATAACGTTATCGAATTTTTACTTTGTGTTAAAAATATTGCACAGAACTACTATTCCTAAAGTTCTTGCAAATTATCTAAAACGAAAATAATAACGTTATCGAATTTTGCTTTGTGTTAAAAATATTGCACAGAACTATTCCTAAAGTTCTTCCAAATTATCGAAAACAAAAACTAATAAAAGTTATCGAATTTTTATTTTTTGTGTTAACAATATTGCACAGAACTATTCCTAAAGTTCTTGCAAATTAACTAAAACAAAAATAATAACGCTATCGAATTTTACTCTGTGTTAAAAATATTGCACAGAACTACTATTCCTAAAGTTCTTGCAAATTATTTAAAACAAAAATACTAAAGTTATCGAATTTTACTTTGTGTTAAAAATATTGCACAGCAAACTATTCATAAAGTTCTTGCAAATTAACTAAACAAAAATAATAACGTTATCGAATTTTACTTTGTGTTAAAAATATTGCATAGAACTGTTCCTAAAGTCCTTGTAAATTATCGAAAACAAAAACTAATAAAAGTTATCGAATTTTTACTTTGTGTTAACAATATTGCACAGAACTATTCCTAAAGTCCTTGCAAATTATCTAAAACAAAAATAATAACGTTATCGAATTTTACTTTGTGTTAAAAATATTGCACAGAACTATTCCTAAAGTTCTTCCAAATTATCGAAAACAAAAACTAATAAAAGTTATCGAATTTTTATTTTTTGTGTTAACAATATTGCACAGAACTATTCCTAAAGTTCTTGCAAATTAACTAAAACAAAAATGATAACGCTATCGAATTTTTACTTTGTGTTAAAAATATTGCACAGCAAACTATTCATAAAGTTCTTGCAAACTAACTAAAACAAAAATAATAACGTTATCGAATTCTACTTTGTGTTAAAAATATTGCACAGAACTATTCCTAAAGTTCTTGCAAATTATCTAAAACAAAAATAATAACGTTATCGAATTTTTACTTTGTGTTAAAAATATTGCACAGCAAACTATTCATAAAGTTCTTGCAAATTAACTAAAACAAAAATAATAACGTTATCGAATTTTTACTTTGTGTTAAAAATATTGCACAGCAAACTATTCATAAAGTTCTTGCAAATTAACTAAAACAAAAACTAATAAAAGTTATGGAATTTTTACTTTGTGTTAACAATATTGCACAGAACTATTCCTAAAGTTCTTGCAAATTATCTAAAACAAAAATAATAACGTTATCGAATTTTTACTTTGTGTTAAAAATATTGCACAGAACTACTATTCCTAAAGTTCTTGCAAATTAACTAAAACAAAAATAATAACGTTATCGAATTTTTACTTTGTGTTAAAAATATTGCACAGCAAACTATTCATAAAGTTCTTGCAAATTAACTAAAACAAAAATAATAACGTTATCGAATTCTACTTTGTGTTAAAAATATTGCACAGAACTATTCCTAAAGTTCTTGCAAATTATCTAAAACAAAAATAATAACGTTATCGAATTTTTACTTTGTGTTAAAAATATTGCACAGCAAACTATTCATAAAGTTCTTGCAAATTAACTAAAACAAAAATAATAACGTTATCGAATTTTTACTTTGTGTTAAAAATATTGCACAGAACTATTACTAAAGTTCTTGCAAATTATCTAAAACAAAAATAATAACGTTATCGAATTTTTACTTTGTGTTAAAAATATTGCACAGAACTACTATTCCTAAAGTTCTTGCAAATTATCTAAAACAAAAATACTAAAGTTATCGAATTTTACTTTGTGTTAAAAATATTGCACTGCAAACTATTCGTAAAGTTCTTGCAAATTAACTAAAACAAAAATAATAACGTTATCGAATTTTTACTTTGTGTTAAAAATATTGCACAGCAAACTATTCATAAAGTTCTTGCAAATTAACTAAAACAAAAATAATAACGTTATCGAATTCTACTTTGTGTTAAAAATATTGCACAGAACTATTCCTAAAGTTCTTGCAAATTATCTAAAACAAAAATAATAACGTTATCGAATTTTACTTTGTGTTAAAAATATTGCACAGAACTATTCCTAAAGTTCTTGCAAATTAACTAATACAAAAATAATAACGTTATCGAATTTTACTCTGTGTTAAAATATTGCACAGAACTACTATTCCTAAAGTTCTTGCAAATTAACTAAAACAAAAATAATAACGTTATCGAATTTTACTTTGTGCTAAAACTATTGCACAGAACTATTCCTAAAGTTCTTGCAAATTATCGAAAACAAAAACTAATAAAAGTTATCGAATTTTTATTTTGTGTTAACAATATTGCACAGAATTATTCCTAAAGTTCTTGCAAATTATCTAAAACAAAAATAATAACGTTATCGAATTTTTACTTAGTGTTAAAAATATTTCACAGCAAACTATTCATAAAGTTCTTGCAAATTAACTAAAACAAAAATAATAACGTTATCGAATTTTACTTTGTGTTAAAAATATTGCACAGAACTATTCCTAAAGTTCTTGCAAATTATCGAAAACAAAAACTAATAAAAGTTATCGGATTTTTACTTTGTGTTAAAAATATTGCACAGAACCAATATTCCTAAAGTTCTTGCAAATTATCTAAAACAAAAAAACTAAAGTTATCGAATTTTACTTTGTGTTAAAAATATTTCACAGCAAACTATTCATAAAGTTCTTGCAAATTAACTAAAACAAAAATAATAACGTTATCGAATTTTACTTTGTGTTAAAAATATTGCACAGAACTATTCCTAAAGTTTTTGCAAATTATCTAAAACAAAAATAATAACGTTATCGAATTTTTACTTTGTGTTAAAAATATTGCACAGAACTACTATTCCTAAAGTTCTTGCAAACTATCTAAAACAAAAATACTAAAGTTATCGAATTTTACTTTGTGTTAAAAATATTTCACAGCAAACTATTCATAAAGTTCTTGCAAATTAACTAAAACAAAAATAATAACGTTATCGAATTTTACTTTGTATTAAAAATATTGCACAGAACTATTCCTAAAGTTCTTGCAAATTATCGAAAACAAAAACTAATAAAAGTTATCGAATTTTTACTTTGTGTTAAAAATATTGCACAGGACCAATATTCCCAAAGTTCTTGGAAATTATCTAAAACAAAAATACTAAAGTTATCGAATTTTACTTTGTGTGAAAAATATTTCACAGCAAACTATTCATAAAGTTCTTGCAAATTAACTAAAACAAAAATAATAACGTTATCGAATTTTACTTTGTGTTAAAAATATTGCACAGAACTATTCCTAAAGTTCTTGCAAATTATCTAAAACAAAAATAATAACGTTATCGAATTTTTACTTTGTGTTAAAAATATTGCACAGAACTACTATTCCTAAAGTTCTTGCAAATTATCTAAAACAAAAATACTAAAGTTATCGAATTTTACTTTGTGTTAAAAATATTGCACAGCAAACTATTCATAAAGTTCTTGCAAATTAACTAAAACAAAAATAATAACGTTATCGAATTTTACTTTGTGTTAAAAATATTGCACAGAACTATTCCTAAAGTTCTTGCAAATTATCGAAAACAAAAACTAATAAAAGTTATCGAATTTTTATTTTTTGTGTTAACAATATTGCACAGAACTATTCCAAAAGTTCTTGCAAATTAACTAAAACAAAAATAATAACGCTATCGAATTTTACTCTGTGTTAAAAATATTGCACAGAACTACTATTCCTAAAGTTCTTGCAAATTATCTAAAACAAAAATACTAAAGTTATCGAATTTTACTTTGTGTTAAAAATATTGCACAGCAAACTATTCATAAAGTTCTTGCAAATTAACTAAACAAAAATAATAACGTTATCGAATTTTACTTTGCGTTAAAAATATTGCATAGAACTGTTCCTAAAGTCGTTATCGAATTTTTACTTTGTGTTAAAAATATTTCACAGCAAACTATTCATAAAGTTCTTGCAAATTAACTAAAACAAAAATAATAACGTTATCGAATTTTACTTTGTGTTAAAAATATTGCACAGAACTATTCCTAAAGTTCTTGCAAATTATCGAAAACAAAAATAATAACGTTATCGAATTTTTACTTTGTGTTAAAAATATTGCACAGAACTACTATTCCTAAAGTTCTTGCAAATTATCTAAAACAAAAATACTAAAGTTATCGAATTTTACTTTGTGTTAAAAATATTGCACAGCAAACTATTCATAAATAAAACAAAAATACTAAAGTTATCGAATTTTACTTTGTGTTAAAAATATTTCACAGCAAACTATTCATAAAGTTCTTGCAAATTAACTAAAACAAAAATAATAACGTTATCGAATTTTACTTTGTATTAAAAATATTGCACAGAACTATTCCTAAAGTTCTTGCAAATTATCGAAAACAAAAACTAATAAAAGTTATCGAATTTTTACTTTGTGTTAAAAATATTGCACAGAACCAATATTCCCAAAGTTCTTGGAAATTATCTAAAACAAAAATACTAAAGTTATCGAATTTTACTTTGTGTTAAAAATATTTCACAGCAAACTATTCATAAAGTTCTTGCAAATTAACTAAAACAAAAATAATAACGTTATCGAATTTTACTTTGTGTTAAAAATATTGCACAGAACTATTCCTAAAGTTCTTGCAAATTATCTAAAACAAAAATAATAACGTTATCGAATTTTACTTTGTGTTAAAAATATTTCACAGCAAACTATTCATAAAGTTCTTGCAAATTAACTAAAACAAAAATAATAACGTTATCGAATTTTACTTTGTATTAAAAATATTGCACAGAACTATTCCTAAAGATCTTGCAAATTATCGAAAACAAAAACTAATAAAAGTTATCGAATTTTTACTTTGTGTTAAAAATATTGCACAGAACCAATATTCCCAAAGTTCTTGGAAATTATCTAAAACAAAAATACTAAAGTTATCGAATTTTACTTTGTGTTAAAAATATTTCACAGCAAACTATTCATAAAGTTCTTGCAAATTAACTAAAACAAAAATAATAACGTTATCGAATTTTACTTTGTGTTAAAAATATTGCACAGAACTATTCCTAAAGTTCTTGCAAATTATCTAAAACAAAAATAATAACGTTATCGAATTTTTACTTTGTGTTAAAAATATTGCACAGAACTACTATTCCTAAAGTTCTTGCAAATTATCTAAAACAAAAATACTAAAGTTATCGAATTTTACTTTGTGTTAAAAATATTGCACAGCAAACTATTCATAAAGTTCTTGCAAATTAACTAAAACAAAAATAATAACATTATCGAATTTTACTTTGTGTTAAAAATATTGCACAGAACTATTCCTAAAGTTCTTGCAAATTATCGAAAACAAAAACTAATAAAAGTTATCGAATTTTTACTTTGTGTTAAAAATATTGCACAGAACCAATATTCCTAAAGTTCTTGGAAATTATCTAAAACAAAAATACTAAAGTTATCGAATTTTACTTTGTGTTAAAAATATTTCACAGCAAACTATTCATAAAGTTCTTGCAAATTAACTAAAACAAAAATAATAACGTTATCGAATTTTACTTTGTGTTAAAAATATTGCACAGAACTATTCCTAAAGTTCTTGCAAATTATCTAAAACAAAAATAATAACGTTATCGAATTTTTACTTTGTGTTAAAAATATTGCACAGAACTACTATTCCTAAAGTTCTTGCAAATTATCTAAAACAAAGATACTAAAGTTATCGAATTTTACTTTGTGTTAAAAATATTGCACAGCAAACTATTCATAAAGTTCTTGCAAATTAACTAAAACAAAAATAATAACGTTATCGAATTTTACTTTGTGTTAAAAATATTGCACAGAACTATTCCTAAAGTTCTTGCAAATTATCGAAAACAAAAACTAATAAAAGTTATCGAATTTTTATTTTTTGTGTTAACAATATTGCACAGAACTATTCCTAAAGTTCTTGCAAATTATATGAAACAAAAATAATAAAGTTATAAAATCGTACTTTGTGTTAAAAATATTGCACAGAACTATTCATAAAGTTCTTGCAAATTATCTAAAACAAAAATAATAAAGTTATAAAATCGTACTTTGTGTTAAAAATATTGCACAGAACTATTCATAAAGTTATTGCAAATTATCTGAAACAAAATTAATAAAGTTATAAAATCGTACTTTGTGTTAAAATATTGCACAGAACTATTCATAAAGTTATTGCAAATTATCTAAAACAAAAATAATAAAGTTATCGAATCTTATTTTGTGTTAAAAATATTGCACAGAACTATTCATAAAGTTCTTGCAAATTATCTAAAACAAAAGTAATAAAGTTATCAAATTTTACTTTGTGTTAAAAACATTGCACAGAACTCTTCCTAAAGTTCTTGCAAATTATCGAAACCAAAAAGTAATAAAAGTTATCGAATTTTTACTTTGTGTTAAAAATATTGCACAGAACCAATATTCCCAAAGTTCTTGGAAATTATCTAAAACAAAAATACTAAAGTTATCGAATTTTACTTTGTGTTAAAAATATTTCACAGCAAACTATTCATAAAGTTCTTGCAAATTAACTAAAACAAAAATAATAACGTTATCGAATTTTACTTTGTGTTAAAAATATTGCACAGAACTATTCCTAAAGTTCTTGCAAATTATCTAAAACAAAAATAATAACGTTATCGAATTTTTACTTTGTGTTAAAAATATTGCACAGAACTACTATTCCTAAAGTTCTTGCAAATTATCTAAAACAAAAATACTAAAGTTATCGAATTTTACTTTGTGTTAAAAATATTTCACAGCAAACTATTCATAAAGATCTTGCAAATTAACTAAAACAAAAATAATAAAGTAATCGAATTTTACTTTGTGTTAAAAATATTGCACAGAACTATTCCTAAAGTTCTTGCAAATTATCTAAAACAAAAATAATAACGTTATCGAATTTTTACTTTGTGTTAAAAATATTGCACAGAACTACTATTCCTAAAGTTCTTGCAAATTATCTAAAACAAAAATACTAAAGTTATCGAATTTTACTTTGTGTTAAAAATATTGCACAGCAAACTATTCATAAAGTTCTTGCAAATTAACTAAAACAAAAATAATAAAGTAATCGAATTTTACTTTGTGTTAAAAATATTGCACAGAACTATTCCTAAAGGTCTTGCAAATTATCTAAAACAAAAATAATAACGTTATCGAATTTTTACTTTGTGTTAAAAATATTGCACAGAACTACTATTCCTAAAGTTCTTGCAAATTATCTAAAACAAAAATACTAAAGTTATCGAATTTTACTTTGTGTTAAAAATATTTCACAGCAAACTATTCATAAAGTTCTTGCAAATTAACTAAAACAAAAATAATAACGTTATCGAATTTTACTTTGTGCTAAAACTATTGCACAGAACTATTCATAAAGTTCTTGCAAATTATCGAAAACAAAAACTAATAAAAGTTATCGAATTTTTATTTTGTGTTAACAATATTGCACAGAACTATTCCTAAAGTTCTTGCAAATTATCTAAAACAAAAATAATAACGTTATCGAATTTTTACTTTGTGTTAAAAATATTTCACAGCAAACTATTCATAAAGTTCTGGCAAATTAACTAAAACAAAAATAATAACGTTATCGAATTTTACTTTGTGTTAAAAATATTGCACAGAACTATTCCTAAAGTTCTTGCAAATTATCGAAAACAAAAACTAATAAAAGTTATCGGATTTTTACTTTGTGTTAAAAATATTGCACAGAACCAATATTCCTAAAGTTCTTGCAAATTATCTAAAACAAAAATACTAAAGTTATCGAATTTTACTTTGTGTTAAAAATATTTCACAGCAAACTATTCATAAAGTTCTTACAAATTAACTAAAACAAAAAAAAAAAGTAATCGAATTTTACTTTGTGTTAAAAATATTGCACAGAACTATTCCTAAAGTTCTTGCAAATTATCTAAAACAAAAATAATAACGTTATCGAATTTTTACTTTGTGTTAAAAATATTGCACAGAACTACTATTCCTAAAGTTCTTGCAAATTATCTAAAACAAAAATACTAAAGTTATCGAATTTTACTTTGTGTTAAAAATATTGCACAGCAAACTATTCATAAAGTTCTTGCAAATTAACTAAAACAAAAATAATAACGTTATCGAATTTTACTTTGTGTTAAAAATATTGCACAGAACTATTCCTAAAGTTCTTGCAAATTATCGAAAACAAAAACTAATAAAAGTTATCGAATTTTTACTTTGTGTTAAAAATATTGCACAGAACCAATATTCCTAAAGTTCTTGGAAATTATCTAAACAAAAATACTAAAGTTATCGAATTTTACTTTGTGTTAAAAATATTTCACAGGAAACTATTCATAAAGTTCTTGCAAATTAACTAAAACAAAAATAATAACGTAATCGAATTTTACTTTGTGTTAAAAATATTGCACAGAACTATTCCTAAAGTTCTTGCAAATTATCTAAAACAAAAATAATAACGTTATCGAATTTTTACTTTGTGTTAAAAATATTGCACAGAACTACTATTCCTAAAGTTCTTGCAAATTATCTAAAACAAAAATACTAAAGTTATCGAATTTTACTTTGTGTTACAAATATTGCACAGCAAACTATTCGTAAAGTTCTTGCAAATTAACTAAAACAAAAATAATAACGTTATCGAATTTTACTTTGTGTTAAAAATATTGCACAGAACTATTCCTAAAGTTCTTGCAAATTATAGAAAACAAAATTAATAAAGTTATAAAATCGTATTTTGTGTTAAAAATATTGCACAGAACTATTCATAAAGTTATTGCAAATTATCTGAAACAAAATTAATAAAGTTATAAAATCGTACTTTGTGTTAAAATATTGCACAGAACTATTCATAAAGTTCTTGCAAATTATCTAAAACAAAATTAATAAAGTTATAAAATCGTATTTTGTGTTAAAAATATTGCACAGAACTATTCATAAAGTTATTGCAAATTATCTGAAACAAAATTAATAAAGTTATAAAATCGTACTTTGTGTTAAAATATTGCACAGAACTATTCATAAAGTTATTGCAAATTATCTAAAACAAAAATAATAAAGTTATCGAATCTTATTTTGTGTTAAAAATATTGCACAGAACTATTCATAAAGTTCTTGCAAATTATCTAAAACAAAAGTAATAAAGTTATCAAATTTTACTTTGTGTTAAAAACATTGCACAGAACTCTTCCTAAAGTTCTTGCAAATTATCTAAAACAAAATTAATAAAGTTATAAAATCGTACTTTGTGTTAAAAATATTGCACAGAACTATTCCTAAAATTCTTGCAAATTATCTAAAACAAAATTAATAAAGTTATAAAATCGTACTTTGTGTTAAAAACATTGCACAGAACTCTTCCCAAAATTTTGGCAAATTATCTAAAACAAAATTAATAAAGTTATAAAATCGTACTTTGTGTTAAAAATATTGCACAGAACTATTCATAAAGTTATTGCAAATTATCTAAAACAAAAATAATAAAGTTATCGAATTTTACTTTGTGTTAAAAACATTGCACAGAACTCTTCCTAAAGTTTTTGCAAATTATCTAAAACAAAATTAATAAAGTTATAAAATCGTACTTTGTGTTAAAAATATTGCACAGAACTATCCCTAAAATTCTTGCAAATTATCTAAAACAAAATTAATAAAGTTATAAAATCGTACTTTGTGTTAAAAATATTGCACAGAACTATTCATAAAGTTATTGCAAATTATCTGAAACAAAATTAATAAAGTTATTAAATCGTACTTTGTGTTAAAATATTGCACAGAACTATTCCTAAAGTTCTTGCAAATTATCGAAAACAAAAACTAATAAAAGTTATCGAATTTTTATTTTTTGTGTTAACAATATTGCACAGAACTATTCCTAAAGTTCTTGCAAATTATCTGAAACAAAAATAATAAAGTTATAAAATCGTACTTTGTGTTAAAAATATTGCACAGAACTATTCATAAAGTTCTTGCAAATTATCTAAAACAAAATTAATAAAGTTATAAAATCGTACTTTGTGTTAAAATATTGCACAGAACTATTCATAAAGTTATTGCAAATTATCTAAAACAAAAATAATAAAGTTATCGAATCTTATTTTGTGTTAAAAATATTGCACAGAACTATTCATAAAGCTCTTGCAAATTATCTAAAACAAAAGTAATAAAGTTATCAAATTTTACTTTGTGTTAAAAACATTGCACAGAACTCTTCCTAAAGTTATTGCAAATTATCTAAAACAAAAATAATAAAGTTATCGAATTTTACTTTGTGTTAAAAACATTGCACAGAACTCTTCCTAAAGTTTTTGCAAATTATCTAAAACAAAATTAATAAAGTTATAAAATCGTACTTTGTGTTAAAAACATTGCACAGAACTCTTCCCAAAATTTTTGCAAATTATCTAAAACAAAATTAATAAAGTTATAAAATCGTACTTTGTGTTAAAAATATTGCACAGAACTATTCATAAAGTTATTGCAAATTATCTGAAACAAAAATAATAAAGTTATCGAATTTTACTTTGTGTTAAAAACATTGCACAGAACTCTTCCTAAAGTTCTTGCAAATTATCTAAAACAAAATTAATAAAGTTATAAAATCATACTTTGTGTTAAAATTATTGCAAAGAATTATTCCTAAAATTCTTGCAAATTATCTAAAACAAAATTAATAAAGTTATAAAATCGTACTTTGTGTTTCTTGCTATTATCTGAAAACAAAATTAATAAAGTTATCGAATTTTATTTTGTGTTAAAAATATTGCACAGAACTATTCATAAAGTTATTGCAAATTATCTGAAACTAAAATAATAAAGTTATCGAATTTTACTTTGTGTTAAAAATATTGCATAGCAAACTATTCATAAAGTTCTTGCAAATTATCTAAAACAAAATTAATAAAGTTATAAAATCGTACTTTGTGTTAAAATATTGCACAGAACTAATCATAAAGTTATTGCAAATTATCTAAGACAAAAATAATAAAGTTATCGAATCTTATTTTGTGTTAAAATTATTGCACAGAAATATTCATAAAGTTCTTGCAAATTATCTAAAACAAAAATAATAAAGTTATCGAATTTTACTTTGTGTTAAAAACATTGCACAGAACTCTTCCTAAAGTTCTTGCAAATTATCTAAAACAAAATTAATAAAGTTATAAAATCGTACTTTGTGTTAAAAATATTGCACAGAACTATTCCTAAAATTCTTGCAAATTATCTAAAACAAAATTAATAAAGTTATAAAATCGTACTTTGTGTTCAAAATATTGCACAGAACTCTTTATAAAGTTATTGCAAATTATCTGAAACAAAAATAATAAAGTTATCGAATTTTACTTTGTGTTAAAAATATTGCATAGCAAACTATTGATAAAGTTCTTGCAAATAATCTAAAACAAAATTAATAAAGTTATAAAATCGTACTTTGTGTTAAAAATAATGCACAGAAATATTCATAAAGTTCTTGCAAATTATCTAAAACTAAAATTAATAAAGTTATCGAATTTTTACTTTGTGTTAAAATATTGCACAGAACTATTCATAAAATTCTTGCAAATTATCTAAAACAAAATTAATAAAGTTATAAAATCGTACTTTGTGTTAAAATATTTCACAGAACTATTCATAAAGTTATTGCAAATTATCTGAAACAAAAATAATAAAGTTATCGAATTTTACTTTGTGTTAAAAATATTGCACAGCAAACTATTCATAAAATTCTTGCAAATTATCTAAAACAAAAATAATAAAGTTATCGAATTTTACTTTGTGTTAAAAACATTGCACAGAACTCTTCCTAAATTTCTTGCAAATTATCTAAAACAAAATTAATAAAGTTATAAAATCGTACTTTGTGTTAAAAATATTGCACAGAACTATTCCTAAAATTCTTGCAAATTATCTAAAACAAAATTAATAAAGTTATAAAATCGTACTTTGTGTTTCTTGCTATTATCTGAAAACAAAATTAATAAAGTTATCGAGTCTTATTTTGTGTTAAAAATATTGCACAGAACTATTCATAAAGTTCTTGCAAATTATCTAAAACAAAATTAATAAAGTTATAAAATCGTATTTTGTGTTAAAATATTGCACAGAAATATTCATAAAGATCTTGCAAATTATCTAAAACAAAAATTAATAAAGTTATCGAATTTTTACTTTGTGTTAAAATATTGCACAGAACTATTCATAAAATTCTTGCAAATTATCTAAAACAAAATTAATAAAGTTATAAAATCGTACTTTGTGTTTCTTGCTATTATCTGAAAACAAAATTAATAAAGTTATCGAATCTTATTTTGTGTTAAAAATATTGCACAGAACTATTCATAAATTTCTTGCAAATTATCTAAAACAAAATTAATAAAGTTATAAAATCGTACTTTGTGTTAAAAATATTGCACAGAAATATTCATAAAGTTCTTGCAAATTATCTTAAACAAAAATTAATAAAGTTATCGAATTTTTACTTTGTGTTAAAATATTGCACAGAACTATTCATAAAATTCTTGCAAATTATCTAAAACAAAATTAATAAAGTTATAAAATCGTACTTTGTGTTAAAATATTTCACACAACTATTCATAAAGTTATTGCAAATTATCTGAAACAAAAATAATAAAGTTATCGAATTTTACTTTGTGTTAAAAACATTGCACAGAACTCTTCCTAAAGTTCTTGCAAATTATCTAAAACAAAATTAATAAAGTTATAAAATCGTACTTTGTGTTAAAAATATTGCACAGAACTATTCCTAAAATTCTTGCAAATTATCTAAAACAAAATTAATAAAGTTATAAAATCGTACTTTGTGTTTCTTGCTATTATCTGAAAACAAAATTAATAAAGTTATCGAATCTTAATTTGTCTTAAAAATATTGCACAGAACTATTCATAAAGTTCTTGCAAATTATCTGAAACAAAAATAATAAAGTTATAAAATCGTACTTTGTGTTAAAAATATTGCACAGAACTATTCATAAAGTTATTGCAAATAATCTGAAACAAAATTAATAAAGTTATAAAATCGTACTTTGTGTTAAAATATTGCACAGAGCTATTCATAAAGTTATTGCAAATTATCTAAAACAAAAATAATAAAGTTATCGAATCTTACTTTGTGTTAAAAATATTGCACAGAAATATTCATAAAGTTCTTGCAAATTATCTAAAACAAAAATAATAAAGTTATCGAATTTTACTTTGTGTTAAAAACATTGCACAGAACTCTTCCTAAAGTTCTTGCAAATTATCTAAAACAAAATTAATAAAGTTATAAAATCGTACTTTGTGTTAAAAATATTGCACAGAACTATTCCTAAAATTCTTGCAAATTATCTAAAACAAAATTAATAAAGTTATAAAATCGTACTTTGGGTTAAAAATATTGCACAGAACTATTCATAAAGTTATTGCAAATTATCTGAAACAAAATTAATAAAGTTATCGAATTTTTAATTTGTGTTAAAATATTGCACAGAACTACTCATAAAATTCTTGCAAATTATCTGAAACAAAAATAATAAAGTTATCGAATTTTACTTTGTGTTAAAAATATTGCATAGCAAACTATTCATAAAGTTCTTGCAAATTATCTAAAACATAATTAATAAAGTTATAAAATCGTACTTTGTGTTAAAAATATAACACAGAATTATTCATAAAGTGCTTGCAAATTATCTAAAACAAAAATTAATAAAGCTATCGAATTTTTACTTTGTGTTAAAATATTGCACAGAACTATTCATAAAATTCTTGCAAATTATCTAAAACAAAATTGATAAAGTTATAAAATCATATTTTGTGTTAAAATATTTCACAGAACTATTCATAAAGTTATTGCAAATTATCTGAAACAAAAATAATAAAGTTATCGAATTTTACTTTGTGTTAAAAATATTGCACAGCAAACTATTCATAAAGTTCTTGCAAATTATCTAAAACAAAAATAGTAAAGTTATCTAATTTTACTTTGTGTTAAAAACATTGCACAGAACTCTTCCTAAAGTTCTTGCAAATTATCTGAAACAAAAATAATAAAGTTATAAAATCGTACTTTGTGTTAAAAATATTGCACAGAACTATTCATAAAGTTCTTGCAAATTATCTAAAACAAAATTAATAAAGTTATAAAATCGTATTTTGTGTTAAAATATTGCACAGAACTATTCATAAAGTTATTGCAAATTATCTGAAACAAAAATAATAAAGTTATCGAATTTTACTTTGTGTTAAAAATATTGCAGAGCAAACTATTCATAAAGCTCTTGCAAATTATCTAAAACAAAAATTATAAAGTTATCGAATTTTACTTTGTGTTAAAAACATTGCACAGAACTCTTCCTAAAGTTCTTGCAAATTATCTAAAACAAAATTAATAAAGTTATAAAATCGTACTTTGTGTTAAAAATATTGCACAGAACTATTCCTAAAATTCTTGCAAATTATCTAAAACAAAATTAATAAAGTTATAAAATCGTACTTTGTGTTTCTTGCTATTATCTGAAAACAAAATTAATAAAGTTATCGAATCTTATTTTGTGTTAAAAATATTGCACAGAACTATTCATAAAGTTATTGCAAATTATCTGAAACAAAATTAATAAAGTTATAAAATCGTACTTTGTGTTAAAAATATTGCACAGAACTATTCATAAAGTTATTGCAAATTATCTGAAACAAAATTAATATAGTTATCGAATTTTTACTTTGTGTTAAAATATTGCACAGAACTATTCATAAAATTCTTGCAAATTATCTGAAACAAAAATAATAAAGTTATCGAATTTTACTTTGTGTTAAAAATATTGCACAGCAAACTATTCATAAAGTTCTTGCAAATTATCTAAAACAAAATTAATAAAGTTATAAAATCGTACTTTGTGTTAAAAATATTGCACAGAACTATTCCTAAAATTCTTGCAAATTATCTAAAACAAATTTAATAAAGTTATAAAATCGTACTTTGTGTTAAAAATATTGCACAGAATTATTCATAAAGTTATTGCAAATTATCTGAAACAAAATTAATATAGTTATCGAATTTTTACTTTGTGTTAAAATATTGCACAGAACTATTCATAAAATTCTTGCAAATTATCTGAAACAAAAATAATAAAGTTATCGAATTTTACTTTGTGTTAAAAATATTGCACAGCAAACTATTCATAAAGTTCTTGCAAATTATCTAAAACAAAATTAATAAAGTTATAAAATCGTATTTTGTGTTAAAATATTGCACAGAACTATTCATAAAGTTATTGCAAATTATCTAAAACAAAAATAATAAACTTATCGAATCATATTTTGTGTTAAAAATATTGCACAGAAATATTCATAAAGTTCTTGCAAATTATCTAAAACAAAAATAATAAAGTAATCGAATTTTACTTTGTGTTAAAAACATTGCACAGAACTATTCATAAAGTTCTTGCAAATTATCTAAAACAAAATTAATAAAGTTATAAAATCGTACTTTGTGTTAAAAACATTGCACAGAACTCTTCCTAAAGTTCTTGCAAATTATCTAAAACAAAATTAATAAAGTTATAAAATCGTACTTTGTGTTAAAAATATTGCACAGAACTATTCCTAAAATTCTTGCAAATTATCTAAAACAAAATTAATAAAGTTATAAAATCGTACTTTGTGTTTCTTGCTATTATCTGAAAACAAAATTAATAAAGTTATCGAATCTTATTTTGTGTTAAAAATATTGCCCAGAACTATTCATAAAGTTATTGCAAATTATCTGAAACAAAATTAATAAAGTTATAAAATCGTACTTTGTGTTAAAATATTGCACAGAACTATTCATAAAGTTATTGCAAATTATCTAAAACAAAAATAATACAGTTATCGAATCTTATTTTGTGTTAAAAATATTGCACAGAAATATTCGTAAAGTTCTTGCAAATTATCTAAAACAAAAATAATAACGTTATCGAATTTTTACTTTGTGTTAAAAATATTGCACAGCAAACTATTCATAAAGTTCTTGCAAATTAACTAAAACAAAAATAATAACGTTATCGAATTTTACTTTGTGTTAAAAATATTGCACAGAACTACTATTCCTAAAGTTCTTGCAAATTATCTAAAACAAAAATACTAAAGTTATCGAATTTTACTTTGTGTTAAAAATATTGCACTGCAAACTATTCATAAAGTTCTTGCAAATTAACTAAAACAAAAATAATAACGTTATCGAATTATACTTTGTGTTAAAAATATTGCACAGAACTATTCCTAAAGTTCTTGCAAATTATCGAAAACAAAAACTAATAAAAGTTATCGAATTTTTATTTTTTGTGTTAACAATATTGCACAGAACTATTCCTAAAGTTCTTGCAAATTAACTAAAACAAAAATAATAACGCTATCGAATTTTATTTTGTGTTAAAAATATTGCACAGAACTACTATTCCTAAAGTTCTTGCAAATTATCTAAAACAAAAATAATAGCGTTATCGAATTTTACTTTGTGTTAAAAATATTGCACAGAACTATTCCTAAAGTTCTTGCAAATTAACTAAAACAAAAATAATAACGCTATCGAATTTTACTCTGTGTTAAAAATATTGCACAGAACTACTATTCCTAAAGTTCTTGCAAATTATCTAAAACAAAAATAATAACGTTATCGAATTTTACTTTGTGTTAAAAATATTGCACAGAACTATTCGTAAAGTTCTTGCAAATTATCTAAAACAAAAATAATAACGTTATCGAATTTTTACTTTGTGTTAAAAATATTGCACAAAACTACTATTCCTAAAGTTCTTGCAAATTATCTAAAACAAAAATACTAAAGTTATCGAATTTTACTTTGTGTTAAAAATATTGCACTGCAAACTATTCAAAAAGTTCTTGCAAATTAACTAAAACAAAAATAATAACGTTATCGAATTTTACTTTGTGTTAAAAATATTGCACAGAACTATTCCTAAAGTTCTTGCAAATTATCGAAAACAAAAACTAATAAAAGTTATCGAATTTTTATTTTTTGTGTTAACAATATTGCACAGAACTATTCCTAAAGTTCTTGCAAATTAACTAAAACAAAAATAATAACGCTATCGAATTTTACTCTGTGTTAAAAATATTGCACAGAACTACTATTCCTAAAGTTCTTGCAAATTATCTAAAACAAAAATAATAGCGTTATCGAATTTTACTTTGTGTTAAAAATATTGCACAGAACTATTCCTAAAGTTCTTGCAAATTATCTAAAACAAAAATAATAACGTTATCGAATTTTACTTTGTGTTAAAAATATTGCACAGCAAACTATTCATAAAGTTCTTGCAAATTAACTAAAACAAAAATAATAACGCTATCGAATTTTACTCTGTGTTAAAAATATTGCACAGAACTACTATTCCTAAAGTTCTTGCAAATTATCTAAAACAAAAATAATAACGTTATCGAATTTTTACTTTGTGTTAAAAATATTGCACAGCAAACTATTCATAAAGTTCTTGCAAATTAACTAAAACAAAAATAATAACGTTATCGAATTTTACTTTGTGTTAAAAATATTTCACAGAACTATTCCTAAAGTTCTTGCAAATTATCGAAAACAAAAACTAATAAAAGTTATCGAATTTTTACTTTGTGTTAACAATATTGCACAGAACTATTCCTAAAGTTCTTGCAAATTAATTAAAACAAAAATAATAACGTTATCGATTTTTACTTTGTGTTAAAAATATTGCACAGAACTATTCCTAAAGTTCTTGCAAATTATCTAAAACAAAAATACTAAAGTTATCGAATTTTACTTTGTGTTAAAAATATTCCACAGCAAACTATTCATAAAGTTCTTGCAAATTAACTACAACAAAAATAATAACGTTATCGAATTTTACTTTGTGTTAAAAATATTGCACAGAACTATTCCTAAAGTTCTTGCAAATTATCTAAAACAAAAATACTAAAGTTATCGAATTTTACTTTGTGTTAAAAATATTGCACAGCAAACTATTCATAAAGTTCTTGCAAATTAACTAAAACAAAAATAATAACGTTATCGAATTTTACTTTGTGTTAAAAATATTGCACAGCAAACTATTCATAAAGTTCTTGCAAATTAACTAAAACAAAAATAATAACGATATCGAATTTTACTTTGTGTTAAAAAAATTGCACAGAACTATTCCTAAAGTTCTTGCAAATTATCGAAAACAAAAACTAATAAAAGTTATCGAATTTTTACTTTGTGGTAACAATATTGCACAGAACTATTCCTAAAGTTCTTGCAAATTATCTAAAACAAAAATACTAAAGTTATCGAATTTTACTTTGTGTTAAAAATATTGCACAGCAAACTATTCATAAAGTTCTTGCAAATTAACTACAACAAAAATAATAACGTTATCGAATTTTACTTTGTGTTAAAAATATTGCACAGAACTATTCCTAAAGTTCTTGCAAATTATCTAAAACAAAAATACTAAAGTTATCGAATTTTACTTTGTGTTAAAAATATTGCACAGCAAACTATTCATAAAGTTCTTGCAAATTAACTACAACAAAAATAATAACGTTATCGAATTTTACTTTGTGTTAAAAATATTGCACAGAATTATTCCTAAAGTTCTTGCAAATTATCTAAAACAAAAATACTAAAGTTATCGAATTTTACTTTGTGTTAAAAATATTGCAAAGCAAACTATTCATAAAGTTCTTGCAAATTAACTAAAATAAAAATAATAACGTTATCGAACTTTACTTTGTGTTAAAAATATTGCACAGCAAACTATTCATAAAGTTCTTGCAAATTAACTAAAACAAAAATAATAACGTTGTCGAATTTTTACTTTGTGTTAAAAATATTGCACAGCAAACTATTCATAAAGTTCTTGCAAATTAACTAAAACAAAAATAATAACGTTATCGAATTTTACTTTGTGTTAAACATATTGCACTGCAAACTATTCATAAAGTTCTTGCAAATTAACTAAAACAAAAATAATAACGTTATCGAATTTCACTTTGTGTTAAAAATATTGCACAGAACTATTCCTAAAGTTCTTGCAAATTATCGAAATCAAAAACTAATAAAAGTTATCGAATTTTTATTTTTTGTGTTAACAATATTGCACAGAACTATTCCTAAATTTCTTGCAAATTAACTAAAACAAAAATAATAACGTTATCGAATTTTACTTTGTGTTAAAAATATTGCACAGAACTACTATTCCTAAAGTTCTTGCAAATTATCTAAAACAAAAATACTAAAGTTATCGAATTTTACTTTGTGTTAAAAATATTGCACAGCAAACTATTCATAAAGTTCTTGCAAATTAACTAAAACAAAAATAATAACGTTATCGAATTTTACTTTGTGTTAAAAATATTGCACAGCAAACTATTCATAAAGTTCTTGCAAATTAACTAAAACAAAAATAATAACGATATCGAATTTTACTTTGTGTTAAAAAAATTGCACAGAACTATTCCTAAAGTTCTTGCAAATTATCGAAAACAAAAACTAATAAAAGTTATCGAATTTTTACTTTGTGTTAAAAATATTGCACAGAACTACTATTCCTAAAGTTCTTGCAAATTATCTAAAACAAAAATACTAAAGTTATCGAATTTTACTTTGTGTTAAAAATATTGCACTGCAAACTATTCATAAAGTTCTTGCAAATTAACTAAAACAAAAATAATAACGTTATCGAATTTCACTTTGTGTTAAAAATATTGCACAGAACTATTCCTAAAGTTCTTGCAAATTAACGAAAACAAAAACTAATAAAAGTTATCGAATTTTTATTTTTTGTGTTAACAATATTGCACAGAACTATTCCTAAAGTTCTTGCAAATTAACTAAAACAAAAATAATAACGCTATCGAATTTTACTCTGTGTTAAAAATATTGCACAGAACTACTATTCCTAAAGTTCTTGCAAATTATCTAAAACAAAAATAATAACGTTATCGAATTTACTTTGTGTTAAAAATATTGCACAGAACTATTCCTAAAGTTCTTGCAAATTATCTAAAACAAAAATAATAACGTTATCGAATTTTACTTTGTGTTAAAAATATTGCACAGCAAACTATTCATAAAGTTCTTGCAAATTAACTAAAACAAAAATAATAACGTTATCGAATTTTACTTTGCGTTAAAAATATTGCACAGAACTATTCCTAAAGTTCTTGCAAATTATCGAAAACAAAAACTAATAAAAGTTATCGAATTTTTATTTTTTGTGTTAAAAATATTGCACAGAACTATTCCTAAAGTTCTTGCAAATTAACTAAAACAAAAATAATAACGCTATCGAATTTTACTCTGTGTTAAAAATATTGCACAGAACTACTATTCCTAAAGTTCTTGCAAATTATCTAAAACAAAAATAATAACGTTATCGAATTTTACTTTGTGTTAAAAATATTGCACAGAACTATTCCTAAAGTTCTTGCAAATTATCTAAAACAAAAATAATAACGTTATCGAATTTTACTTTGTGTTAAAAATATTGCACAGCAAACTATTCATAAAGTTCTTGCAAATTAACTAAAACAAAAATAATAACGTTATCGAATTTTACTTTGTGTTAAACATATTGCACTGCAAACTATTCATAAAGTTCTTGCAAATTAACTAAAACAAAAATAATAACGTTATCGAATTTCACTTTGTGTTAAAAATATTGCACAGAACTATTCCTAAAGTTCTTGCAAATTATCGAAATCAAAAACTAATAAAAGTTATCGAATTTTTATTTTTTGTGTTAACAATATTGCACAGAACTATTCCTAAAGTTCTTGCGAATTAACTAAAACAAAAATAATAACGTTATCGAATTTTACTTTGTGTTAAAAATATTGCACAGAACTACTATTCCTAAAGTTCTTGCAAATTATCTAAAACAAAAATACTAAAGTTATCGAATTTTACTTTGTGTTAAAAATATTGCACAGCAAACTATTCCTAAAGTTCTTGCAAATTATCTAAAACAAAAATAATAACGTTATCGAATTTTTACTTTGTGTTAAAAATACTGCACAGCAAACTATTCATAAAGTTCTTGCAAATTAACTAAAACAAAAATAATAACGTTATCGAATTTTACTTTGTGTTAAAAATATTTCACAGAACTATTCCTAAAGTTCTTGCAAATTATCGAAAACAAAAACTAATAAAAGTTATCGAATTTTTAATTTGTGTTAACAATATTGCACAGAACTATTCCTAAAGTTCTTGCAAATTAACTAAAACAAAAATAATAACGTTATCGATTTTTACTTTGTGTTAAAAATATTGCACAGAACTATTCCTAAAGTTCTTGCAAATTAACTAAAACAAAAATAATAACGTTATCGAATTTTACTTTGTGTTAAAAATATTGCACAGAACTATTCCTAAAGTTCTTGCAAATTATCGAAAACAAAAACTAATAAAAGTTATCGAATTTTTACTTTGTGGTAACAATATTGCACAGAACTATTCCTAAAGTTCTTGCAAATTATCTAAAACAAAAATACTAAAGTTATCGAATTTTACTTTGTGTTAAAAATATTCCACAGCAAACTATTCATAAAGTTCTTGCAAATTAACTACAACAAAAATAATAACGTTATCGAATTTTACTTTGTGTTAAAAATATTGCACAGAACTATTCCTAAAGTTCTTGCAAATTATCTAAAACAAAAATACTAAAGTTATTGAATTTTACTTTGTGTTAAAAATATTGCACAGCAAACTATTCATAAAGTTCTTGCAAATTAACTAAAACAAAAATAATAACGTTATCGAATTTTACTTTGTGTTAAAAATATTGCACAGTAAACTATTCATAAAGTTCTTGCAAATTAACTAAAACAAAAATAATAACGATATCGAATTTTACTTTGTGTTAAAAAAATTGCACAGAACTATTCCTAAAGTTCTTGCAAATTATCGAAAACAAAAACTAATAAAAGTTATCGAATTTTTACTTTGTGGTAACAATATTGCACAGAACTATTCCTAAAGTTCTTGCAAATTATCTAAAACAAAAATACTAAAGTTATCGAATTTTACTTTGTGCTAAAAATATTGCACAGCAAACTATTCATAAAGTTCTTGCAAATTAACTACAACAAAAATAATAACGTTATCGAATTTTACTTTGTGTTAAAAATATTGCACAGAACTATTCCTAAAGTTCTTGCAAATTATCTAAAACAAAAATACTAAAGTTATCGAATTTTACTTTGTGTTAAAAATATTGCAAAGCAAACTATTCATAAAGTTCTTGCAAATTAACTACAACAAAAATAATAACGTTATCGAATTTTACTTTGTGTTAAAAATATTGCACAGAACTATTCCTAAAGTTCTTGCAAATTATCTAAAACAAAAATACTAAAGTTATCGAATTTTACTTTGTGTTAAAAATATTGCACAGCAAACTATTCATAAAGTTCTTGCAAATTAACTAAAATAAAAATAATAACGTTATCGAATTTTACTTTGTGTTAAAAATATTGCACAGCAAACTATTCATAAAGTTCTTGCAAATTAACTAAAACAAAAATAATAACGTTGTCGAATTTTTACTTTGTGTTAAAAATATTGCACAGCAAACTATTCATAAAGTTCTTGCAAATTAACTAAAACAAAAATAATAACGTTATCGAATTTTACTTTGTGTTAAAAATATTGCACTGCAAACTATTCATAAAGTTCTTGCAAATTAACTAAAACAAAAATAATAACGTTATCGAATTTCACTTTGTGTTAAAAATATTGCACAGAACTATTCCTAAAGTTCTTGCAAATTATCGAAATCAAAAACTAATAAAAGTTATCGAATTTTTATTTTTTGTGTTAACAATATTGCACAGAACTATTCCTAAAGTTCTTGCAAATTAACTAAAACAAAAATAATAACGTTATCGAATTTTACTTTGTGTTAAAAATATTGCACAGAACTACTATTCCTAAAGTTCTTGCAAATTATCTAAAACAAAAATACTAAAGTTATCGAATTTTACTTTGTGTTAAAAATATTGCACAGCAAACTATTCATAAAGTTCTTGCAAATTAACTAAAACAAAAATAATAACGTTATCGAATTTTACTTTGTGTTAAAAATATTGCACAGCAAACTATTCATAAAGTTCTTGCAAATTAACTAAAACAAAAATAATAACGATATCGAATTTTACTTTGTGTTAAAAAAATTGCACAGAACTATTCCTAAAGTTCTTGCAAATTATCGAAAACAAAAACTAATAAAAGTTATCGAATTTTTACTTTGTGTTAAAAATATTGCACAGAACTACTATTCCTAAAGTTCTTGCAAATTATCTAAAACAAAAATACTAAAGTTATCGAATTTTACTTTGTGTTAAAAATATTGCACTGCAAACTATTCATAAAGTTCTTGCAAATTAACTAAAACAAAAATAATAACGTTATCGAATTTCACTTTGTGTTAAAAATATTGCACAGAACTATTCCTAAAGTTCTTGCAAATTAACGAAAACAAAAACTAATAAAAGTTATCGAATTTTTATTTTTTGTGTTAACAATATTGCACAGAACTATACCTAAAGTTCTTGCAAATTAACTAAAACAAAAATAATAACGCTATCGAATTTTACTCTGTGTTAAAAATATTGCACAGAACTACTATTCCTAAAGTTCTTGCAAATTATCTAAAACAAAAATAATAACGTTATCGAATTTTACTTTGTGTTAAAAATATTGCACAGCAAACTATTCATAAAGTTCTTGCAAATTAACTAAAACAAAAATAATAACGTTATCGAATTTTACTTTGTGTTAAAAATATTGCACAGAACTATTCCTAAAGTTCTTGCAAATTATCGAAAACAAAAACTGATAAAAGTTATCGAATTTTTACTTTGTGTTAAAAATATTGCACAGAACTACTATTCCTAAAGTTCTTGCAAATTATCTAAAACAAAAAAAAAACTAAAGTTATCGAATTTTACTTTGTGTTAAAAATATTGCACCGTAAACTATTCATAAAGTTCTTGCAAATTAACTAAAACAAAAATAATAACGTTATCGAATTTTACTTTGCGTTAAAAATATTGCACAGAACTATTCCTAAAGTTCTTGCAAATTATCGAAAACAAAAACTAATAAAAGTTATCGAATTTTTATTTTTTGTGTTAAAAATATTGCACAGAACTATTCCTAAAGTTCTTGCAAATTAACTAAAACAAAAATAATAACGCTATCGAATTTTACTCTGTGTTAAAAATATTGCACAGAACTACTATTCCTAAAGTTCTTGCAAATTATCTAAAACAAAAATAATAACGTTATCGAATTTTACTTTGTGTTAAAAATATTGCACAGAACTATTCGTAAAGTTCTTGCAAATTATCTAAAACAAAAATAATAACGTTATCGAATTTTTACTTTGTGTTAAAAATATTGCACAGCAAAATATTCATAAAGTTCTTGCAAATTAACTAAAACAAAAATAATAACGTTATCGAATTTTACTTTGTGTTAAAAATATTGCACAGAACTACTATTCCTAAAGTTCTTGCAAATTATCTAAAACAAAAATACTAAAGTTATCGAATTTTACTTTGTGTTAAAAATATTGCACTGCAAACTATTCATAAAGTTCTTGCAAATTAACTAAAACAAAAATAATAACGTTATCGAATTTTACTTTGTGTTAAAAATATTGCACAGAACTATTCCTAAAGTTCTTGCAAATTATCGAAAACAAAAACTAATAAAAGTTATCGAATTTTTATTTTTTGTGTTAACAATATTGCACAGAACTATTCCTAAAGTTTTTGCAAATTAACTAAAACAAAAATAATAACGCTATCGAATTTTACTCTGTGTTAAAAATATTGCACAGAACTACTATTCCTAAAGTTCTTGCAAATTATCTAAAACAAAAATAATAGCGTTATCGAATTTTACTTTGTGTTAAAAATATTGCACAGAACTATTCCTAAAGTTCTTGCAAATTAACTAAAACAAAAATAATAACGCTATCGAATTTTACTCTGTGTTAAAAATATTGCACAGAACTACTATTCCTAAAGTTCTTGCAAATTATCTAAAACAAAAATACTAAAGTTATCGAATTTTACTTTGTGTTAAAAATATTGCATAGAACTATTCCTAAAGTCCTTGTAAATTATCGAAAACAAAAACTAATAAAAGTTATCGAATTTTTACTTTGTGTTAACAATATTGCACAGAACTATTCCTAAAGTTCTTGCAAATTATCTAAAACAAAAATAATAACGTTATCGAATTTTTACTTTGTGTTAAAAATATTGCACAGAACTACTATTCCTAAAGTTCTTGCAAATTATCTAAAACAAAAATACTAAAGTTATCGAATTTTACTTTGTGTTAAAAATATTGCACTGCAAACTATTCATAAAGTTCTTGCAAATTAATTAAAACAAAAATAATAACGTTATCGAATTTTACTTTGTGTTAAAAATATTGCATAGAACTATTCGTAAAGTTCTTGCAAATTATCTAAAACAAAAATAATAACGTTATCGAATTTTTACTTTGTGTTAAAAATATTGCACAGCAAACTATTCATAAAGTTCTTGCAAATTAACTAAAACAAAAATAATAGCGTTATCGAATTTTACTTTGTGTTAAAAATATTGCACAGAACTACTATTCCTAAAGTTCTTGCAAATTATCTAAAACAAAAATACTAAAGTTATCGAATTTTACTTTGTGTTAAAAATATTGCACTGCAAACTATTCATAAATTTCTTGCAAATTAACTAAAACAAAAATAATAACGTTATCGAATTTTACTTTGTGTTAAAAATATTGCACAGAACTATTCCTAAAGTTCTTGCAAATTATCGAAAACAAAAACTAATAAAAGTTATCGGATTTTTATTTTTTGTGTTAACAATATTGCACAGAACTATTCCTAAAGTTCTTGCAAATTAACTAAAACAAAAATAATAACGCTATCGAATTTTACTCTGTGTTAAAAATATTACACAGAACTACTATTCCTAAAGTTCTTGCAAATTATCTAAAACAAAAATAATAGCGTTATCGAATTTTACTTTGTGTTAAAAATATTGCACAGAACTATTCCTAAAGTTCTTGCAAATTATCTAAAACAAAAATAATAGCGTTATCGAATTTTACTTTGTGTTAAAAATATTACACAGAACTACTATTCCTAAAGTTCTTGCAAATTAACTAAAACAAAAATAATAACGTTATCGAATTTTACTTTGTGTTAAAAATATTGCACAGAACTATTCCTAAAGTTCTTGCAAATTATCGAAAACAAAAACTAATAAAAGTTATCGAATTTTTACTTTGTGGTAACAATATTGCACAGAACTATTCCTAAAGTTCTTGCAAATTATCTAAAACAAAAATACTAAAGTTATCGAATTTTACTTTGTGTTAAAAATATTGCACAGCAAACTTTTCATAAAGTTCTTGCAAATTAACTACAACAAAAATAATAACGTTATCGAATTTTACTTTGTGTTAAAAATATTGCACAGAACTATTCCTAAAGTTCTTGCAAATTATCGGAAACAAAAACTAATAAAAGCTATCGAATTTTTACTTTGTGTTAACAATATTGTACAGAACTATTCCTAAAGTTCTTGCAAATTATCGAAAACAAAAACTAATAAAAGTTATCGAATTTTTACTTTGTGTTAACAATATTGCACAGAACTATTCCTAAAGTTCTTGCAAATTATCTAAAACAAAAATAATAACGTTATCTAATTTTTACTTTGTGTTAAAAATATTGCACAGAACTACTATTCCTAAAGTTCTGGCAAATTATCTAAAACAAAAATAATAACGTTATCGATTTTTTACTTTGTGTTAAAAATATTGAACTGCAAACTATTCATAAAGTTCTTGCAAATTAACTAAAACAAAAATAATAACGTTATCGAATTTTACTTTGGGTTAAAAATATTGCACAGAACTATTCCTAAAGTTCTTGCAAATTATCTAAAACAAAAACTAATAAAAGTTATCGAATTTTAATTTTTTGTGTTAACAATATTCCACAGAACTATTCCTAAAGTTCTTGCAAATTAACAAAAACAAAAATAATCACGTTATCGAATTTTACTTTGTGTTAAAAATATTGCACAGAACTACTATTCCTAAAGTTCTTGCAAATTATCTAAAACAAAAATACTAAATTTATCGAATTTTACTTTGTGTTAAAAATATTGCACTGCAAACTATTCACAAAGTTCTTGCAAATTAACTAAAACAAAAATAATAACGCTATTGAATTTTACTCTGTGTTAAAAATATTGCACAGAACTACTATTCCTAAAGTTCTTCCAAATTATCTAAAACAAAAATAATAACGTTATCGAATTTTTACTTTGTGTTAAAAATATTGCACAGCAAACTATTCATAAAGTTCTTGCAAATTAGCTAAAACAAAAATAATAACGTTATCGAATTTTACTTTGTGTTAAAAAAATTGCACAGAACTATTCCTAAAGTTCTTGCAAATTATCGAAAACAAAAACTAATAAAAGTTATCGAATTTTTACTTTGTGTTAACAATATTGCACAGAACTATTCCTAAAGTTCTTGCAAATTAACAAAAACAAAAATAATCACGTTATCGAATTTTACTTTGTGTTAAAAATATTGCACAGAACTACTATTCCTAAAGTTCTTGCAAATTATCTAAAACAAAAATACTAAATTTATCGAATTTTACGTTGTGTTAAAAATATTGCACTGCAAACTATTCACAAAGTTCTTGCAAATTAACTAAAACAAAAATAATAACGCTATTGAATTTTACTCTGTGTTAAAAATATTGCACAGAACTACTATTCCTAAAGTTCTTCCAAATTATCTAAAACAAAAATAATAACGTTATCGAATTTTTACTTTGTGTTAAAAATATTGCACAGCAAACTATTCATAAAGTTCTTGCAAATTAGCTAAAACAAAAATAATAACGTTATCGAATTTTACTTTGTGTTAAAAAAATTGCACAGAACTATTCCTAAAGTTCTTGCAAATTATCGAAAACAAAAACTAATAAAAGTTATCGAATTTTTACTTTGTGTTAACAATATTGCACAGAACTATTCCTAAAGTTCTTGCAAATTAACTAAAACAAAAATAATAACGTTATCGATTTTTACTTTGTGTTAAAAATATTGCACAGAACTATTCCTAAAGTTCTTGCAAATTAACTAAAACAAAAATAATAACGTTTTCGAATTTTACTTTGTGTTAAAAATATTGCACAGAACTATTCCTAAAGTTCTTGCAAATTAACTAAAACAAAAATAATAACGTTTTCGAATTTTACTTTGTGTTAAAAATATTGCACAGAACTATTCCTAAAGTTCTTGCAAATTATCTAAAACAAAAACGAATAAAAGAACTATTTCTAAAGTTCTTGCAAATTATCTAAAACAAAAATAATAACGTTGTCGAATTTTTACTTTGTGTTAAAAATATTGCACAGCAAACTATTCATAAAGTTCTTGCAAATTAACTAAAACAAAAATTATAACGTTATCGAATTTTACTTTGTATTAAAAAAATTGCACAGAGCTATTCCTAAAGTTCTTGCAAATTATCGAAAACAAAAACTAATAAAAGTTATCGAATTTTTACTTTGTGTTAACAATATTGCACAGAACTATTCCTAAAGTTCTTGCAAATTAACTAAAACAAAAATAATAACGTTATCGATTTTTACTTTGTGTTAAAAATATTGCACAGAACTATTCCTAAAGTTCTTGCAAATTAACTAAAACAAAAATAATAACGTTATCGAATTTTACTTTGTGTTAAAAATATTGCACAGAACTATTCCTAAAACAAAAATAATAACGTTATCGAATTTTTGCTTTGTGTTAAAAATATTGCACAGAACTATTCCTAAAGTTCTTGCAAATTATCGAAAACAAAAACTAATAAAGTTATCGAATTTTACTTTGTGCTAAAAATATTGCACAGTAAACTATTCATAAAGTTCTTGCAAATTAACTAAAACAAAAATAATAACGTTATCGAATTTTACGTTATGTTAAAAATATTGCACAGAACTATTCCTAAAGTTCTTGCAAATTATCTAAAACAAAAACTAATAAAAGCTATCGAATTTTTACTTTGTGTTAACAATATTGCACAGAGCTATTCCTAAAGTTCTTGCAAATTAACTAAATCAAAAATAATAACGTTATCGAATTTTACTTTGTGTTAAAAATATTGCACAGAACTATTCCTAAAGTTCTTGCAAATTATCTAAAACAAAAACTAATAAAAGCTATCGAATTTTTACTTTGTGTCAACAATATTGCACAGAACTATTCCTAAAGTTCTTGCAAATTAACTAAAACAAATATAATAACGTTATCGAATTTTACTTTGTGTTAAAAATATTGCACAGAACTACTACTCCTAAAATTCTTGCAAATTATCTAAAACAAAAATACTAAAGTTATCGAATTTTACTTTGTGTTAAAAATATTGCACAGCAAACTATTCATAAAGATCTTGCAAATTAACTAAAACAAAAATAATAACGTTATCGAATTTTACTTTGTGTTAAAAAAAATGCACAGAACTATTCCTAAAGTTCTTGCAAATTATCGAAAACAAAATCTAATTAAACTTATCGAATTTTAATTTTTTGTGTTAACAATATTCCACAGAACTATTCCTAAAGTTCTTGCAAATTAACAAAAACAAAAATAATCACGTTATCGAATTTTACTTTGTGTTAAAAATATTGCACAGAACTACTATTCCTAAAGTTCTTGCAAATTATCTAAAACAAAAATACTAAATTTATCGAATTTTACTTTGTGTTAAAAATATTGCACTGCAAACTATTCATAAAGTTCTTGCAAATTAACTAAAACAAAAATAATAACGCTATCGAATTTTACTCTGTGTTAAAAATATTGCACAGAACTACTATTCCTAAAGTTCTTGCAAATTATCTAAAACAAAAATACTAAATTTATCGAATTTTACTTTGTGTTAAAAATATTGCACTGCAAACTATTCATAAAGTTCTTGCAAATTAACTAAAACAAAAATAATAACGTTATCGAATTTTACTTTGTGTTAAAAAAATTGCACAGAACTATTCCTAAAGTTCTTGCAAATTATCGAAAACAAAAACTAATAAAAGTTATCGAATTTTTACTTTGTGTTAACAATATTGCACAGAACTATTCCTAAAGTTCTTGCAAATTATCGAAAACAAAAACTAATAAAAGTTATCGAATTTTTATTTTTTGTGTTAACAATATTCCACAGAACTATTCCTAAAGTTCTTGCAAATTAACTAAAACAAATATAATAACGTTATCGAATTTTACTTTGTGTTAAAAATATTGCACAGAACTACTACTCCTAAAATTCTTGCAAATTATCTAAAACAAAAATACTAAAGTTATCGAATTTTACTTTGTGTTAAAAATATTGCACAGCAAACTATTCATAAAGTTCTTGCAAATTAACTAAAACAAAAATAATAACGTTATCGAATTTTACTTTGTGTTAAAAATATTGCACAGAACTATTCCTAAAGTTCTTGCAAATTATCGAAAACAAAAACTAATAAAAGTTATCCAATTTTTATTTTTTGTGTTAACAATATTGCACAGAACTATTCCTAAAGTTCTTGCAAATTAACTAAAACAAATATAATAACGTTATCGAATTTTACTTTGTGTTAAAAATATTGCACAGAACTACTACTCCTAAAATTCTTGCAAATTATCTAAAACAAAAATACTAAAGTTATCGAATTTTACTTTGTGTTAAAAATATTGCACAGCAAACTATTCATAAAGTTCTTGCAAATTAACTAAAACAAAAATAATAACGTTATCGAATTTTACTTTGTGTTAAAAATATTGCACAGAACTATTCCTAAAGTTCTTGCAAATTATCTAAAACAAAAATAATAACGTTATCGAATTTTTACTTTGTGTTAAAAATATTGCACAGCAAACTATTCATAAAGTTCTTGCAAATTAACTAAAACAAAAATAATAACGTTATCGAATTTTACTTTGTGTTAAAAATATTGCACAGAACTATTCCTAAAGTTCTTGCAAATTATCTAAAACAAAAATAATAATGTTATGGAATTTTTACTTTGTGTTAAAAATATTGCACAGAACTATTACTAAAGTTCTTGCAAATTATCTAAAACAAAAATAATAACGTTATCGAATTTTTACTTTGTGTTAAAAATATTGCACAGAACTACTATTCCTAAAGTTCTTGCAAATTATCTAAAACAAAAATACTAAAGTTATCGAATTTTACTTTGTGTTAAAAATATTGCACTGCAAACTATTCCTAAAGTTCTTGCAAATTATCGAAATCAAAAACTAATAAAAGTTATCGAATTTTTACTTTGTGTTAACAATATTGCACAGAACTATTCCTAAAGTTCTTGCAAATTAACTAAAACAAAAATAATAACGTTATAGATTTTTACTTTGTGTTAAAAATATTGCACAGAACTATTCCTAAAGTTCTTGCAAATTAACTAAAACAAAAATAATAACGTTATCGAATTTTACTTTGTGTTAAAAATATTGCACAGAACTATTCCTAAAGTTCTTGCAAATTATCGAAAACAAAAACTAATAAAAGTTATCGAATTTTTACTTTGTGGTAACGATATTGCACAGAACTATTCCTAAAGTTCTTGCAAATTATCTAAAACAAAAATACTAAAGTTATCGAATTTTACTTTGTGTTAAAAATATTGCACAGCAAACTATTCATAAAGTTCTTGCAAATTAACTACAACAAAAATAATAACGTTATCGAATTTTACTTTGTGTTAAAAATATTGCACAGCAAACTATTCATAAAGTTCTTGCAAATTAACTAAAACAAAAATAATAACGTTATCGAATTTTACTTTGTGTTAAAAATATTGCACAGAACTATTCCTAAAGTTCTTGCAAATTATCGAAAACAAAAACTAATAAAAGTTATCCAATTTTTATTTTTTGTGTTAACAATATTGCACAGAACTATTCCTAAAGTTCTTGCAAATTAACTAAAACAAATATAATAACGTTATCGAATTTTACTTTGTGTTAAAAATATTGCACAGAACTACTACTCCTAAAATTCTTGCAAATTATCTAAAACAAAAATACTAAAGTTATCGAATTTTACTTTGTGTTAAAAATATTGCACAGCAAACTATTCATAAAGTGCTTGCAAATTAACTAAAACAAAAATAATAACGTTATCGAATTTTACTTTGTGTTAAAAATATTGCACAGAACTATTCCTAAAGTTCTTGCAAATTATCTAAAACAAAAATAATAACGTTATCGAATTTTTACTTTGTGTTAAAAATATTGCACAGCAAACTATTCATAAAGTTCTTGCAAATTAACTAAAACAAAAATAATAACGTTATCGAATTTTACTTTGTGTTAAAAATATTGCACAGAACTATTCCTAAAGTTCTTGCAAATTATCTAAAACAAAAATAATAATGTTATGGAATTTTTACTTTGTGTTAAAAATATTGCACAGAACTATTACTAAAGTTCTTGCAAATTATCTAAAACAAAAATAATAACGTTATCGAATTTTTACTTTGTGTTAAAAATATTGCACAGAACTACTATTCCTAAAGTTCTTGCAAATTATCTAAAACAAAAATACTAAAGTTATCGAATTTTACTTTGTGTTAAAAATATTGCACTGCAAACTATTCCTAAAGTTCTTGCAAATTATCGAAAACAAAAACTAATAAAAGTTATCGAATTTTTACTTTGTGTTAACAATATTGCACAGAACTATTCCTAAAGTTCTTGCAAATTAACTAAAACAAAAATAATAACGTTATAGATTTTTACTTTGTGTTAAAAATATTGCACAGAACTATTCCTAAAGTTCTTGCAAATTAACTACAACAAAAATAATAACGTTATCGAATTTTACTTTGTGTTAAAAATATTGCACAGAACTATTCCTAAAGTTCTTGCAAATTATCTAAAACAAAAATAATAACGTTATCGAATTTTTACTTTGTGTTAAAAATATTGCACAGCAAACTATTCATAAAGTTCTTGCAAATTAACTAAAACAAAAATAATAACGTTATCGAATTTTACTTTGTGTTAAAAATATTGCACAGAACTATTCCTAAAGTTCTTGCAAATTATCTAAAACAAAAATAATAATGTTATGGAATTTTTACTTTGTGTTAAAAATATTGCACAGAACTATTACTAAAGTTCTTGCAAATTATCTAAAACAAAAATAATAACGTTATCGAATTTTTACTTTGTGTTAAAAATATTGCACAGAACTACTATTCCTAAAGTTCTTGCAAATTATCTAAAACAAAAATACTAAAGTTATCGAATTTTACTTTGTGTTAAAAATATTGCACAGAACTATTCCTAAAGTTCTTGCAAATTATCGAAAACAAAAACTAATAAAAGCTATCGAATTTTTACTTTGTGTTAACAATATTGTACAGAACTATTCCTAAAGTTCTTGCAAATTATCGAAAACAAAAACTAATAAAAGTTATCGAATTTTTACTTTGTGTTAACAATATTGCACAGAACTATTCCTAAAGTTCTTGCAAATTATCTAAAACAAAAATAATAACGTTATCTAATTTTTACTTTGTGTTAAAAATATTGCACAGAACTACTATTCCTAAAGTTCTTGCAAATTATCTAAAACAAAAATAATAACGTTATCGATTTTTTACTTTGTGTTAAAAATATTGCACTGCAAACTATTCATAAAGTTCTTGCAAATTAACTAAAACAAAAATAATAACGTTCTCGAATTTTACTTTGTGTTAAAAATATTGCACAGAACTATTCCTAAAGTTCTTGCAAATTATCTAAAACAAAAACTAATAAAAGTTATCGAATTTTAATTTTTTGTGTTAACAATATTCCACAGAACTATTCCTAAAGTTCTTGCAAATTAAAAAAAACAAAAATAATCACGTTATCGAATTTTACTTTGTGTTAAAAATATTGCACAGAACTACTATTCCTAAAGTTCTTGCAAATTATCTAAAACAAAAATACTAAATTTATCGAATTTTACTTTGTGTTAAAAATATTGCACAGCAAACTATTCATAAAGTTCTTGCAAATTAACTAAAACAAAAATAATAACGTTATCGAATTTTACTTTGTGTTAAAAATATTGCACAGAACTATTCCTAAAGTTCTTGCAAATTATCGAAAACAAAAACTAATAAAAGTTATCCAATTTTTATTTTTTGTGTTAACAATATTGCACAGAACTATTCCTAAAGTTCTTGCAAATTATCTAAAACAAAAACTAATAAAAGTTATCGAATTTTAATTTTTTGTGTTAACAATATTCCACAGAACTATTCCTAAAGTTCTTGCAAATTAAAAAAAACAAAAATAATCACGTTATCGAATTTTACTTTGTGTTAAAAATATTGCACAGAACTACTATTCCTAAAGTTCTTGCAAATTATCTAAAACAAAAATACTAAATTTATCGAATTTTACTTTGTGTTAAAAATATTGCACAGCAAACTATTCATAAAGTTCTTGCAAATTAACTAAAACAAAAATAATAACGTTATCGAATTTTACTTTGTGTTAAAAATATTGCACAGAACTATTCCTAAAGTTCTTGCAAATTATCGAAAACAAAAACTAATAAAAGTTATCCAATTTTTATTTTTTGTGTTAACAATATTGCACAGAACTATTCCTAAAGTTCTTGCAAATTAACTAAAACAAATATAATAACGTTATCGAATTTTACTTTGTGTTAAAAATATTGCACAGAACTACTACTCCTAAAATTCTTGCAAATTATCTAAAACAAAAATACTAAAGTTATCGAATTTTACTTTGTGTTAAAAATATTGCACAGCAAACTATTCATAAAGTGCTTGCAAATTAACTAAAACAAAAATAATAACGTTATCGAATTTTACTTTGTGTTAAAAATATTGCACAGAACTATTCCTAAAGTTCTTGCAAATTATCTAAAACAAAAATAATAACGTTATCGAATTTTTACTTTGTGTTAAAAATATTGCACAGCAAACTATTCATAAAGTTCTTGCAAATTAACTAAAACAAAAATAATAACGTTATCGAATTTTACTTTGTGTTAAAAATATTGCACAGAACTATTCCTAAAGTTCTTGCAAATTATCTAAAACAAAAATAATAATGTTATGGAATTTTTACTTTGTGTTAAAAATATTGCACAGAACTATTACTAAAGTTCTTGCAAATTATCTAAAACAAAAATAATAACGTTATCGAATTTTTACTTTGTGTTAAAAATATTGCACAGAACTACTATTCCTAAAGTTCTTGCAAATTATCTAAAACAAAAATACTAAAGTTATCGAATTTTACTTTGTGTTAAAAATATTGCACTGCAAACTATTCCTAAAGTTCTTGCAAATTATCGAAAACAAAAACTAATAAAAGTTATCGAATTTTTACTTTGTGTTAACAATATTGCACAGAACTATTCCTAAAGTTCTTGCAAATTAACTAAAACAAAAATAATAACGTTATAGATTTTTACTTTGTGTTAAAAATATTGCACAGAACTATTCCTAAAGTTCTTGCAAATTAACTACAACAAAAATAATAACGTTATCGAATTTTACTTTGTGTTAAAAATATTGCACAGAACTATTCCTAAAGTTCTTGCAAATTATCTAAAACAAAAATAATAACGTTATCGAATTTTTACTTTGTGTTAAAAATATTGCACAGCAAACTATTCATAAAGTTCTTGCAAATTAACTAAAACAAAAATAATAACGTTATCGAATTTTACTTTGTGTTAAAAATATTGCACAGAACTATTCCTAAAGTTCTTGCAAATTATCTAAAACAAAAATAATAATGTTATGGAATTTTTACTTTGTGTTAAAAATATTGCACAGAACTATTACTAAAGTTCTTGCAAATTATCTAAAACAAAAATAATAACGTTATCGAATTTTTACTTTGTGTTAAAAATATTGCACAGAACTACTATTCCTAAAGTTCTTGCAAATTATCTAAAACAAAAATACTAAAGTTATCGAATTTTACTTTGTGTTAAAAATATTGCACAGAACTATTCCTAAAGTTCTTGCAAATTATCGAAAACAAAAACTAATAAAAGCTATCGAATTTTTACTTTGTGTTAACAATATTGTACAGAACTATTCCTAAAGTTCTTGCAAATTATCGAAAACAAAAACTAATAAAAGTTATCGAATTTTTACTTTGTGTTAACAATATTGCACAGAACTATTCCTAAAGTTCTTGCAAATTATCTAAAACAAAAATAATAACGTTATCTAATTTTTACTTTGTGTTAAAAATATTGCACAGAACTACTATTCCTAAAGTTCTTGCAAATTATCTAAAACAAAAATAATAACGTTATCGATTTTTTACTTTGTGTTAAAAATATTGCACTGCAAACTATTCATAAAGTTCTTGCAAATTAACTAAAACAAAAATAATAACGTTCTCGAATTTTACTTTGTGTTAAAAATATTGCACAGAACTATTCCTAAAGTTCTTGCAAATTATCTAAAACAAAAACTAATAAAAGTTATCGAATTTTAATTTTTTGTGTTAACAATATTCCACAGAACTATTCCTAAAGTTCTTGCAAATTAAAAAAAACAAAAATAATCACGTTATCGAATTTTACTTTGTGTTAAAAATATTGCACAGAACTACTATTCCTAAAGTTCTTGCAAATTATCTAAAACAAAAATACTAAATTTATCGAATTTTACTTTGTGTTAAAAATATTGCACTGCAAACTATTCACAAAGTTCTTGCAAATTAACTAAAACAAAAATAATAACGCTATTGAATTTTACTCTGTGTTAAAAATATTGCACAGAACTACTATTCCTAAAGTTCTTCCAAATTATCTAAAACAAAAATAATAACGTTATCGAATTTTTACTTTGTGTTAAAAATATTGCACAGCAAACTATTCATAAAGTTCTTGCAAATTAGCTAAAACAAAAATAATAACGTTATCGAATTTTACTTTGTGTTAAAAAAATTGCACAGTACTATTCCTAAAGTTCTTGCAAATTATCGAAAACAAAAACTAATAAAAGTTATCGAATTTTTACTTTGTGTTAACAATATTGCACAGAACTATTCCTAAAGTTCTTGCAAATTAACTAAAACAAAAATAATAACGTTATCGAATTTTACTTTGTGTTAAAAATATTGCACAGAACTATTCCTAAAGTTCTTGCAAATTATCTAAAACAAAAACTAATAAAAGAACTATTTCTAAAGTTCTTGCAAATTATCTAAAACAAAAATAATAACGTTGTCGAATTTTTACTTTGTGTTAAAAATATTGCACAGCAAACTATTCATAAAGTTCTTGCAAATTAACTAAAACAAAAATTATAACGTTATCGAATTTTACTTTGTGTTAAAAAAATTGCACAGAACTATTCCTAAAGTTCTTGCAAATTATCGAAAACAAAAACTAATAAAAGTTATCGAATTTTTACTTTGTGTTAACAATATTGCACAGAGCTATTCCTAAAGTTCTTGCAAATTAACTAAAACAAAAATAATAACGTTATCGATTTTTACTTTGTGTTAAAAATATTGCACAGAACTATTCCTAAAGTTCTTGCAAATTAACTAAAACAAAAATAATAACGTTATCGAATTTTACTTTGTGTTAAAAATATTGCACAGAACTATTCCTAAAGTTCTTGCAAATTATCGAAAACAAAAACTAATAAGAGTTATCGAATTTTTACTTTGTGTTAACAATATTGCACAGAACTATTCCTAAAGTTCTTGCAAATTATCTAAAACCAAAATACTAAAGTTATCGAATTTTACTTTGTGCTAAAAATATTGCACAGCAAACTATTCATAAAGTTCTTGCAAATTAACTAAAACAAAAATAATAACGTTATCGAATTTTACGTTGTGTTAAAAATATTGCACAGAACTATTCCTAAAGTTCTTGCAAATTATCTAAAACAAAAACTAATAAAAGCTATCGAATTTTTACTTTGTGTTAAGAATATTGCACAGAACTATTCCTAAAGTTCTTGCAAATTAAATAAATCAAAAATAATAACGTTATCGAATTTTACTTTGTGTTAAAAATATTGCACAGAACTATTCCTAAAGTTCTTGCAAATTATCGAAAACAAAAACTAATAAAAGCTATCGAATTTTTACTTTGTGTCAACAATATTGCACAGAACTATTCCTAAAGTTCTTGCAAATTAACTAAAACAAATATAATAACGTTATCGAATTTTACTTTGTGTTAAAAATATTGCACAGAACTACTACTCCTAAAATTCTTGCAAATTATCTAAAACAAAAATACTAAAGTTATCGAATTTTACTTTGTGTTAAAAATATTGTACAGCAAACTATTCATAAAGTTCTTGCAAATTAACTAAAACAAAAATAATAACGTTATCGAATTTTACTTTGTGTTAAAAATATTGCACAGAACTATTCCTAAAGTTCTTGCAAATTATCTAAAACAAAAATAATAACGTTATCGAATTTTATTTTGTGTTAAAAATATTGCACAGAACTATTCCTAAAGTTCTTGCAAATTATCTAAAACAAAAATAATAACGTTATCGAATTTTTACTTTGTGTTAAAAATATTGCACGGCAAACTATTCATAAAGTTCTTGCAAATTAACTAAAACAAAAATGATAACGTTATCGAATTTTATTTTGTGTTAAAAATATTGCACAGAACTATTCCTAAAGTTCTTGCAAATTATCGAAAACAAAAACTAATAAAAGCTATCGAATTTTTACTTTGTGTTAACAATATTGCACAGAACTATTCCTAAAGTTCTTGCAAATTATCTAAAGCAAAAATAATAACGTTATCGAATTTTTACTTTGTGTTAAAAATATTGCACAGCAAACTATTCATAAAGTTCTTGCAAATTAACTAAAACAAAAATAATAACGTTATCGAATTTTACTTTGTGTTAAAAATATTGCACAGAAATATTCCTAAAGTTCTTGCAAATTATCTAAAACAAAAATAATAACGTTATCGAATTTTTAATTTGTGTTAAAAATATTGCACAGAACTACTACTCCTAAAATTCTTGCAAATTAACTAAAACAAAAATAATAACGTTATCGAATTTTACTTTGTGTTAAAAATATTGCACAGAACTATTCCTAAAGTTCTTGCAAATTATCTAAAACAAAAATAATAACGTTATGGAATTTTTACTTTGTGTTAAAAATATTGCACAGAACTATTACTAAAGTTCTTGCAAATTATCTAAAACAAAAATAATAACGTTATCGAATTTTTACTTTGTGTTAAAAATATTGCACAGAACTACTATTCCTAAAGTTCTTGCAAATTATCTAAAACAAAAATACTAAAGTTATCGAATTTTACTTTGTGTTAAAAATATTGCACTGCAAACTATTCGTAAAGTTCTTGCAAATTAACTAAAACAAAAATAATAACGTTATCGAATTCTACTTTGTGTTAAAAATATTGCACAGAACTATTCCTAAAGTTCTTGCAAATTATCTAAAACAAAAATAATAACGTTATCGAATTTTTACTTTGTGTTAAAAATATTGCACAGCAAGCTATTCATAAAGTTCTTGCAAATTAACTAAAACAAAAATAATAACGTTATCGAATTTTTACTTTGTGTTAAAAATATTGCACAGCAAACTATTCATAAAGTTCTTGCAAATTAACTAAAACAAAAATAATAACGTTATCGAATTTTACTTTGTGTTAAAAATATTGCACAAAACTATTCCTAAAGTTCTTGCAAATTATCTAAAACAAAAATAATAACGTTATCGAATTTTTACTTTGTGTTAAAAATATTGCACAGCAAACTATTCATAAAGTTCTTGCAAATTACCTAAAACAAAAATACTAAAGTTATCGAATTTTACTTTGTGATAAAAATATTGCACTGCAAACTATTCGTAAAGTTCTGGCAAATTAACTAAAACAAAAATAATAACGTTATCGAATTCTACTTTGTGTTAAAAATATTGCACAGAACTATTCCTAAAGTTCTTGCAAATTATCTAAAACAAAAATAATAACGTTATCGAATTTTTACTTTGTGTTAAAAATATTGCACAGCAAACTATTCATAAAGTTCTTGCAAATTAACTAAAACAAAAATAATAACGTTATCGAATTTTACTTTGTGTTAAAAATATTACACAGAACTATTCCTAAAGTTCTTGCAAATTATCGAAAACAAAAATATTAACGTTATCGAATTTTTACTTTGTGTTAAAAATATTGCACAGAACTACTATTCCTAAAGTTCTTGCAAATTATCTAAAACAAAAATACTAAAGTTATCCAATTTTACTTTGTGTTAAAAATGTTGCACAGCAAACTATTCATAAAGTTCTTGCAAATTAACTAAAACAAAAATAATAACGTTATCGAATTTTACTTTGTGTTAAAAATATTGCACAGAACTATTCCTAAAGTTCTTGCAAATTATCTAAAACAAAAATAATAACGTTATGGAATTTTTACTTTGTGTTAAAAATATTGCACAGAACTATTACTAAAGTTCTTGCAAATTATCTAAAACAAAAATAATAACGTTATCGAATTTTTACTTTGTGTTAAAAATATTGCACAGAACTACTATTCCTAAAGTTCTTGCAAATTATCTAAAACAAAAATACTAAAGTTATCGAAATTTACTTTGTGTTAAAAATATTGCACTGCAAACTATTCGTAAAGTTCTTGCAAATTAACTAAAACAAATATAATAACGTTATCGAATTCTACTTTGTGTTAAAAATATTGCACAGAACTATTCCTAAAGTTCTTGCAAATTATCTAAAACAAAAATAATAACGTTATCGAATTTTTACTTTGTGTTAAAAATATTGCACAGCAAACTTTTCATAAAGTTCTTGCAAATTAACTAAAACAAAAATAATAACGTTATCGAATTTTTACTTTGTGTTAAAAATATTGCACAGCAAACTATTCATAAAGTTCTTGCAAATTAACTAAAACAAAAATAATAACGTTATCGAATTTTACTTTGTGTTAAAAATATTGCACAGAACTATTCCTAAATTTCTTGCAAATTATCTAAAACAAAAATAATAACGTTATCGAATTTTTACTTTGTGTTAAAAATATTGCACAGCAAACTATTCATAAAGTTCTTGCAAATTAACTAAAACAAAAATAATAACGTTATCGAATTTTTACTTTGTGTTAAAAATATTGCACAGCAAACTATTCATAAAGTTCTTGCAAATTAACTAAAACAAAAATAATAACGTTATCGAATTTTACTTTGTGTTAAAAATATTGCACAGAAATATTCCTAAAGTTCTTGCAAATTATCTAAAACAAAAATAATAACGTTATCGAATTTTTAATTTGTGTTAAAAATATTGCACAAAACTACTACTCCTAAAATTCTTGCAAATTATCTAAAACAAAAATACTAAAATTATCGAATTTTACTTTGTGTTAAAAATATTGCACAGCAAACTATTCATAAAGTTCTTGCAAATTAACTAAAACAAAAATAATAACGTTATCGAATTTTACTTTGTGTTAAACATATTGCACAGAACTATTCCTAAAGTTCTTGCAAATTATCTAAAACAAAAATAATAACGTTATGGAATTTTTACTTTGTGTTAAAAATATTGCACAGAACTATTCCTAAAGTTCTTGCAAATTATCTAAAACAAAAATAATAACGTTATCGAATTTTTAATTTGTGTTAAAAATATTGCACAGAACTACTACTCCTAAAATTCTTGCAAATTATCTAAAACAAAAATACTAAAGTTATCGAATTTTACTTTGTGTTAAAAATATTGCACAGCAAACTATTCATAAAGTTCTTGCAAATTAACTAAAACAAAAATAATAACGTTATCGAATTTTTACTTTGTGTTAAAAATATTGCACAGCAAACTATTCATAAAGTTCTTGCAAATTAACTAAAACAAAAATAATAACGTTATCGAATTTTTACTTTGTGTTAAAAATATTGCACAGCAAACTATTCATAAAGTTCTTGCAAATTAACTAAAACAAAAATAATAACGTTATCGAATTCTACTTTGTGTTAAAAATATTGCACAGAACTATTCCTAAAGTTCTTGCAAATTATCTAAAACAAAAATAATAACGTTATCGAATTTTTACTTTGTGTTAAAAATATTGCACAGCAAACTTTTCATAAAGTTCTTGCAAATTAACTAAAACAAAAATAATAACGTTATCGAATTTTTACTTTGTGTTAAAAATATTGCACAGCAAACTATTCATAAAGTTCTTGCAAATTAACTAAAACAAAAATTTTAACGTTATCGAATTTTACTTTGTGTTAAAAATATTGCACAGAACTATTCCTAAAGTTCTTGCAAATTATCTAAAACAAAAATAATAACGTTATCGAATTTTTACTTTGTGTTAAAAATATTGCACAGCAAACTATTCATAAAGTTCTTGCAAATTAACTAAAACAAAAATAATAACGTTATCGAATTTTTACTTTGTGTTAAAAATATTGCACAGCAAACTATTCATAAAGTTCTTGCAAATTAACTAAAACAAAAATAATAACGTTATCGAATTTTACTTTGTGTTAAATATAATTCACAGAACTATTCCTAAAGTTCTTGCAAATTATCTAAAACAAAAATAATAACGTTATCGAATTTTTACTTTGTGTTAAAAATATTGCACAGAACTACTATTCCTAAAGTTCTTGCAAATTATCTAAAACAAAAATACTAAAGTTATCGAATTTTACTTTTTGTTAAAAATATTGCACTGCAAACTATTCGTAAAGTTCTTGCAAATTAACTAAAACAAATATAATAACGTTATCGAATTTTTACTTTGTGTTAAAAATATTGCACAGCAAACTATTCATAAAGTTCTTGCAAATTAACTAAAACAAAAATAATAACGTTATCGAATTCTACTTTGTGTTAAAAATATTGCACAGAACTATTCCTAAAGTTCTTGCAAATTATCTAAAACAAAAATAATAACGTTATCGAATTTTTACTTTGTGTTAAAAATATTGCACAGCAAACTATTCATAAAGTTCTTGCAAATTAACTAAAACAAAAATAATAACGTTATCGAATTTTTACTTTGTGTTAAAAATATTGCACAGCAAACTATTCATAAAGTTCTTGCAAATTAACTAAAACAAAAACTAATAAAAGTTATGGAATTTTTACTTTGTGTTAACAATATTGCACAGAACTATTCCTAAAGTTCTTGCAAATTATCTAAAACAAAAATAATAACGTTATCGAATTTTTACTTTGTGTTAAAAATATTGCACAGAACTACTATTCCTAAAGTTCTTGCAAATTATCTAAAACGAAAATATTAAATTTATCGAATTTTACTTTGTGTTAAAAATATTGCACTGCAAACTATTCATAAAGTTCTTGCAAATTAACTAAAACAAAAATAATAACGTTATCGAATTTTGCTTTGTGTTAAAAATATTGCACAGAACTATTCCTAAAGTTCTTCCAAATTATCGAAAACAAAAACTAATAAAAGTTATCGAATTTTTATTTTTTGTGTTAACAATATTGCACAGAACTATTCCTAAAGTTCTTGCAAATTAACTAAAACAAAAATAATAACGCTATCGAATTTTACTCTGTGTTAAAAATATTGCACAGAACTACTATTCCTAAAGTTCTTGCAAATTATCTAAAACAAAAATACTAAAGTTATCGAATTTTACTTTGTGTTAAAAATATTGCACAGCAAACTATTCATAAAGTTCTTGCAAATTAACTTAACAAAAATAATAACGTTATCGAATTTTACTTTGTGTTAAAAATATTGCATAGAACTGTTCCTAAAGTCCTTGTAAATTATCGAAAACAAAAACTAATAAAAGTTATCGAATTTTTACTTTGTGTTAACAATATTGCACAGAACTATTCCTAAAGTTCTTGCAAATTATCTAAAACAAAAATAATAACGTTATCGAATTTTACTTTGTGTTAAAAATATTGCACAGAACTATTCCTAAAGTTCTTCCAAATTATCGAAAACAAAAACTAATAAAAGTTATCGAATTTTTATTTTTTGTGTTAACAATATTGCACAGAACTATTCCTAAAGTTCTTGCAAATTAACTAAAACAAAAATAATAACGCTATCGAATTTTTACTTTGTGTTAAAAATATTGCACAGAACTATTCCTAAAGTTCTTGCAAATTATCTAAAACAAAAATAATAACGTTATCGAATTTTTACTTTGTGTTAAAAATATTGCACAGCAAACTATTCATAAAGTTCTTGCAAATTAACTAAAACAAAAATAATAACGTTATCGAATTTTTACTTTGTGTTAAAAATATTGCACAGCAAACTATTCATAAAGTTCTTGCAAATTAACTAAAACAAAAACTAATAAAAGTTATGGAATTTTTACTTTGTGTTAACAATATTGCACAGAACTATTCCTAAAGTTCTTGCAAATTATCTAAAACAAAAATAATAACGTTATCGAATTTTTACTTTGTGTTAAAAATATTGCACAGCAAACTATTCATAAAGTTCTTGCAAATTAACTAAAACAAAAATAATAACGTTATCGAATTTTTACTTTGTGTTAAAAATATTGCACAGCAAACTATTCATAAAGTTCTTGCAAATTAACTAAAACAAAAACTAATAAAAGTTATGGAATTTTTACTTTGTGTTAACAATATTGCACAGAACTATTCCTAAAGTTCTTGCAAATTAACTAAAACAAAAATAATAACGTTACCGAATTTTTACTTTGTGTTAAAAATATTGCACAGCAAACTATTCATAAAGTTCTTGCAAATTAACTAAAACAAAAATAATAACGTTATCGAATTCTACTTTGTGTTAAAAATATTGCACAGAACTATTCCTAAAGTTCTTGCAAATTATCTAAAACAAAAATAATAACGTTATCGAATTTTTACTTTGTGTTAAAAATATTGCACAGCAAACTATTCATAAAGTTCTTGCAAATTAACTAAAACAAAAATAATAACGTTATCGAATTTTTACTTTGTGTTAAAAATATTGCACAGAACTATTACTAAAGTTCTTGCAAATTATCTAAAACAAAAATAATAACGTTATCGAATTTTTACTTTGTGTTAAAAATATTGCACAGAACTACTATTCCTAAAGTTCTTGCAAATTATCTAAAACAAAAATACTAAAGTTATCGAATTTTACTTTGTGTTAAAAATATTGCACTGCAAACTATTCGTAAAGTTCTTGCAAATTAACTAAAACAAAAATAATAACGTTATCGAATTTTTACTTTGTGTTAAAAATATTGCACAGCAAACTATTAATAAAGTTCTTGCAAATTAACTAAAACAAAAATAATAACGTTATCGAATTCTACTTTGTGTTAAAAATATTGCACAGAACTATTACTAAAGTTCTTGCAAATTATCTAAAACAAAAATAATAACGTTATCGAATTTTTACTTTGTGTTAAAAATATTGCACAGAACTACTATTCCTAAAGTTCTTGCAAATTATCTAAAACAAAAATACTAAAGTTATCGAATTTTACTTTGTGTTAAAAATATTGCACTGCAAACTATTCGTAAAGTTCTTGCAAATTAACTAAAACAAAAATAATAACGTTATCGAATTTTTACTTTGTGTTAAAAATATTGCACAGCAAACTATTCATAAAGTTCTTGCAAATTAACTAAAACAAAAACTAATAAAAGTTATGGAATTTTTACTTTGTGTTAACAATATTGCACAGAACTATTCCTAAAGTTCTTGCAAATTATCTAAAACAAAAATAATAACGTTATCGAATTTTTACTTTGTGTTAAAAATATGGCACAGAACTACTATTCCTAAAGTTCTTGCAAATTATCTAAAACTAAAATACTAAAGTTATCGAATTTTACTTTGTGTTAAAAATATTGCACTGCAAACTATTCATAAAGTTCTTGCAAATTAACTAAAACAAAAATAATAACGTTATCGAATTTTGCTTTGTGTTAAAAATATTGCACAGAACTATTCCTAAAGTTCTTCCAAATTATCGAAAACAAAAACTAATAAAAGTTATCGAATTTTTATTTTTTGTGTTAACAATATTGCACAGAACTATTCCTAAAGTTCTTGCAAATTAACTAAAACAAAAATAATAACGCTATCGAATTTTACTCTGTGTTAAAAATATTGCACAGAACTACTATTCCTAAAGTTCTTGCAAATTATCTAAAACAAAAATACTAAAGTTATCGAATTTTACTTTGTGTTAAAAATATTGCACAGCAAACTATTCATAAAGTTCTTGCAAATTAACTAAACAAAAATAATAACATTATCGAATTTTACTTTGTGTTAAAAATATTGCATAGAACTGTTCCTAAAGTCCTTGTAAATTACCGAAAACAAAAACTAATAAAAGTTATCGAATTTTTACTTTGTGTTAACAATATTGCACAGAACTATTCCTAAAGTTCTTGCAAATTAACTAAAACAAAAATAATAACGTTATCGAATTTTACTTTGTGTTAAAAATATTGCACAGAACTATTCCTAAAGTTCTTGCAAATTAACTAAAACAAAAATAATAACGTTATCGAATTTTACTCTGTGTTAAAATATTGCACAGAACTACTATTCCTAAAGTTCTTGCAAATTAACTAAAACAAAAATAATAACGTTATCGAATTTTACTTTGTGCTAAAACTATTGCACAGAACTATTCATAAAGTTCTTGCAAATTATCGAAAACAAAAACTAATAAAAGTTATCGAATTTTTATTTTGTGTTAACAATATTGCACAGAATTATTCCTAAAGTTCTTGCAAATTATCTAAAACAAAAATAATAACGTTATCGAATTTTTACTTTGTGTTAAAAATATTTCACAGCAAACTATTCATAAAGTTCTTGCAAATTAACTAAAACAAAAATAATAACGTTATCGTATTTTACTTTGTGTTAAAAATATTGCACAGAACTATTCCTAAAGTTCTTGCAAATTATCGAAAACAAAAACTAATAAAAGTTATCGGATTTTTACTTTGTGTTAAAAATATTGCACAGAACCAATATTCCTAAAGTTCTTGCAAATTATCTAAAACAAAAAAAACTAAAGTTATCGAATTTTACTTTGTGTTAAAAATATTTCACAGCAAACTATTCATAAAGTTCTTGCAAATTAACTAAAACAAAAATAATAACGTTATCGAATTTTACTTTGTGTTAAAAATATTGCACAGAACTATTCCTAAAGTTCTTGCAAATTATCTAAAACAAAAATAATAACGTTATCGAATTTTTACTTTGTGTTAAAAATATTGCACAGAACTACTATTCCTAAAGTTCTTGCAAACTATCTAAAACAAAAATACTAAAGTTATCGAATTTTACTTTGTGTTAAAAATATTTCACAGCAAACTATTCATAAAGTTCTTGCAAATTAACTAAAACAAAAATAATAACGTTATCGAATTTTACTTTGTATTAAAAATATTGCACAGAACTATTCCTAAAGTTCTTGCAAATTATCGAAAACAAAAACTAATAAAAGTTATCGAATTTTTACTTTGTGTTAAAAATATTGCACAGAACCAATATTCCCAAAGTTCTTGGAAATTATCTAAAACAAAAATACTAAAGTTATCGAATTTTACTTTGTGTTAAAAATATTTCACAGCAAACTATTCATAAAGTTCTTGCAAATTAACTAAAACAAAAATAATAACGTTATCGAATTTTACTTTGTGTTAAAAATATTGCACAGAACTATTCCTAAAGTTCTTGCAAATTATCTAAAACAAAAATAATAACGTTATCGAATTTTTACTTTGTGTTAAAAATATTGCACAGAACTACTATTCCTAAAGTTCTTGCAAATTATCTAAAACAAAAATACTAAAGTTATCGAATTTTACTTTGTGTTAAAAATATTGCACAGCAAACTATTCATAAAGTTCTTGCAAATTAACTAAAACAAAAATGATAACGTTATCGAATTTTACTTTGTGTTAAAAATATTGCACAGAACTATTCCTAAAGTTCTTGCAAATTATCGAAAACAAAAACTAATAAAAGTTATCGAATTTTTATTTTTTGTGTTAACAATATTGCACAGAACTATTCCAAAAGTTCTTGCAAATTAACTAAAACAAAAATAATAACGCTATCGAATTTTACTCTGTGTTAAAAATATTGCACAGAACTACTATTCCTAAAGTTCTTGCAAATTATCTAAAACAAAAATACTAAAGTTATCGAATTTTACTTTGTGTTAAAAATATTGCACAGCAAACTATTCATAAAGTTCTTGCAAATTAACTAAACAAAAATAATAACGTTATCGAATTTTACTTTGCGTTAAAAATATTGCATAGAACTGTTCCTAAAGTCCTTGTAAATTATCGAAAACAAAAACTAATAAAAGTTATCGAATTTTTACTTTGTGTTAACAATATTGCACAGAACTATTCCTAAAGTTCTTGCAAATTATCTAAAACAAAAATAATAACGTTATCGAATTTTTACTTTGTGTTAAAAATATTGCACAGAACTACTATTCCTAAAGTTCTTGCAAATGATCTAAAACAAAAATACTAAAGTTATCGAATTTTACTTTGTGTTAAAAATATTGCACAGCAAACTATTCATAAAGTTCTTGCAAATTAACTAAAACAAAAATAATAACGTTATCGAATTTTACTTTGTGTTAAAAATATTGCACAGAACTATTCCTAAAGTTCTTGCAAATTAACTAATACAAAAATAATAACGTTATCGAATTTTACTCTGTGTTAAAATATTGCACAGAACTACTATTCCTAAAGTTCTTGCAAATTAACTAAAACAAAAATAATAACGTTATCGAATTTTACTTTGTGCTAAAACTATTGCACAGAACTATTCATAAAGTTCTTGCAAATTATCGAAAACAAAAACTAATAAAAGTTATCGAATTTTTATTTTGTGTTAACAATATTGCACAGAACTATTCCTAAAGTTCTTGCAAATTATCTAAAACAAAAATAATAACGTTATCGAATTTTTACTTTGTGTTAAAAATATTTCACAGCAAACTATTCATAAAGTTCTTGCAAATTAACTAAAACAAAAATAATAACGTTATCGAATTTTACTTTGTGTTAAAAATATTGCACAGAACTATTCCTAAAGTTCTTGCAAATTATCGAAAACAAAAACTAATAAAAGTTATCGGATTTTTACTTTGTGTTAAAAATATTGCACAGAACCAATATTCCTAAAGTTCTTGCAAATTATCTAAAACAAAAATACTAAAGTTATCGAATTTTACTTTGTGTTAAAAATATTTCACAGCAAACTATTCATAAAGTTCTTGCAAATTAACTAAAACAAAAATAATAACGTTATCGAATTATACTTTGTGTTAAAAATATTGCACAGAACTATTCCTAAAGTTCTTGCAAATTATCTAAAACAAAAATAATAACGTTATCGAATTTTTACTTTGTGTTAAAAATATTGCACAGAACTACTATTCCTAAAGTTCTTGCAAACTATCTAAAACAAAAATACTAAAGTTATCGAATTTTACTTTGTGTTAAAAATATTTCACAGCAAACTATTCATAAAGTTCTTGCAAATTAACTAAAACAAAAATAATAACGTTATCGAATTTTACTTTGTATTAAAAATATTGCACAGAACTATTCCTAAAGTTCTTGCAAATTATCGAAAACAAAAACTAATAAAAGTTATCGAATTTTTACTTTGTGTTAAAAATATTGCACAGAACCAATATTCCCAAAGTTCTTGGAAATTATCTAAAACAAAAATACTAAAGTTATCGAATTTTACTTTGTGTTAAAAATATTTCACAGCAAACTATTCATAAAGTTCTTGCAAATTAACTAAAACAAAAATAATAACGTTATCGAATTTTACTTTGTGTTAAAAATATTGCACAGAACTATTCCTAAAGTTCTTGCAAATTATCTAAAACAAAAATAATAACGTTATCGAATTTTTACTTTGTGTTAAAAATATTGCACAGAACTACTATTCCTAAAGTTCTTGCAAATTATCTAAAACAAAAATACTAAAGTTATCGAATTTTACTTTGTGTTAAAAATATTTCACAGCAAACTATTCATAAAGTTCTTGCAAATTAACTAAAACAAAAATAATAACGTTATCGAATTTTACTTTGTGCTAAAACTATTGCACAGAACTATTCATAAAGTTCTTGCAAATTATCGAAAACAAAAACTAATAAAAGTTATCGAATTTTTATTTTGTGTTAACAATATTGCACAGAACTATTCCTAAAGTTCTTGCAAATTATCTAAAACAAAAATAATAACGTTATCGAATTTTTACTTTGTGTTAAAAATATTTCACAGCAAACTATTCATAAAGTTCTGGCAAATTAACTAAATCAAAAATAATAACGTTATCGAATTTTACTTTGTGTTAAAAATATTGCACAGAACTATTCCTAAAGTTCTTGCAAATTATCGAAAACAAAAACTAATAAAAGTTATCGAATTTTTACTTTGTGTTAAAAATATTGCACAGAACTACTATTCCTAAAGTTCTTGCAAACTATCTAAAACAAAAATACTAAAGTTATCGAATTTTACTTTGTGTTAAAAATATTTCACAGCAAACTATTCATAAAGTTCTTGCAAATTAACTAAAACAAAAATAATAACGTTATCGAATTTTACTTTGTGTTAAAAATATTACACAGAACTATTCCTAAAGTTCTTGCAAATTATCTAAAACAAAAATAATAACGTTATCGAATTTTTACTTTGTGTTAAAAATATTGCACAGAACTACTATTCCTAAAGTTCTTGCAAATTATCTAAAACAAAAATACTAAAGTTATCGAATTTTACTTTGTGTTAAAAATATTGCACAGCAAACTATTCATAAAGTTCTTGCAAATTAACTAAAACAAAAATAATAACGTTATCGAATTTTACTTTGTGTTAAAAATATTGCACAGAACTATTCCTAAAGTTCTTGCAAATTATCGAAAACAAAAACTAATAAAAGTTATCGAATTTTTACTTTGTGTTAAAAATATTGCACAGAACCAATATTCCTAAAGTTCTTGGAAATTATCTAAAACAAAAATATTAAAGTTATCGAATTTTACTTTGTGTTAAAAATATTTCACAGCAAACTATTCATAAAGTTCTTGCAAATTAACTAAAACAAAAATAATAACGTTATCGAATTTTACTTTGTGTTAAAAATATTGCACAGCAAACTATTCATAAAGTTCTTGCAAATTAACTAAAACAAAAATAATAACGTTATCGAATTTTACTTTGTGTTAAAAATATTGCACAGAACTATTCCTAAAGTTCTTACAAATTATCGAAAACAAAAACTAATAAAAGTTATCGAATTTTTATTTTTTGTGTTAACAATATTGCACAGAACTATTCCTAAAGTTCTTGCAAATTATCTGAAACAAAAATAATAAAGTTATAAAATCGTACTTTGTGTTAAAAATATTGCACAGAACTATTCCTAAAGTTCTTGCAAATTATCTAAAACAAAAATAATAACGTTATCGAATTTTTACTTTGTGTTAAAAATATTGCACAGAACTACTATTCCTAAAGTTCTTGCAAATTATCTAAAACAAAAATACTAAAGTTATCGAATTTTACTTTGTGTTAAAAATATTGCACAGCAAACTATTCATAAAGTTCTTGCAAATTAACTAAAACAAAAATAATAACGTTATCGAATTTTACTTTGTGTTAAAAATATTGCACAGAACTATTCCTAAAGTTCTTGCAAATTATCGAAAACAAAAACTAATAAAAGTTATCGAATTTTTATTTTTTGTGTTAACAATATTGCACAGAACTATTCCTAAAGTTCTTGCAAATTATCTGAAACAAAAATAATAAAGTTATAAAATCGTACTTTGTGTTAAAAATATTGCACAGAACTATTCATAAAGTTATTGCAAATTATCTGAAACAAAATTAATAAAGTTATAAAATCGTACTTTGTGTTAAAATATTGCACAGAACTATTCATAAAGTTATTGCAAATTATCTAAAACAAAAATAATAAAGTTATCGAATCTTATTTTGTGTTAAAAATATTGCACAGAACTATTCATAAAGTTCTTGCAAATTATCTAAAACAAAAGTAATAAAGTTATCAAATTTTACTTTGTGTTAAAAACATTGCACAGAACTCTTCCTAAAGTTCTTGCAAATTATCGAAAACAAAAACTAATAAAAGTTATCGAATTTTTACTTTGTGTTAAAAATATTGCACAGAACCAATATTCCCAAAGTTCTTGGAAATTATCTAAAACAAAAATACTAAAGTTATCGAATTTTACTTTGTGTTAAAAATATTTCACAGCAAACTATTCATAAAGTTCTTGCAAATTAACTAAAACAAAAATAATAACGTTATCGAATTTTACTTTGTGTTAAAAATATTGCACAGAACTATTCCTAAAGTTCTTGCAAATTATCTAAAACAAAAATAATAACGTTATCGAATTTTTACTTTGTGTTAAAAATATTGCACAGAACTACTATTCCTAAAGTTCTTGCAAATTATCTAAAACAAAAACACTAAAGTTATCGAATTTTACTTTGTGTTAAAAATATTTCACAGCAAACTATTCATAAAGTTCTTGCAAATTAACTAAAACAAAAATAATAACGTTATCGAATTTTACTTTGTGCTAAAACTATTGCACAGAACTATTCATAAAGTTCTTGCAAATTATCGAAAACAAAAACTAATAAAAGTTATCGAATTTTTATTTTGTGTTAACAATATTGCACAGAACTATTCCTAAAGTTCTTGCAAATTATCTAAAACAAAAATAATAACGTTATCGAATTTTTACTTTGTGTTAAAAATATTTCACAGCAAACTATTCATAAAGTTCTGGCAAATTAACTAAAACAAAAATAATAACGTTATCGAATTTTACTTTGTGTTAAAAATATTGCACAGAACTATTCCTAAAGTTCTTGCAAATTATCGAAAACAAAAACTAATAAAAGTTATCGGATTTTTACTTTGTGTTAAAAATATTGCACAGAACCAATATTCCTAAAGTTCTTGCAAATTATCTAAAACAAAAATACTAAAGTTATCGAATTTTACTTTGTGTTAAAAATATTTCACAGCAAACTATTCATAAAGTTCTTGCAAATTAACTAAAAAAAAATAATAACGTTATCGAATTTTACTTTGTGTTAAAAATATTGCACAGAACTATTCCTAAAGTTCTTGCAAATTATCTAAAACAAAAATAATAACGTTATCGAATTTTTACTTTGTGTTAAAAATATTGCACAGAACTACTATTCCTAAAGTTCTTGCAAACTATCTAAAACAAAAATACTAAAGTTATCGAATTTTACTTTGTGTTAAAAATATTTCACAGCAAACTATTCATAAAGTTCTTGCAAATTAACTAAAACAAAAATAATAACGTTATCGAATTTTACTTTGTATTAAAAATATTGCATAGAACTATTCCTAAAGATCTTGCAAATTATCGAAAACAAAAACTAATAAAAGTTATCGAATTTTTACTTTGTGTTAAAAATATTGCACAGAACCAATATTCCCAAAGTTCTTGGAAATTATCTAAAACAAAAATTCTAAAGTTATCGAATTTTAGTTTGTGTTAAAAATATTTCACAGCAAACTATTCATAAAGTTCTTGCAAATTAACTAAAACAAAAATAATAAAGTTATCGAATTTTACTTTGTGTTAAAAATATTGCACAGAACTATTCCTAAAGTACTTGCAAATTATCTAAAACAAAAATAATAACGTTATCGAATTTTTACTTTGTGTTAAAAATATTGCACAGAACTACTATTCCTAAAGTTCTTGCAAATTATCTAAAACAAAAATACTAAAGTTATCGAATTTTACTTTGTGTTAAAAATATTGCACAGCAAACTATTCATAAAGTTCTTGCAAATTAACTAAAACAAAAATAATAACGTTATCGAATTTTACTTTGTGTTAAAAATATTGCACAGAACTATTCCTAAAGTTCTTGCAAATTATCGAAAACAAAAACTAATAAAAGTTATCGAATTTTTACTTTGTGTTAAAAATATTGCACAGAACCAATATTCCTAAAGTTCTTGGAAATTATCTAAAACAAAAATACTAAAGTTATCGAATTTTACTTTGTGTTAAAAATATTTCACAGCAAACTATTCATAAAGTTCTTGCAAATTAACTAAAAGAAAAATAATAACGTTATCGAATTTTACTTTGTGTTAAAAATATTGCACAGAACTATTCCTAAAGTTCTTGCAAATTATCTAAAACAAAAATAATAACGTTATCGAATTTTTACTTTGTGTTAAAAATATTGCACAGAACTACTATTCCTAAAGTTCTTGCAAATTATCTAAAACAAAAATACTAAAGTTATCGAATTTTACTTTGTGTTACAAATATTGCACAGCAAACTATTCATAAAGTTCTTGCAAATTAACTAAAACAAAAATAATAACGTTATCGAATTTTACTTTGTGTTAAAAATATTGCACAGAACTATTCCTAAAGTTCTTGCAAATTATCGAAAACAAAATTAATAAAGTTATAAAATCGTATTTTGTGTTAAAAATATTGCACAGAACTATTCATAAAGTTATTGCAAATTATCTGAAACAAAATTAATAAAGTTATAAAATCGTACTTTGTGTTAAAAATATTGCACAGAACTATTCATAAAGTTATTGCAAATTATCTGAAACAAAATTAATAAAGTTATAAAATCGTACTTTGTGTTAAAATATTGCACAGAACTATTCATAAAGTTATTGCAAATTATCTAAAACAAAAATAATAAAGTTATCGAATCTTATTTTGTGTTAAAAATATTGCACAGAACTATTCATAAAGTTCTTGCAAATTATCTAAAACAAAAGTAATAAAGTTATCAAATTTTACTTTGTGTTAAAAACATTGCACAGAACTCTTCCTAAAGTTCTTGCAAATTATCTAAAACAAAATTAATAAAGTTATAAAATCGTACTTTGTGTTAAAAATATTGCACAGAACTATTCCTAAAATTCTTGCAAATTATCTAAAACAAAATTAATAAAGTTATAAAATCGTACTTTGTGTTAAAAACATTGCACAGAACTCTTCCCAAAATTTTTGCAAATTATCTAAAACAAAATTAATAAAGTTATAAAATCGTACTTTGTGTTAAAAATATTGCACAGAACTATTCATAAAGTTATTGCAAATTATCTAAAACAAAAATAATAAAGTTATAAAATCGTATTTTGTGTTAAAAATATTGCACAGAACTATTCATAAAGTTATTGCAAATTATCTGAAACAAAATTAATAAAGTTATAAAATCGTACTTTGTGTTAAAATATTGCACAGAACTATTCATAAAGTTATTGCAAATTATCTAAAACAAAAATAATAAAGTTATCGAATCTTATTTTGTGTTAAAAATATTGCACAGAACTATTCATAAAGTTCTTGCAAATTATCTAAAACAAAAGTAATAAAGTTATCAAATTTTACTTTGTGTTAAAAACATTGCACAGAACTCTTCCTAAAGTTCTTGCAAATTATCTAAAACAAAATTAATAAAGTTATAAAATCGTACTTTGTTTTAAAAATATTGCACAGAACTATTCCTAAAATTCTTGCAAATTATCTAAAACAAAATTAATAAAGTTATAAAATCGTACTTTGTGTTAAAAACATTGCACAGAACTCTTCCCAAAATTTTTGCAAATTATCTAAAACAAAATTAATAAAGTTATAAAATCGTACTTTGTGTTAAAAATATTGCACAGAACTATTCATAAAGTTATTGCAAATTATCTAAAACAAAAATAATAAAGTTATCGAATTTTACTTTGTGTTAAAAACATTGCACAGAACTCTTCCTAAAGTTTTTGCAAATTATCTAAAACAAAATTAATAAAGTTATAAAATCGTACTTTGTGTTAAAAATATTGCACAGAACTATCCCTAAAATTCTTGCAAATTATCTAAAACAAAATTAATAAAGTTATAAAATCGTACTTTGTGTTAAAAATATTGCACAGAACTATTCATAAAGTTATTGCAAATTATCTGAAACAAAATTAATAAAGTTATTAAATCGTATTTTGTGTTAAAATATTGCACAGAACTATTCCTAAAGTTCTTGCAAATTATCGAAAACAAAAACTAATAAAAGTTATCGAATTTTTATTTTTTGTGTTAACAATATTGCACAGAACTATTCCTAAAGTTCTTGCAAATTATCTGATACAAAAATAATAAAGTTATAAAATCGTACTTTGTGTTAAAAATATTGCACAGAACTATTCATGAAGTTCTTGCAAATTATCTAAAACAAAATTAATAAAGTTATAAAATCGTACTTTGTGTTAAAATATTGCACAGAACTATTCATAAAGTTATTGCAAATTATCTAAAACAAAAATAATAAAGTTATCGAATCTTATTTTGTGTTAAAAATATTGCACAGAACTATTCATAAACCTCTTGCAAATTATCTAAAACAAAAGTAATAAAGTTATCAAATTTTACTTTGTGTTAAAAACATTGCACAGAACTCTTCCTAAAGTTATTGCAAATTATCTAAAACAAAAATAATAAAGTTATCGAATTTTACTTTGTGTTTAAAACATTGCACAGAACTCTTCCTAAAGTTTTTGCAAATTATCTAAAACAAAATTAATAAAGTTATAAAATCGTACTTTGTGTTAAAAACATTGCACAGAACTCTTCCCAAAATTTTTGCAAATTATCTAAAACAAAATTAATATAGTTATAAAATCGTACTTTGTGTTAAAAATATTGCACAGAACTATTCATAAAGTTATTGCAAATTATCTGAAACAAAAATAATAAAGTTATCGAATTTTACTTTGTGTTAAAAACATTGCACAGAACTCTTCCTAAAGTTCTTTCAAATTATCTAAAACAAAATTAATAAAGTTATAAAATCATACTTTGTGTTAAAAATATTGCAAAGAATTATTCCTAAAATTCTTGCAAATTATCTAAAACAAAATTAATAAAGTTATAAAATCGTACTTTGTGTTTCTTGCTATTATCTGAAAACAAAATTAATAAAGTTATCGAATTTTATTTTGTGTTAAAAATATTGCACAGAACTATTCATAAATTTCTTGCAAATTATCTAAAACAAAAATAATAAAGTTATCGAATTTTACTTTGTGTTAAAAATATTGCACAGAACTATTCATAAAGTTCTTGCAAATTCTCTAAAACAAAATTAATAAAGTTATAAAATCGTATTTTGTGTTAAAATATTGTACAGAACTATTCATAAAGTTATTGCAAATTATCTGAAACTAAAATAATAAAGTTATCGAATTTTACTTTGTGTTAAAAATATTGCATAGCAAACTATTCATAAAGTTCTTGCAAATTATCTAAAACAAAATTAATGAAGTTATTAAATCGTACTTTGTGTTAAAATATTGCACAGAACTAATCATAAAGTTATTGCAAATTATCTAAGACAAAAATAATAAAGTTATCGAATCTTATTTTGTGTTAAAATTATTGCACAGAAATATTCATAAAGTTCTTGCAAATTATCTAAAACAAAAATAATAAAGTTATCGAATTTTACTTTGTGTTAAAAACATTGCACAGAACTCTTCCTAAAGTTCTTGCAAATTATCTAAAACAAAATTAATAAAGTTGTAAAATCGTACTTTGTGTTAAAAATATTGCACAGAACTATTCCTAAAATTCTTGCAAATTATCTAAAACAAAATTAATAAAGTTATAAAATCGTACTTTGTGTTCAAAATATTGCACAGAACTCTTTATAAAGTTATTGCAAATTATCTGAAACAAAAATAATAAAGTTATCGAATTTTACTTTGTGTTAAAAATATTGCATAGCAAACTATTGATAAAGTTCTTGCAAATTATCTAAAACAAAATTAATAAAGTTATAAAATCGTACTTTGTGTTAAAAATATTGCACAGAAATATTCATAAAGTTCTTGCAAATTATCTAAAACTAAAATTAATAAAGTTATCGAATTTTTACTTTGTGTTAAAATATTGCACAGAACTATTCATAAAATTCTTGCAAATTATCTAAAACAAAATTAATAAAGTTATAAAATCGTACTTTGTGTTAAAATATTTCACAGAACTATTCATAAAGTTATTGCAAATTATCTGAAACAAAAATAATAAAGTTATCGAATTTTACTTTGTGTTAAAAATATTGCACAGCAAACTATTCATAAAATTCTTGCAAATTATCTAAAACAAAAATAATAAAGTTATCGAATTTTACTTTGTGTTAAAAACATTGCACAGAACTCTTCCTAAATTTCTTGCAAATTATCTAAAACAAACTTAATAAAGTTATAAAATCGTACTTTGTGTTAAAAATATTGCACAGAACTATTCCTAAAATTCTTGCAAATTATCTAAAACAAAATTAATAAAGTTATAAAATCGTACTTTGTGTTTCTTGCTATTATCTGAAAACAAAATTAATAAAGTTATCGAATCTTATTTTGTGTTAAAAATATTGCACAGAACTATTCATAAAGTTCTTGCAAATTATCTAAAACAAAATTAATAAAGTTATAAAATCGTATTTTGTGTTAAAATATTGCACAGAAATATTCATAAAGATCTTGCAAATTATCTAAAACAAAAATTAATAAAGTTATCGAATTTTTACTTTGTGTTAAAATATTGCACAGAACTATTCATAAAATTCTTGCAAATTATCTAAAACAAAATTAATAAAGTTATAAAATCGTACTTTGTGTTTCTTGCTATTATCTGAAAACAAAATTAATAAAGTTATCGAATCTTATTTTGTGTTAAAAATATTGCACAGAACTATTCATAAAGTTCTTGCATATTATCTAAAACAAAATTAATAAAGTTATAAAATCGTACTTTGTGTTAAAAATATTGCACAGAAATATTCATAAAGTTCTTGCAAATTATCTTAAACAAAAATTAATAAAGTTATCGAATTTTTACTTTGTGTTAAAATATTGCACAGAACTATTCATAAAATTCTTGCAAATTATCTAAAACAAAATTAATAAAGTTATAAAATCGTACTTTGTGTTAAAATATTTCACACAACTATTCATAAAGTTATTGCAAATTATCTGAAACAAAAATAATAAAGTTATCGAATTTTACTTTGTGTTAAAAACATTGCACAGAACTCTTCCTAAAGTTCTTGCAAATTATCTAAAACAAAATTAATAAAGTTATAAAATCGTACTTTGTGTTAAAAATATTGCACAGAACTATTCCTAAAATTCTTGCAAATTATCTAAAACAAAATTAATAAAGTTATAAAATCGTACTTTGTGTTTCTTGCTATTATCTGAAAACAAAATTAATAAAGTTATCGAATCTTAATTTGTCTTAAAAATATTGCACAGAACTATTCATAAAGTTCTTGCAAATTATCTGAAACAAAAATAATAAAGTTATAAAATCGTACTTTGTGTTAAAAATATTGCACAGAACTATTCACAAAGTTATTGCAAATTATCTGAAACAAAATTAATAAAGTTATAAAATCGTACTTTGTGTTAAAATATTGCACAGAGCTATTCATAAAGTTATTGCAAATTATCTAAAACAAAAATAATAAAGTTATCGAATCTTACTTTGTGTTAAAAATATTGCACAGAAATATTCATAAAGTTCTTGCAAATTATCTAAAACAAAAATAATAAAGTTATCGAATTTTACTTTGTGTTAAAAACATTGCACAGAACTCTTCCTAAAGTTCTTGCAAATTATCTAAAACAAAATTAATAAAGTTATAAAATCGTACTTTGGGTTAAAAATATTGCACAGAACTATTCATAAAGTTATTGCAAATTATCTGAAACAAAATTAATAAAGTTATCGAATTTTTAATTTGTGTTAAAATATTGCACAGAACTATTCATAAAATTCTTGCAAATTATCTGAAACAAAAATAATAAAGTTATCGAATTTTACTTTGTGTTAAAAATATTGCATAGCAAACTATTCATAAAGTTCTTGCAAATTATCTAAAACAAAATTAATAAAGTTATAAAATCGTACTTTGTGTTAAAAATATAACACAGAATTATTCATAAAGTGCTTGCAAATTATCTAAAACAAAAATTAATAAAGTTATCGAATTTTTACTTTGTGTTAAAATATTGCACAGAACTATTCATAAAATTCTTGCAAATTATCTAAAACAAAATTGATAAAGTTATAAAATCATATTTTGTGTTAAAATATTTCACAGAACTATTCATAAAGTTATTGCAAATTATCTGAAACAAAAATAATAAAGTTATCGAATTTTACTTTGTGTTAAAAATATTGCACAGCAAACTATTCATAAAGTTCTTGCAAATTATTTAAAACAAAAATAATAAAGTTATCTAATTTTACTTTGTGTTAAAAACATTGCACAGAACTCTTCCTAAAGTTCTTGCAAATTATCTAAAACAAAATTAATAAAGTTATAAAATCGTACTTTGTGTTAAAAATATTGCACAGAACTATTCCTAAAATTCTTGCAAATTATCTAAAACAAAATTAATAAAGTTATAAAATCGTATTTTGTGTTAAAATATTGCACAGAACTATTCATAAAGTTATTGCAAATTATCTGAAACAAAAATAATAAAGTTATCGAATTTTACTTTGTGTTAAAAATATTGCAGAGCAAACTATTCATAAAGCTCTTGCAAATTATCTAAAACAAAAATTATAAAGTTATCGAATTTTACTTTGTGTTAAAAACATTGCACAGAACTCTTCCTAAAGTTCTTGCAAATTATCTAAAACAAAATTAATAAAGTTATAAAATCGTACTTTGTGTTAAAAATATTGCACAGAACTATTCCTAAAATTCTTGCAAATTATCTAAAACAAAATTAATAAAGTTATAAAATCGTACTTTGTGTTTCTTGCTATTATCTGAAAACAAAATTAATAAAGTTATCGAATCTTATTTTGTGTTAAAAATATTGCACAGAACTATTCATAAAGTTATTGCAAATTATCTGAAACAAAATTAATAAAGTTATAAAATCGTACTTTGTGTTAAAAATATTGCACAGAACTATTCATAAAGTTATTGCAAATTATCTGAAACAAAATTAATATAGTTATCGAATTTTTACTTTGTGTTAAAATATTGCACAGAACTATTCATAAAATTCTTGCAAATTATCTGAAACAAAAATAATAAAGTTATCGAATTTTACTTTGTGTTAAAAATATTGCACAGCAAACTATTCATAAAGTTCTTGCAAATTATCTAAAACAAAATTAATAAAGTTATAAAATCGTACTTTGTGTTAAAAATATTGCACAGAACTATTCCTAAAATTCTTGCAAATTATCTAAAACAAATTTAATAAAGTTATAAAATCGTACTTTGTGTTAAAAATATTGCACAGAACTATTCATAAAGTTATTGCAAATTATCTGAAACAAAATTAATATAGTTATCGAATTTTTACTTTGTGTTAAAATATTGCACAGAACTATTCATAAAATTCTTGCTAATTATCTGAAACAAAAATAATAAAGTTATCGAATTTTACTTTGTGTTAAAAATATTGCACAGCAAACTATTCATAAAGTTCTTGCAAATTATCTAAAACAAAATTAATAAAGTTATAAAATCGTATTTTGTGTTAAAATATTGCACAGAACTATTCATAAAGTTATTGCAAATTATCTAAAACAAAAATAATAAAGTTATCGAATCATATTTTGTGTTAAAAATATTGCACAGAAATATTCATAAAGTTCTTGCAAATTATCTAAAACAAAAATAATAAAGTAATCGAATTTTACTTTGTGTTAAAAACATTGCACAGAACTATTCATAAAGTTCTTGCAAATTATCTAAAACAAAATTAATAAAGTTATAAAATCGTACTTTGTGTTAAAAATATTGCACAGAACTATTCCTAAAATTCTTGCAAATTATCTAAAACAAAATTAATAAAGTTATAAAATCGTACTTTGTGTTTCTTGCTATTATCTGAAAACAAAATTAATAAAGTTATCGAATCTTATTTTGTGTTAAAAATATTGCCCAGAACTATTCATAAAGTTATTGCAAATTATCTGAAACAAAATTAATAAAGTTATAAAATCGTACTTTGTGTTAAAATATTGCACAGAACTATTCATAAAGTTATTGCAAATTATCTAAAACAAAAATAATACAGTTATCGAATCTTATTTTGTGTTAAAAATATTGCACAGAAATATTCATAAAGTTCTTGCAAATTATCTAAAACAAAAATAATAAAGTTATCGAATTTTACTTTGTGTTAAAAACATTGCACAGAACTCTTCCTAAAGTTCTTGCAAATTATCTAAACCAAAATTAATAAAGTCATACAATCGTACTTTGTGTTAAAAATATTGCAAAGAACTATTCCTAAAATTCTTGCAAATTATCTAAAACAAAATTAATAAAGTTATAAAATCGTACTTTGTGTTTCTTGCTATTATCTGAAAACAAAATTAATAAAGTTATAAAATCGTACTTTGTGTTAAAATATTGCACAGAACTATTCATAAAGTTATTGCAAATTATCTAAAACAAAAACAATAAAGTTATCGAATCTTATTTTGTGTTAAAAATATTGCACAGAAATATTCATAAAGTTCTTGCAAATTATCTAAAACAAAAATAATAAAGTTATCGAATTTTACTTTGTGTTAAAAACATTGCACAGAGCTCTTCCTAAAGTTCTTGCAAATTATCTAAAACAAAATTAATAAAGTTATAAAATCGTACTTTGTGTTAAAAATATTGCACAGAACTATTCCTAAAATTTTTGCAAATTATCTAAAACAAAATTAATAAAGTTATCGAATCTTATTTTGTGTTAAAAATATTGCACAGAAATATTCATAAAGTTCTTGCAAATTATCTAAAACAAAAATAATAAAGTTATCGAATTTTACTTTGTGTTAAAAACATTGCACAGAACTCTTCCTAAAGTTCTTGCAAATTATCTAAAATAAAATTAATAAAGTCATAAAATCGTACTTTGTGTTAAAAATATTGCACAGAACTATTCCTAAAATTCTTGCAAATTATCTAAAACAAAATTAATAAAGTTATATAATCGTACTTTGTGTTTCTTGCTATTATCTGAAAACAAAATTAATAAAGTTATCGAATCTTATTTTGTGTTAAAAATATTGCACACAACTATTCATAAAGTTCTTGCAAATTATCTGAAACAAAAATAATAAAGTTATAAAATCGTACTTTGTGTTAAAAATATTGCACAGAACTATTCATAAATTTCTTGCAAATTATCTAAAACAAAATTAATAAAGTTATAAAATCGTATTTTGTGTTAAAATATTGCACAGAACTATTCATAAAGTTATTGCAAATTATCTGAAACAAAAATGATAAAGTTATCGAATTTTACTTTGTGTTAAAAATATTGAATAGCAAACTATTCATAAAGTTCTTGCAAATTATCTAAAACAAAATTAATAAAGTTATAAAATCGTACTTTGTGTTAAAAATATTGCACAGAACTATTCATAAAGTTATTGCAAATTATCTGAAACAAAATTAATAAAGTTATAAAATCGAACTTTGTGTTAAAATATTGCACAGAACTATTCATAAAGTTATTGCAAATTATCTAAAACAAAAATAATAAAGTTATCGAATTTTACTTTGTGTTAAAAACATTGCACAGAACTCTTCCTAAAGTTCTTGCAAATTATCTAAAACAAAATTAATAAAGTTATAAAATCGTACTTTGTGTTAAAAATATTGCACAGAACTATTCATAAAGTTATTGCAAATTATCTGAAACAAAATTAATAAAGTTATAAAATCGAACTTTGTGTTAAAATATTGCACAGAACTATTCACAAAGTTATTGCAAATTATCTAAAACAAAAATAATAAAGTTATCGAATTTTACTTTGTGTTAAAAACATTGCACAGAACTCTTCCTAAAGTTCTTGCAAATTATCTAAAACAAAATTAATAAAGTTATAAAATCGTACTTTGTGTTGAAAATATTGTACAGAACTATTCCTAAAATTCTTGCAAATTATCTAAAACAAAATTAATAAAGTTATAAAATCGTACTTTGTGTTAAAATATTGCACAGAACTATTCATAAAGTTATTGCAAATTATCTGAAACAAAAATAATAAAGTTATCGAATCTTATTTTGTGTTTAAAATATTGCACAGAACTATTCATAAAGTTCTTGCAAATTATCTAAAACAAAAATTAATAAAAATTATAGAATTTTATTTGTGTAGACGAAAAGAAAACCTGAATAAATTTTGAAAATACTATTTGGTAAGTTGAAATTGACTATGTTATTGTAGGGGGACTATTGGTAAAATTCCTGAAAAAAAAAGTATGTGGTAAAGAGAACTTCCATGAGGGAGGAAGGGCGGAACTGAAGGTGATGCGAGGGGTGATGGTATGGAAGTGTAGCGTGGCGCGCATTTAGGTTTCTTTGAATTCAAGCACACAAAATGGGGCTAAGTAAAATATTAGCTTTGATCCACTTAGCCAGGGTGGTTGGGTATAGGCGTTGGGCCTGCTCAGGTCAAAGTTTGGGACTTCACAAATACCAGGAGTTACCCTCCATCTCTATCTTTCACCGGCATTTGTTCTGTTTCAATGGCTCCGCCGACTGGAATGTTGCATAGTTTGGTGGGGAAAGTTATATACGGTTTTATTTTTATTTTATTTTATACATTTCATCAATTCTTTGTTTGTCTGTCTGTCGGTAGTCTGTTCACCTACCCTCAATATTTAGTCCGTCCGTCCGTCCGTTATATTAATGACACAGCTTACAAGCATCAAAGCGTCGTGGGAGACAAGAGCCTCCCCAATCCGACTGTCAGCTAGCGGCAGAAAAATGTTGTGTCGTCGCCCACCCCTAGATGATTTTTGTGACGGATGGTGCGCTGGCTACAGTAGCTGCTCATGCTCGGGTCAAGGCGGGCATGAGTGGTACTGTCAGCGGGCATACCTGTTCGTTACACTTCCCAGTGATCTACCAGGAAGCGTCTATACTTACAACACCCATCAATTTGTGATCAGCTGGAAGTTTCCTCATCATAACCATCATCATCTACCTACTTTAGAGATGCCGCTCTACCATGTCTGCACGACTAACCAGCCAAGATGTTAAGGTGCAAGGGGAGAATAACCCATCAAACAATTCAATTGAAGATGAAAGATTCACCGTAAATTATTACGTTTAGTACGCTAATTAGTTATAATCAATGTGACAAATAAATTAATAAGGCGTTGGTATGGTCTAACCTTCTGTAACTGTATTAAGGTCATATACATCCGGTTAGAAATTAATTAGGCTTAGGTAAAAAGCAATAAACACATGCAAGGTTTTCCGTCTTCCAACTTAGTTGTTCACATTACAATAAAAAGATCAATTTGTATTGTCATTCAAGACCTTTGGTTGAATTGTCATTCAACGCCCCCCCCCCCCCCCCCCGGGGGAGAATGTCAATATCTGGGCATTCTTTCGTGATCCAGATATTTCATAATGAAAATAAATATTCAAAACAATTTCACTTTCTCACGATTTTAATTCCCTTGGAATTTTTGTATTACAAACAAGCAGCATAGATGAAACACAAACATTTCTGACCAAGTGCAATGCTTGAGCAGCTCATGTTACGTCTAGCCATTCAACATCCTCAAGGAAAAACTTCTTGACTTTTATCTAGTAAATTCGTGAAAAATTTATTTGCCAAGGCGGAAAAAATTGCATGTTAAGCTTTTTAATAGATTCAGCTAAACTAGGATAAGATCGCAGATAAAAAGCTTTTGTTATAAAAAAAGGGGAATTGTTGGAATAAAGTTAGTTACGTTGAGTTAATTTAAAAGAAACAAGCTTTTTCTTTTTCTGGGTGAAGCTGCCAAGAGCATAACAATTAAAAAAAGAAACTGGAGTATCAATACAAGTACTATTTGCTCCTACAACAAAATCACGGTACAAGCACCGTTGATTTCAGACAAACCGAAAATAAGAATTTTGGTAACCTTCGTCATCCCAGCACAGCACTAATTACTCTATCAACAAGACCACGGTTCAAGCACCGTTGGTCCTCTCTGAAGATCGACGCATACAACTTAAGGCAAACGATTCTTGATACAACACCGAGTTATTATATATTGTCGATCGCTATTACTCCAACATCCAAAAATTATACCTATGTAAGACAACAATGTAAGTAAATATGTAGTTTTAGTTCTCGGTAAACGTTTCTTTCCCTTATATATAAAAAACAAAGGAACGAGATCATAAAACCCTGAGATACATTAACAGCACGAATGTATCGACAAAATTGCTACCAGGGATTCTGGGAAGAAAACTCTTTCCTTTTTAAACCTTGATGATCCTTCACAGGTTGTAAAATGTTTTATTTTGGGTTGTGTAGCGAGGGAATATTTAGGGAAGAGGAACTGGTTTCAAGCTATATGCCACTTTGAGATTTTTGTCATTCTTTAATGAATAGTTGGTTCAAAAAGTACGTGGCCCAGTCTGAAAGTGAAGTAATCAGTTTTGATAGAGTAGATTTTATGTAAGAGTGAAGTGAGCTTTGATATAGGTGTGATTAATTGGGAATAAACTATTTTAAAATAGGTGAGAGTTCTCACTGAGTCTGTGGTGTGGAAATCCTACATTCTTGATTATTTATGTAGACGGAAATAGAACGTTGTTGTTTATGGAAGTGATACTGCTAGCAAGATTTAATTTTCTGCAAATTTAAATTGAAATATAATTAAGTGCAAGTGATGGTTGTTGTAATGATGTGTGAGTTAAAAGGAGAGGCAGGGTGTGGTATTTCCCTCTGTCTCTTACAGTGATTACAGGTAGTGGTTTTTCCCCTGTATATGTAACGTATTCTGGTCAGCTGAGGTTTACCGCTAACAGAATTAGTGAGACGGGCTGTGGTTTTCCACCCTCCACTGGAACAATAAGCATCTTTGCCAGTGTATTTTACTCATTGATTTATTAATTTTTTTATATAGTGTTCATGCAGCGTTATTACTTCTATAATTCTTTTAGTATTTGTACCTTGGTAATTCCACAATCCGACTCACACAGTGGTTTTCTTTATTATTGCAGAGTATCCGGGTTGGCTGATCAGCTAAGCATCCTTGTGGAGCACGCCTTATTATGTGTGTGTTTGTTTGTTATTCTTTTATACCTTAAAATACTTTACATTAATGTCAAATAAAACAAATGTGTATAACTATTCTTGATCTTAATTGCCCTTTATTCTTATACCTATAACATTCACAGACTGTGTAAAGTACATATTACATATGTACGATTCGTGCCCTGCTTTAAGTATGCTTTAAGTATTAAGGCTATCATTCGAACTTTAAATAATTGTACCTCTAACAGTCGCACCTGTTTAAAGTACAAGTTATCTCTCACATTTTCAAAAATTGCACTTCTAATATTCGCACCCTGTATAAAGTACAAAGTTATGTTAAAAACTGAAAGATTGTTCTTAAAAGAAAGTCTAGTACTCAACTAAAAAATTTTAGAAGAATTTTTTATGCAATCGCCAGAGAGCTCTCAAAAATATTTATTTATGTCATGTCAATAACTTTTACCCATTTCCGATTAGTAAACTAACTGACCTGGATAACAAATTTCTTAATTAAGTCAACGCCAGAGCTCAATTTACTGCAGTACGGAAATATGTAAAAGTTATTGAGTAAGCAAAACAATGTCTTTATGGAGCTTGATTGAGTTGTTGGAATGTTGTGAAGTTTGAACCCTACATTGACCTCATTGGACTACACTTAATATTCCTTCCCCCTTCGCAAGATTTGTATTACGTCTTGTTTTCATTTTTATTAGTTAACTGAATAATATTAATAAAAGTTTTATGTATTAACTTGGTAAAGTGGTAGCTTAGCTAAGGGCGTAAAAATATATTATATAATAGTGTAATTATTACATTATGTCAATGAAAATATGAAAAGAATTGAATAACCTTAATTTTAGCTTGTGTTCATCGTGTAATATTACACATTTAAAAAATTGTATGTACATTTATTCATAAGTAGAATTAAATAAGTTTGAAAGAAGTAAGATAAAAATTAATATTACGCACATAACTACATACCTATTTGCACGATTGGGTAGATTAAAAATAATTTGTCTCATTTTCTTTTTCCTTTTTATATTTTAATGCTGAACAATCTAGTAATTTCGCTTTTTAATGGCGTGATATCGCTAGCCTTTATTTTGGGATCTTTTTTGAGAACTTTTTCGGATTTATAAAGGTTTTGTGGTAAAGGTGGTGGCATTGGAATGGTTGCGTTAAGTGTAGGATTGTCCACTTTTAGCTTCGTACTTGATGCAGATGCATTACTCTGGCTCAGTCTGGGTAAATGGAAGCAAGAAAAGTAAAAGTGCATGTTATATATAGACTAATATGATTATATTTGCCAAATGATTAGTAAAATATGCTCATTAGGTATTATCACAGATAACTAAATACAGATAAAGAAAGCCCTAACTAAAAATTGACCCCACTTACAATCAGCAGCCAACTACTCATAGCCAAGTAAAGCTTTTGTCAACAGCCAAGTACCTAAAGCTTTGTAGTACAGACAACAACACTTTGCTTTTTATAGCATAGTTTTCCAAACAGGCTTTTATAACTTATATAAAAGGCACTCCTATGTGGCGTGTTTTGTATGCACACTGTTAGCAAAAAAGCAATACTGTAATTCATACATATACAATACCAATAGTCTAGAAATCTGTGGTAGAACAAATAACTATGGCCTTTGCATAAAATTTTGTTCAAGAGGATTTTTAGTTGCAACGTTGCAAGCAATAGAACAGAGGAGGAATAACAAGACGACATGTGAGAATTGCTGGCCGACATTAAGCAACGGTGCTGGTGTAAGCTCTAGACTAGTGATTTGACTCGAGCCGCGCGCCTGGGCCATTTAAAATATAACGAGCCTTAGACAAACCTAAATTTTTTTCTAGGGAATTAAATGGAGCATTTTTCTTTAGAATTTATATTCATTAATCGTTGTTGTGGCTGGCAACGGTCTAAAGAATTGGAATTTTAGATTATTCGGGTACGTGGGGCGCTAAATCAATGCTTATAAATGTAGACAAGCATTTCTTTTTCATTAGGTAGATAATGTGAATACTGGAGCTAGCCAAAGATATTTGCTTCTGTTTCTTAGTGGCGTAATGTGTTACGTTGCCTTCAAGACGTTTAGGTGTTCCCATAAAGTAGAATATTTCATCCAAGCATTGTTATGGTCGTAGCGTGCTGCATGTATGCCGCTGACAGATGTAGCAGTGCTCACAGTGTACCACACGAAAAATGTGCTGCCACTGGTGACACGACCACACTACTAAGCCCTAGCTGGGATATAACATCGGAACATAACATCGAACCAACATTCTCGAAAAAAAGAGTAAGATTTGAATTTTCAGACAAGTGACACTTCCTGAAGAGAGGCCGACGAGTTCTTGTGAATAAGCACAGTTTGCTCATGCAAGATTTCTATCCATAAAAAGGTAATCACCCAAGAAAACATTAAAAGAAGATTTTCCTCCATTCTTGAATCCGTGCGTCAGCAGTTGAGAATCCCCTGCGGATTGCAAAGAACTTTTGCTGTACTCGGACGTGTGAGATTTTCCGGATATATGTAATTACGCCACTGAGATTGAAGAAAATCCCAGGGGATTCATTTGTTGAACGGCTGCTCTGCTTAGCATACTTATCTAAACTTGATTACAAGAGCACTTCTGCACTATATTCACTGTCACTGGCCCCACGCAGTCTCCACTACTCTTCGGGCCACATCACTTCAACTACACTCAGAGCCTCTGTCCAACCCAGTGCTGAAACGCTCATTTTAAATTTAATCGACAACCACCGGAACATTGCTGCCGCGATGTATTCTTGCCGAATTTTCTGAGTAATAATAGTCGCGCCACCATTAACTGAACCGAAGCACTAGTGACCATAGCATATAGTTAGTACGATATAAATAAAGAGATTTTTCTGTTCATGTAATATGGCTCATCCAGTGGGCATGCAAATTTTTTTTTTATTACTATTTGAATAGTGACACAGTGGAAATTCGGAGGCGCCTCTGCGTGGGACCCCACAGCAAGCAAAATGTAAGTGGTTTTTTTTTTTATTAAACACATAATTTTTTTGTCATATTACGTACTTTGACATAAGTATGAATTTATCGCTCGTTCGTAGGCGACATGGATTCCTTAGTTAGAACAAGCACTGAGTTATATTGTTTCATTGTATTTACCGCATTACATAAGTATAATTAATTATGAAATTAGTAGTGTCAAGACATTATTATATTACGTCATTGAATTTATTGCATTACATATGTAAGTCTAGTTGAGGGATTATTTTTGCTCATATACTTGCGACATGGATTCCGTAATGAAGACTTACGTCAAATTCTACTACTCTTATTGTGCGAACGTTATAAAGTTATGGCACCTTAAGTGGCTTTTAGGATTAGAATGCTTTTTAAGTTATCAGTCGATGTTTGGAATCGATGATCACACCTAGCCTACCTAAGATAAATACAGGACATTCTCGACTTATACGTCTCTTATGGTAGGCGGTAGCAAAGTTGCGTTAATCGTTTCATTTTGGTTCAGAGCGTATAACAATTTCATGTGATTGATACTCGCCATTTGGTGTAATAAGAAGTTTTTTAACATAACGAATCTGTAATGTTGTATTCTTTCTCTCCTACACTCTCCCGGTCGAATAGGTCCACTCCGTCACTCATTTATAGGTTTTAGGGAAATATCAAAGTATTTCCCACAATATCGATCGGGTGGATTTGGCAATGGCAAGAAGACATTTCATCTTCGTCTTCAGTAAGTAAAGACAAGTTGTGTAAGGGTCCCTTCTGAACCGGAGGTGGTGCTGCGTGGTTTTGTTTGAAGGCACTGGGTGCGCTGGCACGGATAGAAGGGACTTCAGGTCCAAGTATACTCACTCATATGCTTCCACAACAGCATTTATTTCGTTCTCTGGTGTCGATCGAGGAATAACAGGTAATGGTTGGCTGAAATCTACTACAAGTAAGAGTAATGCGTTCCCAAATCGTCTGATGTTTCCACGCAAAGCTATCAATGATCGATCAAAAGCCTCGTGCGATCTATTGTGCGCTTTGTGCACTCATCCCAAACAATAAGTTTGCATTTCTGCAATACTTCGTTCATTTCAGATGCCTTGAAATATTGCACGTGGCAGTCTCAATGACACAGTCAATGGCAATTTCAAACGGAATGAGCCGTTCTTCCACCTAGTAGCTATTTCGGATAACGCAAGAGCTATGGTTATGTCATTTTGGGATCGATTTGCTGCCAGAATCAATCTAATTGGGAAAGGTTTACCAGTTTCTCCTGGCGCATCTAAGAAAAAGATTTCTCCAACTCCGTTATTGATAGCCTGCAGCGTTAGCTTAGGACATACGACAAAAGATCACCCTTGCTGTAATTTTGTTCACGTTGCAGTTCTTCAATCATTATCAACGCTTTTTTGTAGATTTCTGCTGTAAAATCCATGTTCATATTTAAAATTCTCTTGCGTATTAGACGGAAAATATCTTCAGCCATGTGCGCTCTATATTTCTCCCATAATTCTGTTGGAGATGAAGGAGAGCTTGCGGTCAATATGTTTGCAAGCAATGCGCGAATTTGATTTGGATGTAACGCAGTGTTCCCAGATCTGAGGGATTAAACCCACTTTTAAGGGATTTTTCCTTGAAAGTTCGGTTGAGGGACAAAACTTTCAAATTTGCTGAAAATAAAGGATTTTTAACTGTGGAAGAAAATTTAGAGTATTTTCTTTATTAATATCACATTTACAAAATATTCTAGTGACTAGTTTTTTTATTTATGTTATATTTGTACGTGTACGTGTGAGTTTCCTGTTGTTCCATTTTGCGGAATATCTTGTATTGGAAATAAAATAGTAAAGTAGAAAAATATAGACCGGGAGATGATGGCAGAAAAATACAGGTCATTTGTTACAAGTATAGCGAACCTTAGAGGGTCGAATTAGGTGATTTAAGAAACGAAAATCATAATTTTAGGGCTGGCTGGCGCGGCGTATTTACAGGCTAATTAATCAACCTTGTTGGAAAAAATACGGTATTTAAACGATCTGTTACACAAAAACTCTTACATTTTTTTTTAGGCTATGAAAATAAACATGGCGGTAGCGCAATGCCATTCACGACAATCACAATGCCATAGCATTACGACGGTTCCAAATAGCCGCCATAATGCTGCAAAGACGTTTTGCATATTAAAAAAATCTACGTCTTTGACTTAACTCGACCCTTTAAGGGTCGCCACTTGTAACAAATGACTTGGACTTTCCTGTCATCATCTCCCGGTCTAATAGTAAATAGTGGAAGAAACATTAGATATTAAATATGACATATTTCTTCATGCAAGGAAATGGGAAATCCTAAAATTTTAACACCTCAAAAAAGAAAAAAAAATTAAAAATAAGACAGTTTAAAAAGTTGAAAACAAAAAATATATCAAGAAGTTTTCCGATTGGTGCTAGAAAACGAAAGAAAATATAAGGCCTGGATTCAAAACCTCAGTGTCCGAAAAAAGCTAAATGCAAGGTTTGCGGTTTTGAAATTTGTTTATCATTAAAATCTTCAAATAATTTATACATAGTTGCAATAAAATTCTAATTTGTGGTACATCTGAACTAGACAGACAGTCTACTAGAAAAAGACATCAACAAAATTTTAAAATTATCGAGTGCCAAAAAAGGAAAAGCTTTTACGCAAATGCTAAAAATATTTATTTACTTATTCTTGTTAATTTTTTATTTACCATAGATTTATTCAATGTGATAATTTCGTTCTGAAATAAATGATTTTGGTTCAAAATTGATTATGTCACTTTACAAACCCGTTCTTAAGGTATTTTAAAAGATTTAAGGGATTTTAAGGGATTTTTATGTCCAAAATGAGGGCAAGAATCTGGGAACACTGATGTAACGTGTTGCACGCGTCAATTACACATACATCCCAGTGTCAGTCGTTCTCCAATAAATTCAGAGCTGGACATGCACTGCGAAAAGTGGCATGTGTAACGTCGTTGATAATTCTAATTTGCCAAAAAGACGTTGGCTTTGGTACATTCACCAACAGGATGCGAAGAAAGATAGTTGGTAGGTATATAAAAATGTGTGTGTATTCGAATACAAAATTTCAAAGCAATCGGTGAAGAACTTTCGGAGATTTAAGATTTTGAACAAACGAACATTCAAATTTTATTTATATAGAGAAGTTGATAAAAAAAGAAGGAATAAAATATATTAAAAAAACTTTTAAAATAAATAACGTTTGTAAACAAAATGCACTAAAGAGTAAAAAATAATTGTTTTCTTTCTTATTGATATACACAAGAAAAGTTTCATTTCAAAATAAGAAATACTAGAACTCAGATTAAATCTTAAAAGTTTGGGCATCCATAACTATAACACAATTGTCTAACAGCAACTCATGCCCAAATCATTAAGATTTAATCTGAGTTGTAGCATTTCTTAATTTGCAATGAAACTTTTCTTGTGTATATCAGTGAGAAAGAAAAAAAATTATTTTTTACGTTTTAGTGCATTTTATTTAAAAAAATTATTGATTCAAAAGTATTTTCAATTAATTTTACTTTCTACTTTTTAGTCATAAATTCTACACATTCTCTCGACTCTCGAGCTTCGAATTCCGAATCTCGACCCTCAAATCTCGGCTCTCGAATTTTGTCTCTCGACTCTCGAATCTCCACTCATATCACATACGGCCCAAATTGGACAACTCCTAAAAACTTCAAAACGTAAGAAAATTTTACCCATCGGTAAGCTCCCCATTCACTTATTCTAAATCAAAGAACCCCATGTAAGTCCATCCACGTTTACTAACCTAAAACTCTTTCGTCACGAACGACACTCTCAGGCGCTCAGGCGTTGAGATACTAAGTTTTTTAGTCAGGGGCTTCTGAGCCGATAAAAGTTATTTAAAAAGCAATAATTGATTCTTTTTAAGTCTGTTGCTGTGAACTTAAGTGTTATACCTATATGAATAGTATAGTTTACATCACTGACTACTCGTTTCACCTCAAATGGACGTGCCCATATAATATGAATGTCATGTCACTTTCTTTTTAATTTATAAGTCAGATTATATATTTATATATAATGGCTAAATAAATAAATATATATAATATGTACAGCTCATATCTAACAAATGATTATGAACATCTGCAGCTTCTTGTAACCAATCATCACAACTAGTGCGGTTGTTATAATATACTTCCCCTACGAGCTCTCTCTAGAAATCTAAGGTTATCTCTCGGACTACCAACAATTTCATGTATAGGATTCGCATTCTCCTTAATGTAGAACGCTACCACTCGAAAATTGTACCTGTATGTTTGGAACCCTGTTTAACGTACAAATTTATCTCTCGACCTGCCAAAAAACCATTTATAAAATTCGCACCTTCTTTAAATGAGAGGACTATCACATGAATGTCTAAAAACTATACCTGTAATATTCGCATCTTGTTTACAATATCACTCGAACTTCCAAAACTTGTACCTGTAACATTCGCACCCTGTTTAAAGTACAAGATTAGCGCTCACATTGCCAAAACTTGCATAGAGATACGCACCTTCTTTAAAGTAGAAGGCAATTACTCCAGTTTCCAAAAATTACACTTTTAATATTGGCACCCTGTTTAAGGTACAAGGTTATCTCTAGCACTGCCACAAATTACATGTGTAGAATTCGCACGCTATTTTAAGTAGAAGGCCATCATTCGAACTTAAAAATATTGTACCCCCAACAGCCGCATCATGTTTAAAGTACAAGGTTATCTCTCCCATTTACAAAAATTATAGGTATATATAAGACTCGCACCCTGTTTAAAGTAGAAGGCTATCACTCGGTGTTTAATGGGCCATCCCACACGAGTATTCTTGATGCAGTATGCATACCGGTTTTCTAGGGAAGAGATGAGAAGAAGCAGAGAGATATCGCTACCCTCCACAAGGTGAGTATAAGGCGGTTAATTACGTTAACGCCACATCAGGGGAGGAATTTTCCCAAGACCGTCCGTACGTGATGAAGAGGCACATCCTGCCCGAGGTGTTCCTGCACAGGCAGCTGGTAGGCATCCCCTGAGGTGCTGAAGGTTGCTTGACTGAATACGGCGGATCTAGAGAGGAAAACTCGATAAAACCCGCAATCCCAGGTGTAAACAATCGTGCCTATGGGATGGATGGCACTGCGTGAGTGTGTCTTATAACGATGGACTACGGATACCAGGCGACCTCCGGTTTCAACCCTAGCCTTATCTCGGCATGCCGGCTCTGCTGAGATGCACCAACCTTTCCGAGCATACTCGTGGGAACAAAATTGAAAATCCCGTAAATTCTGAGGGAGGTGCACCTCTAAATGTACCAAAAACCCAGTCCGGGGTTCTTAGCGACCCCTACAACATCCAGGACATTACAAGTCCTTCATCTGATGGTGATGTGATGGATACACTCCCCCTAGACGAGGAGGACCTTCTTAGGTCTCCAGAACGTAGCCAACAGGACAGCGGGAACACTGAAGTTCCCATTTGCAAAGAGCGCAAGCCAAAGCTCTCTGGCGCGGCCAAAAAAAGGTTTAAATGGCTTTTAAAACACGGTCACACAGAAGTAGAGCCTAGAAGGATTGCTGCACTTCAGATAGATCAGCGGAATGAGGAGAGCCTAAAAAGACGGACTCGCTCTGACGACTCTTCTCCTAAAGTGGAGCAACCTACTGCTAAACGCAGCAAGGCAGCAACGGAGATTCCTTCAAGGAAGCACGTCTCCCTGCCTTCGCGTAAGCAACCTTCCTATGAGGAGGTTGCAGAGAGCGTTCGGGTGGGTATTCTTCCCGTCGATTATCCTGGGGTGGCACTCAACGCGGATCAACTGAAGTCGGTACAGAGTGCTATCCTGAGAGAAATCGCGGCAACAAAGCAAAGCCCCCTAAAACCAAGATTTCTGGCCTCCACATTTAGACCAGAGTGGCTCGTTCTTAACTGCACCAATCAAGACACCGTGACTTGGCTGAAAGGTGTAGTTGCGGAACTAAAGCCCTGGGAAGGAGCCAATCTTGTGATGGCCGAGGAAAGTGAAATTCCTCGCCCACAAGTCCTTGTGGGATACTTTCCGAACAGCGATGAGGACCCTACGGATTTGATTCTCGATTACATCGAGGGTCAGAACTCGGGGTTAAAAGTGTCTGAATGGATAGTGTTGCGCAGGGTACAAAAACCCTCAGTTACAGAGCTGACCCTCTCCGTGGACCATGTGTCAATGGAAGAGCTAAAGAAGGCTCAGTTCGTAATTGGGTATAAATTCGGGTCTGTCCAACTAAGACCCAAGGGTGGAACAGTAAAGACTGTTTCGGAGGCTGGGGATGGCCCAAGTCAGATTAAAACTCTGGCTGACGATCCTCAGCCTTCGACATCAGGAGTCAGCAAGCCTAAATTTTTGGTCAAGGCAAAGGCGGGCCCTGGTAAAGCAGTTGGAACTGCAAAACCCAAGTCGAGGACTTCCGAAAAGAAGTCTATAGAGACTAACAAGAAGCCCCCTCCTGTGCGTGCCAAACTGGGCAAAAACAAAGTTCCTAAAGGATCTACCACCAAGGCTGACAACGGCCATAAAAAGCCATCTTAGTCATGGCCAATGATCACTTAAGTTGCCTTCAGATAAATCTCCATCATGTTAAAGCGGCATCAGACGTACTTAGCAGGAGATTTATCTCGGAGAAACTTAGTCTGGCGCTCATTCAGGAGCCCTGGGTACATCAAGGCCACATCAAAGGACTTCCCACAAAATCATGTAAGTTAATGTATAGTAATGCACGTGAATATCCTAGGGCAGCACTACTGCTCAACACTAAAATAAACTTTATTCCTCTTTCACAGTTCATCTCGAGGGACGTGGTTACAGCAGTTGTCGAGGTACCAACTTCAGGAGGTAGCCACGAGGTAGTAGTTACCTCAGCCTACTTTCCCGGAGAAGCGGATTCATTACCTCCCCCAGAGCTAACACGGCTCATCAACTACTGCAAACGCCGAGGAAAGCACTTCATCATTGGATGCGATGCAAATGCACATCATACGCTATGGGGCAGCACGGATACCAATGCCAGGGGTGAGTACCTCTACGATTTTATATTGTCTAACAATTTAGAGATACTAAATCGAGGTAATAAGCCAACCTTTATGAACATCATTAGACAAGAGGTCTTGCACCTCACACTTGCCAGTATGTTCATAAGTACAAAAATAAGCAGGTGGCATGTATCGAACGAGATTTCCATGTCAGATCACAGACACATCAGGTTCGATATAGATGCCACACTCAACACATGTCAGGAGTACCGAATCCCTAAATTAACTAACTGGGAACTCTATCGACAACACCTCAAGGCTATAGTTGACTCTCCCGGCGGTAGCATTAGCACGACTGAGGAGCTAGACTCAGCCACTACGCAGCTTCAAACGGCTGTAATGACTTCATTCGAACACAGTTGCCCTCTGAAGCAAAAGACTTGCAATCGGCAGGTACCATGGTGGAATAGGGAACTGAGTCTAAAAAGAAAAGAAGTCAGGAAACTATTCAACAGAGCTAAACTCTCTGGCATCTGGGGGGAATATAAAAAGGCTCTAACGGAATATAACATGGAATTAAGGAGATCCAAAAGAAGAACCTGGCGGAGCTTCTGTGATGGCATAGATCAATTACCCGCAGCTATCAGGCTCCATAACGTACTTTCGAAGGATCACACGAATGGTATAGGCACACTTCAAAAAGAAGATGGGAACTACACCGAGAGCTGCGAAGAAACAGTCAGGCTTTTATTAGAAACTCACTTTCCCGACTCTCTCACTCCCGATCAAGGAATAGTAGCTCCAGACCCGATTGAGGTGGACAAGTACGGAGTCTCTAATAAGAGCAAAAGACTTGCGGGAAGAATCTTCACTCATAACAAGGTTAGATGAGCCATTGGCACATTTAAGCCCTTTAAATCTGCTGGAGAAGACGGCATTTTTCCCGCCTTACTACAGCAAGGTGTTGAAGAAATACTCTCTCCACTACAAAAAAATTTTCGAGCCAGTTACGCTCTAGGGTACGTTCCCCAATGTTGGAGAGACGTCGGGGTGGTATTTATACCTAAAGCAGGAAAAAGAGCTAGTTCTCTAGCTAAATCGGTCCGACCCATCAGCCTCTCCTCATTCCTGCTTAAGTCCATGGAAAAAATCCTAGACCTATACAATCGAAGTGAAATTCTGATTAAATCAAGACTTCATTCTAAGCAGTTCGCTTATCAATCTGGCAAGTCTACTGAGACTGCCATTCACACATTAGTCAAAGACCTCGAAAAAGCGCTCGAAGCAAAAGATGTGGCTTTATGTGCATTTGCGGACATAGAAGAAGGTTTCGATAATACCTCCTTCGATGCACTTAAATCATCTGCCGAAGATAAAGGCTTTGAGCCCTCCACGGTAAACTGGATAGACTCCATGCTTAGAAGCAGGAGGATAACCACATCTCTAGGGATCTTCTCAGTCACGATCACCGCAGCAAAAAGCTACCCACAAGGAGGAGTTCTCTCTCCACTCTTATGGTCGATCGTGATTGATGATCTGCTAGAGAAGTTGACCAGTTGGGGTTTTAATGTTCAAGGCTACGCGAATGACCTAGTAGTTACAATACGGCGCAAGCACGATCAAGTCATATCCGACCTCATGCAAATAGCCCTCTCCAAAGTCCGCACGTGGTGTCTAAACAAAGGCCTTAGCATAAACACCAACAAAACGGTTATCGTTCCATTCACAAGAAGATCGAAGCTTTCACTAACGGCTCCTCTTCTTGATAATACGGAATTGATATTTTCAGACGAAGTCAAATATGTGGGGATAAGAAACTTACCTGGAATTCGCATCTGTCCAGAGTGACGGATAGAGCGATGTGATCTCTCTACACGTGTCGTCGCTTCATTCACAGAACATGGGTTCTGAAGCAAAAAATGATGTACTGGACGTACACCACGGTTGTTAGACCCATGGTCACCTATGCGGCCCTTGCATGGTGGCCAAAAACTAATCAAAAGACGGCTGAGGCTCTGCTTCAAAAAACCCAGCGGCTTGCCTGTCTAGGAATAACTGGTGCCATGAGAACCTGTCCTACAGCAGCCATGGAAGCCTTATTAAACCTTGCACCCCTGCATTTGCAGGTGAAAAAGGAAGCGATCTCCAGTGCTATTAGAGTACAAACGGAGAAACAATTAAAGCCAGGCGATCTGGTTGGTCATTTAAGTATCTTAAAACAGATATGCTTCGAGCAAGTGACGACAATATCTGATATAATCACACCCAGAGTGGATTTTGAAAGACCATTCCAAGTGGTTCTTGGAGACCGACAACAATGGCGCTCCACTAAACCGTCCTTCCAACAAGGATCGATGGTGTGGTATACAGACGGCTCAAAAACAAACAGTGGGGTCGGATTGGGGGTATACGGCCCCAAATGCCATATATCAAAGGCTCTAGGCTCTAACCCTACCGTATTCCAAGCCGAGGTATTGGCCATAGAAGAATGTGTCAATACCTCCATTAAAAGAGCCATAAATGGCTCAACCATTATTATTCTCTCGGACAGTCAAGCTGCCCTCAAGGCCTTGAAGTCCTACACTGTCAAGTCAGGGATAGTCCGGGAATGTCTACAAACCCTCAAAAATCTATCAAGGAGAAACAAGTTATCCTCATGTGGGTACCTGGACATGAGGGTCACAAAGGCAATGAAATTGCGGATGGCCAGGCAAAAAGAGGAGCGGAAACTCAGTTTGTCGGACCAGAGCCATTTTGTGGCACACCAAAGTGTTACCTCAGAGCTACCCTAAATAACTGGGAGAATAAACAAAAATTGGGAAAGGCTACAAGGACTTCGTCAGGCAAAAAAGTTTATCGACTCCTCTGGTGGAAAAACAAAAGAACTCCTACTCCTTAGAAGAACAGAGTTCAAAATGATCACTGAGCTCTTCTCAGGCAATTGCCCCCTGAGGTATCACCTAAACAAGCTGGGTTTGGCTGAGACTTCATCCTGCCGCTTCTGTCAGGATGCTCACGAAACCTCGGAACACTTGCTCTGCCACTGCGAAGCATTGGCCAGGCGGAGATTACTCCACCTTGAACATGCTTTTCCTCTACCAAGTTACGTATGGAACCTTAAGCCCAGAATGGTTCTAGACTTTATTAACAGTCTAAACCTATAAATGGAGTAAATTCAACGGGGACTCACAATAGATCTTTCAGGTCGCAGTGATTGCGAGGCTAACGCCTATACACCCCTTCACAAATCTAATCTAATCTAATCAAGACTACTCGTGCGGGATGGCCCAATAATCCAAATGATTCCATCATGAGTCACCCGAAAGAATGCAAAGGCATTCACGGATTTGATGTTCTTTCTGAGTGTAAATCATGCTTGTAAAATTTCAACGGTTTGTGTAGTGGTAATGAGAAGTACAGGATAATAAAAATATATGGCGTGCACTTCATCTGTTTTTATTGCGTCCAAAAAAATCATCTCTAAATTATTACAAACTAAAAAAATATTAGTTTATTATAACTAAAGAATATTCATTTACATGCTTCTAAATTTTTTAATTTCTATAAAACAACTGTTGTTTTACCCGTTAACCTCAATTTGGTTTTTTTACACTACCCGTTTGTTGCATTCAAAAATAGAATTGAATTTTTTCTACTACTCTGCAATTATATATGTATAGAAACGCAATACCATTCAATTGTTATGTGGTGACTCAATGTATACTGAATTTACCTTTCTTCTGATTGATGAACTGTCGAAAACTTAAAGAGAGCGATACTTAACAGCAGAGCTCTTTTATAGCCGGATCCGCCATCTTGTTTTAATGGTCAATATCCACAGGTATGTTTGTTGAAAAATGGGTGAATATTACCATCTTTGGGAATGAATCATATAAATTTACAGTGAGATTTATGCGAAGCATTGTTTGTTGCTTACTTTCACAGCTTTTATTTCATTTTTCTCTATTAATGAAATCGGGATAATTTGCTTCTTGATATCGGGTCACCAAACTGACTCTGGTGGTATTTATGATCTTGTCTCGATGTGGAACTTAAATACTGTAGGTCTTTTTCTTCCCTTCCTTCCTTTTTGGGTATGTGTATGACAACACATTATTTATATCGAATTTCTTTTAATGGGCATGCCTTCGCTGTTTTTTGCTACCACCACTCAGTGGCGTGGCGTCTTTGGAAGCAAGGGAAACATTGCTTCCCTTAGGATATCTGATTTAATTGAATTAAAACAAATAAAAATGAAATCAAATAAAAAATATCTTCAAAAAAATGTTCCTCAACAATATTTTCCGTAAAGGCTTTTTCTTCGCCCTGCGCTGTAAACTATCAACGAGAAGCAATAATAAAATCACCTACCTCTGAGCAAAACAATCAAAAACAAAGCACCCAGCAACATGCAACAAAAAGTATAGCATTCGAACACGTCAGGGCTCTGTCTATGAAATTACAACCGATACCACTGCTTGAGGAGGTGGCTTCCAGATCTGCTTCCATCAGCAATCGAACAACATCCAACAAAATCTATGGCATTCGAACTCGTAAGGAATCTACCTATACGTCACACACTTCTGATGCTCGTTCGCCAATTACAGTGTAGCTACGCTCAATAAGAAATGGTTCCAAACATAAGGGATGCAATTAAAAAAGGCTTCTATGGGACCTACAATCACTGCTATACCGGTAGTACGTATTAGATTAATTTCATTCATATCACTGACTTATAACAATGGAATGAGCGATTTGCTATTTCATGTGGCACAAATAATATTGTGTTTCTGTATATCACCGTTAGAGCACCCTTTAAAACGATTACATAAAAAACATGTAAAACTCAACCAATCAGATGAAATTTTACACCCGTAAATCGAATTTAATTAAAAAATTTTATTTTCTTGTGCCCAAGTGATATTTTAATCACTCATAAGGAATTAAACTCATTCCGACTTTAATTTTCAAAAGTTATTCTTAACTGAATCCTGCTTATGGGCAAGAGAGACGGAGCATGGTAAACACTATCTTTACCTTATTCCTTCTGCGGTGATTGCATCTGTAACCAACATATAAACATCAAATGCAATCAAATGTATCGAATGCAATATTTTGTGTTGGTAGCTCCAACTCTGCCATAGGGCGAAAGAGAGAACTATAAAACTTGTGCCATGCTTTCCTATAGGAAAATGACAATACCGACAGTCCATGTTATAAGTCAGTGATTCATATGGATATATTTCCTTATGATAGATTAACGCTGTATTTGTTTCGACGGGAGGTGTTTTTAATTGTGCTTCCATCAATTTCTGCCGGTAGGTCGATTAGGAAGCATATCGCTTGCTGTTTAATATGTTCAAGCCGGGCCGCGAGGGCGATAGGAAATAGTGAATTCTTGAGGGAAATTTCAAGTTGGATAGGGGAATATTACTTTAGTTAGAGCAAAGGTTTTTATTTAAATATGATATTGATGACAAAAAGTTACAGTCGGGGGCAAATAAGTAAATGAGCAACTATTGATATTTTAATTTAGCTTATTTAGAATTTATTTGTCGCCGTTATGCATAATCACGAATCTACTTTTTTAGATATTTAGTTTACTCCAAAAATTGCTACATCTCAAGAGAAGGCATGAAGAATGCGCCGAATAATATATTTTGTTTCAAAGCTATAAACGAATTTGAAATTCTCCATTTTCATATTCTGTAAATTCTTTGAAATTTCATTTACAGAGCTCAAATGCCGTTATTAGCACGCAACTTACCCAGTGCATTAGAACATTCTTGAGAATATCTCCATATTCTGAAAACCATTCATAATTCCTCCATTTTCGAGAAAACTGAAAATTTAAACTTTTCTTATTGCTTTGATTGAAACTATTTAATAAATAACTGATATGGAATCAGATCATCGGGTGAAATTTAAGCCATTCGTGAAATGGATTAGTGTGCTGCTTCGCTAGTGTATGCTTCGTCATAGCAGTAATGAAATCATAACATTTTGAATGGGAACCTTTTTTATACTCCAAATTGCTGTGTAAATAACCAAAGCGTTTGCGCCTCCAAAGAAATATAGGGCTGCCATTGAAAAGAAGAAACCGTCGGACATTTATCGAATAAACAAATCGCACATAATCTTAGAGCTTTAGTGTATTTCTCTGTATCTATTTTACAAAAAAAAAAAAAAAATTCACGAATAATTATAAAACATGATGATATATTTTTATTAATATATTCACTTGCCTAAAAAACGGTTTTCCGCTGAAATTTCCACAAGTGTTTGTGAATAATTGCAACGCACAGTTCCTCACATTTAATTAAAAGCTAATTTCACAAAACACTAAACAGTATAAAACTATACCCTTCAAGCTTCCGAAACAACACAATTTTAAATATATATAATATTTATTAAGATCATGAAATTCTATAAAGTTTCACTGAACTCCCAGAACTCTGAAATGTTTTCTTTCAAAATCGTCAAAGTAAGTTCAACTAAGTTCATTCTACTGTCAGTAAGTGTCCTATACACGCACACTGTTTCGAACGATATCCTGCTTCTTTATTAGTTATTTATTCAATGATTGAAACGGAGTGTATAATATACAAGTAAATTTCTACCAGACTATGACTATTTCTTTAATAACTTTTATTTTAATTTGAAAGCAGATGGCCAAAACACTGTAATTCATGCCTATTCTCACATACTCGATCGTGGGTGCTTAAGCATAAGGTTAAGGGTAGGGGTGACTAGGCCACTAAGGCCCTGCGGACACTGCGACCAGAGATGTCTTTTGTAACCTACCCTAGAGCGGTTCAGCTAAATCTATCTGTCTACGAGCTTTTACGAGTTAGCTTGCAAACCTTATTTGGAGAGATCAGTGCATCTGCAGTGATTTCCATCCTTAAGGCTGCAGCGCGAGACACTCGCATACTCGAGGTTTTATTGTCTTCTTCGCACAGTCGACACATTTCACTGCTGCAGTTGCATATTTTCTTCAAAAGTAAGTCCTGGGTGAATGAGGTGCATCTAATGACAGGGGTATAGATAATTTATTAGAATCGCTGCAATAACTTTTGAACGCATTGTTATTTAACGCTTTTGTAGAATTATAATTTTATTGCTTCCCCTCGCACCAAGTCCACGCCACGCCACTGCCACCACTCAATTCCTCAGGAAAGAGAACACCGCAATTCATATATGTCATACGTTGGCAGAAATTGGAGGACTGTTAGCTCGCGGGTTTGCTGTGCATCGTTTTGCGTTGTTTGTTTTCTAGGTTGGCTTAATGACGTTTCTAAAGAATCTGCCCTTTTACGCTTTTTTAAAATGTAGGGTGAATTCTTATTCTCCTTTGCTTCTAATGTCAGATAAAATATTGGTTACTCTCGTAGCAAGCTGAACAGCTGTACATAAATGAAAATCATTCAGGGCTGTAAATGAGCGGACTCATTTGTCATATCAACTCATCGCTCAACTCAGGACTTGAGTCCGCTCTATCATTGAGCCCGTTCAACACTTGAGCGGTGGTTTATCGCTCGAAACTTGAGCGGACTCACTGATTGAGCAGACTCACTGTTTGAGCGGACTCACCGCTTGATGGGACTCATCATTTGAGTTGATCGGACTCATATCATGTTTTAACTAACATAAGGAGAATCTGATTTAAATAAAATTGAAACTGAAACTCAAATTTCAATCAAATAAGAAAAGCTCACAAAAAAGTCATTCATAATATTATATAATATTAATTAAGCTTATGCTAATTTCTTGGCCAACATTTCTTCTATGCTACGCCATTTTGGGCTTCAGATTGTGAAGATGACCAAAATTAAATGGAGGGTCAGAAACTGTTCTTAACAGTATAATTTTTCCATAGAAAAAACCTCGAGCGTATTTGAAAACCAACGTTTTTCTGTGATTAAAAGTCCTTTTACCGAATACAACACAGCACTGCCTAGTAGTGCTTCGGTATAAAGATTATTTAGCATAGGAGAACTAACGTTACCTCCTAATAGATGTAGTCTAAACGACGAAAATATTCGTCTTGAAATACATGCTACATATGTATTATAACATTTTCAAGTATGGTATTTTCCTTACAGGTTTTACAAGTTCTTAGATTTGTACATTATATTGAGAGGAAGAGAAATGTTGGCTAAGAAAATTAGAAAAAGCTAAATTAATATAATGTAATATAATGAATGACTTTTTTGTGAGCTGTTTTATTTGATTGAAATTTCAGTTTCAGTTTCAATTTTAATTAAATCAGATTCTGTTTATGTTATTTAAAACACGATTTGAGTCAACTCAAATGATGAGTACGCTCAAGTCCACTCAAGCAGTGAGTCCGCTCAAGATTGAGTCCGCCCAGCCAGTGAATGCGTTCAAATTCCGAGCCGCTCTACTGTTGAGCGGACTCAATGTTTGAGCGTACTCTCTACTTGATTTGAGTGATGAGTTGAGTCCAAATTTGAGTCCTTTACATCCCTGGAATCATTAGTTTGATGAATTGTATTTAATGGCAACGTATAGCTAACAAATTTTTCAGAACACAATATTGAGATTATAAATTCTGAATCCCTTGCAGAAAAAGAAAAGCATCAGATGAGGAAACTAACAGCCATCCCGCAATTGTATTTCCACTAAGAATGCAGCTATAGAAGTTAATAATTGGCAGACTAATAGAATAGCGTCATGCGTCTACCCACATTTTTGGAGAAAGCTGATTAAGCTTTGTCCTTTCCTGCGAGGGGCCAACGGTTCTATGTATGACTTTAAAACAAGCTGACGCTTCGGGGTGAATTTCTGATGGAAAGTATCCAAACGGCATTTGAAATAGATAGATTTAAGCTATGCGACATATAGTGCATATAAACAGCAGTGGGGTATTTTTCGCTGATGTAGGCTTGATCCCCTTCAAGCACCACCCCCCAAAAACCGCTTTCCCCAAAAATGGATTACCTATATTTTTCAACTCTAAAACCTAAATCCATTGGACGAAACCCCAATGCTCTACACTCCCACATTGAATTAGGCGCCCGTCAATATTGCGCCAAAAAAAAATTTACTTCCGAGGCACCTCAAATCTTCAAATAACCGTTAATCGAAATAAAATATAGTCTATAACAGCCGGGCATACCTACTTACTTGTAATTTCTCATTTTTTTTATTGGTCTTATGATCCTGAACTTATCCTGGGACCTTTGCATCACCTGAAATGTTTTCAGTTAATCCGCTCTAATTTTTATTTTCTCTTTCTCCCTATTTTTTTTTTGTACCACATACATTCTTCCGTTGTACCGGAGAAACTCGAGGAAACCTACCCTCCTACATCCTTCAAAAACTACTCTTATAAAAAAAGAAATTCAATTTATCTGTACATTGGGAGGTGATAGACACATTTACCTCGAATATAAAAAAGAGTCTAATCCCCTACAACAAAAACTGATATCCTTTATCGATTCCGAGATACGCATTTTTTCACACTTCACACGTTTTTCCTAACTCCCCAAGTGTGTTATAGAATCGCGAACAGGCTCGCATACTCCCCAACTCTCCCTGTTACAGAATTTGGCCCCTGTTGGTGTTTGTTTAATCTATTTAATTCTCCTATCTGACAAATAGTGAAGGAGATAAATTAATTTTAATGACAAAAAACAAAAAACAAAAATGATTAGTTGTAGAAATTTGTGTAATATCACGGAGCAAATATAATCCACATGTACACACATAGTAGTGAGATGTATATGACCAACATGGAGGAAAACATTCAAATGAGAGAGTAAAAGGTCAGCGATGATTTTTCCTTAAATAAAACAAAATAAAAAAATAAAACAAAAAAAATAAAAAAAATAAAACATGTAATTAGATAGGGAATTTTACTTCAATACCTACCAAAATTTGTGTGTTGCGATCATCAAATGAATTACTTACACGATTCATATACGATGCAACATTTACATCCGTCAAGTTAAACGTAGGCAACAAAAATGCTCGTAGTGGCAATAAGAAATCATAAGAAAGTGATTCGTAGGCCAATCGTAATGTTTGCTGGGTAGTTTGCTCTAAATTAAATCAAACACATACTCGCCCGCTTATGGCCCATGTCATATAAATGTAAGCATTCTATTTTTTTTTTTAATGTGTATACAAATTGTATTTTAAAGCAATGTCATAAATATTTGATAAGCACAAGAAAAACTTCTTTTTTTTTAATTAAATGACAGTTTATAGTACATATTTGTAAATAGACAGGTTTCAATTTACCACACTCGTTATGTTGACAAATTTTATCACCACTTCGACTTTTTAGCGATATGCTTCAAGAAAATAGATTTCAAGAATAGGGCCCATGACGGATTGACAAATGATTACTGTCGTTTGGCAAAGCTCCAAAAAACCCACACCCAAACATTCTCTTGATAGTTTTAAATATATTATAATAAAATAAAAATATGAGGGCAACAGAAATGAATTTCCAACTAACACATGTTTCATAAAAAGCTTATTTAAGAAAAGTTAGTTATAGGTACCTACCTGCAGCCCACCAGTTCCAGTAAATTGGACTCCGTGTGAGAGGGCAGTCCTGGAGGATTGGCTTCTTGTTGGACAGTCCCATGGCGTCAGGAAATTCTGTCCTGAGGAACATATAGGTCGCGTTAGAAAGGATGGTATTTGCCGGCTGGCACCGGATATACAGTCCTTGGGGAACCCAAGAATGACGAAAGGATGATCCTTAAGAATGAGCGTCTGTAAAGGCTGTCCTTGGGTATTCAGAAACTGCTTGATGAAGGTCGATCCCATCCTGGAGAATGATCGTCTGCAGAGACAGTCCTTGGTGAAGGACGATCTTTGAGTGGGAATCTGGACAGATAGTTCTTGATGGCTGGATTCGTCTTCTGGGCGGTTCTTGAAGCTAGCGAAGGAAGCAAAATTAAAGCAGCTTTTCGGAAACAAAGAAACCAATAATGGGGTCCTTTAATATAATTTTCCTTTATTTCTATTTTCTGGTGAATTTTACGAAAATTCACAGTCGGGATGACTTGTCTGGGAGCTGGTCTGCTCGACTTGGTAATCTAAAGTAGACTAGCTTATAAACAAACAACATTTTATACTCTCTAATAAGGATCAAAACACTCTTACACCGCACAAAGTAGTTTTTTTTAATTTGGGAAACCACCTGACTACTGAGGCCAATGCAGCGGTTCATTTGAATCGGGTACAAGCTGCGACAAAATTAAAGTGTGGCCGTGTCGTCACATCCCTTTTTAAAAAGAAGTTATAACATTTCAAATATTGCATAATGTAAACATATTCAATAGTATTTGTGAATTCGAATTTCGAACTAAGTTTTGCATATTTTCAACACTGAAAAACAAACTTGTCCAGCATATAATATATGAAAACTTCACAGAATAGCTAAGCTACTATACTAATTCGCTCGCAAAGGTGTAACCATACCTGAGTAGTTAAGGTTTGTTTGCTTGCAGTTATTACCCAAATCCAGGTCCTCGATCGTGTTTTAATGAATATGATGACAATACATGGTGTTAACATAGAAGTCACCTATCATTTGTTTCTTTTATAAGTATCAATTATTATAAATTGGTCTACTTTCTATCAGGATCATCAGTCTACGTTTGATAAGGAAAACGAGTGTGTAATAATGAAAGCGATTTTCTACAAGTCAGTAAAATATTTTTAAGACGGCCATGGGTTATTTTCTAATATTGATGTCACATCGTTGTGGCTTTTAGCTCCAAGTATAAACATACATTCCTAAACGTTTCATGTTTTCTTCCACTAAATGAACAATTGTTATAATAAATAGTTTCCCCACAATTACCTATATACATTTCTTGAGCAGCTAACTACCTTAGTACCTACATACCTTTTGTTCCTCATACAATTTTTTCAACTCCCTTGTTCTCAAGACACGAATGTTCATTTGCTTGAAACAGTATTACGTCGGATTTGGATTTTTTTAAAAAAGAAATGAATTCAACAACTCTCTCGCGACAATATATAATTCTGTATGCAATTCACCATAGTGTCGTCGTCACAATAGGTGAGCCATCGTTCTCTAATGCTCTGAATTTAATTGATTAACAAAGAAATTAGGAGGATGGTTAGGTGTGATGTGAAATGTGATTCAATTAGTCTGTCGTCCGTTGGGGACCCAGTGTCAATATGTGTCCAAGTAGAACGAGAGCTTGTTGAGCACATTATTCAGAGCTACCCTTTGCGGATGAACGGAGTGGAAAATGAGGTATTAATGGGGACTGCATTAACAGCAAATATGCAAACTGCTGAAGCTGCACCCCAAATTCACTGCGAAGAGTTAATTAGCTATCTGGAAAATTGCACGTCGGGTATTTCTGAATAATTTCGTGAATGCATTTCATGCTGAGTGACCTTTTCAGAAGTCTTAGGTATGCGTTCATTTTCATTTTATGAATAAATGTTAAAAAATTTCACTTTTCAGATTCACAGATATAAGTTAAGAAAGTCCTTTTCCTCTGTCGGCATTTAGAGATTATTTAAGGGCTTCTGTTGCCTGATTCATTTTTCACTTTTTGCAGATACATGCCATATTGCCGTCTTCTTGTGCGCTGAGTTCCTTTGCATTATTTATAAAGCTACCTCAAAGCGTTCGTATTTTACCAAAAATATATTTTATATAGTTAGCGTTGAATATAGCATGGAGACAGGTGGTTTTAAACTCGCTCAGAGTAATAGAAATATTCGAATAATCTCTTGTCGTTTTTCATTTAACCTTTTTGCAGCCTTTGCAGAATTATTCAATAAGAACGATTCAACAGATTTGAAAATTTTTAGATTTGTGAAAATTGCTTGAGGACATATTTTTTCATAGATTTATTATCTAGGCTCTTTAAAGGCAGAACGATTTTATATGCAGTAGATTTTATTAGTTAAGTTTTCCTCTTCAAGAAAAATATCTTCTACTATGTCCCGCTTATTTTTGGAGACAGAAAAGGTCCAAAGACTAAATATTATATATATGACTAAATTTAAATGTTTAAAAAATGTAGAAATTTAAACAACATATAAAAGAAAATTTTTAGCCGATAAGAAATTATGAAAGCTAATATCATAACGGTATTACGCCATTACGCTTTTACATCAATTTATTAATAATAAACCAATAACTTTGTATAAACTCTGACTTATTCTAATGCTCTTAACATGTTCACTTTTGAATAAGTAATGACTCAGGTCCAAAGAGAAAGGTGATCATTCTGCCGAGGATTTTGTCGGGATTCCTTTGATGCCGCCTCACTAATTCCTTCCTCTTAATGCTATCATAAATCCCTCCGTCGCCAGTAGTAAAAATTAGGTAGAAATTGTTAAAGGGTACAGGCAACGTCCGACAGGCGACAGATGTTACTTTTGCGTTTTTTTTTCTTATAGCTCGGCCACGCTCGCTTCTGTGACGCCCTCGTGACAATTGTTTTTAGTTAAGATCTGAAAATACAAGAGAAAGAGATTTATTTTAACATTACATTTTTGACTACGAATCATTTTCGTTATCAGACAAAATGTTGTATTTTTCCATTTTGTCTGCTGACCATACACGACTATATCTTTCCCGTGACCTTTTGGAACCAGGTAAATCTTCTACCATATACCGATCATGACCTAGCACTTTGCTTATCATGTACGGTCCTCTATATTTTGGTAGAAGTTTTCAACTTGATCCGTCATTTGACCCATTTGACAACTACAGTTGCCCTCATTCGTATACCGGAGCTTCAACTCTCTTTGAGTTGTTATATTTACTGTGCAACTTTTGCTGTTCTCTAACTCATTTTATAGCTTCTTCTCGAATGTCAGAAACGTTTTCTCTGGTTGAGTTATCACAAACCTCGTTACTTAAAAGCGAATCATTAGCACTTCGAGGAGTATACCCCATTAAAATTTCACAAGGAGTTTTTCCGGTTCCTTTATTAATGGTAGCATTCAAACCCCATTTTACAGAAGGTACCAATGTATCCCACTTTGTTTCATCCTCACAAGAAGCTGAAATTGAATTTAATATTGTCCTGTTATATCGCTCTACCTGACCATTTGCGCAGGGTGTTGCCGTAGCATTAAATATGAGTTTTATTTCTAATTTCTTACAGAGTCCCGAAATTTCTCGCTAGTAATTCTTCGTGGTTCACCAAATGGGTCCATGATCTCCTTGAAAATTTTTATTACAGGACCTGCTTGTGTATTTGGGACTGCCTTCATAAAAACGAATTTTGTAAAACCATCTACAACTACTAATAGGCAACTTTTGGCAACTTTTTACAAATGGACCTAAGTGATCTATGTGAAGAGTATAAAGTGGCGACGCAACCTTTTCTATCGGATTTACAAGTCCCGGTTATTTTCCGGAAGGCGCTTTGTTATACAAGTAACCTAAGCAACAAGCAATATACCTTTTCACATACTTCCTCATTGAGGAGAACCAATACTTACGACTAATATATGCAACCGTTTTCTCTGTAGAAAAATGACCGATGTTGTCATGGTGGCACATGACTATTTCCCTGCGGTACCTCTTTGGTATTACCCATCGTTTTCCTTCATCAGTTTTCTTATATAGCCTCTGATCTTTTACAAGAAAAATCGTTTCGATTTCTTTTTCGTCTGTAATAGCATTTCGACTTAATGCGTCCACGTGAGCCATCCGGGTTCCTGCGCGGTATTCTACTATGAAATCGAGATGCTGCACAGCCAGCCACCAACGCCCTCTTCGTGGTATTAAATCCCGTTTTATAAACGCTGTTCTAAGTGCATAAAAATCGGTTATCACTTTAAACGATAATCTTATTAAATATACCCTAAAACGTTTCAAAGAACAGACAACAGCCAATGTTTCGAGTTCATAAGAGTGATAACGTTGCTCTTCTTTACTAGTGGTTCTGGGGAAGTGCGACACAGGCTTGAATTCTCCATTGATATGGCTTTGTAATAAAATACCGCCAATTCCGGATGCGTCGGTGTGTAGCTGAGTTTCTGCAGCGGGGTCATACAAGGCCAACACAGGTCGTTCTGTAAGCACTTTTTTCAAAGTTTATGAAAGCACAGTCTTCATCTTCTGCCCATTTAAATTTTACCTCATTTTTCAGTAAGTTCGTGAGAGGTGAAGCTAAGGTAGCAACATTTTTAATAAATTTTCGAAAGTAACTACATATTCCTAAGAACTGACGAACATTTTGAACACCTTTTCGTGTGGGAAATTCTAAAATCGCCTTAGTTGTTCTTGCTCCTGGCTGAATACCGTTAAAACCTATTTCGTGCCCTAAATATTCTACTTTGTTTTTAAAAAAGTAGCACTTTCTAAGTTTAAGTGTGAGATGCGCTTCTCTTAGTAATTTTAAGGCATCTTCTAATATCTTGAAACCTTCGTCAATGCTGGATGATGGCAACAGCATGTCGTCTATATAAGCCATAGCTGTTGTAAACCTAAGTGGACCCAAGATAATATTTATTATCCTTTGGAACACTGCTGGAGCATTAGATAAACCAAATGGCATACGAAGGTATTCATAATGACTATCTGGTGTAGCAAATGCTGTTTTTTCGATAGACTCATCACTTAATAGAATCTGGTGGTAACCGTTGGATAAGTCTAAACTTGTAAATACTTTACACTCATTTAATCTATCGACTAAATCCTCAATTCTGGGCATAGGATATCTATCTTTGACTGTAATTTTGTTTAAACTACGGTAGTCTATGCACATTCGAAAATCACCCGCTTTCTTTTTGACTAATAAAATCGGGCTACTAAATGGAGAGCTTGATTCCCTAATAATATTTATTATCTAATAAATCCTCAACTATGCTTCGAACGATTCCACGTTCAGAGTGCCACATTCGATATGGCTTGAATGCTATAATCTTTTCTTCTTATAAATTTATTTTCATGGTTTCTTTGCCCGTTTTCCTAACTCACTTAAATTTTCAGCAAAACAGTCCCGATATCTATTTATTAGCTATAGAAGCTTAAGTTTCTCTATATTCTCTATATCTCCAATTTGAGGGAGCAAATCTTCTATTGTAAAAGGCTTGAACTTATCTACTGAAATTTGACACATACTTACATATTCTTCTTCCTTCTCTTCTAGGCATGGTAATCCTTTTGCAATTATTTCATGCTTTTTATAATTTAAAGATGAATTAGATATGTTTAATATACTTACATATGCACCTTCTTTGCATTCGTTATGCATCTGCCGATCCAATGTTCTTTTTTTGGTTTTGTTCTCTGTTGAAGTTCAACACATACACTGCTTGTATACAACTTATCTACGTTTTCCACTTCAATATATCCTATATGGTTTGGCGGAATAACTGTGGCCTCTTTTACAAATAAAGTAACTTTTGCTGGACGGAGCTCACCAATTTGGGGTAACGTTACCAATTCTTTATTAAAAAGTCTTATTTTATTGTCTTTTATAAGCACCACAACGTTTGCAGTGTTTAAGAATATTTGTCCTATTAAGACAGATACGGCTTGTATATAATCACTCACTACTAATATTTTTACTTTTTCCTTAACTAAGTTCACTTCTGGCTGCACTTCAACTTCACGTTAGTCGAACCACCAGCGTAACCCGAAAGTTTCAAATTTCGTATTGGTGTTATGTTTAATTTTAGTCTATTTGCATCGAATAGTAATTGCACTACAACCAGTGTCTAAATAAGCATGTAACACTTCATTGTTTATTTTGCATTATGTAAAGTAGCAATCCTTCGATTTGACTTTTCCTTCACAGAAAAAAGCCTTTTTAGTACTTGTTTCGGGTTTTCTACAATGTTCATCATGTCCTAAACGGCTGCACTTCATATACTCCACTTTCGGTTTTTTACACTGTGTTGAAATATGCCATTGCTCATTGCAATTAAAACACTTGATTATACGATTTTTTTTATTATGATCTGGTTCATGTGCGATTTTGTCTTTGCTTTGGGTGTGAACTCAATCTTTGTTATATCGGCTTCTTTCATTGTGGTTGAAGGAAGTTGATGGTCTAACATCCTCAGTTATAGTTGACAGATATTCACTGCATAAAATTTCTGGAGTATCGTAACGGCCTGCTCGAGTTATTTATCCCATCAATTATACAAGAGATTGCGTCTTTTCCGAATATTTTGCAGCAGCGAAATAGCTCCATTTTTGCATAGTAGTATTGTGTCATGCTTTCCTTTGATTCTTTGTTTTTGGACACTCATTTTTTTAATATTAACGCAAAGTCTTGATGTTCTGGAAACGACTTTTTGATTAATATCTTCCAATCATCCCATGCGCGATCATATGACGACAGATTGGTATACCATGTTTTAGCTAGTCCGCTAATCGATTTTGCATATGGTAAATCTTCGCTTTGCTATCCCATTCATTTATAACTGCTAATTGTTCAATTTTCTCCAACCACTTCGAGGCAGTCGTGTTTATGTTCTCGGGATCAAATTCAGGGATACAGTCACTTCTAATCGAAAAGTACGGGCGTTATTCTCCGCTAAAGCATTGTTCCGTAGAGCCAGCTTTCATTAAGCTTTCTACAAGCGTTTCCAATCGCTTTTTTTTCTACTGGCACTGTTTTCTCTTGGTGGAGAACCACAGCTGCTGACTGTATTCCGAACACTGTCTCGAACCTCTTCGCGGAGGACTATAATTTCGATGGGTTCGAGCAGACTTTCTATTATCATCATAATCACTTTCATCTGTTTCGGAGTCATTACGACGCCGCTTTCTCAGGTGTTCATGTCCCTTTCTATAATTTTTAACGAAACTCGTAATCTACCATTTTCACGGCTAGCCAAGTCTATCGTTTTCAAAATTTATCGATTATCGACAAACTATATTGTTGTTTGTCAATGTCATTAAGACATGTCGACGATGTTAAGCTTGTGCGACGATGGACAAATTTCAAGCACGTAAAAGGTAAGTATTTTTTTCTGGTTATTTATTTTTGTTCTATTCTATTTTTTTTATGTGGGTTTATGTAAAATGCTTGTAAAAGTTGAAATCATTTTCGTCTGGTTTTGTGGTGAGTATGTGTGTACCTAATTTGTGTTTATGTGTATTTTATTTATAGGTACTATTCTTATGTTAAGAATTATATTTTTAGGTCCAAAAAAAAGAAAGACTACAAAGGAGAAGGAAAACTAAACCTACACTGGAATAAGTGCTAAGGATAATTTACACCAATTTTTAGATAAGTATCTAGTTACTTATTTACTATTGTTGGAATGATACTATGTTTTGTTTTCATCCAGGTTTGATGCTGATTTTTGCTGGATGTGGTTTGCGCTGCAACATCTGGTACCTAATGGATAGTTGTCTTCTTCATGAATGAGAGATCTTGTAGCCAAATATGGTGCCACTGTTGTCCCATATGTAATTGAGTGTAACTAGTAAAACCTTAGCTTATCACTTGGATGGTCTCGCCAAACTATATTTTGGTATGCACAATCCCCAGGATCGCTATCTGCCGATACATTTTACAAATACCATCTGTTATTCCAATGGGATGTTTCCTAAAATTTAGGATTATTATGAATAGATCTGGTTAAATTACAGGCGCTGACATCATAATATTATTTAAGGATTAATTTGTTGTTGCCTATGTTGAAGCATCAAATACTACCCTTAGTTTGATACTGGAGCTATACGAAAGATGGTGTCATCTTTAATACAATGCAAATATTCACCTAACCTTATAAGGCTTAGCTCACACTGATCAAAGTTTATTTATATGGATTAACACGACGATTAACAAACATTGAGTAGCCACAAAATGTAAAATAAAATGTTCGATTTTTTTTTCTTGCAATGCAATACTAATAATGAGAGTTACCGATTCGTCTTTGATGACGTAGGATGTAGGTAGTCCCATTTATCATGCCAGTTGCTCTAGTGCATATTTAAAACCAGGTTCATACTTTCTTACGGGGCAATCGTCTGGTAGTCTAAAATGATGCATACAGCCTACATCAGGACCACTGATAACGTGCAAAGGATGGCCTGTTTAGGCGCCACTGACATCTTCATATTGTATTCTCGACGAGCTCTTGAATCCATTCTTGGCTTACAACTATTCTATCTCTTTGGTCACACCTAGAGCAGCGCGACGCGGTGTTGTGTTGTTATCGAATTAGTCCGTGCATCTCGTAAAATTCCTAGAATCGTTCCTCATGACTCTTCTCTGCTTTTCATCATCCCGAGCTTCTTTACCGGTCGTACCTATGGTGAGAAGAGGTACTTCACTAATGTGATAAATTAATGATCTCGCAGTGTATTTCTTGTTGCGAGAATACGTGAGGTCGAAGAACTTGGTAAGCTGGTTCACTTACATGTTACACAAGTAGCTTGGTTCCTGGATGGAACCATCAAAAAATGTTTACGTGTCTTGGTTCCTCTAGGATCACCAAATACTTTAATGCATAGAGAATAGTTCCTGGAACTATTAAAAAGCACTATGTATGGAAAGGTTATACCATGCGCTTGTATAATAAGCTGATATAAAATCCCTTGTTATTTAACAATACTGTAATTTCAGCACGTGTGCAACGGTACAATTGCTTTAGAACCGTTCAAAAGCCACATGTGATGATGTTATCTTTGGTGGATTATGTTAGTGTAGCGGTATATTAAAATCAGAACGAGCATTAATAGATTTACATTTCGATTTAATAAAAAAATTCATATGATGGTTAGCTTAAGCACTCTAATTCACAGGAAGCATTATCTACAGTAAATCTAGAAAATTCTTCAATTTCAGGATATTAATGCTAGTCAAATTTACAATTTCAAGCAAACAAAGGATAATTCGCAGCTATATTCCCGCTAACCCGATTCGGGAAGTATAGGCACTTTATTTAATATTGGACTTAATATAAAAAAAACTTAAAAACACTTAAAAACTTAACCACAATAATGTCATTAACTTGTAATCACTTAACAAATTTCACCTTCACCAAAAAATCGCATATGAGCTTACGCTTACCGTAGGCATATTAAGATAGAGATTACTCTATTGGATTTTTTACCGGGTTAAACTTATATTTGTTGAAGAAGGAACTATTTTTGGATTCTCCGGTATATAGCTAAAGCTAAAAAATGTTTTTAATTTGTTATTTCATTACACAACTCGTTATACTTTGGGTGATAATAATAATAAAAAATTTGTTTTCTTCTATTGTTCTCAATTATTTCATTTTTTCATTTCTTTTCTTTGTTCTAATTTTTCATTTGTTTTTCAAGTCACTCAATTTCGCTATTTGGGACCTGTTGATGAGTCAAACCAAGACTTGAAACTTATCACCCAAAGTATAACGAGTTGTGTAATGAAATAACAAATTAAAAACATTTTTTAGCTTTTGCTATATACCGGAGAATCCAAAGAAAGTTCCTTCTTCAGCAAATGTAGGCAGATTGTATAAGCCGATTTGCGCATGATTTTATCAAAGTAAAAACAAGAAATAAAATATACCACGAACTGAACTGCTTGAACTCGAAAATTTTAAGAGAGTGATCCATGCAAATGCTCGGCCTTCTATAGGGTTTGAACCGCCATCTTTTGTTGTGGAACCTACAACCATAATGTAAATTTCTCAGAATGTGTTAATTTTAATCAGGTGTAACTTATCTCATTTCATGAGGAATATTAACATCTATCTTTTCTCATCAAAAGATCTCCATCATAATTTAATTTCAGTGAATGAAAATTAAAATTCCAAATTGTGCTATAGCATGGCGCAATTAAATTCTTGTCGTCCATGTAGAGAGAATTCGATGTGGCAAGTAATTTTTATCCATCTCGCTTACACTCGTTATCTCTTTTCTTCTCATTAGTAATATGAGAAATCAAAAATTATTAAATATCTTTTTGTTGAAATAATTTAGCACCTTTTTAATACCACCATCAGGTTTCTCGTAAAAAATACCCCGAATTCATGTGCCATATGCTGCCAAAATTTGAATTCTGACAGTTCCGCGTTTTCCAGTGAAAGGTTTATTGCTAATGCAAAGGTAAGTTGTTCAAATTGTGATTTGTGCATTAATTAGTGTTTGTGTTTAATTTATAAGAAAATTCGTTTGTTTACGATATTTGTCATCTTAACCTGTCTTCAGGTGAGATTTTCATTTGTTGTTTTTCGCGGAAAAACCTCGCGAGAAGTGGATTTTTTGTAAACAAAACTTTTCAATAACTCGTAAATTTCGGTTTTTTTATTTTTAAAAACCTTTGAAAATTCGATTTTTGAGTAAATTTTTTCCCTTGTGACAAATGTCAAAGGTGAAAATTTATGTGTAATTTTCCGCGAAATTGTTCGAAGGAAAGTGTTTTGTTATAATTAATATGTTTTGTGACTCTTTTTCCATAGTTGGTGTACGTAATTTCAATTGAAATTTAACTAATTATGACATAATTTCCATTTCCCACAGTGTTGTTGTTTTTTTTCATTGTAGTTTTTTCATATAAATTTGTTAGTGTTTCTTATTCTAAGTAATTCATTGTCTATTTCTTTAATTAATTCATATTTTCTTTTTATTTTAGCGGTACCAATTCTTCGTGGAGGAAGGTATGCCAGACGATTTTAAGTACTTTAAATTAATTTGAGTTTTATTAATTCCTTTTCTTTTCTTTTCAGCTTCATTCATCGCTGAACATTCATCTTGAAATGAACATCGCAGAAGAGGATGAGATTCATTTCTTTAGTGATCCAAAATGCTGCTTATGATCGACCTAGATAATGATTCACGATGTAAACGCAGTATCGTATGAATAAGGAGTCTGTAGTGATACTTGAAGGAAATGACAGGTAGTCGAACGTCTGACTCAGCTAAGTGTTCTTTAAAAGCTGTTGATGTTTAACAGTTCGCATTCGTGGTGCAGTCTTCAGATGGTTCACATTCACGAAGATCAGGAACTGAGGCATGGATCAATACGTCGTATTTAGAACAGGTGTTATGCTATCCTGGCACGTATAGGATGGTGGCTCTAATGGAGGAGGTTGTTATGTACGTAAATTATACATAAAAATCTAAAAACATACCTGAAAAATGGTATATAAATATATTCCTATAAGCTAACTAATCATGCTTAAAACATGATTAGCTTATCACACAAATAGGTGAAGAAAATTGCATCAGCTGTTAAAACGCAGCTGGAAGATTTCGCAAAGAATGCATTAAAGACTGATGTGAATAACCCATATATGTGCCAATACCTTCTGACCATGACAGACGGCACAGTGGATGACCTCGTACAAAGAGCAATTGACTTCGAACGTCTCCAGCAAAGTGCTCTATTCCTGCAACCTCCAGGGCAGTTTCAATCATGTGCAATGCAGAAAACAATGCAAAATCCTGCTAGTACAGCCATACCGCATTACGCAACAAATACACAACCTAGTGCATCTGCAAGTCATAATGGATACAACCCCGGCTTTATATCCCTTACACAGAGATCCTGGCAAAATAATGCGCACGAAAATACAAACAGGCACATACAGCCAGCGCAGTTCTCACAGGAAAACCCAACGCCGAATATCAAACAGGAGCCAAGATCTCCTAATAAAACTTTTAATGTAAACAATAAAAATAATTATTTAAATAAAATCAGTTGTAGTTTTTGTAATTTAAGAGGCCATACATACGCCAATTGTCTGAAACGTAAAAATACGCCGTACTGTGTGAACTACAAAATGTATAATCATGACGTGCATGACTACAGAAGAAACAACAATAGTTTTCAAAGACCCCAAAACAGAGAAGCACCAAAGCAACGTCCTAGAGAGACGCAAACCCCAATTACAACTCCAGAGTCTATAATGTGCGTAAAAAGTGTGAGTTCTGTGGCCGTTCTGGACATATATTAAGCGCATGCCAACTAAAACGTAAATGGGAAGCCCGGAGTCAGGGAAATGACGTACAGTCGACCCAAAACTCTCGGCTCGACTATAAATCTCCCATCTAACAAAATAGGGTCTCCTCAGCAGCCCGATTCCAGTGTCGCTACAGTAAAACTTCCTTTAGACAAAGGCCTGAACGGCCAAACTAAACTAGTAGTAGACACAGGCGCTGAGGTAAGTACAATAAAGAAAAGGTCATTAAAAGATCTCAAAGAAATTAATCACAATGAGGCATGTACACTTCAGACCCCATTTGGTACCGAAAAGACGCTGGGAAATTGCCAGGAAACTTCGTTTTCAAAAACATAGTTCCCTGCAAGTTTCAAGTCGTAAAGAACTTTCCTGGCCTTTTCGATGATGGACTTCTAGGAAATGATTTCCTAGCAAAAATCTGTAACATTGAGGGTCCTAATAACGCACTAAGGTTTCCCCGCACGGAGACTAATCCCGATGAATTTGCTATGCCATTGATGCTGGAAACGGACAAGCTACATTCTGAAAAAGCAGTCAAACTAAGAACACTTGCAGAAGAGGTAGAGTCTAAACAGGATGAACTATCCACCTGCAGTGTCTTTAAGGCTTCTCAAACGAGAAAAGCTGGCAGCCAAGCTCCAAAAGTGTCCAAGGAATGTGAAAAAAGCTGTCTGAGCGAATAAGAGACCGACGAAATCAGGCAGCAATTGGTTACTTTTAAGGAACTAGCCTGCATACTTCCGCGCTCTCAAATTCTTGCCTCAGTTCCGTTACAAACGCTAGAAGAAATGCTCTGTTTATCCCAAGAGATAAGCGATGGAGTCTTCTTGGCAAATAGTTTACTGTCGTCTGGAGAAGAATTAGTGCTGGTTAGTATTCTCAACGCTAACAGTCATCAAGTAGTCATACATAGCTTAAAGTTACAGCTATTTCCAATAAACAACTACACACTAGTCCCATTGACACACACAAAAGACCACAACCAAACGCACATTCCATACCAAACAAAGAGGCAATATCAAACAACACAAGAGACGGAACTGAGTGTCTAAAGCCTACCAAAAAGGTCATATAGCTCTTCCGTCCAAAATCCCGAGGAATAAAACATTATTAAATAAACAACGGCCATATAAGAACCGTAGAGAGTCTCTAAAGCCTATACTAAAGGTGCATATTACTCCGCCGTCACACAGCACAAAATTCTACATGGTCAAAAAGCACGCAACCTATGGCAAAGACCACACAGGTGTACCAAACTCAGCCGTCAACAAAGCAGGAAGCAATTACCTTGCAACATGCTAAAACAACGAAATAAAGCCTCAAAAGGAATCAAATAAGCCTCATCTACTTACAGGTAACAAGATAAACAGGAAGAAAAAGTCGACCCACGGTTCAGCTGAAAAGTCAGCAATTTTACAACATGTATATACAATAGCCGCGCATATCTAGGCAAGAGCAAGAACTCAGCCTAGACCCTAATTTGACCGCGGAAGAAAAACTTTCGATATCAGAGCACTGCGAAGAGTAAAACGATATCTTTTTCCTCAAGGGTGACAAACTCACCTATACAAATGCAATAACGCATAACATCCCACTAGTGCAAGATCAAGCACCAATAAATCAAAAAATGTACTGCTTACCTGAAACACAGGGGAAAGTAATTAATGAGAAGCTAAAAGAAATGCTAGACAGCGGGATAGTCCAGTCTAGTAAAAGCCCTTGGAATTCACCTCTACTAGTTATCCCCAAGAAAGTGGGACCTGACGGTGAAAAAAGGTGGCGCGTACAAGAACAGTAAGGCAAGTTCAGTCATTTTTAGGACTTGCCAATTACTACAGGAAATTCATTCCAGACTTCTCCAAAATTGTACGTCCAATCACAAATTTACTCCGAAAGGATGTAAAATTCACTTGGAAAGAGAAATGCCAAGAAGCATTTCAAAGCATAAAAACTGCTTTAATTTCCCCACCACTTTTGATATACCCCGATTTTTAAAAATCTTTTAATCTTACTACGGACGCAAGTAACGAGGCTCTAGGAGCTGTTCTTTCTCAAGGAGAAGTCGGAAAGGACCAGCCCATTGCCTATGCAAGCCGCACATTAAACAAAGCCAAAAGAAATTACTCTACTATAGAGAAAGAGTCATTGGCTATTGTCTGGGCTACCAAGAATTTCAGGTGCTATCTTCAAGGCCGGAAATTCACGGTCTATACTGACCATAAACCTCTCAAAGGAGTCTTCAATGTGAAAGACCCTACTTCCCGTTTGGTGAGATTTCACCACAAATTATCTGAATTCGATTACAACATCGAATACAAACCCGGGAAGTACAACACTAATGCCGATGCACTAAGTCGCATCCCTCATGCATTAAAGGAAGACAGTTTAGGCAATACTTTAACGGTAAAAGCCCTAGTCCACCACACGATGGACTCAGATGTGGAGGAAGACAATTCCACAAATAATAAGAAAAAGAAGAAATCCGCTCATTGTTTCGTCGTGACTCGAGCTCAGAAGCAAAAGGCTCAAGAGACAATAAATAGCTCCAGTTTGAAGACAGAAGAGCACACGAAAGCGGACCAAAACGAAATTCAACTGACGGACGCGGAAAGACTAAAACCAGCATCGCTTGAGCAAAAAGTAAGTACTGGTAAGACACCCGAAGTTATTACGAGCCCCACGGAGATCCAAACAATCTTAAAAGATTATCACGATTCTCCATTTGGTGGCCATCAAGGTGTCACAAAAACTTACAAACGTATAAAACGCAAGTATTGGTGGAGATATGCTTAGTGATGTTAAAAAATACATTAAAAAATGCCCAAAGGGCCAGACGATGAAACCATCTCCACAATATAAAATGCCAATGGTTACCTCGACATTGTAGGTCCATTAGAAGAGACCACATCAGTTATCAAATATATCTTGATCTTCCAAGATAATTTAACAAAATTTGTCGACTGGTATGCAATACCTAATGCAGAAGCAGTCACAGTAGCGCAGGTTTTCTTTGATGAAATCGCATACCCAAAAGAATACTCACCGATCAGGGAACAAATTTTCTGAGTGAGCTATTCAAAAGGATATGTAAGCTTCTAAAGAAAAAGTAGTTACAGACTTCAGCATACCACCCACAGTCTAATGGAGCACTAGAGCGTGCACATAGACCCCTAATAGAATACCTGCAAACAATCGTAGATGAAAATCCCAAAACATGGGACCAATACCGACGAACCGCTGCATTCGTGTACAACAACAGTGTACACGAGGGTACTAAGCTTACCCCAATTGACTGCCTATACGGCTTCATAGCAGATGTCCCATCAAATTTAAAACGGGATCCCGAAGCCGTTTACAATCATGAGAGCTATTATCATATACTAAAGTATAAGCTCCAAAAATCATACGCCACGGCAAGAAAGAACTTATTGGCAAGTAAACAGCGCTCAAAGGAGACAAGGTCCTCATCAAGAATGAAAGCAGAAAACATAAGCTTTCTCAAATCTGGGTAGGACCTTATCAGGTAATCGCAATACCAAGTGATGTGAATACCACCATCAAAATTGGTAAACGTATAGTAACGGTACATAATAATCGTTTAAAACCATATTTCGAGTAAGAGCATGTTGAACAAAAATGAACCAGGTTGACTTGAAATTCCTACTTCAGTGTCCATTAAACCTCATTTCAATACCTCCCCATAAACATTTGCGGTGGAGTCACTCCACTGCCCAGTTTAATACGGCACAATGCAAGTACAAATATACTTAAAGGATTGTTTTCTTCCTCCGAATTCTCGACAGAAATGGCGCTAAAATTCATCATATTTGCCCTCTTCATCCAGTACACAACAGGAGAAATCGCTGACAAACCCTATGTAATGACCCAGCTAAATGACTCGGGTATAATTTTCGAGGATCTGGGAAATCTCATGGTACCTGGTATGTCCTCACCGAGATAGATTTGGATGAATTAGATGCACAGATAAAGCTAGCAGAATATGCAGAGCACTTGGTGCATAAACTCTGCATAAATATAACAAACCCAGAAGACCTGTGTAACGTGCAGCAACTACACATACACGCTATAATAGACAGCGTACGAAAGCGCGCGGAAACTATAAAGAAACTAGTACCTGGAAACGCAAGGCCAGATCGCTATTTAATGGAATAGGCAGTGCCATGCACTATTTGTTTGGCAATATGGACAGCAATAACGAGAAAGAAATTTACAGCATGTTAGAAGAACTTGAATCAAATACACAAGCTCTAGCCGAGCTAGAGAAACAACAAATCAGTGTTGTAAAAACTACCTTGGAAAAGATTCAGAAACCGCTGGCTATGTTAATAGACAGACAACAAAAAATAGCCCACCAGATAAACCGTCTCCACCATGTGGCCGATGATTTAACTAGGAGGCTTATTACTCCAAATCATCGAAGTTGAATATCGACAACAAGCCCTTCTGGATATAATAATGGCTATTAGAACCAATCATATTCATCCATTCCTAATGTCTCCCAAAAATCTGCTGGAGATATACCACAAGACGACCTCGAATTGCCCAAATGACCAAAATTGTCTATCTGTTCTATATCAGACAGCAGGAGCACAGTCACTCCTTATGCAGAACAAATAGGTGGTGAGAATTACTCTCCCAATTTTTAATCTGCCCAAAATGAAGCTCCAACAGATTCAATGTTATCCTGTACCCAAGTCAGCAAATTATTCATTATTTCCAGACCCTGGTTATTCATACATAGCCAATAGCGAAAAAACTCAGGAATTTCACTTATTAAAAGGCGAGGACATGAAAATTTTCAAGAAAATAACAAGTAATTTGAAAGAAAACACGTATGTAGGCCGGCTGAACACGCCTATAATCAAAGCGGCAACATCCAACGAATGTGCCATTAAATTACTATACAATCCTTTAAACGACGTGCCCAAAATACAGGACCAGAGTACAAGCTCCCCAAAAGGACATGTTGATTAAATTAAACATGCCAAATGCGTGGCTATTTTCATTTATCACCTCCACGGTGCTACACATCACATGTTCAGATCACGTTGTGATCTCGAAACTGGAAGGACAAGGGACACATGAGTTAACGCAACCATGTCAAGTTCAAGTAGGTGACAAAGTGCTTAAATACGAAGGTCAGAGTAAATATCCACTAAAAATTATTCAGCCGAATCAGTTTCCTGAGCTAAACCATTTCTACTCAAAGTAAACCTGACTGAAATTTTACAGGAAATTCAAATTCACAGTCTGGAGATTTTAACGGGAGACGATATCCATAAATTAATTTATACTGACACCCATTCGCTGGAAGAAATCCAAAACAAAATCAACAAATACCAAGAGAAAGTATCAAATAGAAACTCCCATATTCTGTCCACAACCTCTCTATCATTTACGAGCCTACTAGTTCTGGCCATAATGATTGTTGTGGCAGTAAAATATCTTAACCCTGTTGTCATCAAGATGAGACAACAGAGAAATCAACCACAAGGTAACCCCGAAATTTCATCAGAGGGAATCCCTTTAGAAGAGCAAACTCATGCTCCCCAACCCAGTTTAAGGCGAACTAGAAGCCTCGCTAAAACAAAATCGGTTCAAATAGTGTAAAGGTGTAAACATCGACACTGTCAGCATGGAGCGCTCAACAAAATAATGTAAACAAGGTTGTTCTAACGTTGAACAAACAAAAAGTAGTCCTGGTAAAGCATTCAAAGAAATATGTAACAACCTATGTATATGTAACGATCTAACAAAAAAAACAGCAAGATATGAATATATATAGTATAATTAATTATAGTGCAAAATAATAAAACGTATATGCATTAGAAAAAATAAAAATATCTATGAAAACATAGAATTAAAGAAAATGTAAATAAAATCACAGAATAACACAAAATGTGGTAGAACTAATGCTACATAAGAATAAATAAGAGGAAAGAATTTCAATTAGAAATTAAACCTGTTTAAAAAAAAAAACAAAAAAAAAGTAAAAAATAAACTAATAAACTTAGAAAGAAAGGCATAAAATAAATAAACTAAAGCTACAAATAAATAGAATTAAAGGAAAATGCTCTAGAATTAAAAATAACTATAAAATCATACAGTATCTACTTGAACAGAAAGAAAAACAAATAATTAAAACTCAAGTATACGAAAAATGCATAAAATAGCAAATTAAAATGAAAATGCAACAAATGTATGTATACATATAAAAAGAGTTCAATAAATTAAAGAAAAACTACCTTAAAAGTAGAAATAAATGAATCTGAAGCCATATGTATATAAATAAAATACAAGAAAAAAAAGGGGGTAGTATATAAACATAGAAATAGTAAAATTTAATTTAGAATAAGTACATAATAAACATAAAAACAAAAGTTATTTATTTATAAAAATAAATCCAGAATTACTAGAATTCATATGAAGGGCAATACGGTTGACATGACAGGGTAAAAGGTGAATATTATCTTCCCCAAATCTTGGATGAGAAATCTACGTGTTCCCGGTTAGAAATAGAACCGAATAGTTCAATTGAATTAAAACCGGAAGAAATCTATCAGAAAAGTAAAACCAAGAACCGAACGGAATCAGAGCCGCCAAAATTAGCACCCACAACAACTTCCCCTGAGAATTATTCCTCTTCAAAGAATAATTCTCCTTTTTTCTCAGGGGGAAGGATTGTTATGTACGTAAATTATACACAAAAATCTAAAAACATACCTGAAAATGGTATATAAATATATTCCTATAAGCTAATCATGCTTAAAACATGATTAGCTTATCACACAAATAGGTGAAGAAAATTGCATCAGCAATTTTCTTCACATTCCACACATTTCATAAAAATATTCCCATAAAACGACTTGGGAAAAACAAAAGTTTCACTTTTCAACCAAGTCGTTTTAATAAAAAGAATTATCACGACAAATAATTAAAAGTAAAAAATAAATCAAGAGATTTGTCGCGAAAAGTGCAATATGTATGTACATCGTACATACATATTGCGAAAAAAGCTTTCGCGATAAGAAATGCGCGCCGCGAAAATACATTAGATGTATACGCGCGCCGCAATTTCAATCGACGGGACGGTGGCTGATGTTTATAAAAACATCAAATTTCAAGCCATCGTCCAACAAGTCCAGAATAAATGAAAATTTTTCTCAGGGTAGAAATGCAACTATGCATATTCTACCCTGAACGAGGGCTCTTGATCGCGACGCAAGTGATCAAGAGCCGGGTTGATTTTTAAACTGGATTAACGGCGGTTCGGGGTCGAGTTTGTAAAACAAAAACTGGTTGGTCTTATAGAAACGAAGTACGGCGGGAGTAAAAAAGTATTTAAAGTTGTGATCGAAAACAGGGTGAGGGTAAAGAAGAAAAAGGGATATAAATTGTTTTTTGGACCAAAAAGTAGATTTTTCGGGAATTCGGTCTCGGTCTCGGTCGGAGGAAAGTATACAATAAAAAGTTTATAAGAAAGAAAAAGTTTGTAAAAAGAAGGTTTGATTAGTAACGAAAGAGTTGTGATAAAAAGTTTGGTTAGTACACGAAATGGCTTAAAAAGAGGGTGTGAAACCCAGATCCTGGATTATAAAAAAGAAAATAAATAAAGAGAATAAAAAGTTAAGTGCCGTGTTTTAAATTAAAGGGCCAACACAAGTATGAGAACTGGATAACAGAGCAATTACAACGGAGGAAAGCTGTAAGTACGCCCCTTAATATATAACAAGGTCGTGGGTTTCAAGAGTGGAAATTCGACGTGGAAATCAGTTGGGTGCCACATGATTTTGACTTCGAGATATCATGAAACTCGATAAAAAAAAACCTTCAGATATTCTAAGTAGCACTGGTGATTCACAAAGTCAGACGAAAAAAACGTGCCCCAGTAAGCGAGCTATATTCACAACAATTCAGAAAAGTTCAATACCGGTTTAAGTGATGCGACGAGAATTATACACAACGAAAAGCAAGTTCAGTGCTGCATTTGTACTTCAACTAACGGTTCTGCTTTTATACTAACGAATTTCACAAAATTCATAAAGAAATATTGGCTTGGTTACATTAAGCGGGCCAGTACAAGGGAATCTCATTAGAAGCCGATAACAATTTACTCAAACTAATCTGAAACTCACTTGTGCTGCATTCAAGCAGGCTCCATACAAAAATTGCCGAAATTTGCTATTTATTCTATTGAGACCGACAATATTTAACTGAGCCGCACTTAAGCACCTATATGTAAGCGTATACAAAGGGGGTACTATTTATTTAAAAGCCCTAAACTAGAAAAGCGCTATAAGAAAATATCTACATAAGAAAATCTTTAAAAAAAAATAATGAAACTTTAGTGGATATCCAGGTATTATGACCTGGATACCAACCAGATGTCTTCTGATGTACGGGTAAACTGAAACTGTGCGGAAGCTTGCAGTACACGGTAATTTCTAACCTGACGTTGGTGACCAGGCAGTTGACACTGTATAGTCAATTAGAGTCTGAACAGTAGTTTAAGCTAGAGTGATAGCCCATGTGCCTTTGCAGCCTGGTCGTTTTACTCTTTTCAACAGTCAGATTCTGACCAATAGTATGCAGTACTACCGCCTTCTCCGGATCAACAGCGAGTGGTCCATTTGCTTTAGCTAGATTTAACCCGAGGTAGAGGTTAAGAGATGATAGCTTCAATTAAAGCCTAACTTGTTCGCAAGTCAGCGGTATAGCTAAAAAGAAAATGAGAGCATGAAAGGGGACCGCTACCTGAGCCGGTCTTCAATATTAAAGTGGAGAACAAAAGTTCTCGTTTCAATGTTCTTGGTATCGTTCTCTTTATTAATCTTTAATAAGTTCTGTGATCCAACTGAGAACAAAAAATTAAGCATTATAATTAAGCTTTTCGTTTAGAACTCAACTTTCCTTTTAGAAATCTGACGAACTAAATTCCCTGTTTTTTATTTCAAAAATACAGATTTCAGCCTACTTATATAACACCTTCTACGCCCAGCAAGTATTACTAGGAAGGAACTCCGAACAAAATAACTAGCCCGATTTACACGGTGATTGATCGAGCGTTCAGAGAAGTGCGGACAGAGACAGGTGTGGCGCCACATATACTCCTCAGCTTATAAAACCTTGAGTTTTAGCGATATGTGAATCGTTGTGGTGGCCTAGTGGTTCGTCCAGTCCAAGTGGCATACTTATTGAATCATCAGGCATGAACCTGATATGACGTGTTGTTGCGCCCGACGGAGACACTGCCTCAGCGGGCAAGTTGCTTGTTGCATGGAAGTGCTCCGACATTGGTTTGAAACACTCTTCCCTCCGTCTTTGCTGCACTGAGGAACTTTCAGTCGCTGGCTGTACAGATTACCCAATTGTAATATTATCACCAGCTGAAGTGCTTGCCGACCTCCATGGAACATTTTGGTATTTGTAATGCACGTTTGATAATGCGGAAAGGGCCTTCATAAGATGCTTCGAGTGGCGTTTGTATGGCATCTGTTCTTAGGAACACATGTGAGCACTCATCTAAGTCTTTAAACCTAAAAATAGCTTGACGAGAGTGGTTCGTAGACGGAACGGGTCTGATGTCGGTGAAAAGGTCTTGTAATCCTGCGCCATAAACGAGCTCTGCAGGGGTAGCCAGAAATTCCTCCCTAAAAACAGTTTGTAAGCCCAGCAGTTCAAAGGGTAGAGCTTTTGTCCAGGTCTTTTCTTTACATGACATTAGACAAGCCTTGAACGTCCCAGCAATCGTTCTAAAAATCCGTTGGCCTGCGGTAGTGCGGCTACGTCGGAACTCTAATAATTTGGAAAGTTCCAAAAATAAAATTGTGGGACAAAAGCAAACTATCTACACTTCGCAGAGTGCAGTCGCAACGGTTTCGGCACTAATGTCGACTAAAGGGAAGGCTTCTGTCCATCGAGTAAACTTGTCTATAATCGTGAGGCAATACCTGAATATTTTCGAGGGTGGCAGAGGGCCAACGAGATCCATATGAAAAGTTTAGAAACGACCGGAGCTTTCGTGGAATGAGCCTAGAGTGTTTTTGCAGTGACTAGACATCTGCTCGGCTGGCAAGCTAAGCAGAACCGCGTCCAACTGTTGACGTCTTTATTAATTAATGTACAGCCAGAGTATCTAGAGTTGATAATTTTGTTCGTTGTGCGATTGCTCGGGTGCGAGAAATTGTGGACTATTTTAAAGACTTGTACTATGAAAGTAGTGGCAATAGCTGGTCGTATTTTTGATTCCGAAACTTCGCAGTATAATTTTTAATTAAAGCCAAAAACGGGAAATTTTTCAAACTTGTACCGAGAATTTTGAAGGAGCTCTGGAAATTCTGAATGTTGGAGTTGCGTATGAGCTATAATTTCAAACCCGATTGGGTCTAGAAGTTGAATTTCATCGACTCTACAACCACAATATCCTGCATGGGCACATGTCTGTTGTCTGTCGTAAATTGACTATTGGCGTAACTGCCGTCGAGAAGCCTTGTCTGTATTTTGCTGAAATGCGTATTGCAAGGGCTTGTGTGCCGCCTAGAGCATGAAGACACGTCCCTGGAGGAAATACCTGAAATACTTAATACATTTGTATGCGGCCAGTAATTCATTTATCATAGGTGTATAAACTCTAGGTTTGTCTAAACTAATAATAGGGGTGCCAGATCAAAAATAAATAGACCAATTAAACAATCCTAAATATGGGCTTTATTATAGCAACAAAAATGAACACAGATATGGAACAAATCAATTAAATAAACAACAACAAGAATATATAACAAATCAACTTAAATTAATGTTGACTTGGTTGTGGTGCTGGAATGAGAAAAGAAGAATTAGTACTCAGAATATACAGAATATACTGGATTTCTAATAGTGTGATGTGGTCTGAACCTTACTGTAGCTCAGTAGTATACAAATATAATAAACCTTACTGTAGTTTATTATATTTCTATATGCTATAATTGTATGCCTTAATGTAGAATGCAAGTGTTATTTGGTGTAGTGAATCCTTTGGGTAGGATTAGCTTGGTAGTAACAGCTTATTATACTGTACTTGTAGATGAAAATATCTAGCTTGTTAATTTTTCTTGGTGTTGTTGGTAGCGGTGATATTGGCCTTGGCATAGGGTCCATGGTCAGCATCTCCTTGATAATATCTGGGACGTCTGATGTTGTCATCCTTCGTGGTGTTGTCGGCAGCCGAGATATTGGTCTCGGCATCGGGTCCGTTATTAGCATCTCTTCAATTGAGCGGGTATCTATCATGAGACTCATTTGTGATGGTGATGCCTTGCTAGTTTGTTGTATACTGATTTTAATTCTGATTTTAAAATTTCTTTATATACTGATATAAGTCACAGCATGGTTTGCTGTGATTCGAGGAGTAATAGGAGTAATAGGTCTTGCAAGTGTATTTTTTGAAGTTTTTAATGTAATTGCTCGAATCAGTTTATCGTGCCCCATGTGAACTTTTAATATTCGCCCTAATAACCATTGACCAGGGGGAAGATTGTCTTCCTTTAGAATCACTATGCTCCCCTCTAGGGGGATATTTGTCTCCTTTTACCATTTATTTCTGTCCTGTAATTGATGTAAATAATCTGACGACCATTTTTTTCCAGAATATACTCATTAATACTCGGAGATATTGCCACTTTTTAGGGTATGATATGGAATATGTGGTAATGCAGTTTCTACTGGTGTTAGCAAATGCTTCCCAGTTAAGAAATGTCCCGGTGTAAGATAATTGCAGTCATTAGGATCATTAGAAAGCGGACAGAGCGGTCTAGAATTTAAACACGCCTCTACTTGCGTAAGGACTGTACGCATTTCCTCGTATGTTAGTTTTGTATTTGATAGTGTTTTGTTCAGATGTCTTTTTGCTGACTTAACACCGGCTTCCCATAAACCTCCAAATTGTGGTGCATACGGTGGGTTGAAGTGCCAAGTAATATCCAAATTTGCAAATTCATTAGCAATATTATTTTTTATGTCCATGTAGGGCAGCTCTAAATTCTGTTTGTAATTCTTTGGCTGCACCGACAAAATTTGTACCATTATCTGAATACATGTCAGATGGTAATCCTCTTCTGCCTACGAACCTTCTGAATGCTGCTAGGAAGGCAGAGGTAGATAGCGAGCTCTATATGAATTGCTTTAGTTGAAAGGCAAATGAATAAACAGATATATGCTTTGGTTAATTTTGCCAACCTTATATGAGAAGTTTTCAAATTGATGGGGCCTGCGTAGTCAACCCCTGTATGTGTAAATGGTAGAGACTTGTTAACACGTGCTGATGGAAGCGAACTCATCAATTGGGTTGATGGCCTTGCATTATATCTTTTGCATGTTACACATTTGTACAGATGGCTTTGAATTGTGTTTCGAGCATTTAGCAACCAATATTTACTTCTCAGACTACTTAGAACTAGTTGTGTTCCACAATGAAGAGTAGGTTTTATGAAAGTAATCTATTATGGTGTCGATTATGTGATGTTTGTTGAGTAGTAATATGGGATGCTTTTCGTCATATGATAATTCTGACTGAGTCAGACGTCCGCCGACTCGAAGTACCCCTTCTTCGTCAAGGAACGGGTTGAGAGATAAAATTTTGCTTTTGTTGGAGATTAGACTGTTTTTCTGAAGCTCCATAATCTCTACCTTAAACGATTGCTGTTGTAGCAGTTTGAGAATGAGTGTTCTTGCTATTTTTAGTTCTGATGTTGAGAGATTCTTATCTTTTCGCGTCGTCTTTCCTCGACAGTTGGTTATGAATCTCCAACAGCAAGCCGTTACTCGAATTAGTTTCGTAAATGAGGAAAATTTGTGTAAGAGAACAAACTCCTCCTGTATTGTATTGCTAAAGGTTTTAGCTCGTTTTTTCTCGTTGTCTGTTTCATGTGTGTGGTTTTGAATATGCCAACCTTTCTTTGGTTTTTTAAGCCATTCTGGACCATTCCACCATATATTTTGTTCTAACAACAAATTTGGAAGGATTCCTCTTGAGGCCGCATCTTCTGGATTATCCGTTGATGATATATGATACCACTTAACCTCTGGTAAGTTATCATGTTTGTCGGCTACTTTATTAGCCACATAGGTTACTTGGATGCGACTTTATCCATTTTAACGTAATTGTGGAATCGGTCCATGGTCATGGTACTACTTTCAAGATTTAAATTGTCTTGTACTTGCTTCATTAATTGTGCAAGCAATACAGCACCACAGAGATCAAGCCGAGGAAGTGTTACTGCTTTTATGGGAGCCACCCTTGTTTTTGATGTTAACAAGTTTATATTAACTCCATTGCTATCTGTGGTACGCATATAAATGACTGCTGCGTATGCATTTATTGATGCATCGCTAAATCCATGCAGCTCTGTGGATATCGAATCTGGGGACGTTTGTATATATCGTGGTATTTTTAGTTTTCGGATTTGCAGTAGTTCTTCTTTAAATCTAATCCATTCCTGCGTTAAATGTGATGGAAGTATTTCATCCCACTCACACCCAGATAACCATAACTTTTGAATCAGAATTTTAGCCTTGATTATACATGGTGATAACCATCCTAGTGGATCAAAGAGGCTAGATATTTCTGACAATATAATTCTTTTGGTGTAATGGTTTTTTGCTGATGGAAGAACTACTGAAAACGTGAAATTGTCTGATCCTGGTTGCCAGTTTATTCCCAGCGTTTGAATTGTCTCGTTTGTTGAGAAATTTAACGAGCCTTTGATTTCTCTATCTTCTTCTGGAATGTTGCTCAACAAGCTCGGATGGTTACTTGCCCATTTTCGTAATTTGAATCCACCAGATTTTAACATGATGCTTAGTTCTGTTTGTAGTTGTAACCCCTGTGGAATTGTCTGACTTCCTGTGAGCAGATCATCTACATAAAAATCTGTTGACATGCATTTTGCAGCAAGAGGGTAATTTTTCCCTGCGTCTGCTGCTAATTGTTGAATCGTTTTTATGGCGAGGTATGGAGCTGGTGCAGTTCCAAATGTCCACCGTTTTTAAGGCGTAATTTTTATGGGTTCTTCAGGGTTGTTGCGCCATATTATTCGCTGAAAATCTTGATGAGTCTGATGCACATTTATCATGCGATACATCTTTTCTATATCTGCTGTGATGACGTATTTGTATTGGCGCCATTTGAGAATGGTTGTCATAACGTTGGCTGAATCGTAGGCCCAATTAACAATTGTTCGTAAAGACTCTTGCCATTGGATGTTTTGGCAGATGTGTTAAAGACTACTCGTAATTTTGTAGTCGTACTTTCTTTTGTTACAGCATGATGTAGTAGATAATAATACTGTATTTTGCCATCTGAGGTTTGTTCAGCCTTGAATTGTTCTGCCGAAATCACCTTCATGTGACCAAGAGTTTTATATTCATTGATACATGCCTTATATTGTTCCGCGTGTTCTGGGCTACTATTGAATCTTTTCTCTTGCTGAATGAATTGCTTTATAGCTAAGTTCCTAGACTGTCCCAGATCAGGTGCCTCTGGATTTATGAATGGAAGTTTTACCTCATATCGTCCATTTTCAAGCCGTTTGTGGTTCTTTTCGTAGAATAATTCACATTGTTCATGAATTGGTTTGAGCTTTGAATGATTCGGTAATTCTTCCGTTTCCCAGAATTGTCTGAGCTGGTTTTGTAGTGTGGTCGAATCATCAATAGAGGAAGTTAATGTTGGAATACGACAATCGGAACGTTTTGTGGTTGACTATCAATATCCATGCAAGATGTGTATTTATGGCTGTCGGTGTATTTGGTGGGCCTTTAAGGACTCCATCTGTTATTATCTCTGTGTATATGTCCGCTCCTAGTAACATATCCACAGGTCCGGGCTGGTGAAATTGTGGGTCAGCCAAGTTCAAATACTTGATGTGAGGCCATTCATTTGTGTTGACAATACTCTGAGGAATTGTCCGATATTTTGGGAATTACCAAAACGTTGGTATTTATGGAGTATTGTTTGTATAAAGACCTTATAGTAATGTTTGCTTGCTTTGAAGCTGCAGTAGTTCGAGTATTACCCAACACCGATACATGAAGATTTATTGATGATCCCTTTACCTTCAAACGTTTATACGCTGATTTAGATATAAATGATACCTGAGATCCGGAACCCCATTCGGTGTTACTACTTCTACCAATGCTGTTGATAGCAATGTTTTCTTTAAGTTCGATGTAAAGAAAGATGTCGGTTTTTCTGGCGATGATTTCTCCTCACAATTGTCAGGGGAGTTTGGTGTACTTACATTGCTTCCTTGAACTGGTGCTGCTGGTAGATGTAGTAAGGTATTGTGACGTTTTCTGCAGTTGAAACACGTCCCTTTGCTCTTGCATTTTTTTACGATGTGAGCTGGTGCCAAACAATTCATACACAACCTATTCTCCCTTGTGTACCTTTGGCGGTCGGCTATGCTTAGTTTATGGAATTTTTCACAATGGTACAATATGTGTGCTTCCTTGCACATTATACAGGCTTGCATGCCTTGTTTTGGTGGATTGGCGTAGGGTCCGTATGTTGTTGCGTCAACGTTCACTCGTGCTTTCTGGTACGTCCAGAAAGAAGTGAACGGAAGAGAAATATGGACCAACACACAAAGTTACTAGTTTTAGTTCCAAATTTTTTGATTTCTAATAGGTTTTGGCAATCCTGGGTTGAGATTAAAAACACACAGAATTCCCACGTCTCCCCGAGGATTGGGCTCGCTGGCCCCAGGTGCCCATGAAAGCTTCTTTTTTCTTTTTATTACTTTCCCACGACGTGAAAAATCGTACGTGGGAATGTACAAAAAGTTTAGACACAGTGCATATGCATGAAATCTGATATGCACTTGTGTCTTGTAAGAATAATATTTTAGGCGAAGACAATAATTGTGTCTGTATGTACATACGATTATTTTTTATGAATTTTAGGAAAAGAATATACATGCCGTGTGAACGGAATGTATGACTGATAACAAAATGCAATTTATGCTAAATTGCATTTTGTTTCAGTATGAAAATGCATTTTTAAATGCATATGAAATTTAAATGAATTCTCTGTTAAAGAATTTTCACTTTTCAGGGCCATTTCTGATACGCCGATATATTGTATAGGACAGTATATTGGTGTATTGGTTTTAGGGTTGTGGTTCGGGTCAATGGGCACCCGGGTCACAACAATGTTGGTTTGGACCTTGTGGCATATTGCATAGCATGATGCGGTTTGGAAATGTTCTGTATACTTCTTGTATTTTCACTAATAGCATCAAGTGTTCTGAAGCGCCTTTCCAAAAATTCCATAAACTTTTTATATGATGGAAATTCGCTTGTATTGCTTATTTCCTGTTCCCATAAGTAATGGGTTTCCGAGGGAAGTTTTTTCACCAAAATGTGTATTACTATTAAATCCCATTGCTCGATGGGTATTTTGAGTGCCTTAAGTTCGTGTAGGCTTTCTTCTGTTGTAGTCAGAAGATTTTTGATATTTATGTGAGATTCCACTTTAATGGGTGGTTGATTTAGGAAAATCGATAATTGAGTGGAAACTAATACGCGTTTGTTGTCGTATCGTTGGATAAGTAAGTCCCATGCTTTCTCATAGTTGGACTCTGCGATGTCGAATTGTCGCAGCAGCCGCTCTGCCTCACCAGTGACACTGGTCTTGAGGTGATGTATTTTTTGTATATTAGGTACAGAGTAGTCCCCATGTATAAGTGATTTGAATAAATCGTGGAAAGTTCTCCAAGATTTGTAACTACCATCAAATATAGGAATATTGATTCTAGGCAACTGTATGTCAGCCTTGTGATGATATTTAGCGTCAGGTTTTTCTACCTTTGGAGTTGTAGTAAGACCATCATTGAGTTCGCTAAGAAGCTCAATGTATATGGTTTGAGTGACCTCGAATATGTTTTCTGTGAAGTATGAGTCATCATGCGTCTCTAAATCTGCGCAAATGACGAGGTTATTCCCTGAGAATTCAATCCAGTAATCTTTTAAGATACTAATTACTGTCTGAAAGTATCCAGAAGTTGTTTTGTTTAGTTTCTCATGTCGTGACCTTTGTCCTTCTATTTGAACTTTAAGGGCAATTTGTCGTTTTATTAATTTGTCTATCTTAGTCATCTCGCAGCTATAAACACCTTCAAAACTGAATGATTGATCTATTTATCCGGCTCGAAGGACCATGTACAAACTCTAGGTTTGTCTAAACTAATAACAGGGGTGCCAGATCAAAAATAAATAGACCAATTAAACAATCCTAAATATGTGCTTTATTATAGCAACAAAAATGAACAAAGATATGGAACAAATCAATTAAATAAACAACAACAAGAATATATAACAAATCAACTTAAATTAATGTTGACTTGGTTGTGGTGCTGGAATGAGAAAAGAAGAATTAGTACTCAGAATATACTGGATTTCTAATAGTGTGATGTGGTCTGAACCTTACTGTAGTTCAGTAGTATACAAATATAATAAACCTTACTGTAGTTTATTATATTTCTATATGCTATAATTGTATGCCTTAATGTAGCATGCAAGTGTTGTTTGGTGTAGTGAATCCTTTGGGTAGGATTAACATGGTAGTAACAGCTTAATATACTGTACTTGATAATGAGCGTTACTGCAGTTCAGTAGTATATAGATATAATAAACCTTTCTGTATTTTATTATATTTATATGCGTTCCTTGTGGTGTGGTGTCACAGTTGCAAGTTAATGCGTTACGACTGTGGGGCTAAGACTTGCAACGTAATGTGTTGCTCTAGTCTGTGAACAGAAGTGACTGACAAAAATCCCTTTGCTTCGCAGGCCTTTTATAGTAAGCAGGTTGCCGGCAATGCCTGCTTTGATTTGTACATTCCCAGCAAGTTATTGAGAATGCCTGCTCTGATTTGTTGAAGAAAAGTGATTTAATTTTAGCGTGCGTTCGCACATAGGTGTTGTATTTCTGTTGAGCATTGTTCAATTTTACCGTGTAAAATCTTAGTGGTTGCCAGCTACCTCGACTTTTTGTTGTATTGCACCACCGATGGCAGTATCTACCCACAGCAATAACTCGGCCAAAGCGATGTGAAAGGCGAGAATAGCGATTTGAGCTAGTTGAGCGTTAGCTAACTCAAAGGATTTAGTTGCTTGGCTAGACCAGTCAATTCGTTTATCACCGTCTTTCTAAGAGCTGGAACGATAACTGTTTAAATTAGCGTGATGTGCTGCAGCTGTGGCAGGAAAGGGCGGTAGAAATTTATCATACCCACAAAGCATCGTAGTTGCTTAACCGTTTCTGAAATTTTGAATTTTGATATTGGCTTCACTCGATCAGGAGCTGGTTTGATGCCTCGTGGAGTAATTAAGTGGCCCAAGAATTTTACCTGCGACTGTACGAAGACGTATTTGTTGACGTTCAATATCTGGAGAAATAAGAATTTTAAGAACTTTTATTTTAAATGATTCTAAATCAAATTTATAAATACAAGAAGAAAAAACAACCGCCTCGTCCGGGATTTGAAACCGGGACCTTCCGCTTGCCGGGCGACTGCTCTTACCACTGAGCTAACGAGACAGATGATTTTCCCTCTTGCATTTATCAAATTTGTAACTAGCCTACTAAGCCACGTTTTGCTTTCAGCTGGCATTAACCAGTAAGGATGAAAGCGCACAAATAAATTGTAAATTCAATTTTATTTATTTTTCCCGCGGACGGGAATCGAACCTACACTTGTTAGAATCGGTCAATGATGGAGAAATAAGAATTTTAAGAACTTTTATTTTTAATGATTCTAAATCAGAGACAAGGTTTAAATGGAGTAGCAAAACAATACTTTAGTTTCACAAAAGAATTTTTATTAAAATAAAAATAACAAACTCTAACACGTACGAGTTTCGGTCTATTCGACCATCTTCAGAGAGATCTCTGTTGGTACTAAATGCCAACGTCATATAATCGAACCTAGCTTTAAATGATATAAGCTGGACAAACCTAATACAATGACTTTAAAACTGGAGGTACTGAAAAATCTATCTGCTCATTAAGAATATTTTTGCCTACTGCTTTAGCTTTTACAATTTCAAAGTTTTCTAGGAGATCTAATCTTTTACTTTTATTTTCAATGTGTAGAATGTTTAAATTATCTATAGTACAATTGTGTCTATTTTCTGTTAAATGTCTTGCCATAGTAAAATGTGTTTTTTGATTTTTAAGTGTAGGAATATGTTCTTGAAACCTAGTATTGAAATTCCTCCCAGTTTGTCCAATATAAATGGAATCACAATTATTACATTTTATCTCATATACGCCTGATTTTTCTAAAGTATTGATTTTTTCTTTCGCATTCATTAATTTGTTTTTCACAATATTCTTATTATAAAAGGCTATATTCACTTCCTTGTTTAGTTTTATAATTTTGGCTAGCTCATAAGAAATTTTGCCTATAAATGGTAACTTAACATATCTGTCACTATTGTCGCTACTTAAGGGCGTTAACGCTGTGATGCTTTTTAACATAATTTTCTTATTTTTGTTTCTTACAAGTTTGTCAATCAACACTGTACTATAACCATTCTTAACAGCAATTAATTTGATAGTGTCTAGTTCTTTATGAAATGATATTGTGGACAGTGGTATATTAAACAATCTATGAATCATTGAGTGGAAAGCCGAAAGTTTAACGTTAACTGGGTGATTGGAACTAGCTGGGATGATAGAATCCGAAAAAGATGGCTTCCTATAAATATCAAAGTCAAACTTATTTGATAGTCTATTAATTGTCAAATCGAGAAAATTGATTTTTCCATTCATCTCTTTTTCGATAGTAAAAGTTATATCAGCTTCCAATGAATTTATCCATTTCAAAAAAATGTCTAGTTCTTCATTTGAACCCCTCCACAAGACCAGTATATCGTCCACATATCTGAACCAGAACTCGATTTTTTGTTTATAGGGAAATTTATCACTTAATATTCTATGCTCTAAGTCATTCATAAACACCTCAGCTCCAAGGGGAGAAGAAGGTGATCCCATTGCCAATCCATTATTCATAATAAAATATTTTTTATCAAATTGAAAATAGTTCTGGCTATAAACAACGTTAGAAAGTTCTATTAACTCCGATTTAACTACACTGTCTTTAACCGTATCATTGATCATTTGTGACATTATCTTTTTAAGCTTTGTTATTGGCACAGATGGGAATAAATTTTTGACATCAAACGAAACTAGTATACTGTCTGTAGGAATGTTGATAAATTTTATTTTGTTTACTAATTCTAAGCTATTTTTGATCGAAAAATCCGCATTAAATCCTGTAAAGTTCAAAAACATTTCATTGAACGTCTTACACAAACTGTAACCCGGAGCAGACATGTAGGACACAACCGGCCTCATCGGGGCATCTTCCTTATGGAGCTTTATAAGACCATACAGAATTGGAGCTTTTGGGCACATTTTAACTATTTTATATTTAAATTTTTTTAATATCGTACAGCAATTTGTAATTGTATTTTTAATATCTGTTTGAAATTTGGCTGTTGGATTTTTTATTGTTTGTACTGCACCACTGTCCTCAATAAATTTATACATTTTGCTCATGTATTCGTCCCTATTTATTATTGCCAGAGAATTTCCTTTGTCAGCTTTTGTAAAAACAAGTTTATGTCTATCAATTTTCTGTTTCAAGGTAAACATAATTTTCTTTTCCCTACCATTCTTGACTCCCTTATAAAATCTATCTAAATCGTTCCTAAATTTGTTAGCACATAAATTCTTAACTACCGAATCACATCCATAGGTTGCAATTTCAACATCTACCGCTAAATTTAAGTAATCATTCTTATCAATAAACGACGGTGAAGAATATTTTGGCCCTTTTTCTAACAATGATAATTCTTCTGATGACATTAGGCAGTCGGATCTATTGACCACTCTTGGATGGAATTCAACTGTTCTTGGGTTAACTGGTGGCGTTTGGTGTGCGATGTTATTGCGAGGACAAACTTTTTTTGCGTCATTTCTTGATTGTAGTTCTTTCTTTTCAGATTCCAAAAACCGCAGTCTCCGTAATTTTTTGAACTTTTTATTACGTAGTTTTTTCTCTTCATCTAAACACAATGCCCTGATATTTTTGTCAATTAGGTCAAATTCCAGAAGACTCAGCCGGCTGCTCAATTCCATATGAATAAGTTTTGTGTGTATGCGTAGATTATCTTTATTTGTGTACCACTTTTTAATTTCATTGTTCAGCCAAGTACGTTCTGCAATTTTTACTGCCTGTCTTGCACTTTTTGAAGGGATTCTACAGTTAATCCTGATGTAACTCGGCGTTAAACCTTCCTTTTTACACATAACATTAAAACAAATATGTGACTCACATTTTTTGGCTTTTAGTAGCACTTTTTTATATACCGATATTAACTTGGCTGTATTTGCCGATTTAATCATATTAATGCTGTGCACCGTTATCGGTTTGTGAAACATTTTAATTAGAGACAAGGTTTAAATGGAGTAGCAAAACAATACTTTAGTTTCACAAAAGAATTTTTATTAAAATAAAAAAAAAATTAAAAAAAAGTAGCGACAATAGTGACAGATATGTTAAGTTACCATTTATAGGCAAAATTTCTAATGAGCTAGCCAAAATTATAAAACTAAACAAGGAAGTGAATATAGCCTTTTATAATAAGAATATTGTGAAAAACAAATTAATGAATGCGAAAGAAAAAATCAATACTTTAGAAAAATCAGGCGTATATGAGATAAAATGTAATAATTGTGATTCCATTTATATTGGACAAACTGGGAGGAATTTCAATACTAGGTTTCAAGAACATATTCCTACACTTAAAAATCAAAAAACACATTCAACTATGGCAAGACATTTAACAGAAAATAGACACAATTGTACTATAGATAATTTAAACATTCTACACATTGAAAATAAAAGTAAAAGATTAGATCTCCTAGAAAACTTTGAAATTGTAAAAGCTAAAGCAGTAGGCAAAAATATTCTTAATGAGCAGATAGATTTTTCAGTACCTCCAGTTTTAAAGTCATTGTATTAGGTTTGTCCAGCTTATATCATTTAAAGCTAGGTTCGATTATATGACGTTGGCATTTAGTAGCAACAGAGATCTCTCTGAAGATGGTCGAATAGACCGAAACTCGTACGTGTTAGAGTTTGTTATTTTTATTTTAATAAAAATTCTTTTGTGAAACTAAAGTATTGTTTTGCTACTCCATTTAAACCTTGTCTCTAATTAAAATGTTTCACAAACCGATAACGGTGCACAGCATTAATATGATTCTAAATCAAATTTATAAATACAAGAAGAAAAAACAACCGCCTCGTCCGGGATTTGAAACCGGGACCTTCGGGAAGTTCAATATCTGTCGGTATTCGTGCAGGCGAGTGAATACCTGTTCGATGTGTAAATAGTGCTCGGATTGAGACTTAGAAGCAATTAAAATATCGTCCAAGTATACAAAACAGAAAGAAAACTCATGTAAACCATGTGAATAAATCTTTGAAATGACTGAGCAGCGTTGCGCAAACCAAACGTCATGCGTGTGAACTCATGTGTGTGGATATTGCCGTTTTTGGAATATATTCTGGCTAGTTTGGGATCTGGTGATATGCTTTTGCTAAGTTTAGAGTTGCAAAATGCGAACAGTTTTCTAACTGGGAGACAAAGCCGTGGATCAGAGGAACTTGATAAAGGTCTGATTTTGTACTCGAGATTAATCTTTTAATCTTCTGTAGTCTCCTTATGGCCTCCAGTCAGCATTTTTCTTTTGAACAAAAGATCTGGCTTCAACGTTCTTGGTATCGTTCTCTTTATTAATCTTTATTAAGCTCTGTGATCCAAGTAAGAACAAAACATTAAACGTTATAATTAAGTATAATTAACTTTTCGTTTAGAACTCAGCTTTCCTTTTACAAATCCGACGTAAAACTAAATTCCCTCTTTTTTATTTCAAAAATACAGATTTCAGCCTACTTATCTAAGACCTCCTACGCCCAGAAAATATTACTAGCAACGAAATCCAAACAAAATAAATTGCTGGATTTACACCTTGATTGATCATGCGTTCACAGAAGTGCAGATGAGGCAGGCGTGTCGCTACAAAAAAAAAGGAATGCACTTAGTTTTTCACCGGCTACTTTCTGATGCCTTCAGTCTTCTAGCAACGAAACTGAACTGTCTCCTGGTACTAGAACCTGTATCGGTAAAAAGAAACAATTAAACTTTATTTCTATCCCACACTTTAATTCAAACAACGCAACCACGATTTTGTGGGAGAGGTCGGCAGAAGAAAGATTGAAAAGACTAATCATTTTGTCTCTCTACCTAGCTTTTGACTCTGACCAACCACCCCGATCTATGGAGATGGCGAACGTCGTGGACATTGCGAACAGCAATTACTTTAACGAGAGGATTTCGGTACAGGTATCACATATAATAATAATAATATAATGTATATAACAAAGCCAGAAGAGCAAACTACGTAGACGAATGGTCAGGTTACCAAAATACTGTTGCGCGCCACAAAGTGATACAAGCGACATCTATTGGAAATGGAAACAACTTTAGGTTAGTGACATCCTAGTAAACTGGGATTGGAGAATGGAATATTCAGGAAGGTTCTAAGATAATTCGTAGAGTATAAATACGGCGCTGCTCACATCCAGGAGGCGTGTATTATTTCAGACAGCGAAGTGAACGAAGTAAACTATTTGGATTGCGATAATTAAAAGTACAGTACTAGCGATAAATAAAGAATTGATTTGATAATTATTTGTGAATTTGTGAGAGTAACAGTAAAGTTAAATAAAGAGAGAGCTTTTGAATTATATCTGAAATATTGTGTTTTAAATAAAGAACTAAGGCCACGCTCGTAACAACTGGTGTCAGAAGTAAAATAAAATCGCGAAATAAAGTGGTGGCATTTGGCTTTGAAATTCAAAGAGTGATTAATTTTGTGAAATCGTGTGTAAAAATTCCGAAAGATAATTTTATATTAAACTGTGAGTGAATTACAAAAGACGCAAGAACGGGACGCAAGCTAGAGGAGCTTCGCATTCAGGAATTGAAAGTGGAGTTGGGGAAGCGGTCATTACAAACGACTGGCCTGAAGAATGTTCTAGTCGAGCGACTTAGACAAGCTTTGATAGGGGAAGAAAAGAATCCTGAGACATTCATTTTCAAAGAAGAACCAGAAATTGAGGAAGAGCCTGCAATGAATATAGAACAGCTTTTAAGTACTTTAATGAGCAAAATGGAAGCCCGTTTTGATGAACAAACGAATTCTCTCTAGGAACAGAAGAAATCTATATAAACCCGTTTGGACGAACAAAAGAATTCTATGGAATCCCGTTTAGATGAGCAGAAGAATGCTTTGGATGAACAAAAGAATTCCATGGAGTCCCGTTTAGATGAACAGAAGAAATCACTGCAAACGCGTTTGGATGAACAAAAGAGTTCTCTGGAGAATTGTCTAGAAAATCGCTTAGAGGAACAAAAGAATTTCCAGAAAAACTCGTTACACGAACAAAATTTAAAAATTGAAGGAATCGAGCAAGAAGTGGCGGAAGTCCAACAAAAAGTCACCGAACAGCTTGACAACTTTAAATCAGATTTGGAGAAGATGAAGCATCGACAACCACGGCACGAAGGAATTGAAATATCCAATGCAGGCAGAATGAAACCTCCAATATTTGATGGACAAAATTCGTGGCATATTTTCAAGAGACAATTCGAGTCTGCTTCCGAAGTAAACGGATGGAATGATGCAGACAAAGCTACAGCTCTGGTATTAGCACTTCGAGGTTCTGCATCAGAGCTTTTACAAACTATAGCGATAGAAAGGCAACGTGATTATACTTAATTAGTACAGGCGAGAGAGTTACGTTATGGAGATGAACACATGCAGCAAGTATATCGCCTACAGCTACGCAACAGGATTCAACAGCATGGCGAATCACTACAACAACTGCAGGCTGATGTGGAAAGATTAGCTTATCTCTCATACTCTAGCGTAAATGCGGATTTCCTTAGCGAAGTGGCGACAGAAGCATTTGTGAACGCTTTTGCAGATCAAAATTTACAACAAGCGTTGAGGCTAGCAGGAAAGAAATCAACAGCAGAAGCACTAGCCTATGCATTATCATATGAATCTGCCAGGCAAGCTTATCGAAGTGCAGTACTAGTGAGAGAAATTTCGGTGGAGGAATGTACTTGTAATAGAATGCAGCCATCACAGAGCAATTCTTGACGTGGTATTCTACGATGCTGGAATTGTAATAGACCAGAACACCTCCAAAGGAACTGTAGAAAACGCTCGGACAGAATCACTAGAAGGGGAGGACAGAACAGAATGCCAAAGATGTCGAGCCAGGGAGCAAGCTATTCGGGGAGAGCCTAGAAATCAAACAGCGACTAGTCGCATCAGCTCCCCTGTTCAGCAGTCGGAAAACATGTAAAAACCAAATTCGGGGGGGGGGGGCAGAAGTTGGTTGGTAGAGTCGACAGCCCCGAAGTCATCATTCGGATAGCCCAGTTGCTGAGAAATAATAGCAGTCATGTTATATATGGAAGTGTAGGAAAAATGACTGCGTTGTCACTATCGACACTGGAGCTTCAAGATCAATTATTAGAGAGGATCTTGTCAAGAACAAATGGCTTCACAATACCACCAAATATTTACTAAGAACAGCAACTGGAGCCGCAGCACAAGTTTTTGGAGAAATAACTTTGGATATTCAACTAGGTGGACAACTATTTCCTCACAATTTCCTAGTTTCAGACATAATGGATGAATGCATCCTTGGAGTAGCCTTTATGACCACATATAAAATAAATCTAGATGTCGGAGAACGAATACTCAAATATGGCAACATAGAAATTCCTATGAGACTAGGAGGAGGAACAGATTATCCTGCAAAAATAAGGACGATGGTCTGTGAGAATATGACCCTCTCTGCATTCTCGGAGACGCTAGTATGGACAAAGCTTACTGATGACATCGGGACCTGCCGATTCTATCTGGTGGAGCCTAACCCTACAAAAGTAACATCGAACATCATCGTTGGTAAGACTTTAGTGAAGGCAGAAGGCGCAACATTAATTCCAGTTAGAGTGCTCAACACATCCGAAAATGAGGTACAATAAAAGAAGGTGCTATATTGGAAATTGTGAGCCTGTTTATCAGATTGTTAATTTGGAAAATGGTAGTAATATTAAGGAGGCAATACGTATACCAGCTACTAATCAACAGCTCCAGAAACTTCTTTCATCTAGTGCCTTAAGTGAACAGCAATACAACGATGCCAAAGAGACGATCGATGAATTTTCGGAATTATTTGCAATGAATGATGATGATTTCGGCAAAACAAATCTTGTCCAGCATCGGATCAATACAGGAGATTCTAGGCCCATTCGGCAACCACCACGAAGACTACCATTAGCCAAACAACCAGAAGTTGCAGATATGATAAATTCCATGAAAGAACAAGGCATAATTGAGGAATCTAACAGCCCTTGGACATCGCCAGTTGTTTTGGTCAGGAAAAAGGATGGCAGCACCCGATTCTCTGTGGACTACCGCCAACTAAATAATGTAACAAGAAAGGATAGCTATCCGATACCAAGGATTGATGACACATTGGACACTCTTTCTGTAGAGCAATGGTTTTCCACATTGGATTTGGAAGTGGCTTATGGCAATTCAAAGTTATGCCATTTGGATTATGTAATGCTCCAGCCACATTCGAACGGCTCATGGAATGTGTTTTACGAGGATTAACCTGGAAAACATGTCTTGTCTACTTAGATGACTTAATTGTGATCGGGAGGACATTCGAGGAACATAAAAACAACTTACGGGACGTACTTCAAAGACTGAGCGATGCGAAACTGAAGCTCAGTACGAATAACTGTGCTCTATTCAAGAATGAAGTAAAATATTTGGGGCATATAGTTTCTCACAAGGAGCAAGAACTGATCCAGAGAAGATAAGAGCTGTGAAAAGTTGGCCTGTTCCAAAGGACAAACATCAATTAAGGAGTTTTCTTGGATTGGCTACCTACTACAGGCGATTCGTAAAAGGTTTTGCAGATATAGCAAGGAGCCTACATCAACTTACAGAAAAAGGAAAGCCGTTCATATGGTCAGATAAATGTAACGAAAGTTTTGCAAATTTGAAGCAACTGCTCTGTGGAACTCCAGTGCTTCACTATCCAAAGCTGGGAAAAACTTTTATATTGGACACGGATGCCAGCAATGTAGGTATTGGTGCAGTGCTTCACAGGAGGAGGATGGTCAAGAGGTGCCAGTAGCTTATTTTAGGAAAGCACTCTCAAAATCAGAGAGAAATTATTGTGCTACAAGGAAAGAGCTACTTGCCATTGTAAACTCAACCAAACATTTCCATAAATATCTCTACGGGCAGAAATTTATCCTCCGCACTGACCATGCAGCGCTTAAATGGCTTTTGCAGTTTAAGAACCCTGAGGGTCAAGTGGCGAGATGGATAGAGCGACTCCAAGCTTATGACTTTGAAATCCAACACCGAAGAGGACGTATCCATGGAAATGCAGGCGCCCTTTCACGACGTCCATGCTAAGCTGAATGCAAACATTGCGTTCGGCTGGAAGAAAAAGAAACAAAAGCAACAATACAGCTGATGACGGTGGAACCATCGACAGGTTGGAACAACGACAGCTTGCGAACAGCACAACGGGATGACCCAGACATATCACCTATTCTTGCTAGCAAAGAAGACACAATGGCAAGATATCTCGGAGAGGAGTGAGAAACTGAAGAGCTACTGGGCTCAATGGAACTCTCTTCACGTTGAATGCGGTATATTAAAGCGCAAGTGGGAATCAACTAACGGCGAGTCATTCCGAATGCAGATAGTCGTGCCAGCATCCCAGGTCAAAGATGTTCTAGAAGAAATGCACAGTGGATCATCTGGAGGACATTTGGGGGTGAATAAAACAATTTCCAAAATACGTGAAAGGTTTTATTGGTTACATATGCGAGAGGATGTTGAGGAACGGTGGCGCAGATGCACTATTTGTGCTTCTTGCAAAGGACCAACACACAGAAGTAGAGGAGAAATACATAAGTATAATGTAGGAGCCCCATTTGAAAGGATAGCCGTAGACATCGCTGGACCTTTTCCAGAAACAGATAACGGTAACCCTTATATATTAGTTGCTATTGACTATTTCAGTAAATGACCTGAAGCTTTTGCAATCCCTGATCAAGAGTCTACCACAGTAGCGGTTCAAGTAGTAATGAATTGGGTCAGTAGATTTGGTGTTCCTCATGAACTTCATTCGGACCAAGGACGGAACTTCGAATCACGGACTTTCCAAGAGATGTGTAAAATTCTGGGAATAAGAAAAACCAGAACAACTCCTCTGCATCCACAATCTGATGACATGGTAGAGCGCTTCAACAGAACATTGGTCGAGCATCTAAAGAAAGTAGTCGACTATCACCAACGCGATTGCGATCGACATATTCCCATGTTCTTAACGGCCTATCGATCAGCTGTACACAACACGACCGGACAAACTCCAGCAAAAGTGATATTCGGAAAGGAGATGCGTTTACCTAGCGATCTCAAGTTTGTTACACCCAGGGGTGAACAAAAGTTACCAGACGATTATGTATCGGAACTTAAACAACGATTAGCTGATGTACACGACGTCACGAGAGCAAAATTAGCAATAAATACCGATCGGATGAAGACCCGCTATGACTTACGTGCTAACTCAGCAGGATTTAATGAAGGTGACCTTGTTTGGCTGTACAACCCGAAACGACGTAAGTGACGTTCTCCCAAATTACAACAACACTGGAAGGACCGTATTCAGTAGTGACTAGAATAAATGACGTAGTATATAGGATTCAGCGGGGTACAAGAGGCAAACGGAAAATCGTTCATCTAGATCGTTTATGTCATTACTGCGAGCATAAAGACCGTGGATCACCTGTTGTTCGGGACGAACAATTTTAAGCAGGGGGCAGTGTTGCGCGCCACAAAGTGATACAAGCGACATCTATTGGAAATGGAAACAACTTTAGGTTAGTGACATCCTAGTAAACTGGGTTTGGAGAATGGAATATTCAGGAAGGTTCTAGGATAATTCGTAGAGTATAAATACAGCGCTGCTCACATCCAGGAGGCGAGTATTATTTCAGACAGCGAAGTGAACGAAGTAAACTATTTGGATTGCGATAATTAAAAGTACAGTACAAGCGATAAATAAAGAATTGATTTGATAATTATTTGTGAATTTGTGAGAGTAAACAGTAAACTTAAATAAATAAAGAACTTTTGAATTATATCTGAAATATTGTGTTTTAAATAACGAACTAAGGCCACGCTCGTAACAATAGTCTACGTCAGTATAAATATTCGATCCGTAGATCAAAAAAAAATCGGGGTAACTTTTTTGCGAGAATGTGGATGATCTGAATGAGATGTCAAAGCTCAAAAGATTTCCCTCCAAGAGTCCCAGTCAACCTGACCTACTCGTCAACAGTGATGAGGTTCGGCCCCCCTCTCTCGGGGAATCCCTGGAAATCTTATTTGACGAGCACTTCCCTGACGGTCTCTACTAGCCGAAGCCTTTCTCTGTGAAAGTGTCTACGAGGATAGAGACGTAATCTTCATAACGGAAGAGTCAATTGTAGGGGCGCTAAGCTCGTTCAAAGCATTTAAGTTCCCGGGCAAGGACAGCATTTTTCCGGCCCTCCTCGAAAACTCGGGAGATCTCTTCAGGGCATGCATTCAGTTGGGTTGTCGTCTTCGCCGATCCAGGGGAGGTAAATAGAGTGAAAAGTCCACAGGGGTACCCCACAATGTAGTATCTTATCACCTTTATTGTGGGTGCTCATTGTGGACGATCTCTTGCTAACTCTCACCCGGATGGGGTTCAAACGGTATGTTACGTAGATGACATGGTGATCTGAGTCACAGGAATCCAACAGTAGTTTTTTCGTCCCATTTTTTTTTACATAACTGGTGGGGAATGACTGAATATACTTTTGATCCGTCGAGGAGCAGGTTTGGCAAACATTGCGAAGCCAGTGTGTAAATAAGCATAGCGTTGTGTGTATGCGTCTTGTGTAAAATTTGTCTCCTACATAGGCTTGATGTCTATATCGAACATATAGACATCTTCGATAGTGCTGTGTGATATTGTATGTGCACTTAAACCGTCGGTGTTGATCGAAACTTTCTGGCACATTCAAAGAGATGCAAAGCTCACACGATGAATGTGCCACGTCTACTGACGAGGATAATCGGCCAAGCGATGCTCCTGAATGAGTCCCTTCAACTTCCTATGGAGACGTTCACAGCGAGCTGCATCGTTGTACTTCCCCTTCTTCTTGGACTCCTGTTGTAGGAGTTGAAGCTGAGGAAGTAACAACTCTGGCCTTTCCAGCTCCCATACAAGAATACTCCAGACTTTATCTGAATTCTTCTTGTACAGCAGCTGGTCAAGAATGCCGCGCATTTTCGCCCTAGGAATGGTTTCCACCCCTTCGAGACTTCAAATTGGCTACCAATCGAAATGATACTATCACACGACTCGTAGTCACTGAAGCTCGAGGACCAGTCTCATCCAAACCGGTCATATCGCAGTCCGAAGGCTGCTCGAGAGATACTTCCGTGTTTCTCACAACAACCTTCAAACCGCAAGCTCCAAAATCATCTTCCTCCGGCTTTGCTGACTCTGGAGGAGGTGCATCACCCGGTCTGCCTTCGTCTTCCTCCTCGTCCTCCCTTTTTCCCCTACTTGGCCGCTCGACTTCTCGTTTATAGCTGCAAGACACTGGCTGCTACAAAATAGCAGGTTGAGCGCTAGCAGAAGGTTCCCTCTCCAGCGCGACTACTGTAGTAGTGATTTCTTTCGACGGAACCTTCGATTCAGCCCTCTTTCCGCTTCTTTTGGGGCAGTCAGTAATAAAATGCCCTACCAAATGGCAAGCATGACATTTCGCTTTCGTGCCCACGTCAATCCAGTACCTCGAGCCGGACATGATCACATAAAACCCTGATGAAAGCGTACATCCCTTATTGAAGGTAGTGGACATCTCCCGGCTGGTACCGAAAATAGCCCGCCCGAGACCCTCGTCCGTCGAATCTCCCAAGGAAATTCGAGAGGTCTTCATGTCGAGCTCGCATTGGGACCCACGAAAACACAACTTTCGTTGACTTCTCTTTTAACGGGAATGGCACGAGCATAAGCTTTGTAGCGCTTTCCAGGGTCGTGAAGTACACCGCGACCATTCCTCCAGCTATGATCCCCATAGAGAAAGTTGCTCATAGGAGATGACCAGCAATATTGCCTTCAGGTATGCGCTCTGAGGACATCCTCTGATGTAATCAAGCTGCATACCACATTTCTCATCCTGCCATCGGCTATCGATGAAATCCAGCAAAGCCGCACTAGTCTTCGGCCGAGGGTTACCTGCGTCTCGTGAGGTTTGAGGAGGAGTGCTGCCCGTTCCTAAAATTTCAATGAAGTTAAAGTGCCACCTACCTGTGCATAAGACATCCCTGCAACTAACGGCGGCGATTGTGGTGCTGCTGCAGGTGGCTACTCCTTCGAGGCATTTCATATCTTAGGGGAAAGCGACGGCCTCAATGGTGCTTTATCAGTGGGTTTTGGGGCTGACACCGAAGCCGTTTCGACTGCTTTCTTCAACGTAGGATACGCAGACTTCGATCGGTCCACAGCTAAAGCTGCAGCAGTCTCTTCATGGACATGTACGGCTCTCCCCGCAATATCCTTTTCCAATTGAGACGGTTGTACATTGTTACTGCTGCTGGCCTCTTCAGTTGGGCCCTTAAGGGGAGGTTACCGTTGAGAGGCATCAAACAGGCATGAATTTTGGAGATTTTTTACATGAAATAAATACTTTTGGAAATGGATTTTAACGTATTTTATTCTTCTATCAATAGAGAGCAAATTCCAAATTTATTTATAAAAAAAAATCGAAAATGGCGGCTCCTGCTCCCATCAAACAAAACCGTTCACGATGTGTTGTCGTCTACGCTGGGCGCTCCACAGCTCGGCCAGTTCATCCGGAACAAATAGGGTTGGAAATGATAAAACTAGATAAAATTTCGGGACCTTACCGGTTTTCATTTTCAAAAAAAACCTCTGAATAATAAAATGCCAGCCGTTTGAAAAAAGACGTTTTTTTCCTTGTTTTTTTTTGGTTCAACGGACGAAAAAGCTATTTCAAAATCAATTTTTGACAAAATCGCTTCCTGTTGGCACCGAAAATTGAATTACCTTTGAATTGCGCAGAGCTTCATGTGAATCGGTTCATCCGTTAACGCCGTAAAACGCCCCGCGCGCTAAAAAATGTTGTTCTCAGATAAACTTATATAAAGTTTAACGTTATAAAAAATCTTTGACAGCTTACTTCAGCTATTCCAGCATCATACAGAGGCCTTTCTTTTTTCTTCAAGTACTGATTGTGCTGAGTGTGAAGGCTATCGGTTTCTCGAGATTTATGAGGATACCTCGGGTAGCATGAAAAGGTCTCCCTAGTAAGCGGGCTCCGCGCGCCTCAGCTACCGATTTTCCAGCCAGCCGATGGTTTCATCCCTAACAGGCTGTAAATTTTAAGATGCTTTAGATATAAAAATATCCTTCTATCCATGTGCTCTAAAAACCTTAAGGATGACAATTATGTAAAAAAAGAGACGAATTTTTCATGGTCATGAACGGTAACCACCCCTTAACGGCCTTTTTTGTGAGCCCTTTAGTTATTTTCTATGAAGAAGAAGCAACGATTCAGTTCTTCTTCTTCCTACCATTTAATTTGGGGCGGTCATGAGAGTTTTCAGAGTCATTATTGCTGCACGTACTCGTATTTAGTGTGCGGCAGTGATTGTTTTTAGTTTTCTTTTAATTGAACATTTTTTTAGTTTTTATACCAATAAATTTTTTCACTCCACAATAAAACTTACTCTCCAAACTAAACAACCAAAATTAATTTAAATTTGAATTTATCTGTCTAAATATCACAAAATTTATTAAGCTTTCACTTTCTTGTTAATAGCTCACACAAGCTATTTTTTCTAATACCAGTGCTGTTTCAAGCACTTGTTCACTTTTTGATTGACTTCTATGGGCATTTCTATTAAGATTGCTTGGAGCTCAATCTCACACGTCCGCTCTCTTCAGATATAATAAGAATAACATGTGGCGGATAGAGAAACGTCCTGTAGATATACAGGGTAGGTGCAAATTACGTTCTGTTTGTAAGCAGTAGCAATAAGCAGCTCCGGACCAATCTATAGCAGCTTCTGTACTCCATGTAAAGGGCAAGTGCAAACAGCGTCTGTCTCCATGTTAGGGTCGGCCAAAAATCCTAGCCTGGCAGTAAGTATAAAATGCGTTTCATTTGATATATGGGGAATATTAATGTCTTTGCCTCAGATATGGGTGCGTTGGGGAGCCGGACTGGACGCAATGTAACCGAATCTCAGTTCCCCGAGACAGAAAGTTGGGCACGTGGCACTTCCATGCGAACTGGTAGACCGACCACAAGATCTAGATTGGACCCCGTTTAAGTTGTTTCGCGGGAATAAAACCCTTTGCTTCCTGCGACCACCAGAGCGGAAATGACTCGTGCCCATATGAAATGGGCGCAAAAATTAAATTTGGGAATTACTTAGGGAATTCTTAACAGCATACCCTACCATAAACGTGACAGAGCAAAGAGTCGTGGAATAATGACGGGTGATAGTCAGGAAAGTTTACTTCCCACCAAAAGAAAGAAAGAAGTGTCGAGACTCCTGCAGCGCAACACGGCACATTAAGCATCAAATCATGCTAAATAAGTAACACCATACAACTTCAGACTAAGGATACATGATGTAGAAATTTTTCCCGACCATTATATGGATGACCGATCCCCTGACAATAACGCATAGGAACAAATAATCTCGCACCCAATTTTACAACTAGCTGACGCATAAGCACATAATGCACAACTCACCACACAAAGCAATAGTGGCCGCTGACACAAAAGCAAAATGCCCAGCAAACATTTTGTTTCGAATTCCTTTCGAAATAAATCCAAACTCTCGTCAAAACATTCCGGGTTCGACATCTTTTGCTATACGAAAAATGAATGAAGTGGTTCGCACGAGCTCGCAACCAAAACTCGTTTCGCAATCGTTATGAACAATCTTAATGAATTCGAAAAAACGAAAATAAGTTTCTCCCCTTCTGAAGCTTTATGTACAAGGTATATAAACTACATATATAAGATTTGCTGCCGCCAAAATATTTCGAGCTCAGAGCCCTTTCCGCAACAAATACTCGTTTCGAAATCGGCATTACCAATCTAATAAATTCTAAAATAATATTCAAAATTTGAAAAAAATAACTAAAGTGCAGTCTCGATTTTTGCAACCTTCGCAATCGAATTTTGTAACAAAATTTTTTTTTTATCTCGATTTTTACAACTATTTGCAAATTTCTTGTTAAATTTTAAAAAGGACCCTTATGAATGCAAATTGTATGGTACATATTCATACACAGAAGTTCCACCCGCGAATCTCGTTATTGAAACTATTTAGTTCCAATAAGTGAATTGGAGCTGTTGATCAAATTAGGCTGATGAAATATTTTCCGTAATTTCAGTAGTTTGAGTAAACTGAAATTCAGTTTCAGTATAGAATGACTGACACAGTTTTATTGAATATCAAAACTGAATTTTAGATTGTGCATTGGCGCAGAGGGTTATTAGTCGAAAAATGTAATTTTGTTGTTAGTAAAAATGGACTTTAAATTTAAGAGATTAACAGACGCATATAATCTTGACATTTTACGTTTCACAAACACTTCTTCTTTCTATATCCGAAATGAATTTTTCCGTCTATAACATTTTCACAAAACCTTCTGAATTCTGAGAAGCTGCAAAAATCGGAAAAATCGGAAACGCTCTCTGATTATTTTCAGCAAAACTGAATTCCAGAAAACTGTGACATGGCCCATATATTGCGTGTACTTCCGTTTTCTTAAGTTGATTAATCTGAATTTCTGAAATTCAGTAAACTGAAATTACGGAAATACGACATCACCTATACTCTAGGCAGACAAACAAAATCAATTATCATTCATTCGAAATTAAAAAAAAAAAATTAAAAATTTAATTAAAAATTTAATTACAAATGAATGATCATTGATTTTGTTTGTCTGCCTAGGGTGCAACACACAACTCGCAATCGCAGTCGCATTCGCTATTACGTCGATGTACGTTAGATTTTTTGTAGTGAGAGTGAACGCATTTTCTATAATTACTTCAGTGTTATTAAAGTTAGTTTTAAAACTTTAAATTATTTTCGGTTTTGGTTAGTTGTCACAAATTTCTTTCATTTTTTTTCACTGATAAGATTGAAAATTAATTGAATAATGCCGAAAATCACGAATAAAAGAGGCTCACTATACAAGAAAAAAGTGAAATTCTTATGAAGTTATCTGCTGGCGCATCTATCAAGAAAATTTCCCAAGAGAATTTTGTCAACAAATCAACTGTATGCATGATCAAACAAATGGAAGGAAATTTGGAAAGTTTTGTTGGTCAATCCGAATCAGGACCTGGAAATAGAAAAGCATAACTCTTTCTGGAGTTCCTCGAATGGAAATGGCTCTGCATAAATGGTTTTTGAAGAAAAGAGTAGTTCGCATTCCAATTTCGAGTTATATTTTGTGTGAAAAGACAAAATATTTGCATAACAAAATTAGAAAAGACCAGAAGGATTCTGTGCAAGTACTGGTTGGCTTTCACATTTCAAAAAGTGGTGTGGAGTTCAATTCTTAAAGACATGCGGCGAGAAAGTTTCAAATGCGTCTGAACTTGTTTAACCGTTTTTATTGGAGTTTGAGAAAAGGATGGATGCAAAAGATTTTAGTCCTGATCAAATTTACAATGTGGACGAATCCGACCTTTTTTGGAGACTTCTCCCCAAAAAACGTTGGTACATTTTCGTGAAACTTCTGCACCCGGCAGAAAAACTTTAAAACAGAGAACAAAATTTTTGGCATGTACAAATGCTAGCGATGAGTACAAATTGAAGCCTTTTGTGATTTGGAAAGCAACGAAGAGCCTTGAAAAATATGACTGATTTACCTGTTACGTATGACGGTAATAAAAATGCTTGGATGACCTTAGTTCTTTTTGACGAATGGTTAAAGAATAATTTCACAAAAGCGGTGAGTACGAATTTAATAATTTTCACTTTCAATTTCTTATAAAAAAAGCTTATTCGGTAATTTGATTAGTTCCAGTAATTATGAGGATTCCCTGAAAATTTGAATTTAAAACATGCAATTTATTTCCTCGCTAATGTATGGAAGAATTTGAATCCGATCCTAGTTGCCAAATGTTGGAAAATAGTTTTAAGAATATCATCTGATTACTGGGACGAGGAGCACAACATACCCTTAATTGAAATCCGCAATCAAATTCTTTCGGAAAGATCTGATATAACAACAATATTAAACTAAATGTTTGCAAATTAGAGCCTTGGCAGAAATGATATCGCTGAATGGATTTCAGAGAACTTCCAAAACGAACTTCCTCAAAATGCTTTCACTGAAAGTGGAGACAGCGACTGAAGAACTTTTTGAAATTATACATCAAACACCAAAAATAAAACTGGAATGTGCATTAAGTGCTTCACAACATGTTTGGAATGAGCGAAATAAAACAATTCTTCAGTCGAGAATATCATGCACCTTCAACAAATGTGTGAAAGAGATGTGTCAAAGCGACTGAATGCGAGGATTCAGCCAAAAATATCTGAATACTTTTTTAAAAAATAAAATTTATTTCCATTTTCTTCTTTGGTTGAAACTTCTCAATTTTTCATCTTGTTTTCTCATTTTTTTCTTAAGCTAAATAAATAATTTAAATAAATATTAATAGTAATATAGTAAAAAATAGTACATTACGCTTATGTTCGACTCTTGCGACCTTTTCGATATTTTTGCAACATACCCTGTTTTTATTAGTTGCAAAAATCGAGACTGCACTGTATACACATATTTTCTATAAAGCAACTTCTAAATAAAATATACTTTAAAAAAATCTTATATTATTAATTCAGTATCAAAATACGCATACACTTACATAAGAATTTCATTAAAAAAAAGCAATTTCTTTCAATTTAATTCTATCTTAAAAAAATTAATTAAGTATTAGGAACTCATATAATTTCTTTTATTATTTAAAAAATGCTAGTTATCTTCCATTTCATCCGTATTAAGGAAAATATCCTCTTCCGATTTATCGCCTTTATCTTTTTGTATTGTTGTGGCGTAATAAGTTTTTTGTTTTAGTGTGTTTGCCATTTGTTCAAATATTTTTTTATTAAGGTGACAATATTCTCATGTTTACACTACAATGAATTATAGGTTTTATAGTTTTGATAACTTGAGTGTAAATACCTTTAATCTTTAACACTTAAGTTATTATTGGCTCCTGTCCAGGAAAACTGCTCACCGAAAGTGTCATTTCCGAAAATTAATTTAAGACTACCGTTTACAAATTTTGTAACCTCATCAGACCCATGTCGGCCAAATATTTCTAACTGAAATTGAAATATTAATGAAAACACGAATCTAACGATACTGTTTCGTCTTACCAGCTGTTTTTTCATTCTTTTGTTGTCCTGTAAATTATTTTCAAAGTTTAGGATCTCTTCTTCAATTTTGAATGGAAAGTCTGGCAGTTGATCAAAATTGTTATTTTTATGTTCTAAGTTAATATCAGGTAGGACCAGTCGTCTGTTATAAATCTTCCTTTTTGTCTACATTTGATACAACTGAAATATTCTGAGTGTAACTTGATTTTGAGTAAAAACGAACGCGCTGGGCATCACAAATAAAACAACATATTTCGATAGAATAAGCAATATTGTCGTAATAAAACCCTTTACACTGCAAAATTGTGAGATGCCTCTTGCTCCTTTTCAATAATGGGAAACCATCAACCCCAAAATTTAGTATTAATTTAGTTGTACTTTGGATTTTTGCATGATTTCAGGAATGCTGTTACTTGCGCTTCTTCTTTCAGGAATTGTACGATCACTAAGATGATTAGCTTCATTAATATACTCATTGTCATTGAAATCGCTGATTATAGATTGTAATAATCTTTTAACCACCCTGACTACGGTTTTCTGAGTGATTTGCCTCGACATTTCATATTACAAATAACAAAAAGCAACGGGATACAGCTAATTTATACCAAAATTATGAAATCTGTAAGTAAGAATGGTTCGAGCCAATATTTTATATTATTAGACAACATATGTAGCATCTAGTTACAGTACATTCATATTTGGAGACAATTTTTAAAATTAAAAACTTCTTTTTGTAGGTAAAAAATTTACTTTTTTATCGCATACGAGTGCATTACAACATGTTATTTACTCAGCCCTTTTTTGTTATTTTTTTAATATTAATGAACTATAAGTACATATTCTGTAAATACATATATATATTTGTTATTATTAAATCTTACCTTTATTAATGTGTACTAATTCGCAAAAAAACTTTTGCTGTTACGCACTTTTTAAAAAATACACACTTTCACTCCGTGCTCACAAAAGCGTAAATCGCTCAAGTTCTTCGCATGTATTTCATCATACAAATGAGTTCGCTGAGCTGAGAGTTCGTTACGATTTCGGACAGAACTTTCGGAATAATTAGCTGATGAAATATAAATTTCAAAACTCTCTCTCGTTATTTGTCTTCCGAAATATTTAGAATTCATCGGAATTCCGATTAATTCGGAACATAATGTTTGCTGGGTGATTACAGTGAAATCTCTAAAAAAAACTATGTGGTGTATTTGAGGAACTTTTGTCCAAAATACGAAACGCGGATCGCGATTTATTAAAACTTTTCGAGAAAGGAGGAAAAATGGTAAGTCCTCGACAGATTTTCTCTGTTTTTCGTATCCTTGTGAACCATGAGGCTCACGTTTCTATGACAAAATATATAAATTGAACTTGTCTAAGCCATTATATGAACATTTCGTTTATGCCAGGTTCCTAGACACTAACTACACATTTGCCGACGTTCAGTTGTGAAATATGAAATATTATGGTTTACAGCTGGTTTTGTTTTTGATCGGGTCTATGATGTAAGGTTTGAATTATTTCTTAAGGAAAACTCCGATCTTTATTTCATGTTTTTTTTATTATTTACTCGACGTTTCAGCCCTTGATTAGTACCCCTCTTCAGGTGTTAGCTATATTAGATTACAAGAAGACAGAGTGTTACGTATAATTAAAATATTGTAATAGTATATAAAAACGTTTACTGAAATAATAAAAATAAAATAAAAATAAATAATTTAAACAAATAAATAAGTAAAATTTAAACTACTGATTTATTTAAAGAACCACAGATGAATGGTGTGCGAAGTTATTTGTCATGATGTGATGTCAATTTTCTGTTTTCTAAGTATGTGTTGGTAATCTTTATTTATTTAATCTGTGTGTTGTCTTAAATTAGTTAGATTCCTTTTTTCATGGAGATGTGGCATGCTTCTTTGAATTCGCGTTTTGCTTTGTTTTTCTCTATGTTTATAATTGTCGCATTATCAAATTCGTATGCGTGTTCGGTTTGTATTGTAAGGGAGGCTAATGCTGATCGTGGTGTTTTCTTGGCTATGTACGTTTTATGTTGTGATAGTCTGGTTTTGAGATTTTTTGATTTTTGTCCTATACATATACATATGCTGTAGTGCAGTTTTCGCATGGTACTTTATAGACAACAATATTGGCTTCTTGTGTGGGTAGAGGGTCCTTTAATTTTGTGTAGCATCTATTGAGTTCCGTTATTGGTTTGAATGCCATTTTTTTTATTATTGTTATTTTAAATTATCCTGGCGATTTTTAGTGTGATGTAAACAATGTATAAGAAATAAGTACGAAATTAATGTGTAATGTAAATCAGTTTAAGAGGTCGATCGAATATTACAAAACGAGCACACGCAATCTAGATAAATAATGGTCACACAATTATGTTGCCACTAGGAAGCGACTTGTAATGTATCGATGCCTAATTGTTGAAATCACAAATCAACAAAAATTAATTAAGCAATGCCATGAAAGTAGGTGAGTGCCAGTATCGCGAAATGATTGGGAAGGTTTCGAGACAGCCTGAGCTTGAGGAAATGTCGAGTTTTGAGTAAACCTTCGATAGGTTAAGAACGCGGCGAAATTTTATAAACTAAACATATAGAGTAAATAAAGTAGTGGTTTTTACATTATTTCGGTGGTTTGTTTCAATAATTTTATCCCCAAAATAAATATCCATTACAATTGGCGCAGTCGGTATTTTCGACATTAGACTCCCTATGGAACAGTAACTGGAAGGCAAAAGTTAAAGTGCGAAAAAGTATATATATATACATATCATAATAGTTGTGTTCTACAAAAAAAAAATTTGTACAAAAAATATATAAAAAAAAATCAGTATAAAAAATATCTGCTATCAGTTATTACCAAATAGCAATCAATGTGATAAAATCTTAAGTGAAAAGTTTGGAAAGTTTCACACTGGTGTAACCCGATATTAAAAAAAAAGAAAAAGAGAAGATCCAGAATACACAAAGGCAAGGCCGCATAATATACCATAAAGAGGTCAAACCATCAACCCATTTTAAAGAGTGAGTCGCAGCGGAATTGGTATAGATTTAGGCTTATTATTATATTATGTGTATATGTTACAGTCAAAACACGAGATCCGTCAATACCCGATTTTACTAGGAAATTCTAGTTCTAACAAAGCGCTTTCAGTAATTCTACTTTTAACTAATATAACACAGTTAAAACTAGAATTAACGAAAGCGCTTTGTTAGAACTAGTATTAATTAAAGAATATTTAGTTAATTCTGGTTTTGGCGGAATTCTCGCACTGTTGTTAGTTAAATCTAGAACTGACGGGCTGCTCTTAGTAAATTCGCGTTAGGATTGAAATCTATAACCGTTAAACCTCGATGTTAAGTAAAACTCTTTATTTATAATTATGTAAACATTCTTTTAATCCTTTTTTCACATTATACAGCCTACGTATTGCAACAAGGCATGCTGTTATGGCATTTCGAATTGCAAAGAATTCTTTTTTTTATACATAAACATCGCTTCGAAATACAACGCTTTTTGCGAGCGCAGCGGACGAACACTTGTCCTGCTCCTATGGCTTCCTTCTTTGCTGCAGTCCTAAGGTAAATCACATGATCCTGTGACGCCTGTTCTGCTGTCAAGAAAACTTTGGGGTACACATCGAATTCAGATCTGAAAAAAATATTAGTGATGTAATAGATATATCCAATTTAAATATCTGCTTATTGAAGTTTAATGAACCTACCTGCAAAATAGCTTGTTTAAAACTCCATCCTTTGTACGAATTTTGCACAGATCTTATTCATTTCTTTCGAGCACGACTCCGATGAGATTTCGTAAATCCGCCTTAGCCCTATCAACATCTGGAATAGGTATAATTATATTACCTCCTACATCAACCGGAGGATGTATGGAAGCGGAAATCGACTTCATTCGATCGGCCTGTTTCTTCAATTTGCTCAGCTTCCCTTCTAGCTACAGAGATAGTTGATGATGTATTAGCTATCATCACATCACCATCTTCTTTTTCTCCAATATCGCCGCGTCCAGCATCTTACATCTGATCTATGATTTTCCGAAGATCATCCTCATCGCAGATAGTTTTAATAACATCAGATTGTAATGTGGACTCTTGGTTCCACTCCAAGCATAGCTTTGTACGGTGATTGCTTGATTCCTGAATGAAAGGCTCTATTTTTGATAAATTGTACAAAACGAAGGTCATTTGACCAATTGGTAGTATGATTTTCTTTCATCCATGAAGCCAACATATTTTCTATGTCCTGATTGGCTCTTTCAACAGAACCCTGAACTCAACAGAACTCTGGCTATGCCGCGGCTTCCCATGAACAATCCTCAACTCCGGCCAGTATGTAAATAGCTCATCTGTGACAGAAATTACAAACTCTCTTCCGTTATCAGAGTGTAAAATAGAAGGCGCCCCGGATATCAAGAATATGTTAGTTAGTTGTAAGGCAACTTCTTCAGCTCTCTTACTCTGAAGCGCTCGCAGCAAAACAAATTTGGTTAAATGATCCTGGTAAACCATAATGAACTCAAACTCTTGATCAGCCTGAGATTGTATGTCAATAAGGTCCGCCTGGCAACGGCTATTCATTTCTGAGTGAAGAATAGATTCAGAAACCAGACCTTTATTCTTTTTGGTTTTTTTTTGCTGGCACGTCTCACACATCGAGAGAATATCATTTCGATGGTTATATTAGCGTATTTTCTAGACGTTTTCATTTTCAGTTTGTCTCGGCCGCTATGACCTACAGCCACATACGCACTTTCTATAACATTTTTTGAGATCAAGTTTTTCACACCACCAATTTCGAGAATATCAAATCTTTTTACTCGTCGGTATTGCAAAGGCGTTTTGTTTAAAGCAGCTTGAGCTTCTTCAGCTTCTGTCAAAAGGTTTACGTATTCATCTTTGGTTATTACATTATAATGGTTTTCTTTTTTCCTTAAACTTATTAATTTTTCAAGAAAACACACTTTCCAACTTCTCTTTGACAAATCCTCACTTTGTATATTGTCACTCATCTTGAATAAACGTGTGTGATAGCGCACTACGTATCGCGTCCACATTAGTCAACTACAAGTAGATAACTGAAATTACTGTCGACCAATAATAGTGCATAACGATTCCGGAGAAGAATTTTCGAAATAATTTCTAAAAAAAAAAAATTAATGTTCAATACTGTTTTTGGATTGCCTCTCAGTAGCACGGCCACCAATAATGGACGAACATTCTAAAGAGAAATTGTTAAATCAACTTCTAAGATCAAAACGCGACTCAGACAAAAATTCTAACGAAAAATTGAGAATCACTTTTCTAAGCAAAAATGGTTTAGCATGATCATCAAGGTTTAACGGCGAGAGATTTCAATCCTAACGCGAATTTACTAAGAGCAGCCCATCAGTTCTAGATTTAACTAAAAACAGTCCGAGAATTCCCCAAAACCAGAATTAACTAAATATTCTATAGTTAATACTAGTTCTAACAAAGCGCTTTCGTTAATTCCAGTTTTAACTGTGTTATATTAGTTAAAACTAGAATTACTGAAAGCACTTTGTTAGAACTAGAATTTCCTAGTAAAATCGGGTTTTGACGGATTTCGCGTTTTGACTGTAACATATAAATAAATATATATCCATTACAATTTACAAATTTAGAAGATAGGTATATCACATATCATTAGAATCAAAATAAATTCTAAATAAATGTTTGAATGTACACATCATGATGTATGTACACGTCTAAAAAAAGAAGAAAAAAAATATAATCATTTAATGTACACATGATGTATGTATGTACACATAAAAAAAAAATTTAGACGCCAACCGATAAACAAATAGCACAAGCAATTAAGGTGTTATGATTTAATTTAATTAAACTGCTCGTTCAGCATTTTTCTTCTCGTATTATTACTTACGTCATTCAGTTCGAAGATTCAAAATCTAGGTGCACGAAATCGACGTCAGCGTTTTCTTAATACTACTCAAACTCCAGAATTTGCGCGATTTTGTGACAGAATTGATTCCCTAACTCTGGAATCCGAATTAGATGAGGTGTTTGAAGTTCCATTAAATCCCGCTAGAAGCGACGACTTACCTAATCAAGTTCAAAGTGACCAAATAACAGTCCCCATTCAGCTCAGTGATTGCAGCTTAAGTACTGCAGAAACAATAACACGAGCCCAAACAAACCCTGATCTTGTTCAGTAATTAAATATTTGTATTGATAATATGGCCACTTTGTCACTAGAAAAAATTTCCAAGCTGGTTAATAACATCGTACCTGTATTTCACGGACAAAGAAATTATAATTCAAACGAATTACTTATTTTTCTCGATTGTTGCAAGCAAGTAGAGAATTCTTTGACCTCCTCCGAAGAAAAAAGCTTGTTGATACCCCTACTGAAAACAAAACTGAGGGGAGAAGCCTATGATCTGGTTAAGTACTTAAAAATCGAATCGGTAGATGAGTTAGAGAGCTTACTTTTAACTGCGTTTAAGCCAAGTAACTCAATTAATGACATCATAAGCAATATACGTCGTTGTATTCAAATTCACAACGAAACAGTAGGCTCGTTTGGTACGAAATTAAATATGATGCTTGTTGAATGTAAACGTGCAATAAATTCTAAATATCCGAAAGGAAATGAGGCGCTCTTAAAAGAAGTTGAGGAAGAAGCATGCTACACGTTTAAAACGGGAACTCTCAGCCCTATTATTCGTCAAGTGGTAATAGGAAAAATGAGTAATTCACTAGATGAATTAATAAAAATGGCTACAGAAGTTGAAAAAATTGAAGATCGTCAAATTCAGAGCCGACAAATAAGTACAAACTGGCAGACTTCATCATCTGCATGCCAGAAATTTAACGAAGATGAAGTGAGGCAACTAAGAGGTTTCTTAGGAGCAAATTTTCAGCTCTCACAAGACGCTACCCCAAAAAATCTGGTCACACACCCTTTTCTAAACTTTAATCCCTCTCCAGTCTTAAACACTTCTTCCGTAAATGTATATTCAAAATTATCTGAGCAAGTTCAAAATCCATCACACAATAGGACCAATTTTCATTTTTCATCAGCGAAAACTTCTGAGAAAGAAAGGCATGAATAGTTAAAAAAGTATGATTTCTGTACCCGAAGACGCTCACAATTCTGTCACGCTTGTCGTGCTTACGGACACTCTCAAGAATCATGTCAATTAAATAATATACAACAAATAAAGCAGAAAGAGTTCCCCAGAAATGGAGGATAAACAACGGTACTAAAATGTGATTGGTGTGCTAGATCCTCACATTCCGTAGCTGACTGCTACGCAAAAAAATCTTGGGAGGAAAAACACAGCACAAACCAAAATCATTCGGGAAACTAAAGCGGGCTAGCCTATTGCGCCCAATGGCTAACCCTTCTACATATGGGTGCAAAAATATTCATTGTGGAGAATTTGAAGAATTAGCCGATAAGTACGAAGTTTCAAGTAAAGAAAATAAAACTATTAACAACAACAAAGAAATTTCAAATTATCCTAACGTTTCTAATACTATAATCTCACTGCAAAATAATGCGCTAACAGTAAATGAAGCAATAATTGAACTTCCCTTGAATATATCTAGAATAGGTAAGGTTAAGCTTTTGGTTGATACGGGAGCCGAAGTAAGTATTCTAAAAAGAAATAGTTTATCTGAACATACATTTGTGAATCAACAGAAGGTTATTCAATTACAAGGCTTGTACGGTGGCACTGATCTCACCCTTGGGTCTTGTGAAGGTATTTTTCTGAAAGGTAAGGGGTTAAATTGCGATTTTAATATCTGCCAGGAAAACATTTCGATTCCTTTTGATGGTATATTAGGACGCAACTTCATATGGGGCAAAGCAAACATTCTCACAGTTGAACGAATGTTGCATTTCCCTGGCAATAGTAACAACTCAACCGAATTAAAAATTCCTTTTTTTATGTATAGGTGAAGTTAACCAGTTACGCACTTCATTTAAGGAAACAAGTAATACAAAAGATTGCTTGTCATCTAGCAGAAACGAAGTAGTTTCTAGTACTTTCAATCCACTTCTTACAGCCTTAAGCTTGCCAGCCTCTCAGAAGCATAGAGAGACAATCACTCAAGATCCATACAGCAATGCGACGCATATCCCTCCGCGATCAGAAATGGTATTAGAAATACCTGCAATGAGCTGTGATGATGAAATGTTATGTCCCTCTCAGGAAATTGTACCTGGCGTTTTTATAGCTAATAGTTTAATTAGGCCACAGAATGGTAAATTAAGACTTAGTATGATAAATACACTTGAGAAAGAAATTATTTTACCAAATGTGGAACCAAAGCTAGAATCGTTACGAAATTTCAATATTTACAAGTTGGAGAAGAAACATATAAGTGATGCAAAGATATCAGAAAGACAACGTTTTCAGCGACTGGAAAAAGAAATATCATTAGACCAAACACATAATACCGAGGAAAGAAAAGCGGTAAAGGAACTATGTGAAGCATATAGTGATATATTTCATTTAGAAGGAGAACAACTACCATTTTCTAACGTTACTTCTCACAACATCCCCATGACGAGTGATCAAGCCCCTATCAATCAGAGACCATACAGACTGCCAAATATTCATAAAAATGAAATTAACAAACAAATAAAAAATATGTTAGATGAAGACATTATTGCCCCAAGTAGCAGCCCCTGGAATTCGCCCCTATTGGTAGTTCCTAAGAAACCAACCCCAATTGGTGAAAAGCGATGGAGAATAGTAGTCGATTTTCGGAAACTGAATGAAAAAACCATCGGAGATGCATTTCCGCTACCCAGAATTGAAGACATATTAGACCAACTGGGAAATTCACGCTATTTTTCAACATTGGACTTAGCTAGCGGATACCATCAAATCCCAATGCACCCTTCAGACCGCGAAAACACTGCTTTCAGCACGGCATTCGGACATTATGAATTCCTTCGAATGCCTTTTGGATTAAAAACAGCTCCAGCAACTTTTCAGCGAGCAATGAATCGTGTGCTTACTGGTTTGCAAGGCATAAAGTGTTTTTTTTATCTAGACGATATTGTCGTCTACGGGAAAAATCTGGAAGACCATATAAAAAACTGACCGACATTTTTGAAAGATTAAGAGAATATAACTTAAAGCTCCAACCAGGAAAATGTCAATTTCTCAGAAAGGAAGTGGTCTATTTAGGCCACAAATGCTCCCCTGAAGGTTGTGCTCCAGATAATGAGAAAATTAAATGTGTTCAAGAATTCCCAACACCTACCAACATAAAGCAATTGCAAAGTTTCTTAGGACTAGCCAACTACTATAGAAAGTTCATTCCCGGCTTTTCTAAGACCGCAGAGCCGCTAACGAAACTCTTACGGGGAAACCAAAATTCATTTGGACATCGGACAGTGAAGCCGCATTCCAACTCTTAAAAAGGTCGCTTACCACGCCGCCAGTTTTAGCTTATCCAGACTTTAAAAAGCCCTTTATCGTTACAACAGACGCCAGCAATGAAGCATTGGGTGCAGTATTATCGCAAGGAGCTCCCGGCCATGATCGGCCTATAGCTTACGCAAGTGGGACCCTCAACAAAGCGGAAAGGCACTATTCAACAATAGAGAGAGAATTGTTAGGTATATGTAGTATGGCCCGTGAAAAATGTTAGATGTTACCTCCTTGGAAGAAAATTTACAGTCTATACGGATCACCAGCCATTGATAGGAGTGTTCAACGTTAAAGATCCCACGTCACGCTTAATATGGTTTCATCACAAATTATCGGAATATAATTATGAGATAAAGTACAAACCAGGCCGAAAAAACTGCAATGCCGATGCTTTAAGCCGAATCCCTCAAGAAGGTACTACAATGTTTGTGACCACAAGGTCGCAAAGTAAAAAACAGCAAACAGAAGACACATTAAACCCTCAATCTCAAACTCAAGAAGAAATACAAGTAAACATTGAAAAAAATTCAAGAGAATTATTTGAAACTGGGGAAAAATACAATTACAACACATCGGAAATAAATGATGGTAATACTCAATATGATATTCTGACTGAAAAAAAAAGATATTGATGAGATATTAAAAGTCTTTCATACAAACCCACTAGGGGGCCACCAAGGGATTGCAAAAACCTATCGCCGAATTCGGAGAAAGTACAGGTGGAAGAATATGTTAAAGGATATAACAAAATTCATTAAATATTGTCCTAAATGCCAAACAAATAAACATTGTAAACTAATCCGGATGCCAATGGTACTGCCTGATACAGCGAAAAAGCCCTTCGACAAAGTGTATCTGGATATAGTGGGACCACTCCCAGTCACGACCCTTGGAAACAAATATATACTAACATTCGAAGATGATCTAACACGCTTCATGGATGCTTATGCTCTCCCAGATTGCGAAGCAGCTACGGTTGCAAAAACTTTCTACGAAGAGATTATTACACGGTACAGTATACCGAAAAAACTTATCACAGACCAAGGCACGAATTTTGTGAGTGAACTATTCAAACGTTTGTGTAAATTCCTACGCATACAGAAAATTAATACTACGGCGTACCATCCACAATCGAATGGCACCCTGGAAAGGTCTCATCGACCATTATCGGAATACTTGCGAAATTTCGTGAATGAGAACCCTCACTCTTGGGATGAATGGTTACGGCAAGCCGTCCATGTACATAATAACACCAAACACTCTTCAACACGTCTGACTCCCATGGACTGTCTTTTTGGTTTTACAACTGACCTGCCCACGAACCTTAAACGCAAACCAGAACCAATTTATGATCATGAAAATTATTTTTATATCCTAAGAAATAAAATCCAACAAGCCCATAATATTGCCAGGAAAAATATAATAAAAAGCAAGGAAATAACGAAAAAATATTACGATAGAACCATTCGGGAAGAGTTATTCAAAACTGGTGACTTAGTCCTTTTAAAAAACGAAGGCAAAAATAATAAGTTATCACCTATTTGGATCGGACCATATGAAGTAAAGGAAGTAACCACCCCTGTGAATTTAAAAATTCAGATAGGTCGAAAGGTGAAAGTGGTTCGTTCGAACAGATTAAAGAAATTCCACGCTTAAGTATTATTATATATTTCATTTAGTTAAAATACCTAAATTACAGTTAATTGACCATCAAAATCACAAAATACATTTAGACGAACAGAAACTCAGCCTTAAAAACTTTTTACATAAAATCGAAAAAGTGAAAACCGAACGAGAGTCAAAAACACATAGCCACTATAATAGGAACCACACAATTATTCTGAGTGTTTTAGTCTGCCTTATTGCGATAATTTTAATAGTAATAATAGTAAAATTTAAACAGTTGTGCAAAAAAAAACACATATTTTCAAAAGCGATTTCCTACTATCCACCGGAAAACGCCCAACATAAAAGGTCAATTTGAAATGCATTAAACTGATAACGCTAAAGTCAGAAGTGTTAATAAGGAAATCCAGCGTGATCTAATCCGTGAAACTGTTTTCAGTGACGCACACAAAAATAACATTAGTAAACCATCGATCCCTCTAACAACCCCCACAGTAAAGTTTTTTTCGTCCAGAAGAAAAACCTAGCAAGACAAACGTAAGCGATTTTGAAATTGTTTAAGTAAAACATTCCTTTTTAGTACCTACTGAAAAATTTTGAACTTTCTGAATAGAACACATTTCTATTAATATTTCGAGGTAATAATATACAAACAAAAACAAAAATCTTTAGCATGGTTGCTTGTGTTATTGCTTTGAAACGCAGTCGGTAAACTTTGGCTACATTTCTCAATATATGTATAATATAATTATGTAAGTATTTTACAGAAAAATGTCCCATAGATAATTTAATTTATTAAATAAAAAAAGAGCAGTTAAAGATAAAAAAAAACAAAATTTATACAATAGAAAAGTTATGTTTGGACTGTCTACATATGCATAAGTATAATTCAAGCCGATTCGCGGCGAAATTTTATAAACTAAACATATAGAGTAAATAAAGTAGTGGTTTTTACATTATTTCGGTGGTTTGTTTCAATAATTTTATCCCCAAAATAAATATCCATTACATTAGAAATAATGGATGTATATATGGGGTAGTGTTGTCTAATGTTTTTATGTTGTTAATCGTTCTATTATGTTGGGTGTAATAATGAGTATTCCTTGTTGCTTTCTTGATTAATGTATCCATTGTGCGGTGTGGATAGTTGTTTTTCGTCAGAATGTCTGTTACAATCTTTATGTTTTTCGGTGTAAATTGTCGATTACTTATTTCAAATATTTTATTGAGGAATGATTAAGCTAATTTTTGTTTGTTGTGGGTGGTTGGAGAAATAGTTCAGTATCCGGTTTGAGCTACAGGGTTTACAGTACCAGTCAGTTATTATTTTGTTGTTGTTTGTTCTGATTAAGTGGATGTCAAAGAAAGGGATTGTTTTATTATTCTCTTTTTTTATGGTGTACTTTAATCTATTGTGGATGCTATTGAATGTATGTGCGAATTCTATTTCGGAGCCTTTTGGTATAGCGTAGATAATGTCATCTACGTACTTTTTATAAATGCCGGTTTTCTGTTGGCTTTCTTTAATGCTTCTTCCATCACATGATCAAGTGCTATTTCAGCTAGAATGCCAGATAGGCGGTTTTCCATAGCAAGTCCATATTTTTGTCTGTACATTTTATTATTGTATTTAAATTAGTTGCAGTCTATAACACATAATTTAATTATTTCCTTGAAAAGAACTATGTCTATTGGTGTAATTTCTTCTATTAGGTGCCAGTGATTTTCAATTATCTTTAACATTAGTTCGGTACCAACATTTGTATAAAGAGATTCCACGTCTAATGAGATGAGATGATCATTCGGTTTTAGTGTTACACCATATAGATAAGTTTTCATTTCGTATGTATTTTTTATATTGTGCGTACTGTGATTAATTTGCATATATGTTTTGAGAGGTTATAACTAAGGCTCATGGGTACACCGTCTATAAACAAACCGTTGTTTGTGTTCGATTTTGGCCACAAAAAACGCCGATGAAAAAAAGCTTTAAAGGACTAAGAAGTAATTTTTTTTAAAGAATTGAAAAAAAAGCAAGTGTAAGCAACCAGATGCATAAATAAGGTAAGGTAATAAATGAAGGGTACTTAAGGGGTCATAAAAGGGTTGCGATGAAATCCTGCTTGCATTAACACAGGTATGACTATTCTACCTGCTTCATATAAGCAGCCCACTGGTGTGGTATGATCTTGGTCAGGGTGAGTAGTCTTGATCGTGATTTTACGGAGACAGGCACATCATTTCGCCAAAATTGGTTACAGTTTAGTGTACATTTTGAGCTTTTTGAGCATTTTGAGAAAGAGACAAATAGATTTTACCCAAAATTTGTGCTATTTTTGATTATAGGAATTGACAGGAAGGCTCAGTCCATTTTCTGGAAACACAATGCTACGGTCAAATCTGAGCTGATGAACACTGATGGCCGTCGCATTGTGTTTCACGCTTTATTATAAGTCATATCAGAGATTTTAATGCATATAGCTTGATAATAGTGATGGGGATGAAAGCGTATTGATGAATCGACTAATCCGACTAATTGTAGAAAAAAATCGAAGACTAAAAAAAGACTCCAACAAAATTTAGTCGTTTCTTCTATGTAAAATGAGTCTGTTCAGAACAACAGGCTATAGTGACTTCGAAATAGTTCTAAAGTAACTCTATTACCTTGACGATAGCGTAGAAAGCAACTTGGTTGCTCTGAACAAGAAAAAGCGAAAAAAGTGATTTTAAAGAAAATATTCATATGTGTACATGCATATATCCACGGTCAGATACACAGTGGATTATTCCTGAGATTTTTAAAACACCGAAGAGATTTGAAATATTATATACTTTTTTTATTTCGTATAATATGCAATTACATTGCATTGTTTTTATAATGTTGGATTTCGACATTACATTTTTTATACCTATCTCATTCTTTTCCATACTAAAAATAAAGTACGGTATTGGTTTCTTATAAATAACATTTAAAAGTCATACTGTCATACATTCTTATTGACAATAAGCAAAACAATCTGAAAATCAATGCTTTAATTCAAGATATAAAGGGATATCTTAATCTCTATTTAAATATTTTTATGCCATCATTAGAACATCTTCATTTTTGACATTAAACACTTTATGCACTAGCACTTACCAATAAGAAAATTAATATTCTTGAAACATTCCGGTATGGTCCTCTTTGTGCTTTCAGTATCCAATTTATTATTCCCATCCTTCATTTATGGTCCAGTATCTATAGCTGCATTTGATTTTGATTTATGTAAAGATTGCTCGTCTCTGTTGTTGCACTTTTGCAATTTTTTGATTTTCTTCAACCTAAAAGTGTAAAGTTTAATACTGGTGGTAGATAACTACGTATATTTTTTCTGACGGATTATGAAAGTAGGTACTAAGTATATGGTAACTACTTGCCAGTGACATTTTGTTGGATCCTTCTAGTTCAATTTCATTTCTATCCTTTTTTTGATAGCTGGACAATTTTCTTGTCTTTCTAGTCGCACCTAATTCATTATCCGGACTTTTATATGTCTCTCCATTGATGTGGCTCTTTGAATTTGACGTATTGCCACGTGTTCGAATAATTATAGGGCATAGTAGAAACGACAGTTCTTCCAATTTTTACGATTTTTTTTGCAATTTTGATACGGATAATTGATGAAGATGCTGCTACATCTGCTGCTACCAAAAACCAAAGTACAATTATTCATAAAAAATGACAAATGATGCAAATAAAATAAAATAAAAGTAATAATAATAATGAAAATCTATGTAAATTTGTTGCACCTGTTACTTTACTTTAAGAAACTGTAATTAATATAACTCTTAAAGCAAATTTGGTAGTAGATTTTATCCGTGTAATTTGTCAGATTGAAATTTTTTGTGAAAAACAACATCACGAATAAAATAAAAATTATGAAAATTATGATTTGGAAAGTTTTGGCGTGATCACGGATAAATTCGGTGTACTAATAGTTGAAGGTGCATATGTGATGCTCCATGACATTCAGTACAAGGTGAGAATGATTTTCTTTGTATCACTTATTTGACGACGTGTTTTTGCTTCAAATCATTTCTGGAGATCGGAAACGAGACTCTAGAATTTTACTTAAAGTCTTTAATTCAGGTAGTTCTGTGCTACTCTGTAAACTTTGCTCCCATAATTGGTGTGTGCCTGGGTGTAGTTTTTGCATAGTATATGATCTTTGGATCCCAAATCTCTGTTTCTATTCTTAAGTTTTGTAGTGGTAGTAACGCCTCAGTTATGTTGTCTAGTAGTCTTTTGATATTGTCGGCGGTATCATGACTTATAGATGGGAGGAATAGTAATATCTTTCATTGTAGGTTGACTAATATTCGCTTATTTGGGAAGTGTTCTTTTAGGAGCTGCCATGCTGGGTGGTAATTTGCATCGCATACTTCGTAATGCCTGACCAATTTTTCAGCTTCTCCTATTAGATTAGTGTTTAGGAAGTACAATTTATCTACGTCTCTCAAATTATTGTTGTTATGTATGACGGAGTTCAATAAACCGTCGAATGAGATCCACATAGAATATTCTCCATTAAATGTGGGAAGCTTAATTCTAGGGAGTCCCTCACTATTACATGATATTTTGTTAGCAGATGTTATATGAGTATGAGGCGGATTGTTAATAGACGTTAGTGTTAGTTTGTTCAAGAAAGCATTTTTTTGTATTCTCCGCTGAGCTAAAAATATTTTATTAGTTATTCCATCATACAACCCATTTCAGTTTGGGTGATAAGTTTCAAGGTTTGGTTTGACTCATCAACAGGTCCCAAATAGCGAAATTGAGTGGAAAAACACTGCGGCCGTACACAGGTTCGATTCGTTTCGAATGAATCTGGTTTTTAAATTTTTTTTTCTATTTTTCTCAATTTTTTGGTTTTTTTTTATTTTTTCATTTCTTTTCTTTGTTCTATTTTTTCATTTGTTTTTCAAGTCACTCAATTTCGCTATTTGGAACTTGTTCATGAGTCAAAACCATGGTTTGAAATTTATCACCCAAAATCAAATGAGTTGTGTGATGAAATAACAAATAAAATTTTTTGAGCTTTTGCTATATACCAGAGAATCCCCAAAAAAATGCCCTTTTGAACAAATATAAGTTTGTCCCGGTAAAACATCTTAATGAGTAATCTCTAATTTTGTTAGTGTTAGTCTAACTATGTCCTCTTCCATACCTGCTGCCTTTTCTATATACTACTCCTGAACCTCGCTGAATATTTCGTTGGTGAACTATTCTAATTGGAGATCTTGCTTTGTCATTCTCCTTTGTATTGATATATGACGAGCTTGGAATTCCTTCCAATACTCGGTAAATGCTTGAAGGCGTTTTTATGTCGATTTGACAGTTTTCTTTTTGCCTTCCTTTGAATGGTTTTTTATGTAAGCCAACCATTAGATCTTTGGCTTCGAGTTGGGACTTAATTAACTCTGACATAGAGTCAATGGTTTCGTCACCATTATCCGAAGAAATGGAATCGCTATTTCCAATTTTGTATTTGAACAGCTGAGTTATCCGGCTTTAACCGACCAATGTGAGATCTGCGCTCAAGCGAAGGGGTGCCGGTTGTAAAAGGACAACTCACTTTAGAACTATATCACAAAAAAATTCAATATTTATACTAGTCAAAAATATCCTAAACTAAAACAATTCAGCAATTAGAATTTAATTAAAATTTAATTATTCAGTATACAACAATTCCAATAAAATACCAGTGCCGCAGTGGCGTAACTAAGAGTACGAGCGCCCCCCCCCCCGATTTTTGAAAGCGCCCTGCTATTTTTCACCCGTCTTGATCCTTCGTATTAACATTTTGGTAAAAAATTTCACTCGTAAGCGTTTTTTAATTGAAACGATTAGTAAGTACACTGCAATAAAAAACATTTTAATGATTAATACGTAAGAAAACGAAGGGTTAATATGTGTATGGAGGGGGATTGGGATTAGGTGAAAATTAGCAATTGGATGCGCTAAAATTATTCATTTCTTTATGCATGAATATGATACAAATCGTATAAACATTATTCTTAGTTACTTTTAGAGTAAAACTTATAATTAACTGAGCAAACCGAGGCGGTTTTTGGCATTAGCAAATTCTTACACAACGTTGTCCAAATCGAGTTTACTCGCCAATTTGTGCTCTACGCTCAAAATAGCAAGTCCGCTTAAACGCGATTGGGACATTGTACTGCGTAGATACGTTTTTATCAATTTGAGTTTTGAAAATGAACGCTCTGCTGAAGCAGAGGTAACAGGTAACGTCAAATACAAAACAAGCGCTGTACATACATTCGGTAAATTCGAAGCCAATATTTTATAATCTATTAATAAAAATTGAGCAAGATCACGGCTGGTTTTGAGATTTCGGCTTTTAATCTCTTTCGAAACAGTACATTTTAAACTTATAATTTCATCAATAAGACAATTGGACAAATCATTTCCATACTTATCACATAATTTCTGAACTGATTTTTCAATTTCTTGTTCGCTTGAGCCGATCAATTTTAAAGGATTCAAAAACATAAAATTATTTTTGATCGTACGCATACTCTCGAAACGCGCTTTGATTCGAGCTATCTGTATATCCAAGGACGCGTTGAATACAGTAATGCGAAATTCTTCACTGGGCTCCTTGAATTGAAAGTCATCTGATAATTCATCATAAAACTTTGTGACTTTTCGTTGCCGGCTCTGAGCGAAAGAAATATCTATTTGCCAGCTTTTAGCAATGACTTCAACTTTTTCCAAAAGAGAAGAAAAGTCATTGCGTAAAGCCGACAGATTACAACTAACTCTTTCAAGCAAATCACATGCTTCCTCCAAAGTGATATCAGGACTTTGGAGAGTTTTTGAAGCTAAATTAATGCAATTTAATACTTTGCTTTGAAAAACAAGCAACAATACGAACTGCGGCAAACTTTCACTGAAGTACACATAAATATGGTTGACACGGGTATAGAATTTGGAAAGCTCTGGAATCGTTTTTATCGAATCTTGAAATACTAAATTCAAATTGTGAGAGCTGCAGTGCATGAATTCAGCATTGGGAGAAATTTTTTTAATACGAGATTGTAACCCTGTATATTCTCCGCTCATAACCGCGGCTCCATCGTAACCCTGCCCGCGACATTTATTCAACGGAATATTATGTTTACGCAAAAACTCAGAAACCTCATTTTGGAAATCTGCAGCAGAATGTTTCCTTACTGCTACGAATCCCAAAAAAGATTCTTTTATACAAATGTTTTTCTCGATATTCGCGGAAACATACCGGATAATGAATGAGAGCTGGTCAGTTTTAGAAATATCTTGAGTCGTATCAACGATAATCGAAAAGAATGCAGCTCCCGCAATTTCGTTTACGATTTGATTCGTTACGTGTGTTGCAGCTGTTGTAATTAGCTCCTTTTGAATTAATGGACTCAAGTACTTCATTTTCATGTCCTTATTTTCCAAATGGCTACTTAAAAGCGGATCATATCTTGACAATAGATCAATTATATTTAAGAAATTTCCGGATTGACTGTCTATTGCTTTGTAATTTTCGCGGTGCCCCCTAAACGTTACATGATAACGAGCTAACGTTACAATCACGTCTAGGATTTGTTTCAAAATTTCCTTCCAACGAATCATTGAACTGTTCATTTTACTCTGAATATCGTGTAGATTTTTCCACTGAGAATACGTTACGCACGCATATATATGTAACTTGCTATTCTCATGTACAGAAATTTTTTTACTCAACCCTTGCCAATCATTAATTTTTGCTTCGCACCATTCCTGTCAGCGAATAACCAACAAGGGTCACAATAAACCGCATCGTTCGTTTTTGAGTAGCATAACCCAAATCTTTCAATTTTTTGGATAGTTTTAGTGAGTACAAAATAGTGTTTTTCGCTGAAAGATCTGTTATCAGCGTTTTTTGAAAACGGTCCTCTTGGTCGGCTTGGTTCCAATGATAAAATGGTCTTTTTCAAGTCATCGGAAATTTCGTTCAGATGTAATCCACGATCCGAATTCAAAACAATATTTAAACAGGATTCCTGCTTTAGAGTCCTTTTCGATTCTAGTTCACTAGGTTTCCCGGTACTCTGTTTTCTTGATGTGTATCTATGCCGTACTGTATCACGAACGGTGTCAATTCTTTTTCTTGCTTCGTATTAACTTCTGATTCTGTAGCTTTCTTTGTATTGTAACGTAACGTTACGACGTAACCACTCGTTTTTTTCTCAGGAAACTACACCGTTCATGCAAAACAAAAGCACCACACAAATGCCGGGTTGAAAACTATACCAATAAAAAATACCAGCCATAATTTGTACGGTACTTACTTCAATTTCCACTGTTTTCAATTGATTACCTATTGGAATGCAAAACGCATCCAATTTAGGCAATTTTTTCAGTTTTTCCTCCATTTCTTTTTTCCTCTTACGATTCTCACAACCGAATTTTTTTTATAACTATTGGAACTCGCGTTCATAATTATTCAATATATTGATGACAATTCGTAGCTAACTTTCCGTATAATCAGCGTATAATACACAGCATAAGCATACTATTGACAAAGAGATGTGTAATTCCACCAAAACATTTCCTCGAAGCATTAAACGCATTCAAATGTGATTTTTCACCGCCCGTCAAAGCACGAAGTTTCACCTATCGCCGCGCTCCGAACAGTTTCAGTCACTGTTTATCGCTATTTCCAATGAAATTTTTCATACATAAAAATTTTTTAAATATACATAACAAAATTTAAAAACCACGTTTTTCTAATGAACTGAAAAGAATAAAATAATTTTAAAACACGTACGACTAAAAACGTGGGGCGTAAACAGGATACATGCAACTGTTTACAAGTGTTTGTGTCCCGCGTTTTTAGTTGTATCTGTTTTAAAATTCATCATAAAATTATTTTATTCTTTTTAGTCTATTATAAAAACGTGGTCTTTTATAATTTTTTTTATTTATATTATTTCGAAGCAAACGTCCATCTGCACTTAATTTATCACTTGGCGCCCCTGAATTTGCTGCGCCCCCCCCCGCAGCGCGGGGCCTGCGGGGCCGTTATTTACGCCACAGCAGTGCCGCCACTGTGTTTTGCTCCATTTATTTCTGTAAAAAAGAACCATTCACTATTAAATTCATGAATTACAAACTGGCATTTTTTGGGAATACACTACTATGTGTACGATTACAAATGGAAACGCTGCAGCAAGTAGCTACAATGAGTGTGCTGCAGTGTGTAAAGCTGCAGTGTGAGAGCATAGTTGAACTTCTAACAAAGTTGAAGTATATTTTGCCGTGTAGGCGCAACAAAATGAAGTTTCGTCTGTGCTGCTCCCGAGCATGGTAGCATAGCATAATTAGATTTAGATGTGGATGAAAATGAAGCAGAAGTAATTTTCTGCTTTGGTGAAGGATGGAAATGTAGCAGAAGTAAATTTCTGCAGTAGAAGTAAATTCCTAATCCGGTGAAGGATAAAGGTGAAACAGAAGTAAATTCCTGTTTAGGTGTAGGATAAAGGTGAAGCAGAAATAAATTTGTACAGCAGGAGTAAATTCCTTATTATATGGAGAAAAAGGTGAACCAGAAGTAAATTTCTGCAGCAGGAGTAAATTCCTGCTTAGATGGAAGCAAAATATAATTTTGGATAGTTATTGAAGCTCAGAGTAAGTTCTCATGCTTGCAGATTAAACTCTGAAATGGTGATTCTGCTGCGGCTCGTCGCCTTTTTAAAGCTGCCATGAACCGCTACGTCTCTGCTTTATGATGGGTTGCCCTGGCAACGCTCGATCCCATAGTTGCATTCCATTGAACTCTGACAGCGGCAAAAGCGAAACCATGTGATGTGAGGTAATGTCGCTTGCTGTCATTAGCAAAATGTAAATAATCGGAGGCAAGTAGGATTTAGGGAGGTTTATGATTTTTTTAATTTATTTTGCTAATTATTAACGCAATTTTATGTATTTTCAGAATATGGAGTACTCAGCACGGCTATAGGCAGTGTTTGAGGTGGAGCATCTGGTATAATTATGTAGATATGTTTATTAACTTAACTTGATACTTTGTGGTTCTTCTTTTGTTGTTGTTTTGGGGAGGAAACGCATCGAGGGATCATTAGGAAAACTCAGTGTGCCTGAACAGATACTTTTTATAACGATTGTGCTTTGGAGAAAAATGTTATATTTTATATGAATAAGTATATATATATTTTTTATTTATTCCCATGATTTTCTTTGTATGTTTATTTTCTAAAATATTATTATAATTAAATTATATACAAAATATCACTTTCATTATTTTCCGGCCACCCAAATTCTATTTCCGGCCAAGAACGCGTCTATTACCGACCGAAAGGAAAACTGAATTAGTTATCTTTCAAAGTGCAAAAGGAGACTAAAAAGTTTTAAAATAAACTATTCACGAAAAACAATCATTCATTTCCTTAAAGTAAAACACAAAGCATAATCACAGAACAGAATGTAAGTTCGGTTACATTTTCAACACTTGCTGCAGATCTTTACCAAGATGACTCAGTTTTTCTCTACTCTAACTTTAATTGTCTAAGCACACTTACATCAGCACTGCATACAACTCATTATATAAATCAATCGCAGCTCTTGTCCAAAAACGAATGATAAAATTTATTCAGTTTAATATTTATATACAAGGTAAAATCTAAGCACTTCATAAAAATTAATTGCTGACTCAATTCACACCACATAATTTTCCCAGCAAATTGTAGCAAGCTTGACACCGAGGTAAAGCTTTCATAATTCACCTGGGATCATGTTGCGTTTGGCGATCGGTGAGAAAATTATGTGGTAAATTTTACACATAAAGAAACTCGGGAATTTGAATGCAGTTTCGTAGCTTTATACATTCCTCCCACCTTGAGCTCTGGCTCAAAACAATAATCTTATGATCTATTTATGTACTGTGCTCATATATACATGTAAAAATTGATTCCGAAAACTTCAAATGTTGGTTGCGATACTGTTCGGAATAACGTGTTGCGTCCTGTTTGCCTGGTGAATAGTGTTCTAATCCTAGGTGCATGTATTTCTTTTTGGGTTTGATAACTTTTAGAAGAATTGCTTTTGATGCGCTTGATTAACCAGTTTCCTCCGGCTATGATGATGATGATTAGGCCTGTATATTGATGAACGTCATGACTGGTGGTATGGGGTTGCAGCGTAGCATTTATATTAAGATTCTTGATTGTCGCTCGTAGGTCTTCGATGTCGTTGCTTATGTTTTTTACTGGTGGCTGCTGGTAAGTTATTGGATGAGGTGTAGTATTAAAATGGATGAAGTCGATAAGTTTCCTTAGTGTTGTAAATCCACCCTCTAAATTATTGGAAAAGACATTATGTCCATAGTGGTGCGTTCATCCGTTATTACACAATTTGACGTTAATGTGATAATTCCCGATCCCTCTAGGGTTTTCTGTTCGACATTACCATTACAAATGACGTTGATTGTGGCAAGAGTAGGTCTTGTATATATTCATTTGTTAAAGCTGAATCCACTGCGGTGTCTTACTAATAGCAGTGGCGGAACAAGCCATTTCGACTGGTCCATGAGTCAGAACATGAGTTCACAGGAGCTAATGTTGCTCCTTTATGCAAATGGGGTGTTGTTGTTTGCAAATGAATGCCCCGTCGTACGTAATGCAACCCCTTAAATCATGCCCGGATAATGGACAGTACTGATCCCGAAGTAGACTGATGATTAGGGATTTTTCAATTGATCTTGTCATCATCAGCCCGTTGTTTGCCAAAAAGGGGAGCGGGAGTTTTATACGAAATATCATCTGATCCACGCTTGTTCGACTTTCAACACTCATCAAGCTGTATATTTTTAAAAGGTTGTCTGGACGTGACGGTAATCGGAGGGTAGGAGAAATTTTTTCTTGTATTAATGTGAGTAGTTCCGATAGCTGTTTATGGCTTAGTAACTGTGGATTTGATTTGTGGGTATCTATAAACACATCTAACAAGTTAGATTGAATACTCTCGTATTTGTTTAGAACTAGCCTCAATTGCAGTGCCAATGCCATAATCGATTGCGTTGTTCTTTGTTGATGCAACTCGGTGTTAATGTTATGTAATTTGGTAATGGATTAATTGGGGAACTTGTCGAAGTGCTTTAGTTGAGCCACCGTAGCCTCTTGTGACCGTTGTATGAGGTTGAGTGTTGAATCTAAAATGGATGTATGATTCTTCATCAGCGCCACAACAGCATTTTCCGTCAGCTCCACTAGGATTTCTGATATGTGATTAGCATATTCGGAATCCAACACTGCGAATACTGCATTAGCTACGTTACCCACAATGTTTAAAGTACCTCTCCGAGTTTGTGGCTTAGTCTGGTGTAAGAGCAACTCATTATTGGTTGTGATTTCTTCCAATGCGACTTTATATTGTTCCATGATGGGGCCACACTGATCCAATTCCTTCATCAAATTACAACCTTCTTGGATGCTTTCTACACCTCGACTAAAAGTATTTAATTCGGGCCAGAATATGGTAGTAGTGTAGTATATCACCAAGTTCTATTCGTTTGGCACCAGTAGGGTATTCCCCAAACTTTCAAAATATAATCCTGGTGGCGTATCGAACGGTTTGATGTCAATTTGTCCCATGATTGGCAAGATTAAACATGTAAGTAAGGTCAGACAAATGGCTGTACCGTCACGCAACGGTCCTTGAGTTGCAGTAGAGGCGCCAGAATTCGTTTGATTGCTGCGCTTACTTGGGGATGTCATTTATATATCATCTTCTCTCAATCTTTTTGGTGCTGTAGATTCTGCACGGTCTGTTTCAGATTCTAGAAGTAAGGAAGCCAACTTATGCATAGTCTTCTTATAACTCCCTTGGATGTTTTGATATCCGCAACTCGTACCAAACCATCTTCACCCTTGATGACTGTTTCAATTCTTCCTAAATGCCATACTGCAGGAGGGGGATTTTCTTCCTTCACTATCACAGCATTCCGGGTTGCGCATTTGTGCATTGTTGCTTCCACTTATATGCTGTAATAAGCTGAGGTACTCTCTGGACCATCTATACCAGACTGATTTTATTTTTCGAATGGTTTACCAGTTTCCACCTCTACAGCAGCCCTATGTTTAGCGGCTGTGCTTGCGGATCGGTGATTGCGGTGGTCGGTTCTCCAGTCAGAAAGTGACCTGGTTTAAGTGCCGCAAAGTCATCTGGGTACGATGACAGAGGTGTTAAAGGACATGAATTTAAAATTGGTTCGATCTCAACCATTAGCGTTTCTAATTCTTCATAGGTGAAGTTGACGGTTTCGAGGTTGGGTCGCAGTTGATACTTGGCTGATTTAACAGCAGCCTCCCACAAACCACCAAAGTGTGGCGCTCTAGACGGTATAAAATGAACCTCAATAGCCCTGGTGCTGCAAAAGCCCTCTATCTGCTCTTCTAATTTTTGATCAAAGATGCTGGTGCTAAATTCATGGAGCTTGTTTCTGGCACCAACGAAATTCGTAGCATTATCACAGTATAAGTTACGACAATTCTCTTCTACCTAAGAAACGTTTAAACGCTCCTATGAAAGCTTCTGTAATTAAATCGGTTACTATGAAGAGCCTTTGTCGCGAATCAATAGAACACAGCAACATAAGATTTTTCCGGGCGTTTTCCTTAAAGTCTGTAGTGCGTCCAACTGCGTCCAAAAAAGTTCACTCCGGAATTTATAAATGCTCGCACCGGGTGTACTCGATGTTCAGGAAGATTTCCCATGAATTGTGATAACATTTTCGGCTTGGCTCGTGCGTATTGAACGCAATTCTGAGCTATGGCTCGTGCGATACTTTTGCGCTTAATGGGCCAAAATCTTTGGAGAGTTATAGCTAGTAGTGCTTGTGGCGCTACATGAAGGTGGTTAACATGAACATGAAGGTGGTTAACATGAACACTCCTAAAGCCCAGCGGAACAAATAAATGCGCAATATCGCACAGTACTGTTCTTTTGGTTACCTTGTCACTCTCCATCCAGTGGACCTTGACTCGTAATTCATCAATTTGAGCTGCCCCACTCAGTCCTAATGAATTAATTTGCTCATTACTATTGTCGAAAGGATCCAGTTGGATTGCGCGATCTTTTCAACGGATGGTTTTCAGAAGTTTTTAGTGATTAGAGCACCATTCTTTCAGCGTAAAACCTGCTGTTTGAAGGAGAGCGTTTAATTGATGTTACGCGTCTAATGCTTCACGAAGTCTGCGGCATCCCGTCATTAAGTTATCCATATAAAAATTTCACATTAATATCGTTGCTCCCAGAGGCCACTGCCCCATTCCTTGTTCGGCGAGACGTTGTAGACATATGGTTGCCAAGTATGGTGCGGAAGTCCTTAGGGCTTTCTCTCCAAAGCACTAATTGGTATTTCTGATCTTCTTCAGCCACCAAGATTTTCCGGTACATCTTCTCAATGTGTGCCGTGAAGACGTATCGTAGTAAGCGAAATCTTAATGGGATGGTGAACAGGTCATCCTGAATTGTGGGACCGTTGGTTAGCAGGTCGTTCAATGACACATTCGATGATGGCTTGGTAGAGGCATCAAAGACTACCCTTACTTTAGTCATTGTGCTGTTGGGTTTTAAGATGTAGTGATGCGGCAGAAAGTAATTGGGCTTCGACAGGGTGTACCTCACTAATGTGATTCAAATGTAAATACTCCTTCATAAATTCGATATACTGCGACTATACTTCGGGATTACTCGCAAGTCTTCGTTCTATGGCTAGAAGGGTTTTTCTTGGAATGGTAGTCTGACCATAAATCAACCCTCTGAATTTCTTTTAACTGTCTGATTGAAAAACGATTGGCATTTCATCTCTTGTTGTGATAAGTTTAATCGTGTTGAATCGACTTCCTTTATTTTCGAGAATCTTCCAACTGTCTTATTGAGATCTTCTTCTTCTGAACATATGCCGTAAACAGCAATTGGTGAATAGTTTGATTTGTTCTTCCTGACACAATCCAGCCCAATATGGTATTTTGCAGCGTGGGGAAATTTGGCCCTAGCTTTATTTGTCCTATGGACAATATTGATAGAAGAACTCTGCTCCAATAAGTAGATCAATTCTGTCTGGTCGATTGAAGCCAGGATCAGCTAATTGGATGTTGTGTGGTATGGTCCATCTCCTCTAGTCTTGTTGAGAACCGATTGACACTTAAGCGTAGCTGAATGTTGACTCTTCTTTTAATATGCTGCTGACCCTTACCAATGCCTCGAATTCCTCAGGAAACAGGGAAGGTCGCCTTCCTGAGTTTCTTGACTACCTTCTCCGTGATCAGGTTTACTTGTGAGCCGGAGTCAAGAATAGTTCGACATTCCACTGCTCTTCCCTTTTCGTCTACAAGTTCAACTAATACAGTACCAAGCAGGACATATCCCTTGGTTTGAGGTCCCACCAAGGCCGTTAGACTCAATGGGGCTTCCGTAGCCGTCTTACTGAGTGGAGACCAGGTGGATTCTGCTAGTCGACCGCTTTTCCAATGCATTCACTTGTCTGATAGTTGGATCTATGTGACCCAACGTGTTATGCTTTTGGTACACTTATTATGCATCTCTAGGAAGGCTAGGAAATTCTTCATGGACTGTAATTGCTTAGGATTCGATAGACCTTATTCGTAAAGCAAGTGGGTAGTTCGAGCTTTTTATATAAAATGCATAGTAGAAGTGCGTCCCAATGGGTTGTTTCTAGACGCAAGTTTTCTAACCCTAGTCAGCACTCCTTGGTGGTATCATGCATTGTTTTTATGATTGTGGCTGACGAGGCCTCTATTGCATGTGACGGTTGATGCAGCAGTTTAATAATTAGTGATGATGTCAATAGCCTGTGGTTTTCGTACCTTTCTTGCAGCATCTTCCATGCCGCAAGATAATTGTCTTCGGATAGGGTGAAATGGTCGTAACAGTTTCTCGGCCTCTCCTATTAAGTACGTCTTGAGGTACCACATTTTTTTGCAGCTAGCCATTGGTTGATTGTGGACATTTGTGTGAATAAAATCGACGAATTTGGCGCCACTTAGAATAATCCCCATAGAACTTGGGCAGAGTTATCTTCGGTAATTTCACCATGGTCCATGATTGCAGTGAACTACTAACCGGAAGCCTCTTCTAGCTTGATTAAGAGCCACATAACTAATTCTTGCACTCTCTCTTCTAATTTTATGTATTCTGCCAGGCTGTATCCCATTAAGGTAGGGTCAGTTGTAAATTCCCACAAGCCATGGTTGTAGTTTTCAATTTTACCCCAGTATTTATTTACTGCCTTTATCTTGATCTCATAAAAGGTTTTTGTCTCATCAATGAAGTCAGTTGGCTCCAGATTATCAAATTCTGATACCTTCGGAATCATTCTCCCTTGACAATACCGAATGGCTTTTGGATTCATAAGTTTTGGGTATGGCGCCTTTAGTGGTATCTGTCTTATCTGTGTATGACTTGCCACCCTTTTCGCCAACTTTGACAGACCTCTCTATGATGATTCTTCATTCGATTTAGACTGCTTATGTTGAATGACTGTACTAGTTTTATTTGGCTCAGTAGGAATCCTGTTTCATCTCCATTTAAAATTCTTCTTGGATCATATAGTATGCGTTCAGCATCGGTTATTTTCAAATAATCTTTCTTGTCATGCTCTAATTGAAGCCTCTGCAATCAAACCTCTTCCCTTCGAGATGCCTTCGAGATCACACTGCACAATTTCAGTCTAGTTAACGGACGATTTGACTACTTTTCTTCTTCTAAAATTAAATGAGGACAATAGAAGGGCCAGGAGTTGAAATTTCTTCAGGAAGTTTTCCACTTAGCTTATATTGTATTCCTGCAGTGGCACCCCGAACTTTCTGCTAGTTTCAATTATTGAATCTCGTTCTATTAAAAGAAAAACAAATCATGTAACAACTGAATTTCAACTACGAAATACTAATGCAAATTTTCAATAAAAAGCTTAAATAAACTCTTTGGAGCAAAAGCTCCATTAGATACAGGCCACAAATTTAGTTCGCGTGTAAACTATCGATGCAACTCCATAAAGCATTTATTTTATACTTTGTTTTATGATTTAATTGACTGTAGTGTAAATTACTACAATAACTTGGAATTTATTTAATTAAAAAATGACCTTTTGTTATACTGTCAAGTTGATTTCTTTGAAAGCAAGTAGTCTCTAAAAAAACGTTTCCAACCTTTATAAATAAATTAATTTCGTTTATCAATAAAATATCTTTCTGATATTCAAAATAACTGCTTTATTAAGTTATATCCCTTCTTTAAATTATTGGCTTGTATTTAGTCCATGAATATCCGGCAACCTGTGGCTGGTTATTAAAATTTCAACCGAAAACTGTTTAAAAACCGGCCAGGATAATTTTGTTATTACTACTTAATTTTTCGTTACTTTTCGACTAATTTAATAGCTTTATAGGTATTCGATAGAAAAAATATCCATTTATGTAGCTTATTTTCAAATAAAATGCTCCTTACAATCAATACAAGTCGCGCAAGTTAAATAAATATATTTTACTTTTAAATTCACTTCTATATATTAAGGGAAAGGTTTTTTTTAAATCAAAAATCTCACTGGATAATTATTAATTATTTTATTAGTCACAATCGGAGACTTTACAGAATACAAAAACTTCGTTTTAATTTCACGACGGATCACTAATGACTGACTACATTATCTTTACATTTCATATCATCTTCCCTGACTTGGTATGACAACGTGACTTTAAATTATTAACAGGTTAGCATTTTTCGTGGGAACGGAAAATGCACTTTCTGATGTAACGGAGAGCTTGTCAGCCGACAGATCTACCTACATTCACTTGTACCTGAATGTGGATACATACCGCATCCGACACCTCTTGTTACAAAATCATATCCAGGATATGTGTTGGTGGCTGCACAGCGAGAATGCCGTTAGCGATCAGCCGGCTTGGGGTGGTTCTTGCCACCCGCATCCCTTCAATGCTTGTAAAGCTGTGCCTATAGGAGTAAAATGTTTGACCGGACAGACGGACGGTTCATTAAAAAAAAAGGACTTCAATGTGTGACTGCAGACGGACAGACGGACGATAAAAAAAAGATCTAATGCAAGCTTCTCAGCAGCTTCTCCTTGTGGAACCTGGAAGCCCATAAAGGAGAAGATTTACTTTATTAATTGCTACAAAAAAAAAAGAAGAACAGAAAACCTCAGCATCGCCGAACAAGTGCTAATTCACCCGGAGAATTTTCAACGCTGGCAGATGGACGATTGAGAGATAGTGAGAGAGCTGAGAGGGGGATCTCCGATGTTGGCGAAACCCCGGCTTTGGGTAATATTGGGCCCACCCTGGCTAAGCCTCCAAAGCCGTTTCAAAATGCTCAGCCCCATACGTGTGTTTATTAACGACGACCCATCATGCCTCCGCCCTCCATATAGAAAAGTTAGTGACTCATTCTCATGTGTTTCCTGTTAGTCGTGGAAGCGAGTGAAAAAAAAAGAGAAACGGAAGAGGGGAAACAAAACCAAACAAAAAAAAGGAAAGGAATATAAAGTATATATATATATATATGTATTTCTCTATATAAATTCTTGTTTTCTTTTCCTTTACCTGACCCTTTTTAGGTTAACAATCTCCGCCGTTCATCACTAAGAAAATTGAATGAATACTTATGCTAGCCTAGATCCTACTAGCTGATATTAACCGTACCTTAAACAATGTATTCTGCGTATTCAAACTTATGTATATATGTATAGTGTCATGCAAAAGACGTATGTACGCCAAGGAAAAGAAACAAAATGACAATCAAGATGCGGACTTACTTAGGTGCAGAGATACTACCCTACGTGAATTGTTCCCTAGCTGGTGTGAACTCGAGCTGGTGGGGTGCACCCTCTGATGTACTCCGTGTAACAAACCGGATAAGCTGCTTCTTTTTCGTACTTGCATTAGTGGGTACATTGACATCTTGTTTTTTTTTACCCTTTTCACCTCTTTTGGGTGCTTTCGGGTGAACACCACCGCCTTACTTACTGATTTAGCTTAATATCCTGCTTCGCTTTACGTACTACTATCTCGAGCGATGAAAAGCGGATGTTGGTTGCGCACTAAAGGATAATTGCCACTGCGGTTGCAGGTGATTGAATATTTGTCGGCAGGAAAAAAAAACAGACAAAATGCCAATGGAACTTGGTTAAATTGTAAACAATCCTTTTCTTAAATTTTCCTTTCCTGCACTTCACTGATACACCGTAGGTGGAAATCGTACGCCACACAGGTGAGTAATTAGCTTGTTAACTAGAGTCACTAACAAAAAAAAATTCTTTCCTTTTATTCACAGGTACACCTCAAAGGTGGAAATTAAGCGCGGCACAGGTAAATAATGGTCTTACTAACTAGAGTCACTAACTGATTAATTCCTGCTTTTTATTCACATATACACATCGAAGGTGAAAATTATGCACCACGCCGGTAATTATTGAACATATAAACTAAAGTCACTAACCAAATATTTCTTTCTTTTTATTCACAGATACACCTCAAACTTGGAAATTATGTGCAACTCAGGTAAATTATGAACTTATTAAACTAGAGTCACTAACTAAATATTTCTTTCTTTTTATTCACAGATACACCTCAAATTAGGAAATTAGAGACACTAACTAAATATTTCTTTCTTTTTATTCACAGATACACCTCAAAGGTGGGAAATTATGCACAACTCAGGTAAATTATGAACTTATTAAACTAGCGTCATTTCCTAAATAATTCTATCCTTCTGTCCACAGATACACCTTGAGTGGAGCGCAGCTCAGGTAAGTAATGAACTGATTAAACCAAAGTCACTTACTAAATATATTTCTTTGTTTTTATTCACAGATACACCACAAAGGTGGGAAATTATGCACAACTCAGGTAAATTATGAACTTATTAAACTAGCGTCACTAATTGACTATTTCTTTCTTTTATTCACAGATACACCAATTTGGAAATTATGTGCAACTCAGGTAAATAATGAGTTTATTAAACTAATGTCACTAACCGAATATTTCTTTTCCTTTTAAACACAGGTACACCTCAAAGGTGTAAATTGTACACAACGCGGGTAGATAAATATTTCTCAGTAATACTCTGAACGTTTAATATCCGGTAGCTTCGCAGGAATCGAGATCGGCAAAACAAAATTCGCTTTTTTTTCAGGCTTAGCTGCTCACTGAGGCACGCAGGTAAACCGAATCGATTCGAAATTATCTCGCCCGAACATGAAAATGAGAAAATCGCCTTTTCTGGCTGAGTTGCCAAGTACAAAAAAAAACACACGAATTAAACTTATCCCAGGTAATTCTGGATTCCACCGAGCTTTTCCAAACTTTTTTTTTTCCAACTCCCGATATTGCCGCCGTTAATTAAATTTTTCTTTCTTTTCTATTAAACTCAAGACTGATTATTTTCTGCTTTTAAGTTAAACGCGCTCAAAAATGACCACGACTCCCGGCTGCCGCAAAAAATCCCCAGTGCTTGCCACAGCTGGCGTACATTCGAGCTCAAATTTCTTAGGAATTTCGGGCGGACCTACTGTAATGCATAGCGTGATGCTTTACCGCTAGGCGAATTGCCGTTTTCGTCTCCTGGATTCTGGTGACTAGCGGTAGGTTTTAAACGAAAAATTGTATTTTGTGCTAATTTTGCACATTTTATGATTTTTCGTCTGAAAAAATATTCTGCTGTTGTCGTTGCTTCTTTTAGATCTGGGCTTGTATGCGGGTCTTTATCTTTCCAGGAATTTTTTTTTTTAATATGAAGAAGTAGCACAGCGCTACTTCTTGAATATAAATAAATTTTAACTTTTCAGGAATTTTTTTTAATATGAAGAAGTAGCATAGAACTACTTCTTGAAAATATATAAATTTTATCTTTTCAGGAATTTTTCTAATATGAAGAAGTAGCATAGGGCTACTTCTCGGAACGGAAATAGCTAAATTTGATTAAATTATATACTCTGGGAAATCATGGGTTTTGTCTCTACAGACGTAGAGAAGCCAAACAAAAGTAGCGTAAGGGGGTACCTATACACTGATGCGACATGAATTAGTTCAAAGCTGTGCAGAAGCAGAATATATTTTATGTGTGGATGCTTACCAAGCCATTGGTTTGTCTTTTGGCTTGACCTTGTATGAATCCGGTATATCGGATATCATGGAGGTATCTGGGAATTTAATGTATGTAACTCGCATCACTTAAGCAAAATTAAGATGATAAACTCACTTCCGCGCATTTCAGAGGGTAGACTTAAAAATAGGATGAAAACGTCACTGTAAGGAATGCGCAATACGTAATACTTAGATATCAATCCAATTTTTTTATTCAGACATCTCAGAAGGTTTTAATGTATAAATTGATGGATTTATTTTGGTACTTTTGCTAGAGTGGCCGGGAACTAGAGATCTCCGGTAAAAGGTGCGTTTACCCTACCTTCATTTTTTTATTCATGTAGTTGACAATTTTCTTTATTCAATCAAAGTTTTGTCAGTTTTGTCATAGTATACCTATTTTTTTAAAATACAAACGCAATTTAACGGTCTTGTTCGAAGGAAGGCATCAGGCAGCCTCTCACTTGTAGTTTTTGTACAAGAACCGATTAGTAAATTTAATAAGGATTCAAAGATTTTCTAATAATTTTAATTTAATACTTTGAATTGAAATGAAGAAATACACAAATTAATATACACAAGTTTCACATTATAGAACAATTGGCATATTGAGCTGAAACTTACCTTTCTGCAATTCACATAGATATTAATTAAACATGGAAGCGTAGTGAGCAAATCGAAAGGGCTAGTTTGATAGAAGCATAGACAGCACTACTGATGTTTCTTCAGGTGTTGATGCAGAAGGCCGAGCAACAATGTCTCGAACTGAACTTAATTGACCTTCTCGCTATATTTCTACCCTATCTATGACCAAATTTGTATGATATTCCAGTAAATTGTTACTTATTACATTTCCCATTACCAGTACTTATACTGGTAATAAATTTACCAGTAAAAGTGAATTTTTTTTACTGGTACTTAAAGTGTTTTGAGTAGCAGTACCAAAACTGGTACTGGTGTAATTATACCAGCATTTCCCAGTACTTTACAGTACTCGCCAGTACCTTCTAGTACTCGACAGTACTTGCTAGTACCTACTCGCCAGTTCAACACCTCATTTGTAGCGCGTAGTGAAAATTAATTGTGGGATACAAAGAGGATTTTTTTCAACATAAAGGAAAGCTGGAGTATTTATTTTTAGAGTATATCGAAGAAAATAAACAAGAATATGATATATGAGACGAACTTGGACGACTGCTATATAAGTTACATATGATTATGTGAAATGGAGTTCATTGATTTAAAAATATTATTTGTGCACCATTTATCCGTCTAAATAGTTATAGTAAAATAGAAATACTTAAAGGGTGAAAATTTACTGGTACTCACTTGTAATTACCGGGTTTTATAAAATTAGTACCCCCAAAAAAAAATTACCTTAGACTAAATATTTGTTTTAATATAAGTACTGGTTGTTGACTAATACTGGCACTTAAAATCATACAATTCTGTCTATGACCTATGTCGGCCAATTGTTACAAGTATGCAGCCTTGAAAATTCTATAAAGCATTTTTTTGTTTTATTATTTGGATCTAATAACATATCTTCGAAGTATATCCTCATAAAAATCAATTATTCTAATTAGACTTCATTTTGAAAAATATATACATAAATACAATGTATTATAAAACACAGCATGAAAGCTTCCAAATTTAAAGAAAGATATTAATTATCTCGATAACATCACACCGAGGGACCGTAACTGTTACGGGACTTTTTGAAAAAATCTTGAAATAATAGTTAAAATTTAGTTTTTTTTTAGTCCTATGTAATTGTTATAAAAGACTTTTAAAATTTTAGATCATAAGACAATAATTATTTATTAAATGTATTTCTTTTAGAGCATCATAACTGTCGAAGACTTTTATTTATTTAAGTCTTATGATAAGAGTCCGAAAAGACTTATTTTTTTAAGTCTCATAATAACAGAAATCCATAGAAAAGGAGATGATAGTACTTACCTAGACAAACAACAAATTAAATGGCAGGTGGAGGGGGCATCTAAAACGTGTCGGAGCTATGGGTGATTAAAAAAAATATGCTAGGTTTTAAAAAACACCCCGTAGCTTTGTTGTTATATATCCTATAAAGATGACTATTTTTTGCCCAAGGAAAGATAAAAGGATGGTAAACTGTTCCACCTTCGCACAGTTTCGGGTAAAAAGCATTACGGAATTTTACTATTAATTAATCTACAAGAGATCAGACTAGATATTTTATCAGAACATTAACCATGCATATAGCGATAAAGGAGCGAAGGGCATCCGACATTACGGCGGTGCTCCAGTGAGTCGTTATGACATGTTATTTCCACATCGCTAAATGAGTTTGAAGGCCCCTCCCTATTTTGGACAGTATAAAATGAAGCTAAGGCCTTACAACCAGCCTCGGGCCAGATATGGGAATTGTATTCCACTCTGATTATTATTTTTCTGATATAGGATTATTATTATTCTGATATAGCAATTGTAGAGGAGCGTTAGATTCGCCGGCTGAAATATTGTTTAGATTGGGTATATGTTTTCGAAACGATCCGATAACAGTAGAAGCTAAAGAACTTCCTCCACAACATCTCCTATATAAAACTTGATACTTGTCATGCTCCTTCTCTGAAAGACCTACCGAGTCTATGCTACAGATATGAGTACTGGCCACCTTGTGTATAGGTGCTAGATTCAGCAGAGTTTCTGTGCGCATGAAACCAAACCCCATTTTCTGTATATGATAACGCCACAATAAAGTTCGTCCTATATATCACCATATAATCGCACCTTAGTTATCATGGATGTTGTGACAACCATATAAATATCAAAATTGCGATGATTTTTGATTTTATGTCATTTGAAGATAAGTCAATAATCCGAGATGTTTGTACTACCTGGAATAAGTACCAAGAAAAGATTTGTTCTGTCAGTTTATCAAACTTGTAAAAAGTATGAACATTTTGTGAATCTGTTCTTCTATTATAGAAAATGAATTTAAAATCATTTTTCACCAAAACCCGCATAATTTTATTAAGACGACAGGACTATTGTCTTGTACTTATCCATGATGAATTCGATAAACATCGCAAAATTCATAGCTTGCGGTATATTTTCTTTGTTTTTTCTTTGTATTTTTCATTTTCTTTGGTCCTATAACCATAAAATTTATTGCTCACGAAATAGATTGATTAAAAAAAAAGGAAATAAAAAATTGCTTTGTCAAGACCACAAAACTTCTTAATTGAAAATATATTTTCATCAGCAAACTTTTTGACATGAAGGGAATTATGCTAAAATTGAAGTTGAACCGAATTTTTATGTACTTAGTATGGAGAAGAACAGCAATTTTCCAGAGAGACAATGTGAACTCTCAGTAAAATTCCCTGGTTGGCTTTCAAATTAAATATATCGTGCATTAGACAAAATAATTGCATCTTGGAAATCGCTGAAGTGCAATTACTTTAGGACTTACCCTTCCTTACCTACATGAAAGTATCACGATAAAAACATTTTTTTATACTCTTATCATAAGACTTAAAGAAATAAAAGTCTTCCGTAACATATATAATTAACTTTAAAATAAAATAAAGTTATTGAAACTCTTATTATAAGACTTAAAAGTTTTTTAGCAATTATTGACAATTTGCCATTACGTCTCAAGTATACCCTTAAGTCTTGATGGGACTATTTTAGCTGATTACCAAAAATAACAGTTATTTGCGGTCTCTGATCAGATCTATTCAATTATTTTACACAATTCCTAGATGCACAAACAGAAAAACATTGCGTACCTAAGAATTATATCGTTACTAGAGCGTTCTACTTCTCCAAACACAGCATAAAAGCTTCCAAATTCAAAGAAAGAGATTAATTATCAGAATTATAACGTTATTAGAATAAAAGCTTCCAAATTTAATAATGATATTAATTATCTGGATAACACCACATCTATTCAATAATTTTTCACAATTCCTAGATACACAGTCCACAAGTAGCAGAAAAACATCGGCTAATCGGTTATAAAAACATCGATGTTTTTAGTCACTCGACTAATTTTTCCCATCACTACTTATAAAGCTTTTCAGTCAAGAGCATGAAACGGAAACGTGAACTTTACGTCAGAAATGTTGCGTGTACCTACCTGGTTAAGTGAGCATTACTATTAATGCAGATAGCTAACTATTAGTTATATTTCCTCGCCCTTTCAAAAGCTGTCGTTATTATTCTTTGTGCCAACAAAGGACAAGCAAAGCACCAAAGTACAAAAATAACTACATGAAAACGGCAAACATTAATCATCTTGGTCCTTTCAATACAAAGAATAACAAATTTTGCTCGCGTGGTAATAAGTCCGCTTAAATTACTCGGAAATAAAAATGTTATCAGCATGTCTCTTACATTTTACAGGATATCAACATTGAAGATTGGACGTTGCCGCTTCTACCACAAGAGATGTATTCTCATAAAAATTCCCAACTTCCCTGAGTTGAGTTACATTCTATGTATATCCACTTGAGCGAATCTCTGTGACTCCGACTACTATACCTATCAGCATAAGGGCGGGGAAGAATTACGTTCGAAACGAGGCCCACAATGTTTCCAAGGTATAAGAAGACACGCAAATCCACTAGAGAAGAAATGGCGCTTGGTGGTGGAACAAAGAAACGTTTTTAAATTGAATTTTATCACCTTCAAGAAGATCCTGGACGAAGTACAGGAAACTGGAGCAAATCGGGTTTAAGTGTAATTTGAATTGTTCATTCGGGAGTTAATGAACCCTACATGGGAATACAGGTAATTCAATTAGGATGGGAGATAGAAATTTTATTGTGGTTCTTTTTAGGAATCTTATGCATGCTTATTGATGTAAAACATCTTTGCGGTTTAAAATTTGTTTGCATCTAATCAAATGGATTCAGCGTGAATTCAAGTCACATAAAAAGACAGCATTGCTGATTTATTAGTTGTTTGGTGAAAGCGAAATACTATAACAATATACCACCTGAACTGAATGAAATCGTTTATATCTTTAGGTAAATAAATATTATATCTAAATTGTGTTTAAGTTAAAGCTCGTAAATAACGATTATTTTTCAAATTCTCGAGGGAATAATCACAAAGAATCTCTTCTTAATTGCTAGTGTTTGTTAAGCGAACGATTCCTTTATCGGTCGTTGTGTAGTACCATAGATGGCACAAGAACTAGATGTCTTATCCAGTACCAAAAAAGTATACAAAATTTATATGGGTGGATGGTCCATTCCGGAATGGACCACAACATTAAAATGATATATACGTCGTGTTGAATTACCTTATGCGTAATCCCAATATGGGGGCAGAGTACATCTCCTTTTATTCCATAAATGGGATTCTGACCTGACTGAGGATAGAGTGCGTACAAAAACACTTTAATCACTTTGCCTCTTTTTATTTTTATTTCACAATACTCTAAACGTTATTACACTTGTTTACTTTATGCGGACTGTGTTCCAGCGCTATATTGAACTAACCAATACTTTACACTCTTTTGATAATTCTATTTCTTTTTTTCTTATGTTTACTAAAAACTGTTTTCTTTATAACTTCACAAATTATTCTAAATACTTTGCCGAACCGTGTCGAGCCGATCCCGACGGAAATAACCAAAAAACCAACTTTTTAACCGACCGTCCAAAACTGCATGCTTTTACGTCTTGAAATTGACTGCGTCGAGACTTAGATTTTTCAATCGTAAGTCTCTTCGTTCAGGATAGGAAAATGCTTAATTAGCATTCCTATCCTGAGAAAATTATTTTACGCTGGGCATGTTTAAACATGCCCAGAATTATCGCGACGAACGATGGTTGAAATTGAAATTTGATATTTTCATAAATATCAACCATCGTCTTGCTACCGTGCATACATTGTTGCGATCACAATGTATGCAGCTCGCGACAATTTGCTGATAAGAGCTTTTTTCGGTGAAGACTTGATCGTTTCAGTCTTCACCGACGTAAAATTTTCATGCGCCCGATATGTATGTATGTATATATGTGCATACATATAGTATTTACGGCAAATCTTACTGAAGGTAAGATTTGTCGTGGGGCTTTTTTTTCATTGAAACGACTTGGGTTGAAATTTAAAACTTTTATTTTTCCCAAGTCGTTTTGTGGGAAAAATATTTTTATTTGTTGCAAAGGAATTTGAGAAATTGCTGATGGCAATTCCTTCGCCTTGTAGAGAGATAAGCTAACCATGTTTTGAGCATGATTAGCTTATTTCTATTTATGAAATATTTATGAATATTCTCCAATTTTTTTAAAAATGATAATTATTAATTATAATTATCGTTTTTAACCCGTTTTAGGTATACAACAGTCGAATGATTCATATTTTTGCGTATCTGATGTGTTGAGGAGGTCGATTAAACGAATACAAAACTGCTGTTAAAAAAAACATTTGTTTTCGGCATACTCTAAACCGCGTTGTGGCCCATTCCAGAATGTACTACCCATTTGACAATCTGTATACTCTGTTCTAGTATGCCATGCGACATCTAGTTCTTGTGCCATCTATGGTAGTACCTACTTTGTCAGGGTACAATACCGTAACAATGATGATTTGATACTTAGGTACAATACCTATGCATCCAGCAGTTGGTTCGAAATCAAAACAGGCTATTCAATTGAATGATTTTGTACCCCATTAATTGTTTATATACTGCCATCAAATAGTTCTGGTGGCCATTTTACCACACTCAAATTAGAGTTGAAACCAAAATAGGAAATTATACAATATTTTTATATTTTCTCATTGGTATTTTTCCCTACGATCACAAATTTTCATCTGTGTAAGCATTTGTTGTAATTAATGCAAAAATCTTCTCACCGCGAGCCGGACGGCTCCAATAACAAAAGTTTTTGCATGTACAAATTGTGTGCTCGTAATTAGATCTATTTAATGGAAAGCAAAACTTCATCAGAGTTTTATTACTTTGTACGAATTTTGCGTTTGCTATAACTATGATATGAAATTATTTCATATATGTCTACTTATAGTTATGTCTACATATCTAAAATTACAAAGCTTGCGATTAATAATATAAAAATCGTAGTACCTACTTAGTTTTCTTTTAAAAGTCCAATCGAAACAGTTAAAATTTACTTACATAAGGTTTCAGTTCTTGTTAAATATTTACGAAAAGTTTTTATTTATTTTTTAAGTCTTCAATAATTGTTAAGAGATGATTAATATTTTTGTCATCACGAATAAAAATCATTTGCTGATTTTTATTTCTCCTAATCACAAATAAAAACCAAATGATGATTCATGAAGTGATTTTGTTTGAATTTACTCATACTCGGCTCTGAAATTTGATTTTCAACTTGCTAGGTCAACGAACCCTAAACAGGTTTACAAATTTAAATTTTTGTGTAGCATTAATATGAAGGAGTTACCCGGTTCCCGAATGATTGCTCTCTTTCCGTAACTTCGCCCCCCCCCCAACAATTTTTTCATTTTATTAGGGTTTCTTTGATACGAAATACCATGCGCATAAAAAATATAATAAAACTTCGTCTAAGTCATGAAAAAAAATGTTAATTGTCAATTATGAGTCCTGTAGGCATATGTACACAATGAAATTATTTGTTATAATGGTATTTTTTCCACTTTTCCATAACACTTTTTGTTTGCATGTGTGTTTCATAGCTCTATAAAAACTGAACATTTCTTAATAATCAATTCGATCCCCTAAAACTAAAGAAAATACAAAAAACTGAAAGACCTAAAATTGATTTCCTTTAGATTGAAACTACCCATACGGAATAAGTGGAGGATTTAATGTCACTTTTAAGGTAAGACAAAACCATGACTCTTAGGCTGAAACGAGAACGTATTTATAACTCCAGGTATAAGTAAATACCAAAGCCAATGGTACACAAGTAAGCCATGCAGAGATTTTGTTTATATTTTATGAAATCGTTTTACCTATGATAAAGGACAACTTCTCCTGTCCTAGTTTAGCTACTGAGGGTCCCAGAATTAAATTGAAATTTACTTTCTGCCACCCCCCATTAATTTAAGCTCGGTAATATTTTAACTAACTTTTGCCCATTCTGTAATCCCATGATATATGGTGACTGTACCGAAGGTGGAACCATTATTTTTCATTGCATGGCAATCATGAAGTCGATTTTCCATTCACAGATAAGTGCAATCAAGGATTGGTATGTACATTGCTCCTGCTTTATGACATTTTTAAAACTAAAATAAATACTTGATGAAAATAATCAGAAAATTTTACTTTACCACAGCAATGTGCGTGCAATGCGACTGATGGAAGTAAAAAATCAGAAATCGATCCCATTTCCATTGGGAGTTGTATGAGTTTATATCCTTGTTACGGAAGCCAATCTCAATAATCTTGGTAATTTCGGAATGCTAATGAAATATACTGTTTTTTTTTCATATTAATAAATATAATACAGTGAATACGAACTTGAAACAAGTAAGTACGGTTGGTAGCGATGCGTGCACTGGATTTCAGCTTTGGAAATATACGAGAGTAAAAATGCTGATAAGCTCTATCTATACAATTTTCAAATATGTATTAATGAAGCCAGGGAAGGGGTATAGATAAAATTGGTGCTGTTTTATTTCGGTGGGCCATCAATCCTATGTACTGTGATATTATTAATTATAATTAAGAATTATAATAATAAAATGAATTATGACATAATATTGTACTAATTTGTTAACATAAGTAATTGAGTGCAGATAGCACTCATTAAACTCGCTATCCATACAAATATCAATTTGATTTTAGGCATACGGAAGTGCGTCTATAGATTCGGAAGGAGTACACATCTCCGCAGGATTCTGATTGTCAACACTTTTAGAATTAAAAAAAAAGTGGATTGCGTGCTTTTTAAATCGTCCTTATAAAACTCAGCAGTGGGATATTTTGAGCAATGTTAATTGAAATGCATATGGGCCATATAAAACGGATTAAAGGAAAAGGGTTATGGGTTACATCCATGATATGAGCTCATGGGTCGTGGATGGTTACATCGTAGGAGCAGCAGAGCCAGACAGTCAGTCTTCAAGTAGGGTGATGTTGCTACATTGGGAATATATTGGAAAGAGAAATAAATAAAAATTAGTGTGCGTTTGCGCGATGAGCTCTGTATACATAAAAATACATCCAATCTGATTCATATACATTCTTTTCTGCCTTGTTGTTTGTCTGCTTTTTGCACATCTCAGTTTTAGCTGTAATTTTGAATTTTTTTATTGCCTAGATGAAATATAATAGGGTATACTAGATTTGTCATTCCGTTTGCATTGTAGCTATACAAAAATTTTGTTTTTCACTATATATTTAGGCGCTACCTGAGAAAGCGTCAACGTAGAGAGCTGTTATTAAGTAAACTATAACACTCGAAAAACTATAGTTTTGTAAAAGGAAAAGCCACAAATAAAAATAAAATTTTTCACAAGCAATGTTGTTATACATGCAAAGTAATATATTCATGTGGCTCGCGGCACTGCAAAAAGAACAAAGTTTCATTTACTTTATCCCACTCTGTTGTTAGGGTAGCGTGTGGTGCAGATGACTCATATCCAATTCCAATCACTTTTTTTCTGCAGCTTTTGTGCACACCTTTTATTGGTGAAGATAATCGTAAATATTCGCAAATTACATGAAATCGCAACATGCATATATGCAATAATTAATGAAACTCAACAATTTTTGCCATTGTTGACATTTTAGAATCACTTTCACAACATGAATAAAATCGCATACTTAGCATATAAGAATTATGGAAATTATTATTATTATTAATTAACACTTTAAAAGTACACTTGCCTGGATAATTAATACGTTACATTGGCCAAAAAACACCAAACAAACACAACACTTTCGCACTGGAAAACCGCGATAACAACTTTCAAGGTGACGAAGTAAACAATCAATATCACCATAGATGCATTGAATAAATAACTAATAAGGAAGCGGGGTATCGTGCGAATACAGTGTACGTGTTTAAGCATTTCAATGACAGTGTGACCTATGGTCGGGGGGGGGGGGGGGGAGAAATGACAAGAGGGCGTCGTTGATATTTTGTGTTAGTTCAATATTCTGACATTTCATAATTTTGAAAATAAGTTCAATGATTTGCATTCGCGATATTGTGAAAAATAAAGAATTAAACGTGTTTTTTACGTAATAGTAGTGTGAAATAAGTGCGGAATATTTCTTTTGTGAACGACATTTTGTGTAATAGAGACTCCGGAGTCCTAAATTAGCATAATGAAGTGCGCTGTGCTGTGCTGCAGGAACAAACGGCGTTATTGTCGTGGAAAAGCATTCTTCAAGTAAGCTTAATAGCTTTACCAATTAATTATATTGTTTTAAACAAAATAAAAGTGAAATATCTGTAAAAATAAAGAGCCATGGCAAAAGATTTAACATTTTACCAATGCCGGTTTATTTGTTTACAATTGAATTGTCATTGGTAGATAAATTATTCCAGTCATACAAAGGCAACGCCAAGAAATATTGCCTGAAAATAAGGGGGAGCTAAAAATTTGTTTATTTTACATAGGAATTTGGATTATAAAAAATGTTCCCCTTCAAAATTGCACGATTCCACTACTGCCATGACGAAACGAATACAAACAGAGCACACTAATACATTTCGCCGAGATGCTTACGTTTTCACCCGATATGCCGTTTCCTTATTAGTTATTTATTCAATGCATAGATGGCACAAGAACTAGATGTCGCATGGCATACTAGAACAGAGTATACAGATTGTGAAATGGGTAGTGCATTCTGGAATGGGCCACAACGCGGTTTAGTGTATGCCGAAAACAAATTTTTTTTAACAGCAGTTTTGTATTCGTTTAATCGACCGCCTCAACACATCAGATACGAAAAAATATGAATCACTCGACGTATATATCATTTTAAATTATAATAATCATATAAATTTTGTATACTTTTTTGGTACTGGATGCGACATCTAGTTCTTGTGCCATCTATGCTATCACGTAGTTGACCGCGCACAACCTGTTGGCAATGATTAGAAGGTGCGAAATTCACCAGGTAAGGCAATATTAGCGAAAAAGGTGAAATTAATTCCCATAATGAGTGCGAAAGAGAAAGAGGTAGAATCGAGACAGAGGAAAATTGAGAGAGATTTTACGTTTCACATAGGAAACCGACATAATATGGCAGGGAGCCGCCATATTGAAATTTTTTAGAAAAATTAAAATATTTAAATAAATCAATTAGGAAAATTTATGGATAATGGAAAATAAATTAGTTGACATAATTTAGCACATTTTGACATAATTGCACAAGGCAGTCAAGCATGGAAAAGATGAGCAATTTACGTTTATTATGTGGAACTTATGACTAAATGGCGGCTCCGACACTATAAAAAGGAGGTGCTCTCTAATGAAACTCTTAGTCCTGTAGGCCAAAATTAAAGCATGTACGTAAACAATATCAAATATCCCGGGATATCGGTTCGGTTATAATCTCGCCAGAATTCGTTTTATTTCGTAAATCGCGTGTGAAGACTTGACTTGACTTGATGAAACTCTTATTCAGTTGACAGCGATCTTACATGCACTTTGCACAAAGATCACAGTGATTTAACAAGGCTAGAAAGAGGAAATTCGTCTCATTTCAGTGAAAATTAATTTTAGCATAGATAAACGTACCCAGGGGCCGGATTCCCTAATTCTCCATTCCCAATTCACTAACATGGTTGGACAATTAGGAAAAACGTAAGAAATGTGAAAAGTGCGAATTGCCTTGGACGATTAAGGGTATCATTTTTTATTGTAGAGGGTTGGACTTTTTTTCATATTTGAGGTACATCTGCCTATTACCTTCCATTGTCGAAATAAATAGAAATTTCTGTTTTGTAGGGGTAGTTTTTGAGGGCTGTAGGAGAGTAGGTTTTCTCCAGTTTTTCCGGGATAATGAGAGAATGGAGAGTAGAAGGAGAATATATGTGGTATCAAAAAAATGGGAGCTCAGGGCGAACAAGACAGGTGGAGGAAATTAGGCGGAGAAAGTGCGGGGTAGAAATGGGAGGTGATTAACGGAAATTAAAAAAAAATTAAGCCAATATCAGGAGCTGCAATAATTCGCAGGGGTAAGCTCAGGATCTCTATGCCCAATAAAAAAAAAATAAGAATTCACTTTGGCAATTAGGTATGCATGGGTATTATAGGATATATTTTATTTCGATTAAAGGTAATTTGTAGATTTGAGCGGCCTCGGCGGTAAATTTTGTTGTCGCAATATTTACGGGCGCCTAACTCTCCTAAATTTGTTTTTTACAATATAGCCAGGATACGCAGTGAATACATAACTCAATTTGAAATTCCTAGGTGGCTAGATACCCTCACAAAATGCAACAAAAGCAGACAATACACTTTTCCACTTGCCAAACACCGGAGAATTTGAGAAGTAAGCTGAGAATTCCCGAATTCTCCATTCCCCTTGTGAATTCTCCGGTGTTTGGCAAGTGGAAAAGTAAGTGGAAAACTTGTATTGTCTGCTTTTGTTGCGTTTTGTGAAGGTATCTAGCTACCTAGGAATCCTGGCTATATTGTAAAAAACAAATTTAGGAGAGTTAGGCGCCCGTAAATATTGCGACAACAAAATTTACCGCCGAGGCCGCTCAAATCTGCAAATTACCTTTAATCGAAATAAAATATATCCTATAATACCCATGCATACTAATTACCAAAGTGAATTCTTTGTTTTTTTTTTATTGGGCATAGAGATCCTGAGCTTACCCCTGCGAATTATTGCAGCTCCTGATATTGGCTTAATTTTTTTTAATTTCCGTTAATCACCTCCCATTTCTACCCCGCACTTTCTCCGCCCCATTTTCTCCACCTATCTTGTTCGCCCTGAGCTCCCATTTTTTTGATACCACATATATTCTTCTTCTACTCTCCATTCTCTCGCTATCCCGGAAAAACTCGAGAAAACCTACTCTCCTACAGCCCTCAAAAACTACCCCTACAAAACAGAAATTTCTATTTATTTCGACAGTGGAAGGTAATAGGCAGATGTACCTCAAATATGAAAAAAAGTCCAACCCTCTATAACAAAAAATGATACCCTTAATCGTCCAAGGAAATTCGCACTTTTCACATTTCTTACGTTTTCCCTAATTCTCTAACCATGTTATTGAATTGCGAATGGACAATTAGGGAATTAGGAATTTTAAGAAAACGAATTCCCATCCCCCAGATTCCCAAATTCTCCGTGTTACAGAATCCGTCCCCAGGTAGACTATTTTCACGCTAAAAAATAAGGGTGTTTCAGCAAATTTTCTGTGGTGTGGAAAATTTCAGATAAGTATTCGAAGTCTTTTCTGAAATAATTTTATTTTGTTGGTGGCAGAAAATTTTAGATCTAAGTTTTTCCACATAGCGGCTGAATCCATGCTAGTCTAGCATTTTTAACGTTTCATGTGGAAATCAAATTAGTTTTAACTAGTATTAAGAGTGATGATCAATGAATTCGAATTAATTAATAATTATTAAGAGCAATAGGCAATACATTGTGAATGATGTACAAAGTGAAATTCAACTTACGTCTGAGGTAAAACATTGAGTACGTGGCACACACACACCGCTAGCATACGTACCAGTAGACAAATAAATAAAATAAAATATGCATATTGTGAGATACTAAAAATTGAAACGACTTAAGAGCATATTTAGCATTAAGTGTACTGAAGAATTTACTCAATAAAGTAACAGTAAACAAGAGCACACATTAGATAGTTTGCAAGAATTTTATGAATAGTTCTGTGCAATATTTTAACACAAAGTACGATTTTATAACTTTATTATTATTGTTTTAGATAATTTGCAAGAAATTTAGGAATAGTTCTGTGCAATATTTTTAACGCAAAGTAAAAATTTGATAACTTTATTATTATTGTTTTAGATAATTTGCAAGAACTTTAGGAATAGTTCTGTGCAATATTTTTAACACAAAGTAAATTTCGATAACTTTATTATTTTTGTTTTAGATAATTTGCAAGAACTGTGCAATATTTTTAACACAAAGTAAAAATTCGATAACTTTATTATTTTTGTTCTAGATAATTTGCAAGAACTTTTGGAATAGTTCTGTGCAATATTTTTAACACAAAATAAGATGCGATAACTTTATTAATTTTGTTCTCAGATAACTTGTCGCAAGACCAACCTATTCCTCCACACAATACTCACTGAATGCCTTTTTTCGCAAGAAAAAATCTTCAAAAAACAAAAACTTCAATTTCCTCCTTCTCCCTTTCGAAACTCTCACCCTCCTCCATGCCCAACACCCGCAACCAATCACCGCTAGCATCTTCTTATTTTCGACAATTCACACTTGAATTATTCTCACTTCATCCACTGGGATCGAAAAGTGAGGGACCTGAAGTCATAGAAATTTTTGAAATGTTTTGAATAAAGTTGCCTTTTTAGGGCATGAAATTGAGCATTCTGGAATATGGTGTGGGGAGGGGGGGGGGGACCGACAGGCAAGAACTATGGCACGTTTTAGTTTAGCTCAGAAGTGGAATTTCGAAACCAAGAAGCCTACCATGGACTCTATTTACAATGGGCTGGTGTGAAAAAAAAACAACATCTATATGAATTATGCGGAATTAAACATGTGAACGAAGTTGAATTAGCGAGGGGCAATTCGCTACAGCGTGGGGACGACCCACCGAGAAAAGGGTCTCATAAGCCGGGCTTTGTAAGAAAGGAACGCCGCTAGAGAGAGGAGAGATAAACAAAAAAAATGAAAGGGAAAAAAACTGGTTTACTACACCTTGAACCTCTGAAAAGCGGTCGTAATGAGCCTAAGACTTAATGTCCTGAGCATGAAAGACCTTCAGGGGTCTCAAGTCGATACGAAACCTTACGAACCCGCTCCGTGATAACGGCCTTCAAGAATTTTGGAAGTGAACATCCTAATCCGCGTTCGCAAATTGTACCCGTTTGAGTACTTTTGATAAGATTTCTTTAAATGATTCTTGACCTCCTCACGGATAGCCTGGAGTCTTTGATTGTTAGGAACCATTTCTGGTGCGCCATCGACGTTTGGATACAAATTGCGGAGAAGCTGATAAGCCACTCCATTCATCACGGGGTGCATGCCAAATAGCAAGAAATGAGGCGAACACTTGGTTGAGTCATGCACAATATTATGCATGGTGAAGGCGATCTCATTCAAATGACTGTCCCAGTTCCTATGGTCATTGTTAACATAGGCTCGTATTGCTGCTAAAACCGATTGATTTGCTGGGAAAAGGTATGCTTGACTCCTTAATTCAGTAATAATTGTCGGAATGAAGATGCTCAGGTGTTCCGAACACAAGGAAACCTCTTGTTCCAAAAATTTTATAACACGAGAGGAAGGGCATCTGGCATAGCCTTATGCAAAACATATTTAGAGAGGTGGTCCAATATTATAAAAATATATCTATTCCCATTCCGACTTCGGGGATAAGGACCAAGGAAGTCACGAAAGACGCATTGCCACGGAAGATCTGTGGAATGCATTTCTCCCAGAGGTTTGGGAGAAAAATTTATTGGTTTGATTTGTTTACACGTGTCACAAGAAGAGATAAAGGTGCGTACATCGTAAGCCATAGCAGGCCAATAATACAGGCGTCTAAGTTTGTCTAGAGTTTTAGCAATTCCAAAATGAGCTGAAGTGGGTGGCCACTGCTCTTGCTGGATTAAACATTAAAACTATGAGTGAGGCCATCGGGGGCCCACAGCTTCCAGATGACTTTATCGGGGGTCATACTATGCTCTGGGGATGCGAAGGAAATATACACCTTATTGTTGAGCACTCGTAAGCTAAGGAAACTTTTCGGATCAGCCTGTATAAGCTGAATGGTTTAATATATGATTCTTCTTGAAAAGCAGAAGAATTCAACTCAAGACTGTCGACAACAAAAGGAAATATTTTCCCTTTCAAGGGTGAATCCATTGCCTGCTCTGTGAATGCTCTGAAAGAGCATCTGCTACTACATTATCTTTGCCCTTTCGGTACTCAATGCTGAATTTAAAAGCTTGGAGCTTGAGGCTCCAACGAGCCAACCTACCACTCAACTCTCTTTGGTCCATAAGCCATTTAAGGCTAGCATGATCTGTTATGATCGAAAATTCTAGACCCTCGATTTAAGGTCGAAAGCGTTTCACACTTAAAACCGCGGCCAGACATTCCAATTCCGTGACGGTATAGTTACGCTGAGCCAAATTCAACTTGTGGGACATAAAGGCAATAGGATGCTCGATGCCATCATCGGAATATTGGAACAGCGCACTCCTAACACCGGTCGTGCTAGCATCACACTGGATATAAAATGGTGTAGCGAAATCAGGGTTAGCGAGTACAGGAGCCTTAGTAAGACAATTTTTCAGCTGGTTCAAGGAATCTTCAGCTAAATTATTCCACAGGAACTTAACGCTATTCTTTAGGAGGTCCGTGAGAGGACTGGCTATTGAAGCAAAAGCACCCATTTCCAACTACAAAACCGAGGTATCTAACCACTCGCATACAAAATTTGCTTTTTTTCCACATTGATGGTGAGTTTAGCCTTCGCAACAAGGATGCTACTGTTATAAGCACTTCCAAGTGTTCGTCAAACGTTGAAGAAGTAAATAGCAGGTCGTCCAGGTAGACAGAGACTCGATCATGTAACTGGTGAGGTATGACCTTACACATGACCTTGCACATGGTCTGCGGAGCATTACATAGACCGAAAGGTAAAACGGTGAAATGATACAGTGGACGACCCGGTACTGCGAATGCTGTTTTGTCCCTGGAAGTAATGGCAAGCGGAATTTGCCCAAAGGCATCTTTCAAATCGATAGCCGAAATATAATTAGTTTCTTGGAGTCGACTTAACAGACCATCGATAAGAGGTAGCGGAAGAGCGTCTGGAACGGTGACGGAATTCACCTTCCTTGCATCTAGAGTCTCTGTTTACCATTAGGTTTTCTAACCAAGGTGACTGGGGAAGACCAACCACTCTGACTCTCTTCAATAACTCCGAGATCCAACATGCGATCCAATTCCTCATACTAGGATTTCTGAACAGCCGGTGAAACAGCATAATAACGCTGTTTTATGGGTTTACTAAAACCGACATCAATCATGCTCGACCAAACTTGTTTTCCCGAGACCATGTTCATTAAATGAAGGATAGGCTTTGATTACTGACAGTGATCATTTTTTTTAAACGGTGATCATTTTCTTCAGATAATTCGTGACTGGTGAATTTGGCGCAAATGTCTCGTAGATCTAATATGTTGTTAACAGGATACATAAGTAATACTGCCTGTAGAGCGGGTTTCATATTTCGACGTAAAATTTCTATAAGTTCCTTTTCGGGAATAGGATTTTCCATTTTGCAAATTAATGTGTGTACGGCCAGACGAAAATCACTAAAAGACTCGCGGCTTCCTTGTTTACGAGTCTCAACAATCTTCCGGACTTCATAATCAGTATGCTGATTTTGGAACTCACGTATGAGAGCAGAACGCAATTCTTCCCAAGTTGGAAGTGGATTGCTATTTAAGTATAGCCAATACCAATCCTCTGCCTTTCCAGAAACCAAGCCATGAAATCCAGCACACAGATATTCACCACTGACTCGCTCAAAATGAGCTAACTGTTCAATTCGAAACAGAAAATCAAGTACATCCAAACCAGGTGATCCACTGAAAATTATTCGCCACTTAAACACGGGATTTCTATTTGGGCTTCGTCTTCTAGTTTCTGTAGGCATGAAACGTAAAGCACCCGGAACAGATGGTATAGGTGGCCCTGTGGTACCCGTGGGTTGCAAAGTCGGGACCCGTGGAGGATTCCACGCACTAGAATTAGCATTTAAACGATTCCTGTCGTCCCTTGTAAATGCATCATGAGATATTACATTACGTGTCAACAATGGATTTGAACCATTAGTACCAGAATTTTTTTCGTGTGACATAACTAGCGGCAATAACTCACTGGAATGATACAGTTGATGTGATAGTCTTGGACCACTGACCGATGTATCTCTGAATGATGTGTAGAGTGATTTTGGAATAGTTCCAGGAGAGGGCTTACTTGCTTTAGCTAAGATTGGCGAAATCACTTTTTCCTTTTCACCACTAAAACCTCCCCCTACTGCACCTTCCAACTCTATCAACTGAGGTGTTTCAATAAAAGTTGTAAGCTTCAATAACTCATTAATTAATTCCCGTGATTTATCACCAACGACGGTAACTGAGATAAACGTTGAGCTCGCCCCAGTAAGTGGTAGGCTTGAGATTAATACACAGACCGAGAGGTTGCATCCTTAATTGGAGCAGAAACGAGATTTTCACGTAATGCATCCGTACGACCGAGAATATGCGTCAGCTCTGTTTTTGGGTTCTTTGCAGCATGACTTTTAGTCGGGGCTATATCGGGATTTAGACGCTCGAGTTTATAGAGCTTAGCCAACTGACTTAATACATCTTGTTATTTTTGTTCTAGATAATTTGCAAGAACTTTTGGAATAGTTCTGTGCAATATTTTTAACACAAAATAAGATTCGATAACTTTATTAATTTTGTTCTCAGATAACTTGTCGCAAGACCAACCTATTCCTCCACACAATACTCACTGAATGCCTTTTTTCGCAAGAAAAAATCTTCAAAAAACAAAAACTTCAATTTCCTCCTTCTCCTTCCCCTTTGAAACTCTCACCCTCCTCCATGTCCAACACCCGCAACCAATCACCGCTAGCGTCTTCTTGTTTTCGACAATTCACACTTGAATTCTTCTCACTTCATCCACTGGGATCGAAGAGTGAGGGACCTGACGTCATGGAAATATTTGAAATGTTTTGAAAAAAGTTGTTTTTTTAGGGCATGAAATTGAGCATTCAGGAATATGTTGGGGGGGGGGGGGAGATCGACAGGCAAGAACTATGGCGCGTTTTAGTTTAGCTTAGAAGTGGAACTTCGAAACCAAGAAGCCTACCATGGACTCTATTTACAATGGGCTGGTGTGAAAAAAAACAACATCTATATGAATTATGCGGAATTAAACATGTGAACGAAGTTGAAGTAGCGAATGGGCAATTCGCTACAGAAGCTGTGCAAGTTATCTCTTGATAGATTCTAATTCGGTTAAATCTGACTGATAATGGGATGTGTAACGAAGTACTGGAGCTTGTTTTTCTGGCACTACTATTTCTGGTAAGTTGCTCGCAGGCAAGTAGGATATCTTTGATGGATGTTGACCGTAATACCTTGTGCTCTCTTATGGTGAGTAGCGGTTGTTTCATGACACTAGTTTCCTGAATTTTAAGAATTCCGTTACCGTCAATAGTCTCTTCGGTAACGTTGTCGCCGCACACAATGTTGGGTGTGGTTTTCTGACCCAAGACGTAAATCCACTGATTTGCATTGCGTAGCTGGATCCAGTGTGGTCCATTTTCTGTCTTCATTGTTTGGCAAGAGGTAGGGGATTGATAAGGCTCACCTCACAGTTAGTGATGATGGAGCCCCTATCGTATGTTGGATGTGATTGTCTGCAGAGATGTTTCTCTTCCGGGATGGAAGTGCAGGACATCAACTCTTGCTCTGTGAGATGGTAATACAAATCTCGATGCAAGTTGATAATCAAATATAGATGTGATGGTCTTATGGCGACGGCAGTGTCGTTGACTAATACTGGAACCGGTGTCAGCTTAAATAGTTCAAATACGTCCGTTGTTAGTAGTGGAAGCCTTATTATGAAGATGATGTGTCTTCCTACTACCCTGCCTTCGAAGCTCATGAGGCGATACTGTTTCAGTTCTTCATCTTGTGTGGTAGGAAGCCTCAATGAAGAGGGGAGGTTGGTTTTTATGTACACCAGTTTCCTTTGCAGGTGCACCGGAGAGATCAAGCGTGGGCTGATTTTTCTTTGATGAGTGTGGAAGAGAACGTCCTATATAGAATCTTGAATTGTGAGGAAATTCGATGCTGTTAAAATAGTTTGAATTCCTACTGAAATGAATAAGTAGTTCAGCCTTTCTTTAAACATCTCTTCTCTGACACCATTAATTTGCTTATTACTTTGATCGATGTGGAGTTCAAATTCGTGGAGTTGCTTGCTTATTGTTCCTCCTTCTGTTTTCATGATGTTTGTTGTTGCATCTATGATTGATGTTTAATTTTTTATGAAGTTGAGGAGGAAGTGCTCATTTTTATTGAGGTTTTCGATGGTTCAGGACATCTTCTCTGCATATTCTGAATCAAGCACCCCAAAGAGAGTATTTTCTACGTTGCCTACGGTGTGGAGGACTCCTCTCTTCGATCGTTTTTTGTCAATGGGAGGAGCTAGTAACTCGCTCCCTTTGGATAGCTCCTCATAAAGGTGTTTCAATTGATTTGTTGTTCGAAGGCATAGTTGTCCTTCATCCATAGAATTACATAGGTTGTCCAGTTGTTTAATGCAGAAAACTCCTTCCAGTAAGAGTCCATGTCATACTACGCAATTAGATGCCATTCGCTTGAAATAATGTTGGTCACTCCTAGATTTTCAAAGTATATACCAGGTCGAGATTTGAAGGCCGTTATTGTAACTGGAGATCCCTCGGCTGTCGGTAAGATTAGGCATGTGCCAAATGACTGACATTGTGTCTTCCGACGGTTGTTAATCAGATTTTCATCCTGTTTGGAGTTAAGTGGATTCCCGTCTGTGGAGAATTCAGCGGTGTTGTTTTGCTGTTGTGGGCACTCGGATGGCACAACTTCATTGTCAGAGATCTCGTTCTCTAGAGGCAGTGGTGCTAACCTATGTATGTCTCGTCGAAGCGTTCCGCTGGAGGTTCTGGTGTCTGCTACTCGAACTAGTCCGTCAGTCCCCTTGATGACGTTGATCACTCGTGCTAGTGGCCATTTTAAGGGAGGAGTATTATCTTTTATTTATGATGACCATATCTCCAGACCTAATGTTCTGACATTTTTGCTTCCACTTATATCTGTGTTGTAGCTGATTTAGATATTAGTTGGACCAGCGCTGCCAGACCTGATTTTTGATGTACAACACACGTTTCCAACGTGGCAGCAAATATACAATTACATTCTGTAGTTGTGCTCTGGGATCGAGTAAACTGCCCGGGTGTCAAGGCTGTTAAATCGTTGGGATCTGGTGACATTGCAGTTATTTATTGGTCTGCAATTTAGAATTGCTTTAATTTCAATGATGATAATTTCCAGCTCTTCATAAATGAGCGATGCGGCTTCTAGTACTTCCTGTAGAAGGTTTTTGGCAAATGTAACGGCCGCCTCCCAGAGCCCACCGAAATGCGGAGCTCTAGGGGGTATGAAAATCGATCCCTTTTGAGCTGCATGCCGTAATAATGGTTTCTCTTTCCTAATCGGAAGCAATTATGTCTTTCACTTCCTGAAGTTTATTCTTAGCGCCCACGTAGTTGGTGGCGTTGTCGCAATATATGGTCTTCCAATGACCTCTTCGCCTTATGAAACACTTCAGAGCCACTATGAAGCCTTGTGATGATAAATCGGTGACTACCTCAAAGTGTGTTGTCTCTGTTGTGAAGCAGAAAAGAACGTCTATGTATAACTTCTGTCGTCTTTTTCCTGTAATCTTGAAGTGAGTGTATACTGGTCCGCAGAAGTCGACACCAACATTTATGAAGGTGCGTGCTGGTTGTACTCTATCCGAAGGTAATTTGCCCATTAGTAGTGATAAAAATGTTGGCTCGGCTTTGGCACACTAAACCTAATGCCGAACTTATCAGCGTGTAAGAGTTTTGCCCTTCAGCGGCCAGAATTTCTGCTGGTTATTATTAGTAAAGCCTAGGGTCCCACGTGATAATTCGATTTATGAATATCATTGATCAATAATTTAGTGAACTGGTGTGACGGTGGCAACAACACTGGATGCTTGGCGTTGTATGATAACTGAGATGCCTCCAATCTTCCCTCCACTCTAATGATTCCTTTTTTTTCAATAAAGGGTGTGAGGCTGATGAGTGAACTATTTCGGGCTACTTCTCCCAACTACTCCAGGTGTTGGATGTACTCTTTGAATTCTTGATCCTGCGTTAGTTTTATGATGATTTATGCTTCATCAAGCTCCTCTGTGCTGAGTGAAATATTTTTTGTTGTTCCTTGGTTGGGGTGTCTAGTATGTGCCGTGAATCGAAGATTCTATGCTGTAATTCTCTGAAGCTTATAAAAGAGCTTTGATGATTAATTGAATTGATGAATTGCTCTGAGTCGTCTGCGGTTGTTGTTATTGCTGCCCAACGCCGTCTCTCTGGGTCATTGTCAATGGCAACGTTATTTGCCTGACAGGAGCCACTCTTGACTTTGCGCATAATAACCTTACTGTTATGACATTGTGTCTGTCTACTGACCTTACATAAGCCACTGCATCGTAGGCCTTTTCTGAGATATCTGCAAATATGTATAGTTGCATTAGTTTCGATGTTTTGTGAGAGAATACATGTCTCGGAGCCTGACGCCATTTAAAGTGTTTAGACCTTCCCGATAGTGAATTCAGGAGGAGAGTAGTTCTTGCGGCAAGGCAGTCTAGTCCAGTCTAGTTTTATTGCCCACAATTTCTTCAGAAATATTTTCGCGGTTACGATGACTGGACCCATTATACCTAAAGGGTCAAAGATGTGGGCAATTTCGGATAAGGCTGTGTGTTTCGTAACCTTTCCCCTCTCATTACAAGCTGTTTTGATCATAAATTCGTCCGAATTAGGTAACCACGCTAACCCGATAGCCTTAATGTTGTCTTCGGACTTGTTTGAAAAGTCTAATTATAGTTCCTGGTCGCTTTCTGGAATGCCTTCAAGCAACTGAGGGTGATTTGCGCAGCATTCCTCAATTCAGAGCCTGCTGAAGCCAAGATTTCGTTAAGTTGAAGTTGCATTACTAGAGTGGTGGCGAGGCTGTCTGAGCCCGGTACATCATCAACATAAAAGTCGTGTGAAAGAACAGCGACCTCCAACGGGTAATTTTCCATCTCCTTAGATGCTAATTTGTGAAGACATTTTATCGCCAAATAAGAGGCGCAAGTTGTTCCGTACGTGACATTGCATAGTTGAAAGCACTTCACTTTAGGATTGGGATCCTTCCTCCACCAAATTAATTTATATTTCTGGTCAGCTTTATCGACTCTCACATGCCGATACATTTTCTCTATATCGGCCGTGAATACAAACCGAGGCATCCACAACCTTAATAGAATGGAGAAGACATTGTCCTGGATGGTTGACAGTATGTCGTTTAGAGAAATATTGGACGCCATTTTGGCCGAGGCATCAAACACAACCCGTAGCTTAGTGCTACTGCTATTGGGTTTGATGATGCTATGATCAGGCATGAAGTAATGGGGGTGATGTTGAATGTCATTGAAGTTCACTTATTTCACGTGTCCAAGATTTGTATATTGGTTTATGAACTGAATGTATTGATCTCTCTACTCGAGATGTCAGGAGAGTCTTATTTCTATGGCTAATAATCGCTGAAAAGCTATTTCCTTGGATTCTCGTAATGCGCTGGCCTCATTGATTAATGGTAGTCTGACAACGAAACGACCGTGGACGTCTCGTCTGGTTGTTGAGTTGAAATGACTTTCACAACGTTCCTCACTAGCGGTGAAATTATATTTGGAAGTTGACGACTCTTCTAATATTCAGAATTTCTCAATTTTGTGATCTAACTCTAGTTTATTGCATATTCCGCAAAATGCTACTTTAACTTGACCTGAACTGTATGTTTTACCAGCTGCTGTCCACCCAAAGACGGTGTTTTGCAGGATTGGTAGTTTTATCTCCCCAACTGATAAGAGACAATAGTAGAGTTCGGCTGCAATCAACAAGTGTATTGAATCTGGGTGATTGAAGTGAGGATCGGCTAGTTGGATGTTATTTGGAATGGACCATGTTGCGGTCTCTATTGCTTGAGAGGGTTGTGACGATATTATTCGTGAGCTTCTAGTGTTGACGTAAAGCCATTTATCCTTGCTTGGAGAAGTATGCTCACTCTGCGTTGAAGTTACTGCTTACGTTGGCCGATCCCTTCAATGCACAAGAGTTCAGGAGTCATTGTCAGTTGCAATTTCCTTACTATCCTTTTGGTAATCAAATTAATCTGTGATCCCGAGCCAAGAATGGCCCTGCATTCGGTGGTGATTCCCCTGCCATTTGATAGTTTTAACGAGGCAGTGCTGAGCAGTACATATCCCCTGATCTTTGGGTCTTCTTCGTTGTTTGCTGATTGAGCGACGTCGACGTGAGTAGCAGTGTGAGTAACTACCGAAGTCTCCTGTCGTTTAGGTAGTGAGTCCTGGTTGTGTTTGCCTCGTACTACTTGGATGGCTGCAATGTGTAGTAGAATATTGTGGCGACGGGAACACCTTGTGCATGGCCCTGATAGACAGGCCTCCGAGATATGTCCAGGCTTTAAATAATTGAAGCAAATGATGGATCTCTTGACTAGACATATCCTCTGAGGTGGTGTTATTTGTAGACACATCTGACAGGCAAAAAGCTTGTGAGTATTTTCACATGCTGGGCAGGCTGCCCCGAGTCAACTGTTGATGTAACGGCCCTCTGAATGTAAGGCTTCATATCTTTTTTCGGCCTTCGCTTGATTCCTAGTGCTTCTAAGGATTGAAATCGCATTTCCAGAAACTGCATAAGTGTCGTGAGTTGCCGCAGTGTTCTAAGTTGGGCCTGCGACTGTTCCCATAATGCGTGTGTGGTCTGCTATAATATTTTGATTAACATGTATAGTACAAGCGGATCCCATTGCTCCGTACGTACTCCTAAGTTCTTCAATGCAAGAAGACACTCTTGAGTTGTTTCGTGAAAGCATTTGATGGCTGATGCTGAGCAAGGCATTGACTAATAATCTCGTATTTTCGAATTGAACGTTTGTCGCAGCCCAGCTTCTCTAGTATCAAAAGCGGAAGCAATCGGCAGCTGTTGAGGTAATTAGGCAATGAGTAATCGCCTAGCACTTCATTTTCGCATAGTGAGTACTGGCTATTACATTGTTGCTCAAATGATAACACCACAACTGCAGATAGCGATGACGCAATGGATAATTGCTGGACACATCAGTTTGTACAGTGAGGTGCTGCTTTTGTCTGTTGTTAGCAAATAGCGGCGCTGTGTAATAACAATAACACTACATGTCATGGTCGCCGATGACGCAATGAATAATTGGTAAGTAACTCACTTTTGCCGGTTAATACTTATATTTATTTATTGTTGACAAATCGCGACTGCAATGCTGGAAGTGAATTATTACATAGTCACAAGGTCAGATTCGCTTCCGTGTACAGGTTAACTGAGTGCGAGACGACGATGGTATGAGGAGTTCAATGTTAAATTTCATAGAGTTTGGTCGCCTGCGTGGGATTTAAGTTAATTAGTGCGATAGGTCGGGGTTTTAATTTTATTTAATGAATGTTTTCACTTAAAGCGATTAAGCGCTCAGAAACAATCCCTTTTGTTCGTTTCTCTACTACAGTATTGTTGTAGTTCTTGAGAGATTTTTCGAAGATTTTTGCGGAGGTGGCTTGGTTAGCCAAAAGCTTTTGAAGTGTACTCATGTCAAGACGTGGGAAATTACAAACCACTAGACTTTAATCTGGCCACGAAGGACCATAAAATATTCTGCCCAATGAGAGCACTCAAGAAAAATACTAATAAGGATGTGGACTGTAAATAAGAACAACGGGGAATATTTTAAAGTCAGTGGTTTATTAGACATACACGTCAAACTTATGCACAAAATTCCATTTAGAACTAAATTTAACAGAATTTAATTTCACTTATATTAGATGCACTTTATTTGGATAACGTCACTTAACAACTAAACTTCAATTATGTAAATTGATTCAATAAAATAGCTTACTCACTAGTTTCACTTATGTTTCTAATTTCAATTTCAACACAATACTATCAAAGCTGAGACAACTTTGGACAATGGCACTATATATATATATATATATATATAAATATAATAATCCGTATGAAATATAGTATATGATCAATAAAAAAAAATGTACTCACCAATTAAAACTATGGAATCGACTTTATGGCGTTGGTAATTAGATAGTTAGTGATCATCTTGTTCTAGCCGGTCCCCAGAACAAGATACTTTACTTCAGTCGAGACCCAAAGCAAAGGTGTAATTTGGTTAGTAGAATTCTTGTTCTAGTCATTCCCCGGAACAAGATGCTTCACTTCAGTCGAGACCCAAAGCAAAGGTGTAATTTGATTAGTAGAATTCTTGTTCTAGTCGTTCCCCGGAACAAGATACTTCACTTCAGTCGAGACCCAAAGCAAAGGTGTAATTTGATTAGTAGAATTCTTGTTCTAGTCGTTCCCCGGAACATGATACTTCACTTCAGTCGAGACCCAAAGAAAAGGTGTAATTTGATTAGTAGAATTCCTGTTCTAGTCGTTCCCCGGAACAAGATACTTCACTTCAGTCGAAACCCAAAGCAAAGGTGTAATTTGATTAGTAGAATTCTTGTTCTAGTCGCTCCCCGGAACAAGATACTTTACTTCAGTCGAAACCCAAAGCAAAGTTGTATTAGTAGTGTTTATTCTAGTCGGTACCCAGAATAAATATCTTTATCTCAGTCGATACCCAAGATAAAGTTAATTTGTTAATAATTTTATTTTATTACCACTAGCCAAGTCGATTTCCAAACGATGCGCAATCTATGAAAGCTGGATACGAAAAAGAACAAGATTCAAGATGGCCTGCGACTTATATTGCCTCTGAATTGCGCACGGCACCAACAAATCATTTTACCTTGCGCATAGCAACCAATGTACATTGATCTTAGCAGCTGTGCATAGGCCAGAAGAGTACATTGCCCCTAGCAGCTGTGCAAAGCAACTGGCATCATGAGTATTTTTATTGCCATTCCTAATATTGCTAATTTGCTATTTTAAAGGTTCATTTAAATGTACAGATTACTTAATCTAATTCCATTTGATTTGCGCACTGTTATCGAAGACAAGTTACTTTCCTCTTATTGGATTACGTAACGCATTTGTTTATGTGGAATGTAGCCATGATGTGTTGATTGTTATCTCCACTAAAAACTGCCTTATCGATGTGCTTGTAGGTAGGTATACATCGTTTCGTTCCCAACGTTTTGTCAATAACTAGAAATACTTGCAATTAGAATCTTTTAAACTATTGTTACGAGCGTGGCCTTAGTTCGCTATTTAAAACACAATATTTCAGATATAATTCAAAAGTTCTTTCTTTATTTAGCTTTACTGTTTACTCTCACAAATTTGTAACCTTCCGGCCAGTCATATATATCTCTCAGCGTGGCCGCTTCTCGACCACTCAACTCAGCGAGGCAGATGACTGGTCATGGCTACTTCATGTCCCTTTTAAGGTTGTTGACGGACAATGGAGGTTGATCTTTAGGCGAGCACGGTACAGGCTTCTTGCCGGCTCAAGCTCAGGGCTGGGGTAAGTTCTTGCTCGCTGTTCAACCACCTTTTACTGTACCGCTCTAGAAGAATGATTAAAATAGGAAGAAAACAAGATGGAGAAAAAAAACTGAAATATAGGAATACGGACCCCACTCTGAATGATAGGACCCTCCCTATTACTCGAAACTCATCCCAGTGCCCCACTCACCAAACTCAAGGAGATATTGCCAACTACATCCGCCTCCTGGCATCTCGATCTTCCCAAAACCCCAACTGGACCCAGCACCAAACGAAAACTATTATTTAGCCTATTGCCATGTTATTTTATTTAGAACTCAAAGACAAAAAAAAATATACAAAAAAAATTGTAGGTACATATATATCTAGATATTAAAATTTTTCTGCTGTTCGGGTTACATATCTATATATCAAAGAAATTGAGGGGAAAAAAAAGAACGATTTAGGAAAGAAGAAAACCACTTACGCTAATAAAAACAAAAAAAAAGAAATCTTTGCACTATTATAAAGTAAACCCATAAAAAAAATTATGCTCTCATTTAGACTAAATTCAGAAAAAAAATAAAAAAGAACCTTTACATTACACTATTAACTCCATACACGAATATTCAATGACAAATCAACCTAAAACTGAAAACATTACGCTATATGACAGTACCTATATATGTATGTTACACATCATAAATAAAGCACAAAAAAAAACTCAGAATGAAAATTTCACTGCTATGGCCTATATATGCTCTGCGAAGATAAGAAAAGAGAAAAACAAAAAAAACACCCGACTATTCTCTTATTACACAAATGATAAGTGCGTACTTACATAACAATCCCCCGGCGATGAAGCGCTTCAGCGACCTGGTGAATATTGCTAAAAAAAAAATTAAATAAAAAAAACAAAGGGAATATTCGGGTTGCTGTTGTTGCCCTTCCCTTCCCTCTTCTTTTCCTTCTCGTTCCCTAACTGATCCCCTATCTTCCCGCGACGGTGATTAGCAGATCGGTTGATCCGTGGAGAGAAATAAATCTGAGAAAGCTTGAATGCTCAGGTAGGTGGGTGCGAAATCTGGTCTCAGGTAAGTTCCGGCGCACTTCACTGCCGATTTTGCTTTCTTGGATTCCCACAGTACCGGTCCAGACTCTATCACCTGGTATATGTATATAGTAAAAAAAAAACTTCACTGAGGAATTACACTCTCGACAGAAAAGTAATTTCACCTCACCTTATAGCTCAGAAAGGGGGCTTATATCACGCTTGGTGATAGTTGGGTGCAACCACAAAACAAATTGATTTTGATGAACTTCCCGTGTCGTCTACTAGTACTGGAAATCTTGTAAACTTTTACACACACGCACAAAGCCCGAATTCCGGTATTTATTCAAAACCACAACCGAATTTATTCTGGTACTTCGTGCGATTTTAGTACATTCACTTCACTATTTTAACTTTGATGATAAAATGCTAGCCGCGTGCCAGGTTTAGATGAGCGACCGTTAAAAAACAAAAAAAAAACCCAAATTCAGAGGCTTGAGTTGAGATATATCTGGTTTCCCGGAGGCGACAGAGTCCATCTATCAATGGTAGTGGATAAGCATCTTTCTTGGTAACAGAATTTACCTTGCGAGAATCTAGACACAGTCGCACCTTCCCATTAGACTTTTTCACGAGAACCACTGGAGAGCTCCAGGAGCTCTGACTCTCTTCGATAACGTCCATGGCTAACATTCGGTCCAGTTCCTCATATAACAGCTTTTGAACTGCTGGGGATACCGGATAGTGACGTTGCTTTATTGGTAGAGCATCTCCTACGTCGATGTTGTGTTCCAACAGCTTTGTACGCCCGAGGCCATGCTTCGAAAAGGATGGAAATTGATGTTTGAGGTCTTCCAGTTGGGCATTTTGCTCTAGCGTGAGGGTTTGTTGCGGAGGATGGATCTTCGTGGTTTTATCAATATCCAGGGAATCTATTACAGCAGGGGTAATGCCAAAAGCATCCCAAAAATCAATTCCTAAGTAAAGTTCCTGTTGTAAGCTGGGCACTAAGTGAAAATGGATGGTTTCTGTTTTCTCAGCATAACGGACGGGCAACTTTATGTGACCAATGATAGAATTCCGTGACTCTGGTTGTAACTAAGATTATTCTTACGCAGAAATTCTAGAGAGTGTTTTCCCAATATGCTAACAGAAGCTCCACTGTCAAGCAGACCAACTATATTTTCTTCAGCTATTTGTACTGTGACGTATGGACGATGGTCCTCTCCATCACGCTGAATAGCGGCGGATACTGCTTTACGAAGCAGCTTTTTGGATTTCCAGTACTTCCGAGATCTAAGCTGACGCAGCCGACCTCGACTTGAAGCGATATATCGAGAGCGAAGGCATTCCTCAGGAGTTGTTTTGGGTGTGTCTATATCCGATTGGAGAATTTGGGTTGATTGGGTTGATGCTAAGTGAGGAAGGGATAAAGTGGGTATCAAGGTCGATAAAGCATGCCCATCCTCTAACGATGAGTTGCAGGCTCGGTATTGGTGGCTGCTTCTACTCTCCTGGCACTGGGGTAACTGCCGTATGGCCCGAACGCATGACCCCAGCTCGTTCTGCGTTCGGGGTCTTGTTTACCGCGCGGCCTAAACAGGTCCCACAGTTTGGCTTCAGCACGCCAGGACGTCCGCAACCGTAACAGAATATCCCAAGATGACCCTTTGAACAGTCTTGATATCTGTGGCCTAAGTCTCGGCAGTTCCAACATATATCAAACGAAGCGCGGTTAGCAGAATTTCTCCTTAGCACTGGCGTAAGCGCTGCTACTTGTGGGTCAATGTCATTATCAACGTAGTCTGACAAGGGTATTACCTCCTCTAGTTCTTCGATCTGCGCTCTATTTCGGAAAGTACGAGCCATAGTCAGCTGTCGAGGATCGTGCCCAGATCTAGCCCACAATTTCTCTAGCCCTGGCAGATAATTCTCACCTCTTCCGTTGATCTGAATATTGTCGTGGTACTGGCACTCTGCAGAGCTGGGTCCATGTTTTCTCGGACAATTTCGAGTAGCTCTCTGTCAGGAAATGGTCTTCGAAGCCGACCGTTAAGTCGTTCTACGTCCAGCAGGAAGTTATTGAACGTTTCTTTCGGGCCTTGTCTTCTTGTTTCAATGGCCCTTCGCGTTTCTCTTTCTGAGACATAGCTCCCGAATCGCTCGAGTAGGGCTGTCTTCATACCCTGCCAGCTCGTATCGGGATATTTGCGCTTGTAAACCCAGAACCAGCTTTCAGCCGTACCTGAGAGGAAATTTGGCAAAATGCCAATTAAACGATCCAGCGGATAGTTATCGTCCTTGGAAAGCATTTCTAGTCGAAAGACAAATTCGGTGACGTCAAGGCCATCTGGGGACCCGTTAAAAGATATCTTCCATTTTGGTAGCCTTGGCTGCCAATGTGGAGAGCTTGAAGTTTCTGGGCGACCGCTGTACTGAAAGTGGGCATTGGATTGATTCCCGCTAGGGTTGCTACCGCGATTTTGTTCAGTAGGGAAGGGAGTTGTTGATAAGGGTTCACTCTGATTGCCCGTTCGAGGCGTCAGGATTGTGTAATTTAGAGGATTCGTAGTTGTGCTCAAAAACTGATTAGGAGACCTTCCTAGATCCGCAGCTGTATTCCCGATTATCGACAGAGATGGAAGTGTCACACTTCTAGGAAACTGAATTCGTCGACGGACTGCACCTGTCCCGACATTCGCAGCCTCAGCTCCTTCGACATTTGTCTCAAAGTTAGTTGGTGCTGGAGTACTAGTTGCTCCTGCAAGGGCTTGGGGCTTTTGTTTCTCAGAGGCATCCCTACGAGGAGCAATCTTAATTTTCATGAATTCCTTAATAAGCTCGGATAGGGCCGATACTTGTTCAGTGGCCTCTTGTGAATGATCTGCTGATGAACCAGCTAAGCGTATAGCTCGCCCACTTAGGTGACTCAATCGACATCTCACGCGTTGATAATCGTCATGAGTTTGGACTTTATTTTCCTTAATTAGCTGAGTTAGCAAGGCCAGCTTTTCTTTACAAATCTCAAGCTCACTTCCCGCCTCGGAAGGATCGTGCATAACCGTTGGTGCTCGACCAGGAAACGATGCCTCTAAATCTAATAATTCTCTAAGTTTGGTAGAGGCTTCGGGATCGGTTATATCTAGGCCCCTGACCTTATACTCAACATTGCGTTCGTCCTCTAATAGGAATTTGGGATTCATTATTAGTAAATGCGAAAGGTAAACGAGTTATGGATATAAATATATATTAAAATATGAGGTGAACAAAGATATTTAGGTTATCAAGGAATGCAATTGAAGATAATGGAGAAGAAAAAAAAATTATATATATATGTATGCGTATACTAAAATAAAATCAGTAGAAGTAAGATAAAATGCAATAAGGTATTCGTTGTTTTCGACTGTATAAAGATTGTCTAATCTTGTTACCATACAGGAACGATGACACTATAACTATACCGAATAACCAATAAAGACTAAAGATATACCTATAAAAAACACAAGAAAGAGAGAAAAAAAAAGGAATATAATGCTTAGATCGCCAGCAGAGTGAGCTTCGGCTTAACTACGGGTAGGAAAAGAACTATATTAGTACGTTGAACGAAAGGCAACGAGAAGAAAAAGTACTATTAAACAAATCAAAACCAACAAATAATTTAGAGGAAAAATTAAAGTTCAATAGAAATGCGAAAATAAGTACAGTTAATTAGAAATAGAAACGTACCAGTATATTGTATAATAATAGAATTATGACAGCAGATTCTGGGCCAATAAAATAGATGTCCTGGCTCTTCAGCTTCCAACAAAACGTGCACTGGTATATTTATATATATTTATATATACCTATATGTATAAAGAAAATTCGATAATAATAAAAAAAGTAGATTTCCTGAATTGAATTGTGGTTAATATTTCTTCGTTTGGTGACACGGTTCATTTAGTTCAGGTTTTAAGGGTTTGATGAGTCAGTGGTGAGTGATCCAAGTTTTCTCCTATGTAAATGAGAAGTGCCGTAATCGACATCATTTCCACCAGCGGGGCTAATAGAGAATACTAATCTGCACAATCTAACAGCCCGCCTGGCGGAGTATGCGTTTGGATAATTTTTCCAGAAATAATTATTTAACAAATGACAACACATATCAAACATCAAGCAGGGAAACCTTCAAAGGCCACATATCAACTACTTGACGGAAATGTTGTCAACAATAAAAATAAAAAAAAGGTGTAATACATGAAAAATACGAATAGCCTTCTCTAACGAGGATTTTACAAAATCACTAAGAGTCGCTAATGCCGATCGAACATAAGGCCGAAACCTACAGTGAGGAATATCCTAACCATTCAGCGAAAGCATTGTCACGAGCACTTAAGACTGCAAAAGCGTTAAAGAAGCCAGAGTTAGTCTCTAAACGAACAACCTAATAGATTGACGCTGTGAATATAGCGCAACTATATTCAGTTGATATTTTAACTCGTAAAAGTAAACAGCAACAAAAAAAAAACCCATTCGTTTGTAAACTGTGGAAAATTATGCTTGTGTTTGGGCGCCATATTTGTAACCTTCCGGCCAGTCATATATATCTCTCAGCGTGGCCGCTTCTCGACCACTCAACTCAGCGAGGCAGATGACTGGTCATGGCTACTTCATGTCCCTTTTAAGGTTGTTGACGGACAATGGAGGTTGATCTTTAGGCGAGCACGGTACAGGCTTCTTGCCGGCTCAAGCTCAGGGCTGGGGTAAGTTCTTGCTCGCTGTTCAACCACCTTTTACTGTACCGCTCTAGAAGAATGATTAAAATAGGAAGAAAACAAGATGGAGAAAAAAAACTGAAATATAGGAATACGGACCCCACTCTGAATGATAGGACCCTCCCTATTACTCGAAACTCATCCCACTGCCCCACTCACCAAACTCAAGGAGATATTGCCAACTACATCCGCCTCCTGGCATCTCGATCTTCCCAAAACCCCAACTGGACCCAGCACCAAACGAAAACTATTATTTAGCCTATTGCCATGTTATTTTATTTAGAACTCAAAGACAAAAAAAAATATACAAAAAAAATTGTAGGTACATATATATCTAGATATTAAAATTTTTCTGCTGTTCGGGTTACATATCTATATATCAAAGAAATTGAGGGGAAAAAAAAGAACGATTTAGGAAAGAAGAAAACCACTTACGCTAATAAAAACAAAAAAAAAGAAATCTTTGCACTATTATAAAGTAAACCCATAAAAAAAATTATGCTCTCATTTAGACTAAATTCAGAAAAAAAATAAAAAAGAACCTTTACATTACACTATTAACTCCATACACGAATATTCAATGACAAATCAACCTAAAACTGAAAACATTACGCTATATGACAGTACCTATATATGTATGTTACACATCATAAATAAAGCACAAAAAAAAACTCAGAATGAAAATTTCACTGCTATGGCCTATATATGCTCTGCGAAGATAAGAAAAGAGAAAAACAAAAAAAAAACACCCGACTATTCTCTTATTACACAAATGATAAGTGCGTACTTACATAACAATCCCCCGGCGATGAAGCGCTTCAGCGACCTGGTGAATATTGCTAAAAAAAAAATTAAATAAAAAAAACAAAGGGAATATTCGGGTTGCTGTTGTTGCCCTTCCCTTCCCTCTTCTTTTCCTTCTCGTTCCCTAACTGATCCCCTATCTTCCCGCGACGGTGATTAGCAGATCGGTTGATCCGTGGAGAGAAATAAATCTGAGAAAGCTTGAATGCTCAGGTAGGTGGGTGCGAAACCTGGTCTCAGGTAAGTTCCGGCGCACTTCACTGCCGATTTTGCTTTCTTGGATTCCCACAGTACCGGTCCAGACTCTATCACCTGGTATATGTATATAGTAAAAAAAAACTTCACTGAGGAATTACACTCTCGACAGAAAAGTAATTTCACCTCACCTTATAGCTCAGAAAGGGGGCTTATATCACGCTTGGTGATAGTTGGGTGCAACCACAAAACAAATTGATTTTGATGAACTTCCCGTGTCGTCTACTAGTACTGGAAATCTTGTAAACTTTTACACACACGCACAAAGCCCGAATTCCGGTATTTATTCAAAACCACAACCGGATTTATTCTGGTACTTCGTGCGATTTTAGTACATTCACTTCACTATTTTAACTTTGATGATAAAATGCTAGCCGCGTGCCAGGTTTAGATGAGCGACAGTTAAAAAACAAAAAAAACCCAAATTCAGAGGCTTGAGTTGTTCCCGGAGAAGTTCTTACTTCTAACGACTCACTTTACAATGTGAGGATCTCGATCGTCGCATGTCTTGATTCCCCAAAGAAGCGATACGAGGTAAATGTTCTAAAGCGCATTGCACTGTATCGATCAGCACCTTTTGTTGGGTGATCGGAAGTGCCTCTCGAATTGCACTTTGTTAAGCGCAGTTTTTCTTAACAAAGCCCAATTAATGCGTGATTTCTGAGGGACAGAAAAATACATTTCTTTTTGTTTTTTTTTTTTGTTGAGTTTTAAATTTAATTTCCGCTTGAACTTTCGATGCGAAAACGAAATTAGTTCCCCTCTTCTTTCTTTACATTAAGAAAACAAATTTGTCGTTTAATCAAAGTCTGGACTAAAATGAGACTGACCAAAAATGAATGATTAACCCCCAAGAAAAAAAATAGATATTTTTTTCTAATAGAGAGATTATAGCCGTTACAAATTCACAAATAATTATCAAATCAACTCTTTATTTGTCGCTAGTACTGTACTTCTAATTATCGCAATCCAAATAGTTTACTTCGTTCACCTCGCTGTCTGAAATAATACTCGCCTCCTGGATGTGAGCAGCGCCGTATTTATACTCTACGAATTATCCTAGAACCTTCCTGAATATTCCATTCTCCAAACCCAGTTTACTAGGATGTCACTAACCCACAGTTGTTTCCATTTCCAATAGATGTCGCTTGTATCACTTTGTGGCGCGTAACACTATTTTACTTTCAGGTGGCTATTTAATGTTGGTTTGAACAGGTAGGCTGTATTTGTATAATTCTACTTTCTTCAAGGATTATAGGGTGGATCGTTGTTCCACATATGATGCCGAAATGAGTTACTGCATCCATTATATAGATCCAGGTACTTGGTGTATGTTTGTAGCTTATACCACATTTTCTTCAATGGTATTCTTCGTAATTTACAGAAGGATGACAATTTTCCCTGGTGGATAAGCAGTTCTATCTCACATCTGCTTTGATTCGATTGCGCACTGTATATAGGCTGTTTTAGATTGCAAATTAATTGGGCCTCTAATAATTGTATGCATTCCTTGATATCTTCCCCTTTTAATGGTGTAAAGTGGTCCTTATGGAGGTTTTCAGCCAGGTATTGTGTTGAGGGTTGGATGTGGATGAACTGATCTGCATGTTTCACATGTATAGGCGTAAGTTTGAATAGCCGATATGTTTCTGCATTGAGCAATGGAATTGGAACGTCAAATAAAACATTCTTTTGCGTGATGCGCATATTAACATGCATTGAATTATATATTGGTAGTAATGATTTCGAGGTTTCATCTCCTGGTGCTCTAAGATGTTTTGGTAGGTGCTCTTTAATTATGTTTAGTTGTTCACGAAGCTGAATGGGTGTGAGCAGTAGTGTGTTGAGCCTTCCTCGTTTTGTGTCGGTTACTACAGCTAATAAGCTCTTTTGCATATCTTGAAAGTTTATCAGATTTAGTGTTACTAGTAATACTTCCGACGAAAAGGCTTGCGTAGTTTTTAAGACTTCGTCAGCTTTATTAAGTCCATTTGCAATTATCTCTATATGATGTTCCAAGATAGTGATTTGATGATTTAACGTCTCACTATTCTTCTTTATAACATTAATTGTGTGTTCAGCAATGGATGTTTGATTCATCAGCAGTTCTTTCAATAGATCTTCTTTTTCCTTGATGTTCTAATTTTGCGCGTATCTTTCTGCAAACCCTTGATCAAGGATACCAAATAAACTGTTTGCGATTGAGCCCACTATTTCAAGATGAGCTCGTTTGATTCTAAGTCTTTCATTTTTATTTTGTTGTTGTAATATACTATTAATTTGATAGAATTCACCATACTGATGTTGTAACTGTAAAATTGTTGCGTTACATAGTTCTTTTGGTATTGTTAGATGGGTGTTTTGTTGGCAGATTTCTGTGAGCCTTTGCACTGATTTTCTCATATCTGTGGACTCCTACCAATATGATGACAAGTCATAGTAAATGATAAGATTCCATTCGCTTGAATATAGCTGGATCCCTGATACGTCTTCAAAATATATTTCTTCTTGTTCTTTAAACCTGGTTATACTATATGGTTTATCAGGTTGCTGAGCTATAACTAATTAAGTGAGCAATGCCAATATCATGAAGGTTAGCCATGATTTACTCAGTGAGTTTGAGTTATGAGGTGGAATTGTAATAGGCTGTCGGGTGCGTTTAACATTTCTATTTTCAGGTAGTGAGTTTGAGCACCTCCGCCTTTTGCTCGAGCTTTGAATGCAATGCGAATTAATCATTTTGCTCTCGTATACAGGATTTGAAACCGTCTCTATCGTAGTAGTTTCTTCATTTTTTTGATGCAGGAGTCTCTTTGGATCAACCGATTCATTCATGTGATTGTCGATTACCTATAAAGCAGCGACACTTTAGTGAGTGGTCGTTTGATTATTGATCCTTTTGTTTGGAGTGTTACTACTCTAGTTAGCTCATCGAGTCCAGGTTGCGTTTCTATGTGGAAGCTGTTCGTCTTTAATTAGTACCAGATTTCCAATTCGTAGATTGAGAGATATCCGGATGACTGCTTTCTGCAGAAATCCTGATGCATCCGTCCTACCCTTTGCCACTTATCAAGAGCATTTGGATTATTTTCAGGATGGTTTCTTTCAGATACGGCAAGTAATGAAGAGCCAATCAAGAAGTGACCTGGAGTCAGCACTACCAAGCTTTCAGGATCTTCAGATATTGGGCATAGCGGTCGCGAATTTAACCATGCTTCAATTTGAGTCATGCGTGTGCATATGTCATATGTCAGCCTGCTATCACCGACTACACGGCGCATATTGTTGCGATTACCTACACGTAGGTAAAAGAGATGAACTCCGGGACAGGTGGAAATTGAGGAAACTGTGATAGAAATACAACTTTTCCTTTACCACACAAACTATTATTTTTAAGAAAAATAAGAACTAATAGTTATACAAAAGTAACGTATAAACATTTCGCGGCGGCAACCCGAAGTCAACTCGCCGGTTATCAACTTCAGAGCATGGAGTATGGTATTAGAGCTCATATGCTTCGCAATTATGAAATGAATTGTGTACACTTTGGTAACATGAGTGAACACTTGACTCAGGAATTTGTGTGCAACATAGAAGCGATAAATTATGATTTTTATTCGGTACTGAATTAGTAAAATTTATGTGGAACGGGTATCTTTAAAAATGTGCACATGAAATCCGAGACTTTGTGATTCGTGAGAACTATGCACCATGCTCTTGCTTCATAAGAATATGATGTTTCATAGCCTTGACACCCACTTCCCCTAAACCACCAAAATTAGGTGAGGCTGGAAGAGTGAAGTGCTATCGTGTGCCGATTTCTTGTAGTGCATTCTGCACGTCATCTTTATACGACTTTTGTGTGTATATTCTGCTAAGTATGTTATTAGCGCCAACGAAATTAGTTGCATTATCGCTGTAAATATGTCCTCTTCTCGCGACAAATCGTTTGAAGGCAGCTATAAATGCCTGAGATGTGAGATCGGTTACTACCTCCAAGTGAATCGCTTTTGTTTTTAAACAGACGAATATTGCCACATAGCCCTTGTGCGATTTGTCTCCTCGTCCTCTGGCCAGTAAAAGTTCGAGTGGTCCAGCATAATCTACCCCCGAGTGGCTGAAGGGTCGAGTAGAGATCACTCTTGCCTTAGGTAACATTCCCATCATTTGTTCAGTCATTTGAGCTTTGTTTCTATGACAGCTTAAGATTTATGAACCCTTTAACTGCTTTCAGGCCATTTGATATCCACATTTGCTGTCTTATGACTTCCAAAGTCAAGGTGGTTCCTCCATGTAAGGTAAGTTTATGCATTTTGTTCATCACCAGTGTTGTCAGCCGGCTTTAGAGTCTATAAACGGTGATAGAGGAAGTAATCTACTCTTCTTATTTAGTGGTTGTTCTATTGAACACTGGGCTTTAAAGACTTTCTGTTGGGTAGTCTTCACTAGTGGTACTAGTGTCTCCTCGATTTCATTTATTGTCAAGTACCCAGATGTACGGTTCGCTTTGCTTACCTTCAAATTTTGCACAAACCTTTTAATATATGCTGTTACTCTTTGTAATTTTTGTAATGTTGAAAATCTTTCGAGCAACTCTTGATACAAGTTTAGTTCTTGAAGATCATCTTTCTCGTGTTCGGCATTTGAATCATAACAAGGATGTGCCGTCAGCACTTTCTTCTCTAGGTCAGTTGTCTCCTTTGGGTTTGATGGAAACGACATTTCCTTGGAGCTAAGCCAAGAAGGTCCATGCCACCAAAGAGTATGATCTTTAAGCAGCGATGGCGGTATTCCTCCAGAGGCGATGTCGGCAGGTTCTCGGATGATAGCACGTAAGACCATGTATTTCTGAGAATCCACGTATTTGTGCAACTCGATTCCCCACAAATGCTTGCCACTTATGCGCATCTTCTTGTATGCATGACAGAACTATCATTGAATCTGTCCAGACATAGCACTTTAAGTCATCGATTTCTAGGCTTTTTCTAGTCTCGTTTATCAGTCAAGCGAGTAGTGTTACTACACATTATTCTAATCTTGGAATAGTTAGCTTTGTTTTCAGTGGGGCTACCTTAGTTTTGGTGGTTATTAAGTTTATCTGATCATGCGATTTTCGTATAATTCGCAGATATATTACTGCACTGTAGCCCTTTCCTGACGCATCTGAAAACCTGTGCAGCTCGCAGCTACTATCTTTTCCTGTGAACCCAATCCATCGTGGAGTCTCAATTTCTTCTAATTTTGGGAGTTCAGACCTTATTTGTAACCATCTAGTTAATAACGTACTTGATAATGATTCATCCCAGGACGAGTTGTCTAGCCAAATATTCTGTAGAAGAACTTTGATTGACATTACTACCGGCGATAGTAATCCAACAGGATCAAAGATTTTCGCCGCCTCGGATGCTACATTCTGCTTTGTTGTGGGGTTGTCGTACATGCTTATTAAAACGTGTATTTTCAAATTGTCGGTTATACGGTTCCAGTGCACTCCAAGTGCCTTAATTGTCTGTTCTTTCTGGAAATCTATAAAGCTATGTTGTTCTCGAAACTCATAGGGTATATCCTTAACAACCATGATTTTATTGCTTGTCCACTTGCGAAGCTTGAAACCTCCGCCCTTTAGCATGTTATTAACTGCTGACAAGATTCTATTGCTTCATCCATGGAAGCGCCTCCTGAGACTACGTCGTCTACAATAGTATCACTCAGTATGATTCTGGATGCGATAGGGTGTTGTTTTTCTTCATCTTGCGCGAATTGCTGCAGAGTGCGTATTACGAGAAACGGTGATGAGGTTGTGCCGTAAGTAACGGTCGTCAGCTTATATTCCTTGATAGGGTGATTTGGAGACTCTCGTCAAAGAATACATTGATACTGCTGATCTCTCATATCCACTTTTATCTGGTAGTATTTTATCTCACCATCATCTTCTGCTGGAACCTGACCTAAGCGTTGGTATTCCTTCATAAAATCCTTATAGATGGTTTCAAATACTTTGTCTTGGTTAAATTTTCGTCCATTTGGAACAGTCGGGCAAGCGCTAGTTTTTTAGGATTTTGTTTAAATGGAAGGCGAATGATATATCGACCATTCTCGTCCCGTCTGTGTGCGTTTGTTGGTACTAACTTTCACAAGCAAAGTCTTCTGGTGTGGTAATAGTTTCGGCTGCCAGTTCTTCGCATTCCCAAAATCTCTGCAGCTCGCTGGTTATATCTATTTCTGGCAAATAAGCTTATTCTCGTTGTTGCTTTTACTAATAGCTCCAGATAATATCCACCCCAGCTCTGTTTGTTGGGAAACGAGAGCATCTTCGGTTCCATGCAGAAGGTTGCCTAGTATTACCTTCCCGAACACTTCTGCTCATAACATGACATTAATCCTTCCCGGCTTATGAACGTTGGATCGGCCAAAACCAGGTTTTCGGTATGCGTCCAGTTAGTTGGAATGATTTTATTTGTAGGCAATTTTCTTGTGAGATTTTTTATTACGAGTGCTGTGGTTGTGAGAGAGAATGTTGATTTAAATCGTAGCGTTACTGTAATCTCTATACTGGATTTTGTGATTCCTGGACTGGAGCACCCAAGACCGGAAACTGTGGCTTGAATTTTTCTTCTAGGTAATCTTAATTGCTGAGCTGCATTCTCAGTAATGAACTTTGCTTGAGACCCTTGGTCAAGTAATGCCCTGAGTAGCACAGCAACTCCTGATTTATTGATTACTTGCTTAAGAGCGGTTGACAGTAATACGACATACCCCTATTATTTCTTCGCAAAGTGGGCTGCAACCGTTTCGTTTGGTGAGCTATCATCTCGAATTGCTTCCTTTCTTGGATAGTTATTAATTTGTTGATAAGATAGTGTCTGCTGGTTTTGATAATGTAAAAGAGTGTGGTGTTTTCTTTAGTATAACTTGCAGGTATACCGACTTTTACATTGTAGTATATTGTGGCCTTTTACTAGGCAGTTCTGGCAAAGGTTTGCCTTTTTACCGCTTTTAGTCGTTGTTGTACGCTAAGCTTACTAAATGTTTCGCAATGATATATTCTGTGACTTTCTCCACAGATAGCACAATGCTTTGAAATCATTCCCAGGTATACTTTTGTGTTTTTCCCATTTCTTTCGGGTTGTTTTGGTTTCGATGGCTCTACTGCTTCAAGACTTCGAAATCGATTTTCTAGGAATTCAAGAAATATGCTTAGTTCTTGAACTTCTCTTAGTGTGGCCACTGATTGTTCATAGATTCGGTGAGTTTCTTTATCCCATTTTGTTTTGATTATGTGTATGATCAAAGGATCCCAATTTTTCGTATCTATGCCTAGATTTTTGATGCCCTCTAGACATTCAATTGTCACATCATGTAACTTCTTCAAGCGTTCCGATGATTCTTTGAAGATTGAAGGTTGTTTTAGAAGTATACTTAATTGGGCTGTCAAGAGAGTCCTCTTATTGTTATATCTTTTTTCAAGAATTTCCCAGGCCGTCTCAAAGTTTTCGTTTGTTATTTGTAGATGCTGTATAAATTCACTTGGGTCACCTATGAGATTGTCTTTGAGATAGAATAATTTTTGAGCTCCATACATATTGTCAACTTCATAAATGAGTTCCATAAACAAATTTCTAAATGATTGCCACTTGATGTAGTCATCGTTAAATGACGGAATATCGACTCTTGGCAACTTTATTTATGTTCCTTTCGACTCGTTGGTGCTTATCGTATTTTTAGCTTGAGGATTTAATTTATTCAATACTTCTTGTAGTTCAATTGTGGTAATTTGATAGGTATCCTCAATGCTTGAGAATATATCATGCTCCATATATTCGTGTTTTGTTCTACCCATCGACATAATCTCTCCATGGTTTCGGACAAGGTGCTCCCAATAATCATTCACCAACTTGATTTTTTGCATACAGTAAGCTGCAGATACCTCATATTTAATCTCTACTTTAATTGAAATTGATGCCTTTTGTAGAGTTTCTATAATAGCATATTGCTTCTTAATTGCCTTCAGTTGATCTGGCAATACTTCAGTGATTTTCGCTCTTGACATTAAATCCGTCAAGGAATTTTCTAACATATCTCGTGTTTCTTTATACAATATTTCCACGGTGTCATAAAAGTTCTCTTTAAAGTATGAACTAGTTTCACGGTATAGTTCCAGATCATCATTTCTTTTGTCAAAACTTTCCCATAGCTTGCTTATTTTAACCAAACGGGTTTCAAAATAATCCCTTGTTGTACGTACGTCAGAATCTGTGGTGTAGTTTGTGATAATGTTCTGAAGTTTTACAGCATTTGCCTTGTTTGCTTTAATTAACTGCTCCATAGTAGTATGTATATATTCGTTGAATTATCGAGTAGCAGATGTTGCTAGGTTGAACGGAATTTTTCGCTTCTCGCCAATATTGTTTTAGGTATTAGGATTGGAAAAATCTTTATTATTAGTAAATAAATTGCCTGAGGACACTAAGTTCAACAGGAATTTTTGCGTTGATTAACAATTAACTGCAGACACTAAGTTCTACAGAAATTTTGTACTGCTTTGAAGACACTAAGTTCAACAACCAGTGATTGTACTGATGAACTGAAGGATATAAATTAAAGTCGATCACTTGCTATGTGATAATCAATTCAAATTTCATTATTTCGATTCGCTTATTTATACAATAATTCATATATAATGACAATAAATTAAAAACAAATAAAACAAAAATTTATGTCAATGAAAGACAAATCACAAGATCAGCATAAATTTACTTCGTAGGCAATGTCACCGATCGTAATTTCACAAAATTTTGTGAAGGCTTCTATTACCACAAACATGTATATATAGCTTTTGGCAGTCGAAGGTAGAGGACCTAGGTGATCAACGTGACATGTATGGAGGGGAAGCACCATTTTCTCAATGGGGCTCAAAACTCCTTCTTCTTTTCCACTTTTTCTGGAAGACAAGGTACAAGGTACACAGTTACTAGAACATCCTCGATCTTTTTGGAAAGCCTGGGGATATGATAATCTTGGCGGATAATGGCTTCTAGTTTACGAGAGTGGATGTGGTCTTGTTCATGAACTAATTTAATTACACCTTTTTGCAATACTTTCGGAACCATTAGCAGGTAGTTTCCCTCAACAAATTTGTAGATAATACCTTTTCTTAAAATGTAATCTTCGAAATCTTTTTCTGCTAACAATGCTGACATATCCTCACCTTGTGCTTTTCGTATTTGATGGAATATGTCGTTGTCAATAGAAAATACGCTAGGGTAGCGGCTAAGTGCGTCCGCATGCCGCATAGAGGACCCAGAATTATGCTGTACAACAGGGCCCACCTGGCCATTCGGCTATATAACTCCCTCTTCGTCATTGTTAGTTGGAATGCTTTGCAATCAGTCACTATCTTGAACTTTTCAGGATATGATCTCAGGATCCCATCCTCTATGATATGGCCCAAAAATTGAATACTACTTTTCAATAATTGACACTTCGACAATTTAAAAAGGAGGCCACGCTTTTCTGCGACTGTAATGTTTTTCTTAGCTTATCTACGTTTTCCTCTTTTGAAGCGGATGGTATAACTATATCATCCATGTAAACAAATAGGATACCCTCTCGTTCTAGTGGTTGAAAAATTGTATTTATAAATCGCTGAAACTCAGCCGGGGAGTTACACAGCCCGAACGGCGCCTTTAGAAATTCTAATTGCCCGTCAGATGTTACGAAAGAAGTATATTTCCTGCATTCTTCTTTGACATTTACGTGAAAAAAACCGTTCCGTAAGTCGAGCGTAGAGAAAACTTGGGCATGGTAAAGACTTTCTAAGATATCCTCAATTTTTGGGAGAGGATATCGATCCTTAAGTATCTTCTCCTTCAGCTTCCGAAAGTCTATACACAATCTGCTAGACCCATCCTTTTCTTTGCCAAGACAACCGGACTAGCGAATTCCGAGTTACTCGGCCTGACAATTCCCTCGTCTACCCCTTTTTGAATTTGCTCTGCTACTATTAGTTTTTCTTTAGGAGCTAGTCGCCTTGGCTTTTGATACACAGGTGCGTCATCTTCCAGCCGGATAGTCATCTCGATACAAGATCTATCGGGTCTAACTGGATCATAGCTTCGTAAAATATTTATCTATCCGCTTTAAAAAAACAATCGCCTTCTCTGATATTTTCCTTGTTTGTTGCTATAATTTGCAATTTGTTGCGTTCATTAGCACATCTTTTTCAATCAAAATGTCCTGCGATAACCAGTCTTCTGGTACAACATGACAGCGTATCTTGTGACCTTGATCGTTGATATAAAACTTAGTCTTATAGGAACCGAGCGTAATTTTGTGTCTGTCGACCGAACCCGGTTAAAAATATTCGTGGACCAGCTTGCTGCAGCAAATTAATGTGTGCACTCCTTACGGACTGTCTAATGAGGGTAATATCACTCCCTGTACCGACTAGTGCTAAATATTCTTGACCACCCAAAGTCACTCTAACATGCAATTGAGGAATTGTGATTAGGTTAACTCTATTTGAGGCTGCTCCCCCTGTTTGTGGGCAATTTGGTGAAACGTGCCCAAATTCATTACATCGAAAACAACGAGAGCCTTTTGCTTTATGTGGACAAGCATTCGATAAGTGAGATCAGAGCACCTTCCATTTTTATCTTTTTCAGTCTTACTTTCGTGTTTACCGAACCTGTTTTCGCTTTTAGATTTCATGGTTTGGTATATTTGAAACTTTTCTCTTAATTCATCGAAGGTTTTAGCTTCATAAAGTACAGTTTTGTTGACAACTTCGTCCTGAATGCAGTCAATGATGTACATAAGTAGCGACTTCTCGTCCACCTTCTCCTCATGTACTCTAAAACCGTTTCATTTGAACCCTTTTTTTCGATTTTCTAAAGCTCTATGTACTGAAAGGCTCGTCGGTACTTGACTAAACTCCCTCTTCAAGAAAATGTCAAACTTGTCCCAGGTATGAACATCAATTGCTGCTTCAATTGCAAGCTTTGCTGCACCTTTGAGTAGCCGTCGTGCGTACAAGTATTTTTGCACCCCATTCAGTTGCAATATCAGCAAAAAATTTTAACCAACATCCTTCCACGACTCTCGGCTAAAAGTTTCTAGAGATTCCTCAACATCTTTGAAATCAAAACTATTAGAGGTCATCTTCGAGGCTTCGTTGTCTCTTGAATTTAATTCAGCGGTTTTCGCGCTACTTAATTGAATATTTTTTTCGTTGTTTGTGACCTCACTTCCGCTACTGCTCTTTGACTTTTCTAGCTCTTCTGCCCTTTTTATCCCACTGCAACCTTCTTCATACGTTTTATCTGGTTCCTCTGTGCTTTCAGAGGAGCTTTCAGATTCTTTAACTGGCTGACCGACCCTCTAGCTTGGCTTAGCCTCTCTATTAGGTCCACTTTTAATCTGCATGAATATGGCAGACCCCGTTGTCTTAGTAATTCTAGCAATTCTTTGGTCGTCAGATTTTCGAACTCATCCATATAAAAAAAACTTTTCCGATAAATCTCGTTATTTTTCGCGCTTTATAAAGCCTTTCAGGACAAATTACTAAATCTAGCATCTAATTTCGATATCTTAAAAGCACACGTAAGTATTCGAATGATTATATTTTTTTTTTTTTTTAAATAGGTCACCATAATAAGAAATCATAACTATCTACAATAGGATTCAGTAGATTTGCATGACGCTAAAGAAAACGTAGATACAAAAAGAGTTCTAGATGGGTTAGGTAATTTTCACTGATATTTAATTTAATTTAATTCTTCAGTTAGAAAAAATTGGCTAAAAGTCCATGAACTCGCACTGTAGTACCTAACTGTATCACATTCTTTCCGAGATGCGATAAGCGGCAGCTCTAAATTTTTGTTTGTGATGATAACAATTACGGTAATATGTGTATACTAATAAAATTCCGAATTTTATCGTTTTTATTTTCGTTTGCTTAATGCTATAACTTTTGCATATAAATAAAATGAAAAAACCTGACCTTATGGGATATACCAAAGCTACTTACTCCATTTACGTTGTTTTTCTGAAGATCTTAAAGAAATCTTTTTGGCTGCTACTGGACTTTGCTTGCCAAATTTGATGCTCTTTGATGCTCACTGTTCACTTTATTTTTTAATCATCCGTGCCACTGAATGTATTCAAAATCCTATGTTTTACTACACAATTTCACTTCTGACACCATAAATTTGTAAGAACAATTCTTCTTGGGATGATGAACAGCGCACTTATTCTCATAAAAAAGTTCAAGTAGTTTTTTTTATTTAAGTTGTATGAAAACGGGTTTTAATTTAACAATATAATACACAATGAACGAATCATATGACTTAAGGACTTTAAAAAATTAAATGATTTTAACTAGACAATGTTACGGCTTTGCTTTCAAGTGTCTTCGCGTCTTTTAGGCTTATCACTGACTGTGTCGTATACCAATAATGTAGTTGTGTATATTTAAGGGAGTACTCACTGTTACTTTGTTTTCACCATAGTGTCGACTGTAATGTATGTAATCCGTGGGGCGGAAGGTGGGGTTTCTTTAAACTGCACAACGTTTCTATCACAACTTTCTTTTATTGAAACTTTTCTCACAAACTTCTTAAATAAACTTCCTTAATTGAAACATTTTTCTCAAACTTCTTAAATAAACTTCCTTAATTGAAACATTTTTCACAAACTTCTTAAATAAACCTCGATCCCCTTTTTTTTTTTGACCGAACATAAATCTTTCTTAACTCGAAACCATACGCTTGTCTTTCGAATTTTTAAACTATTCTTAACTTTACTTTAACATATATTTTACCGAATTTCGAATTTTTCTTTCGCACCGCTAGTGATCACCCGACAAGAACCAAAAAACCAACTCAACTCTACTCGAATCTTAAAAACCAACTCAACTCTTGATCACATTCATCGTGATCAAGAGCCGTTGTTCAGGGTAGAAAATGCTAAATCGCATTTTCTTATCCTGAGAAAATTTTACTTTTTAAATCTGGACATGTTCAAACATGTCCAGAATTATTCGCGTTGAACGATGGCTGCAAAAATGTAATCTTACACTTTTTAAAACATCAGCCACCGTTTGAAATCGCGACGCGCATATACATACAATGCATTTATGCTGCGCGCGTTTCTTATTGCGAAAGCTTTTTTCGTAATATGTATGTACGTATGTACATACATATTGTATTTTTCGCGACAAATCGTACTGAAGGTACGATTTGCTTTTTGATTTCTTTCTTTTTTTTTTTTTTAAATTAAATTGTTGAAATGACAAATTTTGCTGTAGGCAAAATTTTGTCGTGGAAATTTTAAAGTAAAACGACTTGGGGTGTAAAATGAAACTTTTGTTTTTCCCAAGTCGTTTGATGGGAAAAATTTTATGACTTGTTTGGAATGTGAAGAAAATTGCTGATGCAATTTTCTTCGCCCTTTTTGGACGATAAACTAATCATATTTTGTGCATGATTAGTTTATTGAATTTTTATATTTTATGGTTTTTCTTTTATATGCCCAATTTTAGGTTTCTAGGTATATAGGGCTTATTAATTATTTGTTTTTTTTTTCTTTTTACCTGTTAGGCCCTAAGGTTTTATATACCTACATATGGTACATATATGTATGTACCTAAGTTTTTTATACATAACATTCCTTCCCCCCGCAAAAAAGAGAATTATTCTTTGAAGAGGAATAATTCTCAAGGGGATTGAGTGGGTGTATATTTTGTATGAGGTATTGAATTGAATTTAAAATGAATTTGATATCTGTAAAATAAAAAAAATAAAAAAATTCTTGGTGCATGTAGAGTTGGGGTGAATTTGATATCGTAGTAATTGAAAAAAAATAAAAAGAATGCCATGGGGCCATAGCGTGTGATACATTAAAATGCATCTTGCACCGGCTTCGAAAATAGAGAGAAAAAAAAATTGTTTGAGATTTGTGTTTTTGTAGCTACACACATAATGCACAAATTGCAGTTTGTGCGATATGAAGCTTATTTTGTGTGCTTTAAAGGATGAAAAAACTACTTTTGCTACTGCGGTTGCGTGGGATTCTCCGAGATAAGGGCACAGCACATACTAGGTGCATTGTAGCAAATTTTTTCCAACGTTAGCTGTTTTGCCCTTTAAATTGGGTTGCGCGACCGGAGTAATTTATAGTTTCATTATGCAATTTGGAGAAGTATTAAGTCCGCGTGCTCCCTACGTATGCCTCAGGCCCCACTGTGTCAGAGTACTCACTATTTCTGTGCAGAGTGTGGCTCGCGGGTGGCGGGGTCTGATTCGTATACTGCTGCGGAGGGCCGGACGCCCGGATATATGTATTTGGTCCGCTCCAGTCGAGGTGGATAGTTTCCACAGGGTGGAGCTCTGTTTGTCTCCCCATGGCGGGGCTTCTTGGATAGCTTTGGGTAAGTTTTATTTATTATTTTGAAAAACGAATATTTTTCTTTATTTTCTTCTTTTTTTTTTCATTTTAGGGGCGACGATGGTTCTATCTGGGGAGGTCGGCTGGTGTTGCTGCCTGACGTGCCGGGCGCATCCATTATACATGGTGCACGAGGACGACGTGGCAGCTTTGGGTGCCTCCACCCCTGTGGCCGGCTAGGGTCCTCCGGTTGCAGCATCGAGTCCTTTTCTTGAGGAGAATTTGGACGAGCCTGCCCATGGGGAGCTAAATGCGTCAGCCGTGGAGTCAGGCGAGGATTGGGACCTCTCAGCTGCGGAGTTCGATGCTGTTGATGAAGAGGACTGGGATGCTGAGTGTGGCCCAGCCTAAGAGTCGACCAGCCGTAATTGTATGGAGTATACTTTATATAAGTTATTTGCAGATGTAAGTTCAAAACACATTTTTTTTTTTCATTTTAGGTTTGTGGATGGCCCGGGACTTTCCCCAGAAGTCTCCGATAATTTTTTTTTTAAATTCTAGTTTTAAGAGTATAAAATTTTTTTGCTTTTCCAACGTTTTTCACTAGTTTTGTAGCTTTTATTTTAATAAAGTTTTGTAACCTATGTACTCTGTTTATTTTGTAGTTGTTGTTTTTGTTTTTTTTTTTTCTTTTTTTTTCAGGTATTTGGTTATATCTGGGTTGGCAAAATGATTCTCGGAGTTCTGGGCAGGGTTTTGGACTTTCTTGTATGGCGGTTTCGGTGTTGATGGATTATAGTTTGCTGTTCGACTTAACTTTTGCTAGAGACTATTTGCTTACTCTACGTTGCTTATTATTGTTAATTTTTTTGATTTTGTTACTCCATGTATTTTTCTAATTGTTGTTTGTTCATTCTGGATTATGTCTAAAATTCTAACAAATTCGGTTTTAATTTTCGTTTCTGCTAAGGGAAAAAAAAATGTTTCCAGTCTAGATTTTTATGTTAATATCTTATCTTAATAGTTAGCTAAGTGTTCTTATTACTTATTGCTACTGATTATTATTTATTTATTATTTTTATTTTCCTTATTTTTGTTTAAATAATTTTCGATTATGATTAAATCTGTCATTTGTTTGTTGTAATTCTATTATATTCTGTTCTTCTTTCTTCTATTAGCTTTAATCCTAGGGCTTTTAACTTATTTAATTTATTATTTCTACTTTGCTATGTACTACTTAGGTTTATTAAAAAAAAATTTTTTTTTTTTTTTTTTTTTTTTTTTTAGTACTACTAAATAAATTTTATTTTTATGTAATATTAATTTTCGCGTGTTCGCTTTATCTTATATTTGCTACTATTATTTTAACTTATCTTCTAATACCAGTGTAGTGAAAGGGTAGGATGCTGCGCCGGTAACACAAGAATGAGTCGGGGGCCAACCAACGAGTATAGATCTTTTGATTATACTACTTGTATAGATCTCGCTCTGGGGAGACTTTGAGCCCGTTTCAATTTTTCTTGGGTTTTAGCGTAAACCGGTTCCATGGGGGTGTTTTCAGCTGTGGGCTGTTGTCTTCGTTTAGCAACCCATGTCATGAATGCCGGTACGATATATTTTGCTACTGCCACCACAGATGCAATTAGCAACAAGAGTCCGGTCATTGATAGGGATGTAATAGAGAGTATATGAGGAATCTTGGCTTTTGGTCCAAAGTGAATGTTGTTCACTTTGTTACGGATTTCTTCTAGAGATTTTGTATCCAGGTGGATATGATGGTTTGTATCATCTCCGAGGAGTAACGTTGGTTGTTTCTCAGGGTTTTTAGGAGCGGGTATCTTGGACATATATTCTGCCAATACCTCATGAGTTTCGTTTGTGCCTGGGAAGTAGGTTGGTTGGAAAACTCTTAGCGGATGTAGATTTTCTGCTTCGTAATACAGAGTGTTAGACCCTATTTGCAAGGAACATGGTTCGTTGACTGTCATGATTCCTTGTCCTGCGAGACGATGGGTGAGTAACTGTTGAGTACACGTTATATGTACTATAGTAGTTTCAGTTAAGGAGTACAGCCACGAATTCGGTCTATTAAGTTTTATTATTGTGTCTCTTGGGGGAATTTGGGCTCTGATGCTACATTGTGGGTGTTCGCCCAGTGGATTGAATAGAAGTTTGATAACACATTCATCTGTTTTTGTAGCTTTGGTGAGTGGTGTGTTTAGCTTACCAATCCACGTATCTTCCTTAATTCCCTTTGAAATTTTTTTGAAAGATCTCAGGTTCTCTGGCTTCAGCAACAGAAATTCCTGGGTCTGGATTTGGCTTGCCACATGAGAATATTTGATATCAGGTATTAATGAATGCTTTGGATCCACCCGTATGGGGAAACATCTAATCTGTTGGATTTTCATCTTGGGGATATTAAAAATGGGGAGTTTGATTCGGATAACTAATTTGTCCTGCAACAAATGTGTCTTAACCTCTGCTGTTTGATACAGAACTGACAAACAGTCCTGTAGATTGGGACAAGTGGAGTGAGATTTGTGATAAATCTCTAGCAAATAGCTTGGGGAAATTAAAAGGGGATGAATTTGATTATTTCTACTGGACACTATTATGTCCAGTAGAGCTTGTTGTCTAAATTCCAATTCTATCATTTGTAGTGTCAGACTAGAAACGATCTCTTGTCTTATTTGGTGGGCTATCAAATCGTCCGTTGTGTTCTGCAGATGGTAAATCTGATTGGTTATCTGATGTTGTCGTTCAGACAGTGAGAATAAGGGTTTTTGAATTTGTTCAAAAGTGGTTTTTATTACACTGATCTGTTGCTTTTCCAGATCAGCTAAGGTTTGAGTATTTACCTCTAATTCGCTTAGCCGGCTGTACACCTCTTGTTCGTTTCCGCTATCCATAGTGCCAAAGAGATAGTGCATCGCATTACCTATCCCATCAAAGATGGATCGGGGTTTGCGTGATTTAGGCACTGCCTCTTTAATGACTTTGGTGCGTCTCTTGATGTTTTCCATCAGGGCATGTACATGTTTGGTTTGTAGGGTACATAGATCTTGATCGAAGGATTTGTTACCACATAATTGATGAACGTAGTGTTCCGCACGCTCCGCCAGTTTTGTCTGATTGTCCAACTGCGCCAGATCTAACTCAGTGATGACGCTCCAAGTGTCGTGGTAAGCTGATAGGCTGCCAAGGTCCTCAAATAGTATTCCCGTATTATTTAGGGGCGTTATCGAATAAGGTTCCTCCGCGAGGGCTCCTAATGTGGTCAGGAACAGTCCGTAGAGAATTATTGACCGCATTGTCATCTAGGAGAGGATAGGATAGGATATTAAAATGGGTTTTCTGTTGACTCTGTAGCTTAGGTTCTATTGTTCTTTAATTTAATGTATGTATGTACCTTAACACTACTTAGCTTCTAAGGACACCTATTTATTCGTAGAAAGGTTTTAGACGGTTGTTATGTACCGTCACCTCTCGTTTGCGGATTTTAATTGTTGTGTTTACTGAACTGGGGATGCCGGTTACCGTATAGGGTCCTACCCAAATCTGGGAGAGCTTATGTTTGCGACTCTCGCTCTTGAGTAGAACCTTGTCTCCTCTGTGAAATGTCAGGGGACGTACAGCTTTGTCATAGTAATTTTTCGAGCGTTGTTTACTCATCAGAAGGTTTTTTCGTGCCATGGCGTAAGACTTCTGAAGCTTATACCTGAGAATATGGTAGTAGCTCTCGTGATTATACACGGGTTCAGGATCTCGCCTTAAGTTGGACGGAACGTCCGATGTAAAGCCGTAGAGGCAGTCCATGGGAGTTAATTTTGTCCCTTCGTGTACACTGTTGTTGTACACGAAAGCTGCGGTTCGCAGATAACTATCCCATGAGCTGGGATTTTCGTCCACTATAGTTCGTAGATATTCAATCAACGGTCTATGTGCACGTTCGAGTGCTCCATTTGATTGGGGATGATAAGCTGAAGTCTGCAGCTTATTTATCCTAAGGAGTTTGCATACCCTTTTGAATAGGTCACTCAGGAAATTACTTCCCTGATCGGTGACTATTCTTTTGGGAATGCGGTAGCGCGTGACGATTTCGTCGAAGAAAATTTGCGCTACCGTTATAGCTTCTCCATTCGGTATGGCATACCAATCTACAAATTTCGTGAGGTTATCCTGAAACGTTAATATATATTTGTTTCCGGATTCTGTCTCCTCTAGTGGGCCGACTATATCTAAATAGATCTTATCGAATGGTTGTTCCGCTATGTCTGTAATCACCATCGGCATTTTACACTGTGGTGAGGCCTTCATGGTTTGACATTTGGCACACCGCTTAATGTGCTTTTTGATGTCACTAAGCATGTGCCTCCACCAGTACTTTCTTCGAATCCGTTTATAGGTTTTTATCACTCCCTGATGGCCGCCAAAGAGAGAATCATGATAATCTTTTAAGATTAATTGAATCTCCTCTGTGCTTGTGATTACTTCAGGGGGACGAGTTTCGTCTATGATTTGTGGATTGGTACTAGGTGGACTGTCACGGTCTGCGGCCTCTTCTGGATGAAGAGTTTGTTCTTTTTGTTTGAACTGGCTGTCTTGGTTTGTTCCATTTTCCTGAATGTTTCGTGTCTGGGCTCTGGTCACTGCATTGCATTGCAGACACTCCTTTTGGTCCGATGAGTGTTTTTCCTCCTCTATATCCGAGTCCATTTGATGGTGGACTATAGCTTCTACCGTGAAGGTTGTAGTTTCCTTGTCTTTGTTATTATCCCGTGGAATGCGGCTTAAAGCATCGGCATTCGTGTTGTACTTTCCGGGCTTATATTCAATTTTATAATTGAACTCGGAAAGTTTATGGTGAAATCTCACCAGACGGGATGTGGGGTCTTTAACATTGAAGACACCCTTGAGTGGTTTGTGATCTGTATAGACCGTGAACTCTCGGCCTTGCAGATAACACCTGAAATTTTTAGTCGCCCAAACTATAGCCAGTAACTCTTTTTCAATAGTGGAATAGTTACGTTCGGCTTTGTTCAGGGTACGGCTGGCGTAGGCAATGGGTTGGTCACTTCCTACCTCTCCTTGAGATAGGACTGCTCCAAGAGCCTCGCTGCTGGCGTCTGTAGTAAGGTTAAAGGGTTTTGCAAAATCGGGATATATTAAGAGTGGAGGGGAAATTAAAGCGTTCTTAATGCTTTGAAATGCCTCTTGGCATTTCTCAGTCCACTTAAACTTTACATCCTTTCGGAGTAAGTTTGTTAGAGGACGTACTGTTTTTGAAAAATCGGGTATGAATTTTCTGTAGTAATTCGCAAGGCCTAAAAATGATTGCACTTGCCTTACTGTCTTAGGAGTGGGGAAAGTTTGGACGCATGCCGTTTTGCTAGGGTCAGGTAGTGCTCCTTGGTTAGAACATTTGTGTCCTAAGTACACTACCTCGCGCCTGAGAAATTGACATTTCTCAGGTTGAAGTTTCAGGTTATTTTCTCTTAATCTGTCAAAGACTTTGCGAAGCTTTTCGTTGTGGTCTGCCAGACTTTTTCCATAGATGACGATGTCATCTAAGTAGACGAAACATTCTAGGCCTTGTAGGCCAGTTAATATGAAATTCATTAAACGCTGAAATGTGGCCGGGGCTCCTTTAAGCCCGAACGGCATGCGTTTGAATTCATAATGCCCGTAGTTGGTACTGAAAGCCGTTTTTGCTCGATCTATCGGATCGACGAGTACCTGGTGATAGCCATTGGCTAGGTCTAGGGTGGTGAAGTATCTTGAATGGCCCAGTTGATCGAGGATATCCTCAATCCGTGGTAGCGGGAAGGCGTCGCCAATCGTTTTTTCGTTCAACTTACGACGACACGCCACCTTTTCTCACCATCTGGTCCCGCTTTTTTGGGGACGACTAGCAGTGGCGAGTTCCATGGGCTTTTGCTGGGCTGGACAATGTCGTTGTCCAGCATTTCTCTGAGTTGCTCATTTATGACATTTCGCTGTGTCTCTGGTAACCGGTACATCTTTTGGTTAATTGGTGCTTGGTCTTGCACCAGAGGGATGTCGTGGGTGATGGCGTTGGTATGTGTAAGCCTGTCACCTTTTAAAAAGAATATGTCATCATATTCATAACAGAGATCTGTGATTGAGGCTTTTTCCTCAGTGTTTAGAGTTTCATCCAGACTGAGTTGTTGCTCTAGTCTGGTGAGGCGGGGCTGATTACTGGTGTCTTCTTGTTCGACATCGTTTTTGAACAGATATCGTATATTTTGTAGGGTGGCCTTCTGATCGGCGCTTATTGCCCTGTTTTTATTACTCTTAAATCTATTCTTATTTATTGATTTTATATTTTTACTATCCTTATGTATTTTACCTCTTAACCTACTTGTTTTATATATGAGAGGCGCTGGGTCAGATGGATCTGCGGGCGTTGCTACCGGCAGACCGTTTGTGTGCTGGACAGCGCCTGACGTTGGGGTTTTCATGAGGGACCCGCAAGCGTCTTGGAGCAGTTTCTTATGACTGCTTAGTTGACTGGGGCTCTTTCGCCCTATTTTCTTAATCTTAGATCTACTTATATTTTGATGCTCACCATCGCCGTCATTTCGACTCATGGGATTCAAAGGATGGGCTGTTGTAATATTTTTGTCTGGCTCTCGTTTGATGGGGACGACAGTGTAGTCTTTAATGGGAACCAGATTTAGGTTCACGCTGTTTAGAACTACTTGTGAACTGCGTGTGTTGAGGATTCCTATAGGGACTGCTTTTAACCCAGCTGAGAGTAAGCTGTTTGCTAAGAAGACTCCGTCGTCTATTTCTTTCGACAGACTGAGCATTTCTTCCTGCAACTGCAACGGAACTTTGACTACGATCTGAGACCTTGCTGGTACGCACACAGGTTCATTTAAATTCACCTGATACTGTCCAGTCTTACGGGCCGGATCTTCGGTAATCAAGTCACCCTTATCGCGTTCTCGTAAGTCACAGCCGACTCCTTCTGACTGAGAAGCTTTGAGAACACTTCGGGTAGAAGGTGTATCCCCGTCGGGTTTAATATCTTCTACCAGTGTCTCTTTGTTGACTGTGTTTTGTGAACACGGGTTGTCCGATGCGGTTTCTAATGGAACAGCAAACTCTTCTGGATTGGTTTCCGTGCGAGGAAATCGCAGAACCTTGTTGGGTCCCTCAACATTACAATTTTTGGCTAGGAAATCATTTCCTAGTAAGCCGTCGTCAGAAATACCTGGGATGTTTTTTACCACCTGAAAGTTGCAAGGTAAGTTGCTTTTTAGCATGAAATTTCCTTGGCAACTTCCTAAGGTTTTTCCGGTGCCAAAAGGGCTTTGAAGCGTTAGTTTTGTGTTGGGGTTTATTAGCTCGCGAGATTTGAGAGCTTTTTTCTTAATTATACTGATCTCAGCGCCGGTGTCCACTATTAGCTGGGCCTGACCATTCAGACCTATGTCTAAAGGAAGTCTGGCGGTGGGCACACTGAAGTCGAGCGGCTGAGAAGACCCTTTTTTATTGCTGGTAGGGTTTATAGTCGAGCCGGGGAGTTTTGGGTCGACTCTTTGTCGTTTCCCTGTTTTTTATCCTCCCATTTTTGCTTTTGTCGACATTCGTCGATCTTGTGTCCGCGGCGCCCACAAAAATCACATTTTTGTCTTATGTTAAACACTCTGGGGCCTTTTGTATTGCTTGGGTCTGTCTGTGGGGGATTGCTAGGCGATCCTCGTGTGAAACGAGACTGCGTTTGGTTGTTTCGACAGTCGCGAATGTCATGCCCGTAACTTCTACAGTTAGTGCAGAAGGGGGTGTTTTTGCGTTTTAGACACTCCGTGTAGGTGTGTCCCCGCTTCTGGCAGAAATTGCAAGTGATGTTTTGTACCAGATTCTGTGTATCCGGTTGTCTGGAATCCCTTCGTGGAAATGGCGGGCGTGGTGGTTGAGCATGAACGTATGGGGGATTAAACTGTCTGGGCTCTTGTGCTCGTGGTGATGCATACATGGGTGGCTGTGGTGCTTGATTGTAAGGAGTTCGGCTAAGAGCTCGAACTCGAAGACTTGGGTCTATTGGTGCCATTGGATATGGCTGCTGCGTTAGCGGCGTTTGGACGAACACTGTGCCTGCTTGTAACTTTTCCATATCTAAAGCCTTTTGTATCAGCTGCTCTAGATCATTTTCTACCAGAGTGAGGAGGTACTGGCATAGGTGGGGATTGTTCACTCCACTTTTGAGGGCATTCTTGGCGAAGTCCGCCAACTGTGTCTTCACAGCTGGGGCTGCCGTTGCGCCGTACTTCAGTACCGCTGCCTCGTTGCAAAGCATCAGCAACTGCTTCACTCTTGTTGTGAAGGCAGTGAGAGTTTCCAACGGGTTTTGCCTCATTGTGATTAATTTGTTGACCAATTCTTGGTACGATTCTCGTGGTAGGTAGGTTCTGTTCAGACGTTCCTCCACCTCACTAAAAGTAGTTGGAACGTCCGAAGCAAACAGCTGATAGGCATCGCCACGAAGTCTTGTGGGCAAAATGTGTAAGAAGGCTGGCTTTTCTTCCTCACTTAAACAGTGTAAGGCCTGTTTGCAACAGCCAATAAATGTTTGTAGCTCACGACCTAGCTGTGGGGTATTTTCACCCGAAAACAGAGGGACTAGTTGTGCCGTGAGCTTGGCCACCTTTGCATAATCTACCATTGTGATTATCTTTTTATTTAAACTTTTGTAGGGTAGTCTACTTGTGCCTTGTCGAGTTTCAGGGCTGGTTTCTGGACTAGAATCCGTGAAGGATACTTCTAGCCAGCCACTAAGGAGATTTTCGGCGGTTGTTTGGTCAGATGCGTCAGCACTAATATCACTGTCACTTTCAGCACTTACAACTACACTGGCTGTGGTCTTATCTATACCTAAAGAACGTGAAAGCCCGGCGAATTCGATAAGCTCCTGTTTGAATCGCTCTGTTTCTTTTTTGAATTTTTCGATTTGCGTCAGCCTCTGCTCTCTGCCTTGACTTAATCTGTGGTCAAGTGCGTCGCAGTGCGTGACAGTGAGCCTATCGGATTCACGTGCCTTCTCTAATAACTTATCTAAAAATTTATCTAGACTTACTTTAGATACAACTGTGGGCCCTGTTAAAACGGTGCCGCTTCGAAGGCGAACTCCTGTTGCTTCTTGCTGTGCTGGGTCGTCTTCTTGGGCGTTTTCTGTACCTTCCCGGAGGTGTTGGAGATTTTCACCTGGGGATTTCTCCGCGTCGGATGAAGGTAGGTAGTCTAATCTCGTGCCTATCTCAGGTGCCGGTGTCGAGTTTTCTCCTGACATATGCGTCCCGCGTTGTCCTAAAGGGGGGCTTCCAGCCTTCTTAGAGTATTCCCTTCTGGAATGCTTTTTGCTACTAGGGGGGCTCTTGCCGTCTTAATTCCCTTGGCTGAGATTGAAAGGGGGGCTTTTGCCGACTTCGAGATCCCTTTCAATCCTGGAACGAAGTTACAAATTTCCGGTGCTTCTTTTTGCTGCTGGGGGGGCCCTAGGCCTACTTACTTCCCCTGGATATGGCTGAAAGGGGGGCTTAAAGCCTTCTTCGAAATCCCCTTCAACCCAGGAACGGTGATATCTTCCTTCTGGAGTTGGTTTTAAATGTGTGTCCGTTGTCCTGACTTCTTTTCGGCTGGGAATGAGCTTCTATTAGTGAGTCCAGGTCCCCTGATGATTTCGTTTCTTTTTCCACTCACTGGGGTGAACGCTTGCTCGCCTGGAGCAGAGGCGCCTATAGATGAGATCTACCCCGAGCGTTGGGGGTGACGTGGCCTTATAGCTTGGCTAGTGTCACAGGTTCCCCGTAGATTCTTGCAGGATCAAGGCTTTTCAAGCGTTTACGATCTTTTTACTTGACCAAGCTTCCTTGATCCTACCGGCTGCGCCAATTTTGTCGTATACCAATAATGTAGTTGTGTATATTTAAGGGAGTACTCACTGTTACTTTGTTTTCACCATAGTGTCGACTGTAATGTATGTAATCCGTGGGGCGGAAGGTGGGGTTTCTTTAAACTGCACAACGTTTCTATCACAACTTTCTTTTATTGAAACTTTTCTCACAAACTTCTTAAATAAACTTCCTTAATTGAAACATTTTTCACAAACTTCTTAAATAAACTTCCTTAATTGAAACATTTTTCACAAACTTCTTAAATAAACTTCGATCCCCTTTTTTTTTTTGACCGAACATAAATCTTTCTTAACTCGAAACCATACGCTTATCTTTCGAATTTTTAAACTATTCTTAACTTTACTTTAACATATATTTTACCGAATTTCGAATTTTTCTTTCGCACCGCTAGTGATCACCCGACAAGAACCAAAAAACCAACTCAACTCTACTCGAATCTTAAAAACCAACTCAACTCTTGATCACATTCATCGTGATCAAGAGCCGCATTTTCTTATCCTGAGAAAATTTTACTTTTTAAATCTGGACATGTTCAAACATGTCCAGAATTATTCGCGTTGAACGATGGCTGCAAAAATGTAATCTTACACTTTTTAAAACATCAGCCACCGTTTGAAATCGCGACGCGCATATACATACAATGCATTTATGCTGCGCGCGTTTCTTATTGCGAAAGCTTTTTTCGTAATATGTATGTACGTATGTACATACATATTGTATTTTTCGCGACAAATCGTACTGAAGGTACGATTTGCTTTTTGATTTCTTTCTTTTTTTTTTTTTAAATTAAATTGTTGAAATGACAAATTTTGCTGAAGGCAAAATTTTGTCGTGGAAATTTTAAAGTAAAACGACTTGGGGTGTAAAATGAAACTTTTGTTTTTCCCAAGTCGTTTGATGGGAAAAATTTTATGACTTGTTTGGAATGTGAAGAAAATTGCTGATGCAATTTTCTTCGCCCTTTTTGGACGATAAACTAATCATGTTTTGTGCATGATTAGTTTATTGAATTTTTATATTTTATGGTTTTTCTTTTATATGCCCAATTTTAGGTTTCTAGGTATATAGGGCTTATTAATTATTTGTTTTTTTTTTCTTTTTACCTGTTAGGCCCTAAGGTTTTATATACCTACATATGGTACATATATGTATGTACCTAAGTTTTTTATACATAACAACTGACTGTTTGATCATCATCACTTCTGCAAATTTCGTTGAAGGTTACGGTACATCATTATTTAGTCGTATTTACTTCCGAGTGAGCTCTGCTGAGTAAATTCAGATTTTCCTCCCATTATTATATGTTAAGATAAAGAGAAAAGTGCGTGAATTAGTGAAAGGAGTATGACCGTGAAATTCAGGTTTGATTTTGCGTGGACAATTCAGTTTTCAACGTCAGGTTTTCGTGGAGGCGTTGATGAAATAGTAAGAAGAATCTCTGTGGAAAAGCTCCCAAAAAGTCAAATCATCTGTAACGTTAGTGATTAAAGTGTTAATCAAGAGTATTATGGCAGAAACACATCCAGGCCTCGAGGCTTCCTCGGGGTGTTGTCAAAATTTCCAACACGGATTTTTAAATGATGCAACACAAAACCAAGCCAGCAGAGTAGTTGTTCTATGACAGTTCTGCCCCACTTCTTGAAGCCTCCAGGATTTCACCACAGATGGCGCCACCGTCGCTAGGTGGTTTTAGTAGGTTTGTGCCTTGGCTGTATTGGCTTTCGTCGTGGATACGCCATTGTGCCTTGGATGCACCATTGTGTCTTGGATGCACCATTGGGTCTCGACTGCGCCCTAGCGGGATTAATCGGTACTACCAGCATGCTCTGAGATGTATCGTTTGATCTGGACTACACCCTAGCGGCATTAGCCGGTACTACCAGCATGCTCCGGTACTACAGTTTTCTTGGGTAGATATGTGGTGCGCCTAAATGTAGGCTTTTGGTTTTGAACTAATATTAGTAATAATTAAAGTTAACGCTAGGAAATTTTTGTTCATGCCAATGGATTCTAGATGGTTGGGGTGGTGCTATTAGGGGGGACGAAATTTTCATCAGAAATCCTCTACGGGCTCTGGTTTTCGAGATATTAGCGATTTTACCTTTTCAGATATAGTTAATATTATTAATAATTCAAGCCACCTAGGATAGTTTTGATCACGTCAATAGATTCTAGAAGGTGTTACTGGGGCGGGGGTTAGAGGGGGGATAACATTTTTGTTAGAAATCCTCTACGGGCTATGGTTTTTGAGATATTAATGACATCTGTTTGGGCGTAAACGCCATTTCTTGAGTAAGGTACGCTAGCGGCCTTAGCCGGAGCTACCAGCATGCCTTGATTTTGCTGTTTTCTTTTATTAGCGGGAGAGTTCTAGATATTGGCATGACGTCATCATGGTTTTGCTGCACCGAAATAAGTTTTCTTAGCAGGGAAGTTGTAGATATCAGCATTATTCGAATTTCACAACATGACATCACCGTGAACAGATTCTAGACGATGTCAGTGAGGGTTCTGGGGTATGTGTATTGAAAAGTGTTATGTTTTATAAACATTTGCTTTTATTTCCAATAAAATTTCTTATTATAAAAGTATTTCTTATAGCACATTGTCCAATATGAACTTGACAAGATGGCGCATTTGTGTTAATCTCTATTAGTTTTCCACAGTTGTATTCATCTTCGACGTTAATAATGATTTCACCCTCTACAACTATCTTCTGCATCCAATAAACTTTTTCAGCTCCCTTTACATATATGGTTTTGTTCCGAAGCAGTGGTTCAACTGTAGTGTACAGCTTGTGATACGGTATGCAGCCATCATCCCAGCGGAATCCATGAAAATTGTGTTGAAGCCATTTTACTTGCCTCTTTTTTGCTGAAGTCAAATCTTTGTATCTGAACGGTGGTTGAAATATAAAGTGCTGCATCTGGTTTTCATTGTTTAAAATTGCCAGTTCTTTAGTAATAAATTCATTGAGGTTTGTTTTGAATCCTTGGATGTCTACGATGACAGCCATCTTCTTAATTTAACTTTCTAACTTGTCAGCGGACTGTATTCCACTATTCGATCGTGTAGAAGCAGACAATATGCTGTTGTATTAGCCGGTATATTTTCAGATGTCTTGAATTTTAGCCTTATGTCAACAGGTCCAGTTTTTATTGTTTCATTTTGATGTGAGGAACGGCTGATACTGATGACCATAGTATGATTGTGTAAACTTTATATACATCTCGTACAGCAATGCGTATCTATTCAAATCAAATTTCAAATTCAAATCATCATAGGGATATGATTCTGAGTTCAAATGAACTGTAACATCGGTGAGTTTGCAGTGATCAAACTTGCGTGCATCTTTTGTTTTATCGTTGCTTCGATCCGTTTGTAATGCTAAGATGATAAATCGAGGTTTCTCCAGTTGAGTGTTGAGAGTCTTAACTGACCAGGTTTGATGCGTGGATTCCGGTGGTACTGGATACTCATATATGTCCCAGCTGCGGAATGGTATTTGTATCGGGCGACCTCTCCCGATAATTTTAAATAGTTGCAGCTTTTCATCATCGGATACTGTAATATGCGGAATGCTCCATTGAAGTGTGGTAATTTCACTTTTCACCACATCAGTGGGGATATAATGGCATTATCGTCTGTCCTGCTCCGGATCAATATGAGTTCATGTTTGGAATTTATCAGAATTTTCTTGTAATCTTCAGCGAATCCCAATAAATATTTCAGAGTTACACAATAGTTAAACAGTCCATTGGCTGGTATAACGGATGAATCTGGTGACCAGCTGCCGTTGAGTAGTATCCTGCTTACATTTGCATTTAGCGATACGTAGTTTTTTAATGTTGTCGCAATCCCAAGATTTCTTGTACGATCGATTTCCACTGCATTCAATTCATAGCGTATTTCCTCAAAAAGAAATGGTAGAGCATTGTTAGCTAATTTTGCATTTGCTGAAACGGGTCCATCCAGCTTTGTTAGCGATCCCTCAATGTAAAGAAAACTCCTGCTGGGTAGAAGATTCAAGTCCTGATGTTATACAGAGATACGGATTTCATCGCTGTTTTTAAATGATGTTAGAAATGGTGAATAGGTGTGATGTTCAAATTTAGTAAGACTGTTATCAAAGCGAGCGTCTGGTGCAATATCTAGTATTCCTTTATTCATTGTTTCAGCGTTAAGCCTATCGATTGTAAATATGCTGTACTTGCAGGTGTTAATGTAAGTCCTGACCGCTTCAAGGTTGTCCGCTGACTAATGATCTTGTCTGCTCCGAACTCGTATTTATCACTAAGGTATATCAACATGCTGTGGCTTCAAATGTAACCTGATAGTTATAGTCTCTTCTCTGAAGTTGATTAAGTAACCATCTTGGTCAAGGAGCTTCAATGTTAGAGAACTTATAAGTTTGGTGTTCACAGGCAAATAGATTACATTTTTGGGTACCTCCACTATTTTATACCCAGGCCCAACGTTCGGAGAAAACTCGTGGAGAGTGTGTACTTGTGTGTTGTTGAAGAATGATCCTGATATAATATTACATTTGATGCGTATAGTATTTACTTTAAAGATGTTGACTGGCAACTCTGATGTATGCACTATATTACCAGATAGTTTCTTTTACTGAATCCTAGCAGACGAGCTATGGATCTCTGTTTTTTCAAAATGTATTTCTTCAGTTGCCTTAACTTCACTCTTCAATGTATTATTGTTAGCTTTTATCGTAACCTTTATCCTTTTGCCTTCTTTATCCAAGTATCCTTGTACATATTTTGCTATATCATCAATCTCATAGGATCCAACAGGTATCTCAACAGCATCATTCCCTACATGAACCAGATTATTGCTCACATCAATATTTGGTATAGAGTTGTATGTTTGAAAATCAATTAATCCACAAACATAATCCGTTGCTAGCTCCAGCGGAGGAAAGTGCTCAGCAGAGAGTAGACATGAATTTCCCGTGAGAGTAAGTGTTAATGGCATGGTGGTTCATAATGAACTGTTACAATTTCAATATAGATACATTTATTTATATATAATAATTAATGGCTATAACAATTATGTAAAAACTCTAAACATAAGTGACCGCAAATTACTGCATCATAGTTCTGATAAGATCTGTAGTTGGACGTAATAATACTACCCAAGTAGTTTATGAGCTCCCTTGGTGGTTGGAGATTGCCAAAGCTATCAAAGTATTCGATGTTATCACCTTTCTTGTAGTACGCTACCCAGTGTGTACCTGCTCCAGTTGAGATGTCCAAGTTAACAATACCGCTTTCTCGCTTCCATGGCTTTTTAGGTAGATTATCACGGCTAAATACTCCTCTGAAGTGTGGCAAGTGTGTGGTATACTTGTGAAGATCCAACTCGTTTAGCGGTCTTTTGGGTAGCGTCTTTAATAGTTTTTTGGTTGAGGTTGTAGATAGTGTCCAAGTCCTTTTCTGTACGGCTTCAAGAACAGCCCGTTTCCATCTTTACCAACCGCTATAGTTTCCATTGCTTGCTTATGACGTTTGCTTTCTTCCAATTTTGCCTTTGCCACACTGGTGTCATTTACTGCTTTAGCTATACCTGCTGCACCTCCTGATAGTGCTCCCAATGCTGAAAGCCCAGCAAACAACGGGATGAGGAACGGAAGTGCCCCGCCAACCTTTGGTACAGGTATCACTCGTGGAGTTTTAATTGATTTCTTCTTTCTTTTCACAATAAGCTGCACTAAGAGCTATTTTTGTAGCTTCCATCAAGTCTTTTGGTTTTCTGTCTTTTAAAATTTTACGTGCATTTCGTACTGTTTGTCGGAATGTGGGTTGGCGTTTAATTTTAGCCTTAAGACCCACACCTAGCTTAATTTTAGCCTTCATTGCGTTTGTTATAAGCCAGACGTTGGCACGTTCACTCAAATTTGCATCCGTAGATTTTGCACGCTGCCAGGCTTTTTCAACTAATATTTTATCAGCTATATGTCGATCACTTGTATCTTTATGTCGCAAGTATGCTATATCATGTTCCTTAAAGGCAGCATCCAGTGGATTAATGCTCGGATCTCCTCTCGCCAATCTTTGTTGTAACTTTGTTCCTGGCCCACAGAACTGGTATCCTGGTAGATGTAATTCTACAGGTAATTTGTTGATGATTGAATTTAATAGTCCTCTGCCCCCTTTCAAAGATTTTCTGGAGCGTTTCGATTTGTGATCCGACATCTTATAAGGTTCCGATGATACTGTTGAAATGTAATATAAGCAGGTGTATTTATAGGAATCCCGTTAGTCTTCAATATGCGGTTCATTAAACAACAACAAGCTTTTCCTGTTCGAAATGCTGATGTAGCTGTTATGAAAGTGAAAAAGAAGCATGGCTCCCTATTGCCTAATAGTATAAGGAGCATCATTGTTGGACCATCCAATTGTGGGAAAACTAATGTTATGATAAGTTTGCTGGAACATCCCAATGGCCTGACATATGAAAATATTTACATATATTCCAAATCTTTACATCAACCGAAGTATGAGTACTTGAAGCGAGTGATGACTCCCATATCAGGATTGGGGTATTATACATTCTCAAACAACTGCGACGTTCTACCTCCAGAGGAAGCCAAATCACATTCAGTGTTTATTTTCGATGATGTAGCATGTGAAAAGCAAAATAATGTGCGATCCTATTTTTGCATGGCTCGTCACGAAGATATAGACAGCTTCTATCTCTGTCAAACATATACGCATATACCAAAGCACTTAATACGTGACAATGCTAATTTAATCACCTTATTCAAGCAAGATGACTTGAATTTGAAACATATCTATAATGATCATGTGAATACAGACATGAAGTTTGATAAATATCGAAGAGCCTGTGCTGAGTGTTGGAAGGATGAATATGGTTTCTTGATGATTGATAAGGATAGCTCATTAAACAAGGGGCGCTACCGTAAAGGATTTGATACGTTCATTGTACTATAAAAGGGTGAAACATGTGAAATCTTCATAAGTCGAAGTTGTAACTCAGTCGAAAGCACACCGAATCCTGTGGACCTGCTGAGTAGATTAAAGCGATTAAAGCTGTTCACCTATTATCAGACCTGTTTGAAAGCTGTTAAGCTGTTCTCAGAGCTGTTTGAAAACCTGTTAAGCGGTTATTTGACCTGTTTAAAAGCTGTTAATCTGTTATCAGAGCTGTTTTAAAAGCTGTTAAGCTGTTATTTGACCTGTTTAAAAGCTGTTAAGATGTTATCAGAGCTGTTTGAAAAGCTGTTAAGCTGTTATCAGACCTGTTTGAAAAGCCGTTATTCAGTTAATATCGAAGATGAATGAAAATCTATTAAAAGAAATCATCAAGAGAAGGAATGCAGTGCGAAGGAAATTTAAAGCTCTAAAGACGGGAAGGATTGAGGCAGAAGCTCAACTTGAAGAAACTTTTAAGCCAATCACCAAACCCTTAAAAGAGTTTGTTACCAGAGTCAAAAACGAGCCACCAGTCAAATTGGAACCAAAAGAAGAAGAAGAGGACAGCGAAATTGTGGAACCTTTTACTCCTCTAAAACGAAAATATGTTAAAATGGAGGCAAGTAGCACACCTATAAACTATGGGGATTATTCCTTAACATCTGAAGGAGAATTCGCAACACCTAAACATTCAAGAACATTGACAGGAAGGTCTCCTGTCACCTCCTCCGATACGTCTGGATACATAGTTTCAAACTATTTAAAGCTATTCACTGATAATAGCCCTAAAATTGATCCAACCTATGGAGTTTACTATGATGACAAAGCGTGGAGAATCGTTAATTCAACGTTTGATGTTGATGATGTAGGAAATATTGTTATCAAGGGGAAGAGCTATAAAACAACTTTGGGGTTATGTGAGCTGCTATTTATGAAAGATCCTGTAAAAAGTCTATATACTAAAGAGGATTTAACTAATTATGGATCAATTTTGAGAGATACCAATGCATATAAACGTGACTATGCTGAAGATGGACAAATAAAAGGTACTAGAGCGGCTAAGTATAAAGCTATAATCAGTAAACTTATATGCGTCTGCCTAAGGAAAACATTGATCACATTTACTGGGATGATCCAAATGAATTAGTGGATAGACTGTGCCTTCTGATGGCATCAAAGCAGGCTGGAAACACCAGTCACAACAATGAAATTGTATCTATCCTGGAGGAGTTGCGAGAAGGAGATATTATAGTTTAAATACTACTTCATTACCATACTTCTACACAATCTACAGATGAGCGTTGACAAGTTTGGACGTTTCTCTAAGCGAAGATATCTTGGGAAACCAGGTGAACGTGGACCAACAGGAGCTCGGGGGCCAGCTGGCGAACAAGGAACTCAAGGCCCAGCTGGTATACAAGGAGCTGAGGGTCCAGCTGGTGAACAAGGACAGCGGGGTATTGGATTTAATTTAACGATAAACGGAGACTACGATCTGAACTCAAAGTGTATAAAACGACTTGGTGAACCCCTTGAAAATGATGATGCCACTACCAAAGACTATGTTGACAAGAAAATTAAAATAAGTGTGGAAGAAATAAGAAAAACTATTAATATAGAGGTGGCAAATTTATCGCTATATATCAATGACGAAAACGCGAAGATTGAAAACTATCTGTTTACTTCAGTAATAAATAAGAAAGACTTGACACCAAAAGATGGTGTATATCAGTACAAACTCTTGAGAAATCTGTTTCATTTATAATTACGATGAGTAAGAGACAAGTGGTAAATGAGCTGCATAAACCAGCGAGAAAAAATTTTAAATGACGTGGTGTGATTATCAAAGGACTAGATGACTTGTGGCAGGCAGACTTGGTTGAAATGGATCCCTACAAGTATGCGAACAAGGGTTACCGCTATCTGCTGACAGTAATTGATACCTTCTCCAAATATGCATGGGCAATTCCAATTAAAAGAAAAACTGGTGTAGAAGTAAAAGATGCCATGCAATCTATATTAAGCGAGGGACGAATACCTAAAAACCTGCAGACTGATGATGGAAAGGAATTCTACAACAACCTCTTTAAAAATCTAATGTTGAAGCATGCAATTAATCATTACTCTACGTACAGTTTCCTCAAAGCATCAATAGTGGAACGATTTAACCGAACTCTGAAGGATATGATGTGGAAGAAATTCAGCTTTAATGGAACTTATCAGTGGATTGGTATGGTGAAGAAACTGCTCACTGAGTACAACTCAATAATACATCAATGAGAATCAACTGCTTTCAACTGTATACAGTCATATAAAGATTGTTGTTCCTGCAAAGTATAAAGTTGGAGATTTTGTACGCATTAGCAAATACAAGCATATATTTGAGAACGGCTATACACCAAACTGGACATCTGAGATTTTTAAAATTATTAGAGTTCAAAATACAAACCCCATCACATATCGGCTGGAAGATTATCAAGGAAATCCAATCACAGGAGGCTTTTATGAATTGGAGCTGCTGAAAGTTAAACACCCAAACCTATATCTCGTAGAGAAAATCTTAAAGAAGAGTGGAGATAAAGCTTACGTTAAATGGCTCGGAATTTCATCAAAACACAATTCTTGGATTAATAACAAAGATTTTTTATAATTTGTTGAAGAAACAACTATAATACAATTTAAAAATAAATTTATAATTATAATTATAATATCTTAGACTGTACTACAAATAAAACAAAGTACTTAAATAAATGAAACTAAAACTATAATACATGTTTTTATTTACAATAATGAGCTTAGATTTCTATACTTTCTGTGCTTGATCCTTGATGATCTGGAACTGAACTTTCTGTGCTTGTTCCTTGTTGATCTGGAACTGAACTTTCTGTGCTTGTTCCTTGTTGCTCTGGTGGAATTAAGTAATGTCCGCATGGTAGAGTATCCGTTGTACCACTCAAAATATATCGCTTGTTATCATGTGGACTTAAAGCTATCTTCTTTTGGTTGATGGTGTAGACATTGTTGTTATGCGATCGTATGCAGCTCTGATTTGCAGTTAAAAGCTGCTTGTTGTTCAGGCATTCAACGTAGTCTTGGAACTTTATATGCCTCTGAACAACATTTGTCTTTATTTCCTTGGTTTTTTTTACAGTTTTACCATCATTTATGCGTAGGCTATACATTTCCGAGCGGGGGCCTGGAAATTCACACATGATTTTCCCGTTCAGCTCATCCTTCATAAAACCAGGAATCCTTTTATGCATAAGCGGTATATTGAACTGGTTATTTACAGGGTAATCACCTGTATCGAATTTATCAATATTTTCAGCCATAAAGTCATATATGTTTCTCTCTTCAATTTAATATATTAGGGAGTCTATATCGGTATACATGACTTTGCATTTATCATCAAACTCGCGCTGCATAAAACTGTAATGGAAGTCGTAGAGGCATGTTTTTGAAATTTCCAAGACTGCCATGCCGATATAGAGTGGCATATTAAACAACTTTTTCAGTCTCCTTAATTCCACAGCAACTAAATTCTCATCAAATATTTTCGTACTGTGGAAGTTGGGAGCTGCAATCAGAGCTTTGGCACCATGTCGGCCTTCCCACTTTACGCAAAGCTTGATGTCACTATACTTGCGTACATTTTCCATGGTTTTACCAAACGCAGCATTATTCATCTTTTTATAGCTGTCTTTTTCATGATCGCTGGTAGCCTGTTTCCGTTTGGAGGTATTCAAATCAATGTATGGTTTAAGCCAAGCTGACTGGTTGAATTGCAGGATCCGGTGTACTTTTTTTAGGATGAGGCCAAGTGATAAGCATTGCTTCAAATTTCGATAGTGTATAATATATTTTTCTTTATGGTGTAATGTTGTTAAAAGATTTTCTAATTTTGAACCTGGTGGTGCTGTATGCTCAAAGCAAAACGGTAAGTCTTTATGCTTATCATGCAGATGTGGTGGATAGTCTAAATCAACTTCGAGTATGTATCCAGTTGGTGAATCATCAGGAATTTGGAAAACATCAATATCGAGACTATCAGCCCATCTGAATCCTCCGGTAGGTAAATGCTGTGACATGGCCCATCCATAAAGGTTGTTAACATCATAATATATCAAGTATTTTTGTTTTTCATCTGGGTTAAAATCATTCATATATTTATTGTTGGCTTTACTGTATCTATTGGAACATTGGCTTATACCTCCTCGAATACCTCTCTCTACGAATAGCAGTATGTCAACATCAGTTATCAGCTCCAGTTTCACTTTGGTATATTTTAACATTGCATCCGATGTTAGACCTGGCATTGTGTAATAATGTGCTGGATCTAAATTTTATGTCTTCATGCACACTTCTCGAAAGTTCTCAAGCACATCAGCCAATAGGAGAACATCAGTTTTCAGGTATAGATCGGAATATTCGCCAAATGTCTGTATTTCAAATGTCCTCCACACCTTTTCTGCGCGGCTGTAGTCCTCAGCAGATATATCACTGTCAGTCATTTTATTATAGAATTGCTCCTGTGCCGGTAAGTGTGGAAATCCAATTTTTCCCAATCGTCAACGCAGTCGTATGGGAAGACACCTTTGCGCGTAAGTAGTTTAAAGTCATCATCATCCAATTCCTGCCACACAGCTCTTGAAATATTTAATTTATCCATTGGTAGCACTGATGATAGCTTAACTAATGATTCTGCCATAAAACGGAAGGAATCGATGAATCTGAATTTGATATGACTGCCTTCAACGTGCTTGGTGAACGAAATGTATCTATCTTTATTTATTGGTAGGAGATCCACTTTCCCAGGAATAGATGTAGCTATATCCTTAATAATGAAGTGTGCATCATATCCAGATAAATTGTATGACTTCGCATTCTATTATTTGTGCGTATGCGTCGGCTCCTAGTAGGATGTAAATTTGACTTGGAGCGTAGAGTTTTGGATCTGCTAATTGTAGGGTGTGCAGATATTGCACTTTTTTTATATTCACTCTGTCTACTGGTATCAGATCTGTGATCTTTTTCACTACGAGAGCGTTTATTTTCGTCTCGTATGTGTGAAGCGACTTGATTTTGCATGTCACTTGGGCGTTTACGTGCGCAGTCTGAGCCATTCCCAAGCCAGTGATCTCAACAATAGTGGGTCGCCTTTTTAGGTTAAGTCGCTTGCTAGCGGTTTCAGTGATAAAGGAGACCTGAGAGCCGGAGTCGATTAGGGCTCTCTTCGTGGAAACTTGTCCTGATGGATTTTCTATCTCTACTAAAGATGTTGACAGCAGTGCCCTCCTTGGGTTGGTGGAGAAGAATGATTGTGTTACTGCCTCAGAGCCGTCAGTAGTACGATCAAGGTACAGTTCTCCTTGCTTTCATGCGAATTTGGACTTATGAGGATTGCCTGGTTTGGTGGATTGCTCTATGTGTAAGAGTGTGTTATGCCGTTGGTTGCATTGCAACCAATTTCTTTGGCTTTTACAACTGGTAATATTATGGCCTGACCGTAGGCAGTTCTTGCTTAGTCTGTTTTGCGATCTAAATTACAATCTCTCCTTGGGCGGTAGTTTATGGAATGCTGAGCATTGAAATAGATTGTGATTCTGTTTATATTTTATACATGCTAGGGATTTGTAGAGAAACGTGTATGTGTTTCTCGGTTGAGAATTGCTTGGTGTATTCTCTTTGATCTTGGTGACTTTGCTATCTTGTAGGGCTTCTAGAGTACGGAAGCGAGCCTCTAGAGACTTGGTTAGATCTGCGTAACTTGGGATTGATGTATGGTGGTATTGTATGTTTTTGCTCCCAGTGATAAGCTGGGAGTTTTTGGACTAAGAGATGTACCAGAATCGGATCCCAATTGGATGTACGAATTCCGAGAGCTAGCAGGTCGTGGAGACTTTCTTCTGTTTGGTCAATCAAAGTTTTGATGGTGTTAGCGGATTCGTATTTTATGACTGTCTGATTGAATAATAGCTTGAGCTGTGTTGTCACTAATACTCTTTTATTATCATAGCGTTTTATGAGAAAATCGCATGCCTTTTGATAATTTCCCTCGGTAATTTCAAACTGATGGATAAGTCGCTCGGCTTCGCCTGTCAAGCAGGTCTTTAAATAATGAAATTTTTGTACTTTTGATAAGTGCAGATCTCTGTGTACCATTGATTTAAGGAGATCGTAATATGTTCTCCACGCTCTGTATGTGCCATCGAATTTTGGTATAGTAATAGTGGGTAATTTGATATCTGATTTGTGTGTTTCGATGGTAGAAATTTCCTTGGTGGAATTAGTTTCGTCAGCATTCGTAAAGGATTTTAGCTCTTCTCTGAGTTCTGTAATGAAATATATATATATATTTTTCACTGGTAGCTTCGTAAAGTGAATCCTCGATATATCCTGTTGTCTCTTCGGCATCAGATTGATGGATGCCGACATTGTTTTTGAGAAATCTATCCCAGATAGCGTTGACTGTTTCTATTCTTGTCTGAAAGTAGCTTTCAGTACGTTTTTTAGCTGGTTTAGCATGGTTGGCTATAGCCTTTAATAATTGCTCGTGCAGAGCCTTTTGGTAGCGAATTAAATTTTTGACGTTTACCATCTTCTAACTCTTTCTATCAAGCTCGAAGGAACAATGTCTAGGCCTATGACAGGTCTAGTCATAAAAAAAATGATGATGTGCCGGATCAGAAAGGTTTCGAAATGATAAGATGGTGAAGTAATGTCAAAAAATTCAATACTTTATTTCGCTCCCTGTTATAATATAAGTATTTGCTAAAGCTTAGTATCGAGTTCAAGTAAAATTTGACATTTCCATATAAATTTTAGCGCTAGTAAAATCGCAAGCAAAAATTTTACTGGTAAAAAGTGAAGTGTTCCCGAGGGTTTTGCCTGTGTGCTTACTGATTGTATTCGCAACCGTCTCAGTCCAGTTTTAAGGACTGTCTGTTCGTTTGCGTAGTTTTCTTTGCAGCGAGAACTTTTATTTGTGCGCACGTCACATGAATACCGTTCCGTTTGACAAATACCGTTAGCTATGGAATTCCCAAGGCTGATATTTTAAGTTTTTCTTTTCTTCATGATCGCCCTTATGTACTCAGATCATATTCTTTTAGCTGAATATGACGTCGGAAATTCGATCTTTTACACGTGTATTATGTTCGGGGTCACCAATGTAGCGAATGGCTGGGACGACGATAATACAATACACTTTCCTAGTTTAAACGAAGTTATATTTTAATGGAATTCAAATAACTTCCTATTACAACTTATCGCTTACTTATACTAAAGAAATGTGTCGGGCAGTAATTGAAATTAAACTCCAACGATTATGGTAGTTAACTTATCTTTAATAAACTCGCGATTTGTGTACAAAATGATATATAAAAACTTATCCTAGCGATAATAGATTAAAGCTCAATTATTCTAATATAAATACTAGGCACTCAGACAATGTTTTCGAGTTGACCTCTATTTCCATGAAGATCACACCAGCTACTGATCTAAGTGACTGCTGGGTACCGACAACCAGCTTCTGCCGAGATAATTACTCTCTTTCCAAATATTCTGCAAAGAATGATATACATAGCTGACCTGTGAGTTCAATAACATTTTCTGCCTGATTGTTAACCTTCATATGACTCAGACGTACCCATCAAAATGCAACAATATTGTGCAGTGGCACATGTAATTAATTTTCGAGAGTTGTTAAATGCTCATATAAATGTATGTAGTAAATTCTTAAATATCTCAGCTACCTTGGCTTTACTAGTATGTAACCATATATATAGCGTTTTGATTAGAACATTACAATTGCACTATTACTCTCTTGTAATTGTAGTAATGGTGTTGAGCCAAACGCCCTTCAATAATTATAGTACGTGTCGCAGAGTTCTAATACTAGTGCGCATTCCACATGTCAGACCCAAAATCAACTATGCATACGTACATATGTACATATGTATATGTTTTATAGTTAAAGGAACAGAAGCTTGTTGTGTTAGGTTAGTAATTATTATCGTTAAATTTCAATTATGTAATGATTAGTTTAAGACTATTATGTTAAGATTAGTTCAAATTTTGTATAACGATTAATTCAAAAAACTACTATAGCTACAATGATAAATTCTAATACTATTTAAAGCTGTTACTTGTTTTTGTCTGTCGACTAAACATATACTATTAAAAATATACAAAGGATTAACGTTCTGAACCCGGGCGAGTCGAACTTCCCAAGCACCACCTAACCACGTTGACGACTAAAAACTGAATGACTGAGTTCATTTCTCCTACTTCGAAGTGCAGAACATTCTGTTAGTTCGTAGTGTGTGGGTGTGAGTTCAGGCGCATATCAAACTTCCGTCAAAGTTATTATTTGTGAATATTTATTTATTATTTGGTAAAGGATTGCGCACGCTACAAATGCTAATCATCCGCCGAGGAATAATAACAGTTTTCGAGATTTTTGCAATTGTGCGAGACCAAGTGACAACTCCTTGGTCCATTCAAGGTAAAAAAGAATTCAATCAAGATAAAGTTAGCATACGACACGGAATTTAAAACGTGGCTAAATATTTCATCGAGACCATGCATCCTTAGTGCTCTAATGACACGCACATGAGCGTGGGGTACATTTTCAAAGCATCCCACCTACATCGAATAAAATATGCTTCCGCAGGCACCAGTTTGACGGAGCTCAACGAAAGGGTCCCTTTTGCCTGACAGATAGCTTATCCGAGTGCATGTACAGATAACCGAAGGATAGCGTTCAAGAACTTCTGTACTAGAATCCTCCGATTTTTGAGAAGCCAGGAGGCCCACATTGTATGAGTCCAGACCAATTAATTTAATTTATTTATTTATTTATTGTCATTAGTTGTAATTACATAGATCAAAACCTTAAATCTATCTTAACTATCAACTAATGTAATGGGCCCACGGCTACTAGGCCATCTGGGTAGCTAACAGTGTTTTGGGCAATTTAAATTTACTTACAGCTAACAATTCATTTTTTTAACCATCATTTCAAATGCCCGTTTAATTAAACAGTTTCTAATTCTTTCTTTTTTTTATGGTTATGGTTATGGTTTTATGGTTTTCTGGTTAGTTCATCTAAGTTGTACTGCGAGATGCAAGCCTGTTTCGTTCGGAGAGAGGCAGGGTATTGACCCATGGCGTTAACTCTATCTAATACAAGTTTTTAAGTATGGTTGTACGTCTATTTTAATACAATGTAATGCTTGATCTTATTTTCTAGGAAAGGGTCTGTAGTACAAATTGGCAGACCTTACAATGAGTTGGATGAAAGACCATTGATACTAGAAGGATAATCATTATGAAAGATCCTAGCTACGCTATTATGATTCCATTGCAGCAGTAGTATATAAATTTTAGATTAAGAATCACAGTTAGATTGCAAGGGCTCTAGCCCTTTTATGCTAAGTATTTACAATGTAACAAAGAAAATTTTTTAACGTGTAGGTTAGAAGTACTATTGTCTAATCTTAAGTGAGAGTTCATTTTTATAACCTAATTAACAATGTAACTAATTTTAAAATATAGGATAGAAATACTATTATCTAATTTTTGAGTATGAATTCATTTATTTATTTATTTCTAACCTAAGGCCTTATTGTAATGTGAGGAAAAGGAGATATGTCATTCGTCTAGAATTCAATTCTTAAATTTTTTTTTTTTTTTTAAATTTAAAAATGTAAAAATATTTTTTTTTTCTTTTTTTTTTAATAAAATCTTGTCTTAAAATGTATGTCTGTAGTTAGATTCTGGTATGTAGGCGTCCGTCTTGTAGGTATGTCCTCAATGCACCGAGGAGTATGTCAGTATCCTCCTTACTGTATGTAAGAAGTTCAGTCGGGGTTTTGCTTGTTCCACGTTCGTTAATTAGTCTCTGTAATTCGGTGCATTGCTGTATGATGTGTGCCGTAGTTAGAGAGGTGTTACGGCAGTAGGGGCAGGCAGGGGCAGGTTCCTTGGTAAAAATGTGCTTTTTGGTCGGAAGGATGTGACCTAGTCTCAATCTCGCTATCGATATCATTTTGCCCCTGGAGGCGTCAGGCATTGGGAGTTTATCGGATGTTTTATGGTGGGAGGCAAGGAATGTACGCGATGAGCTCCAGGTAGCGTTCCTGATGCTGTGCTGAAGGCAACGTGCATGCGCCCTGGCAGCTTTGTAACTCGGCGGCATGATTGTTTCGCTGTCGCAACTCGACGTGCTCTTGGCAAGCGTGTCAGCTTTTTGGTTGCCAGGAATGCCAACATGGGCTGGACACCATGCCAAGGTGATTTTGCCGGAGTGGAGGGACTTCCTGATGTTAGATGTCAGGGGATCTCTGTTTTTGATATTTTGGATGGCCTTCAAAGAGGACAAACTGTCCGAGAATATTGCGCAAGTTCCGTCTTGCTTTACAGCCCACCTTACAGCCTCCCAGATCGCTGTAAGTTCAGCCGAGAAGACGTTTGTCCAAGATGGTAGAGCATAGGTGAGGGAGAGATTGTCGTTTTCGTTGTCTGACCAGACAGCAATTCCGACTTCTTCCCCAGTTTTTGAGGCATCAGTATAGATATTTCTATTTGCGTTTATGTGCCTGTATGTTTCTGTATGGAGTCTTCTTTTATTTAAATTCTCTAGGTGCTCGTACTTTCTTTGGTCTGTTAAGATTTTCCTGGTAGGCATCCTCCATGGAGGGAGGTTACAAACAGGGTTTAATTGATCTGGATCAAAAGGAATGGTTCGGAGAGTGTATGGGATGCTTGCAATCGAACGTGTCAAGCCGGCACAGGTGCGTCTGGTGGGAATGGGGTTTAAGGTTAGGATATCCAAAGTTAGGAGGTAGAGTGGGGACTTGGGATTGTGTACGGTCTTAAGGAATAGGTTGCTGGCGAGTTCTTCTCTTCTCTGGGGAAGGGTAGGGAATCCCGATTCCACTAGCAGACTTGGAATCGGTGTGGTGCGCAGCGCACCGAGAGCCAGTCTAGCCGTGGCATTCAGGGATGTCTGGATTCTGCGAACGTTTCTTTTGTTTGTGTAGCCGTAGATGGTGAGGCCGTAGTCAACTTTGCCTATGATTAGTTGTTTAGCTATTCTAATAGCTGTTTCTAAAGGTGGACCAGAGTTTCTTCTACATATTATTTTCAGTAGGTTGTTCCTGCTTTTCACAGCGTCTGCTGCTAGCTCAGCCTGTTTAGACCAGTTGAGATTGTGCGCGAAGACAAGCCCCAGAATTTTGAGACTTTTTAGGAGGGGAACAGAAGCTATATCGCTCTCGAAGGCGTTCTCTACACATTTACGTCTGCGACAGACGTGAAGTGCTTCTAACTTGTTGTTGGCGATTTTAGCCCCGTTTGTGTCGGCCCAAACTGATATTGTTCTCAAAGCCCTGTTGAGCACGTGCTTTACAAACGGGACTTCACCTGAAGCATAACAAATGATGTTATCAGCGTAAACATGGAAGAAGAGATTCGGAACCTCATCTAGTTTTTCACAAAGAGAGTGGATGTACACACTGAAGAGTTGCACGGAGAGTGGGGACCCTTGCGGGAGTCCGTTTAGGATTTTATGCGTGGTGGAGAAGTGTCCTCCAACTCTTACTTTAATTCTTCTCTCTGTTAGGAAGGAGTTAACTGTATCTACGAATCTCTTCCCCATGTGCCAGAGTTCAAGCTGTCGCAGAATGGAGCTCTTAGGTGCTCTGTAGAACGCCTTCTCAAGGTCAATTGACAGTACAACAGAGTGCCTGCCCTTGGAGAGTGCGCATGCCAGGTTATGCTCCAGTTCCTGGAGGAGGGACTGAGTCCCCCTACCAGGCCTGTAGCTTGCGACGGGTGGCAGCAGCTTCTCATCCAATAGCCAAGACAGTCTGTTGGCCATCAGCTTCTCGAGGATTTTGGAGATTGTGGGTAGGAGGGAGATAGGTCTGGTATCGGAGGGGCACGGGATTTTCTTTGAGCTTTTCGGTATAGATCTTATCTCAGCAGTCTTCCAAGCTTGTGGAAATTTGCCGAGTTTGAGGATTAGGTCGTAAAGTCCTCTAGCTCTATCTAGCCAGGCTGAAGGAGCCTGTTTCAGCATACCGAATGTGATGTTATCCAGACCTGGAGTGGTGCCATGGAAGGAGTTACGTGTTTCCTTAACCTCCTGGAGGGAAAAAGGATCTTCTAAGGGATTGGGAAGGGGAGTGTCTTCTATCATGTTGCTTGTCTTCTCGCACAATCGTTTAAAGGTCATGGGAGTAGGGTCACTTGTGTTTGAATAACTTATGTAAAAGCTTGCTAGACTTTCGGCTATCTGTTTAGGGTCTTGCACTATTTGGTCACCTATTGTAAGGCCCGTGATGCCTGCCTTAGAAGGATGCCCACAAATAGCCCGGACTTTCCGCCAGTTATCGCTCATAGGAGTTTCCGCACTAATGCTGTTCGCAAAATCCAGCCATGACTGCTTTTTGGCCAGCCTAATCTCCCTGCGCATCTGTGCGTTTGCCCTGCGATATGCAATGGCGTTTGCGGTACCAGGTTGACGTTTAAATCTCTTCCAGGCCGAGTCCTTACGTTGAATGTAGCCTTGAACGTGCGCCGTGAGCCACGGGGGCTGTGTTTTGGTGGAGTGTTTGCTGAGCGGGATGCTGCTGTTTGCAGCGAAGCGTATAGCTTTGGTTAAAGTTGCTGCTTCTTGTTCGATTATCTGGCTGGGAGGATGATTGTGCAGGTATTCAACTACACCAGCTTGGAACTTCTCCCAATCGGCGCGACGGTCGATGTACCTGGGTATATGCACTTTGCCCGGAAGAGATCCAGACATGGTGATAACAATTGGGAAGTGGTCGCTTCCCCTGGGGTTGTCGACCACCCTCCAGTGCGTTAGGTGAGTGAGAGAGGGAGGGGCAAAGGAAAGGTCTATATGCGTTAATGTGTTACGGGTGTTCAGAATGGTAGGTGAACCGTCATTCAAGAGGACGAGGTCCGATCGGTCGAGCCAGCCCGCGATCTTTTTTCCCCTTGGGTCACTCCGCGGCGATCCCCATAACGGATGATGCGCGTTGAAGTCACCCAGTAGGAAGGTAGGATCAGATATCTGTTCCACAAGGGAACTGAGAAGTCCGCTGTCCACCACGTCCCCGGCCCCCACGTAGATGGACACGATGTTGAAGTGGCAACGCATATAGACCTTAACCGCGACTGCAGTTAAAGGAGTATTAATTGAAATGGGGGTGGAGGGGATGTCTTCCCTTATCAATACAGCAACACCTCCACGACGGGTGTTCGCAGTATTGTAGGTGTACGGGGTGTAGTTTCGGAGATGTATGAGAGGGGATACGGATGGGAGGTGTGTTTCCTGGATGGCAAGGATGGAAGGTGAAAGTTGGGATATTAGCAGCTGAAGGCTGTTCAAATTATTATAAAAGCCGCAGATATTCCACTGAAGGATGGTGCAATCCTCAGAGTTGTTCTGGGCTTCTTTATTGGAATAGGTCATATGAGAAGGGAAGGATAAAAGCTAGAGCAAAATCTGAAAAAAAATGTGGAACGCTTCACGATTTTGCGTGTCATCCTTGCGCAGGGGCCATGCTAATCTTCTCTGTATCGTTCCAATTTTAGTATATGTTCTGCCGAAGCAAGAACTCCAGACCATTTAATTCGGCAGATGAATTCATCCACTGTGTCATTGTTAGGTTAGATTTTTATTGCAATCTAGAGAAGCAGGTACACGCACACCTCTAGGTAATGATTTTTATACCCTAGATGAAATCTATAGGGGTATACTAAGTTTGTCATTCCGTTTGTAACACCTCGAAATAAAGAGAGTAGAGCAAAATGAATTGGAGACCCACGCATAATATTAAAAGTTATTTTGATTTTAGCATGTCCGTCCGTCCGTCCGTCTGTCTGTGCGCACGATAACTGGAGAACGCGTATACTTAGAGAGCTGAAATTTTGTACACGGACTTTAAAAAAAAAGTAAAATTACGTTCGAAAATGAGACAAATCGGGCAACTCCTTCGTGGGGTTGCCATATAAAACTTTCGTTTTTCACTATATATTTGGACACTGCCTGAGAAATTTGGTACGTGGTGTTTTCATTGTACTAGCAAATAAAATTTCAAAAATGGACTAAATGGGGAACCTCCTTCTTGGTGTTGCCATTTAAAAATTTAGGTTTTTTACGTATACTGTGAAAACGGTCAGTCCAAGACATTTTTATTGTAATAAAAACTTTTTTAAAATACGAAATCCTATAAAATTGGTTATAATTATTTTTTCTGTCCGACAAACCGTTCTAGAAATATATGCGAAAAACTGCTTCAAAAATCAAATTTGCACATAAGGGTGACAATACGAAATTTCATACGGGCATTCATCTAGGTTATTATAAGAATTGGTCATAGACCAATTCTAGCTTTTTTACTTGTTACCTTTAATTTCGAAGGGCTCCAGTGCCTGTAAGGTTATGCACTCAGGCCACCTGATTACATGCATGATTCATGCTTTCATTTTAATATTAGAATATGATTTTTGCACATAAGTTTGAAAGGCTCGCATGCCTGTAAAGAAGTGACCATCTCGCTAAGTAAGTATCTGAATTTATGCTTTCATTTTATTATTAGAGTTTGATTTTCTTCCTCGAACGTCTCATTTTATTACTCGATTACGATTTTGGGGTACAATTTTAAAGAAATATTGTACAAGAAATTGTGAAGTAACCCAAATTGGAGATTTGCATAAAAGTTTATTTTCAGAGATCCAGGTTCCATCTCTAGAAGGCCTTCTCGTGGAAAAGGATCAAGGGTGAGTAATCAAGTTTAGATAAATCTACGATATTCGTGTATAAACAAAACAAGACGAAAATGTAGAACCAAAATAAACCTTCGGGTTTGAGAAAACGTTGACAATTATAATTTTTGAACAATCCTCCCCCCTTGGGCGTACTGTTATTAGCATTAGGTGTGCGATTGTACGTTATAATTAAGCTTGAGGGCTAGCTCGGTCTAATTAGACATGGCAAATGATATGGATTCTCTCGTTCGTCTGCGTTTGATGCAAACAGCACTGCACCTATTAGACGCGTCCGGGGTGAATATAAGCAAACAAACAGTGTCTGTTAAAAAAGTAAGCTCGATTGAGAATATTATAACGAATTGTATTGAGAAAAAGTACTAAATTGGCTAGTATGAGTTTCAAGTAAGGACTTTTTCTTCTTCTCCACTCTCCTGGTGCCCTTTCACTATGACGGTGGTTGACTAGGTCAGCTCCTTGGCTCCTTCACTTCTCTCTTCCAGGTTAATGGTTTTTATAGGGACACTGAGAATGAATTGCTGCCCTCAGTGTCGTACGGGCGGATGGGGCAAGGCAGCTGAAGGCATACCACCTGCGCCTTCACGTGGTCGATGGTAAGTGTTGTAAGGGTCCCTTCAGGACCGAATGTGTGCTTTGTTTGTGTGAGAGGCACGAATCTTTTTTGTATATGACAGGCGGCAGCGGCAGGTTTTCGTGGAACCCCCACACTCTCTGTCAATAGGCGAGGCGAGTTAGCGTACCGTGCTGCACTTCAACGCTGTCTGCCAAGTGATCTATCAGCTCATGCTGGCAGTTAGGACTTCACGTTCAATACAATCACTCAACGTAGTTTCATAACAATCCACGCCATAGTTGTACCTGTTTGAGAATATTGAGCTTTGTAATATAACTTTTATACATAGAACAAATCATGTTAATTGATTTGCCGTAAAGCTGTATGTGAAGTAATGTATTTGGTTTTCGCATACATATATCTCGGTAGCGATAACATATGATTACTTCTAGCAATTTCTTTCCATAAAATTTTCTGTTTTTAGGTTCTTATGATCACAGCTTTGCACATTCGATGTGGTTTTTAGTGACTGCGAGCGCGTAACCGGGAAAAAAGATTAGGAAGTGTGATTGAGCACACCTGTTATTTTTGTAAAATCGTTGTTATATTTCATTACTACGTCACATTTGGAATAATTTGAATGCCCTAGATGAAATCATAGAGTATATACTAAGTTTGTAATTCCGTTTGTAACGCACAGAAATTATGTTGGTTAAGCAAAATGGGTTGGAAACCCACACATAATATTGAAAGTTATTTTGATTTTCACACGTCCGTCTGTCTGTCCGTCCGTCCACTCATTCGCCTGCCTCACGGTAACTCGAAAACGCGTTTACTTTGCAGGTTTTCCACACAAAAATTTCATTTTCACTGTATTTTGATACTACCTGAGAACGCGGCAACTTGTCACCTAAAACAAAATGGGTTGTGTGATGAAATAACAAATAAAAAAAAATTTTAGCTTTTGCTATATACCGGAGAATCCAAAAAAATGCCTTCTTGAACAAATATAAGTTTGCCCCATATGTGGGCAGGATAGTCCAATATGTGGTGTATTAACTACGGTGCTCGGCTTGATCGGTTTGATACTATATCCTGTCTTCTCTGCCTCCAGCAAGGTGAAGAGTGCAAAAATTACCGCGATTACCGCTTTCCTGGTGAAAAACTAAACCCTATGCTTATATGATACTAATCTATAGCAACCCTTTTATTCTTCTTAAACTTATGTGTTTTTTTTTTTACTTTAGGAATCTTTACTTTTGTTTTGTATTATACTTCAAATCTTTTTCTTTTCATTCTTTCTGTAACTCTTATTTGTTTTTTAAAACCTTTAAATTTTTACCATATTTTCTCTAAATTTTATATTTCTTTTAAATTTTAAATCTTTTCTTTAACTCTTATTTTTAACAACCTCTTCGTTTGTTTTTCAACATTGTTAACATATTGTTTTCCTTTATATTCATTTACTCTTTTGGTTTTTATTTTTCTGGAGCCTAGTTTTTAGTTTTCCATCCCTAACTTTAAACATTTATTTATTAACTTCATACATTTCTTATTCTTCTAGCTTTTTCTTTCTATTCCTTGTCAAGTAATATTTTTTTTGTTTTTTTTTTATATATTCTCTTTCTTTTAGATCTCTTTTTCACTTATAAATTTCTCTTTCTTTAAAATCTGTTTTTCTTTTAAATTTCTTTCTTTAAAATCTCTCATTTCTTTTTCAAACTTCTCTTTCGTTTCATTTCTCTATAGTTTTTTTAAACACGTTTTCTTACCTTTACCTTTTTACCTTTTTATCTAGAAATTTACCTGGATGCACTGGGTTATCTCTATTATTCCTTTCACATCCTTATGGCCATTGACTACCAAACTCCGCTCATCGAATTTCTTCTGAAATTGGAAGGAACTTGATGGAAATTTCTTCGGTTAAGTTCCCCGATTCCCGGGTCATAACCGTTACTTACCGTTACTATAGGCCTGGAATGGATTTTCTTGATTACTACTCTGCCAAGCTGTGGCTCATACTTGTGCACAAGCTGTGATATTTTCACAAGAAGCATTTTCTTTTACATATTTGCTGGCGTCTTGTATCAGCAGCTTCATATTTAGGCAGTCGATTATTGCTCTGCCACAGAGGAAATCCATTCCAATTATACCGTCGACTGGAATTAAGTCCGTATCGCTAATGGCATTAAATCTGCAGATATGTTGGCTGTTGTCTATCTGCAACTTTGCCTATGGAACTCCTAGCGTATCCGAAGAGTTCCCCAATTCTTACTTATTTTCTGATGCGTATTTGTGGGTGTATCTCCTTTTTATCCTAGCGACCTTGATTAAGCTACAGGTGGACCCAGTGTTAATGAGAAGCCTGAACTTAGCTTCTAAGGCTATGTTCGAGTGGACTGTTATGACAAACTTACTCATTGGCCTTCTCTCCTAGATATTTCTTGAGACAATTCTCCGTATAGTGGTCCCGTGTTCAGCAGAACTGGCAGTAAAGCCCCTCCCCTGCCGTAAGGAATCTCCCATAAACGCGTTCTTTAATATCTGCGACTGTTACGTGATGCATTCGGGAGTCGTAAATGGGGGATGCTTCACGCCTATATGGCTGGCATTCCCTAAAAATACGCCCAAGCTGAGGCATTCGATATTCTTTCCTCTGAAAAATACCGCTACTCCCTTCCGAGTCTGGTACCCTGGCTTGAAGCCTTGCCGAGTCCTTTTCGAAATATATTACTTCATCGCGCCCTTTCTCCAGAGACTCGAGCGTCCTTCCTGTCAGATGTACCTGAGTAGCATGATTAAGTACACCACCTCTAAAGGTTGGCACTGCATCAGATTTTAACCCCACTATTAGGCCTCCGTCCTTCTCCGAGTACTTCGCTGACACCGCTGCATTGATCTGGCTCAACAGTTCCTTCAATCGGTCTGCAAACTCCCTGATGTCTTCGCTGGCCTATGTCTGCAGGCAAACATGTCCGTTCGCAATTCACTAAATTACTTCTTCGGCATATAAGCTGTTTTGATTATTAATTGCAGAGCTTCAAAATCTTTCGGCTTCTCTGAACTTACCAAGTAGTAAGCATCATCCACCAGCCGATACTTCACACATTTCATAAAAATGTTCTGCTCCTCAAGCTTCAGTCGGTCGTACAAATCCTTGCCGCGGCTTAAAAATCTGTACACCTCTTTCCTGTATTTCTTGCGCGGCTATCTTTTAGTGCCTTTCCTATAGTCCCTTCCTCTTTTTGAATAATATCGAAAGTTATCGTCACCAAAAGATCCACAACTTCTCCTTTCGTGCTTTTTTGAGAGGCTGTTCTTGTAGAATATTCTTGAGAACTCCACTCGCCACACGTTTTTTCAATTCTCCTGTTAAATGATCTGTCCCTCTCATAATTCTGAAGTTTCTTCTTATGTGTATAAAAACAACAACCAAAATTACCACTTCTTATCTACTAATTATACTGTATTTACCCTAACAGTACTTCCCACGGATTCATTCGCAAACTCCAAGATATCCCACACATGAAGGCCAACGATGTGAACAGAATATATTTATTTCCCCCGATTGAACGCAAATTGACCAAAATTGTGGCGACATGAAGGCACTTTTATAACAAAATGTACTTTGTCTGTACCGCTGTATTGATCTGAATAAACAGGATGTTTTCAAATCTTATATTTCTCAAAATTCTACTTTGTGCGATTTGAGCGGATTGTTTTTATTCAGAGTTAGTCAGTAGGCATTAAATGTAAAATAAAAAATGATGTTAGTTTTTAAGTCATTCGGTATTCTCAATTTGTTCACAAAAGTAATAAAAAAAACACATTCTTGCTAAAGCATTCCGCGCCGTAAAAATAATAGTATCTAAATAAAACCAAACGGAATTTTACAAGCGGAATCCAAAGAGTTCTTTCTATACAGCGCATATTAAATGATATAATGATTTAGACTTAGTATGCTATTAATATTTCTCCAATAGTGTCTAGAAGCTAGGTGGACGAACTGACTGGAAGGTCGAAACAGGATTGCTCCTTGACCTCTCCATTCCAAGAGGCCAAACCTCAGTGAAACCCAAAATAAAGCTACGCCCTGACCTCCTTACCCTAAGGAGCGGTAACCGTCGACCTCTTCGCCAGCTAAGATTCGTTAGAGTCACAGGCTCTATCCATAGGGGATAAGCCGCACACCCATAACTCTAGCTCTCCCTCCTGCGACAACATAACAGTAGCTATAGGCACTATACATGAGGAATCGATAGTAATCGCTACAAAATCATCGCAAACCAAAATTTGAATTAACAACTTAATCTATACTAGTAAATTCAATTATGAGCCAAAAACACACGGAGATGAGAGAAACAATTTCAAATTATCTGTTATCTAATCCAAAAATCCATACACAGATAAATTTATCAAAATCTAAATCACACAACACTTACTAGTATCGTAAAATCACTCCATCAATCACCCAATCACCTTATGCTGCAAACTCATACTTGTTCTACCACTTCTTAAATTTAACCTGAAAGTTAATGGAGCAGCTAAAAACCGTTAACTCCCACAATTAACAAAAATAAACAAAAATGGAGCAACTAAAAAGCGTAACTCCCAAAATTAAAAAACACGGAGCAGCTAAAAAGCATAACTCCCAAAAATCAAATAAGAATGGAGCAGCTAAAAAGCATAACTCCCAGAAACAAAAAATAAATGGAGCAGCTAAAAAAGTATAACTCCAAAAATAAAAAAATAAATCCAGAATGATACTACTTACCTAATTATTCTACCGGATGCGCGAAAATGTCGTGTCCCAAAAGAACTCGAATCAATAGAAAATATTAATTAAAACCGAAATTACTAAAAACGCTTGAATCACTTTAAAATACACAAATCTTTTATTTATGCCCAAAACAAACTGACCTGTCTTAATAATTAATCTTTATCGCACGCAGGCGACCAAATTCTATGAAACTTAACACCGAACTCGCAATAGCACACGACTCTGAACTAAGAATTCTACAGGCACTCGACAGACCAGTCATTGGTCTTTTATGAACCCATACTAGGAAGAAAGCGTTCTTTGCTCACAACGCGGATGTACTAAGCGCTCATCGCAGCCAGCTGTTGAGCTAATCAGCGAAATAGCCGACAGTTGCAGAACAATACCATTCGAGGTTACCGTTTAGCAATTGCTAATTATTACACTAAAATGCGCTGCTGGAAGAATCTTCCTTATATTGGGCCATAACAAAAGAACCAACTAACACGTCAATGGCTGCCAGGACATGGGAATTGATGGGAATGATAAGGCAGACTTATTGGCCATAAAAGGAGCATTCATGCCCCTCATAGGACTGGAACTATTTTGTCGTATTTCTTACAACACCGTGAACCTAACCTTCCAAAACTGGATCGAGGACCAACGGACCAAAAATGGACTCAATACTAGGCTCCAGACAAGCTAAAACATTCATTAAAGAACTTTCATCAAAGAAGAGTTAGGATCTTTTAAAGCTGTCTAGGAATCAACTCGGAATCATCACAGGAATCCTAACCAGACACTGCAACCTAAACAAACACATGAATCTGGTAGGCATATCACCCACTGATGTATGTAGGTTGTGTCTCGAAGAGGATGAAACATCGGAGAAGTCTTATACGAAAGCGAGGCGATTCCACAATGTACATTCCAGACCTTGGGCTAATATTTTTTGAAGCCTGGCGACTTTGAGGACACCTCCAAAAAAATATTTTTCTTTTTAAGAGCTGTGGGATTGTTGGATGAACTGTAAAGAAAGCAGTGCACAATATGGCTGCGGTGCAAAGGCTACTCGGCCCGCTTAGTCCTAACTCTAAAAAAATCTAAGATCAATCCAAATCGTAAAATAAATAAGTAAGGCGAACGAAATCGTAATAGTCGGGAAAATTTCGTGAAGTTTATCATTTATCTCATGTAAAAAAAAAAACTTAAAAAAATACTATTATTAACAATTTTTTTTTGTTCGGTGCTGCTCATTATAAATAACACTGCGAATACAGTTACGTGTTTAAGCAATTCAATGACAGTCAGGCCCATTAAGCGGGATTTGATTTAGCGATTTTGTGGTAAATAACTAATTAAAAGTGATATTTACTTAATAGTAGTGAAATATATTAAAGTGAAATATTGTTATGTGAACGGGATTTATATAGTCGAGACTCCGGAGTCTTGCAATTATGGTGTTGAAGTCCGCTCTGCTGTGCTGCAGAAACAGCCCGAGTTTGTGTCGTGGGAAAGGATTCTTCAAGCAAGTTTAAAAGTTTTACTAATAAATTATAGTGTTTTAAGTAAAATAAAAGTGAAATATTTATAAAAATAAACAGCCATAGCAAAAAATTTAACATTTCCCAATGCCGGTTTGTTTGCTTAAGCCTAGTATGGAGTTCGGGTATTGGTAAAATTTAACGCGGTCTCTAAAAAATAGCATTTTAACGCTGGTAAAAAGTTGACATAAATTTTACGTGGAGAAAACGAAGTGACAGTTGTAAAAATCACAATTAATCGGAAATATTTTTAAAAATGTTTTAAGTGAATATTATTTATAAATGATAAAATTATCATATCGACGATGAGTTTGTTGCTGAGGCAGCTCTAAGTGTGTGAATAATCGAAGAAATGTCAAATTTTTACCAGCATTTTAATGCTCCGCACATTAAAATGGTCAGTAAAATGAGTGGAGACTTACAAAATGCCATCTATTAAATAATAGAAAATATTCCACTTTTTACCAGCGAACTCCGTCCTGTACTAATGAAGACCTCAGTAAAATTTTTGCTTGGGATTTTACCAGCGATAAAATTTGTATGCAAATGTCACTTTTTACCTGAACTACTGTTTTACTCAAACCCCATACTAGGCTTTACAATTGAATTGTGACAAGTGCATTAAATTATCAAAGGCAACGCCAAGAAATATCATCGGAAAATAAGGGGGCGCTAAAAATTTGTTTATTTTACATAGCAATTTGGATTATAAAAACTGACCCTCTTGAAAATGTCACGATTTCATTACTGCCATGACGAAATGAATACAAAAACAGCACACTAATAAATTTCGTCGAGTCGCTTACGTTTTCACTTAATATACCGTTACCTTATTAGTTATTTATTCAATGGTGCTGCTATATATTTTTATGAAAATTATTAAGCATTAAGCTTCATTTGGCATTGGAATCAGGAAAATCGGTTGCTCCGATAGCGAGATATGATTTTTTCAAAATAAACGGCTCAATTATAATTATAATGAAAGGTTCAAAAATTATATTTCTTTTCAAAATTAAATTAATTACCATAAAAATACATTAGGCAGCATAAATTGCAAGTTTATTGAGTTCATAAAATATAATTGTAGTACTTGCTTAACTATACCTGATATAATAATTCTCAGATAACAAAAGAGTTCAGTTCTTATTTAAGACTCGAGTAGTCAGACCAGTGAAATAAATTTTATAAAAACTTGTTGATTGCTGTTTTTATTTCTTTATTTTCGTTTCTTAATAAATGCGAAAACAAATGTAACTCACGCCGCACAACTGCAGTTGCTTATCTTATTCCCACGCTTAGGAAATCACAGTCACCTAAAGACAATAAAAACCACATCGAATGTGCAAAACATTATAAACTAAATACAAAAAATTCTGAGGAAAACATCCCCGCATCAGTAAAAAAAAATAGATTTTGTTATTTTTTAATTACTATTGTATTTTCTTGTTATTTTAATAAATATTTGTGATTTCATAATATTTTCTTTTCTGTCATTCTTGCAAAGTATTTATTATAAGTAAATTTCGTCGCAGAAATTCTAAAAGTAATTTGTAATTCTCATTTACAAACAGAATCACTATAAATTAATTTGATGTGGCAACATGAAGAACTTCATAATTTACATTTTAACAAGTTTGGCTTGTGTCTCAAATAAAGTGCATAATAAATAACAGTTCAAATATCCTAAATGACCTAAAGACCTAGAGACATTTTTTAAAGGGAAATTTTCGTGATTTTCTAAAAACAAATTCCTAATCAATAAGCTTCATCAATAAAATCCCGAGAGGTTTTTGCAAGAAATAGAAGATAGATATCAACATAGATGGCACAAGAACTAGATATCGCATGGCATACTAGAGCAGAGTATACAAATTTTGAAATGGGTAGTGCATTCTGGAATGGACCATAACATGTTTTACAGCGTTCCGAAAGCAAATGTGTTTTATAACAGCAGTTTTGTATACATTTGATCGACTTCCTCAACACTTAAAATACGAAAAAATATGAATCACTCGACAAATACATCATTTCAAATGTTGTGGTCCATTCCGGAATGGACCAACCAGCCATATAAATTTTGTATACTTTTTTGGTACTGCATGCGACATCTAGTTCTTGTGCCATCTATGATATCAATCAGGGGGCGGATTCACTAACTCGGAGAGTTTGGGAGTTTCGGAGATGAGAATTTTCGTTTTCCCCGGTTAAAACTCCCTAACTCTCCATTCGAGATTCTCTAACATACGTGAGGAGTTAAAATAGCGTGAGAAGTATCGAATTATTGAAAGACGGATAACTCGGTGTGGGAGGGTCGTAGAGCATTGCGGTTATTTCCTACGGATTTAGAGTCTAGAGTACAAAAATATAGGTGAACAATTTCTGAGGGAGGGGCTTTTGGGGATGGGGGGGTCGTACCACCCCCATTGGGGGCTGTCCAAAATATGTCATGTTTGGTATCAAATTAAAGAGGGAGAGACGGGTAATCGAGTGGCGTGGTTTTTTTTTATCATTTTAACTTCATAACTGTTTTTATACCGCCGAAAGACGGATTTTTTGCACGTGGGTCATATACACCCCAGTTCCTATATTTTGCATATATTTCTTCCGTTCTTTATTTCACATCTATTAGTACTCTGTTGTGAACATTTTTCTCATAGAAAGTGAATTTCCACGGCTTACCAGTTCTTCATAGTGATGAGTTGAGTTTTTGTACCAGAAAACGGCCATTTTTTCATCTTAAGAAGGACTGATTCACTTCTTTTGCAGTTATCTATCTATTTACCGGAGTCAAAAACTAATTACATATCTAATTAGGGGACAAAATGTAGATGCGATTTCATCCTACATACAAGCTATAACGTGCATATTTAAAATTTTTATAGCATCTCTTCTGTACTGGAAGACGACCAAATTGACCATATTCGCGTGAAGTACAATTTTTATCGGGTACCTTGAGACACAAAAATCCTTATTTCTCTGTAAGTATTGCAAGCATTTCCATAATTTATTTTTGTAAACATAGCCAGGATATGCAGTGAATCCATAAATCAATTTGAAAATCCTAGGTACATTGGTACCTTCACAAAGGACAATAAAAGCAGCCAATACTGTCAGTTGAGAAATATTTTTCTTACTTCTCCACAACTAACACAGCCGAGAGTTTTGCCGAGTTGAATAGAGAGTTTCGTAATTCTCAATATAAATTCCCCGAGTTACAGAATTCCGAGTGGAGAGTTAAGTGGCAAAAGAACTCTCATCTCCACAACTCCACAGCTCTCCGAGTTAGTGAATCCAGCCCCAGGGATTTTTATAATCAAAGACCAGACCAAGGAATATCTGTAGCATAGTTCGAGATGCACAGTAAGAGTAGATTAGAATAAGCAAATTTATTTGTAATTCAATTCTCTGACATAAAATATGTTTGCGAGGATTAAATCTTTTAGGATATTAATAAAATAACAAAATTTAAACTGACAAATGACAACATTTCGCTCGGGTTAAATTGGTAAACCGGCAACCCCAAAGAGAAATGTCCCTGACCTTGATAGCTCATTTTCGTGGCGAAGCATGGGCAGACCTACACCACCCTGCTTGATGAGGGTGGCTGGCTCTGATTTTGCCATATATATATTTTATAGCCTGTGGTTCTACCCTTCTTGTTTTGCATAAACCTTTTATAGCTTTTATTCTAAGAACAATATAAAAGTTTTGTGTCTTGGATATGAATCCCTTTATGATATGTATAATAGTTGGTGTGCAAGATTCAACCTGTGTGTTGAATCAAGATTTTATTTATGAGGTGAAAAACTCAACAGTGTGTTGAATTCAGCCTAGTAGTTGGCGTAGGGGTTTATTTTCAAGGCCTATGAAATTCAACAGTGTGTTGAATCACGATAGGCTTTGAACGTCGTGACCAATTGATTTGCGTAGGGATAAGATTCAACGGTGTGTTGAATCTCTGATATACTAGAAACAATCAACTATTTAATTAGAGTGCGCTTTATTTTAATTAACTAGCTTAATTTATACAACAAAATATTTACACCAAGCAAACGAAATTGTTTAGCAAAATTCTTTGGTGGGTACATTGACTCATGACAAAATATTAATTTTGTGTTGTTACTGTTGTCAGTTAATTTCTTGACCCGAGCGATATTGTACATTTATAACAAACAAATAAACTAGTGGGTCAATTAAAATAATAAAGAAGTGGCAAAATGCGCTGACTTCTGTAAAGTAATTGAATTATGATGCCATGAACTCCGATAAAATTAATTGAATTCATGAAAAATAATTTGAACATGAATATGATGAGAATTATTTGACATGAACTTAGTTTAATTTATATGATTTAAATTTTGATGATTGATATGGTACTCTGATGATTTTGTTCAGGGCTGAACAGTTGAAGTTATCTACTGCAGGGCCGCTAGCGAGAAGTTAACCCAGTGGGCGTCAGATTCCGTGGGCGAAATAGAACTTTCCCAATGATACCGCTCAGTGCAAGTAATCAATCCATCTAACTACAACAACCAGGAAAGAGACACATTATCATATCGCTATCTTATCTCAACCACTGCACAAGAAGGGACCACATTTTGATCACTGTAATACTTAATTTGATAGGAAATTTAATTTAATTTATCCAAAGTCTTAGGATTGGTCCAAAAGCAACAAACCGCACCAACTGAAGAACTGACCCCCCCCCCCCTCCCCGTCCCAACCACACATTCTACCACCGCGGCATTACCTCTACACCACCGTTGGACTTCCTGGGAACAGATTACTATGAACGGAGCAATATATTCCTCCGGAGTAAATAAACCCTAACTCAGTTTGCACTCTAACGCGGTGGGGGAACAAATAAGGTTAGCACCAGTGGTGCCAGATTATGCCATGGACTAAGCGCCCAAATAAAGAAAAAAGATAGCCCAAAAGGCGCCGAAATGTTTTTATACCCTAGATGAAATCTGTAGGGTATACTAAGTTTGTCATTCCGTTTGTAACACCTCGAAATAATGATGGTAGAGCAAAATGGATTGGACACCCACGCATAATATTAAAAGTTATTTTGATTTTTGCATGTCCGTCCGTGCGCACGATAACTCGAGAGCGCGTATACTTAGAGAGTTGAAATTTTGTACACACACTTTTTAAAAAAAAGTAAAATTAAGTTCGAAAATGAGACAAATCGGGCAACTACTTCGTGGGGTTGCCATACAAAAATTTCGTTTTCTGGTATATATTTGGACACTGCCTGAGAATGCGTCGACGTAGTCCAAGACATTTTTATTGCACTAAAAACTTCTTCAGAATACAAAATCCTATAAAATTGGTTATAATACTTTTTTCTGTCCGACAAACCGTTCTAAAAATATATGCGAAAACCACTTCAAAAATTAAACTTGCGCAGAAGGTTGAGAATACGAAATTTCATAAGGGCATTCATCTAGGGTATCATAAGAATTGGTACTAGACCAATTCTAGCTTTTTTACTTGTTTTTAATAAGGCTGAATTTCTGATAAAGAGGTTGCTATTTGATTAGTTTTTAACGATTTAATCGATTATAGATTGCATTATACTAGAAAAAGTATACATGCGCGATACTTTTCTTTATAAAATTTGGCGCTCCAGGTCCGAATTTTCGTTTTAAAAAAATTATAAAAAATAGAAATATTCAAATTTTTAAAACTGCTTTCACTGCAATAAGTTGATAATTAAGCTTCCTTAAAATGAAAATAGAAAAAGTCAATTAAAAAAGTTATGAAAGAAATATTGAAACGGATTTAGTGACAGTCCACCCAACACCACACTAACAGCCAAAAAATCACCATTCTCGATGCGAGCGGCTGTAGACATTACTGAATCTCACTGAAATTTTGCATAGAAGTTTGAAATTGCATTATCTAACAAATTCTAAATGAACATTTTAACACTTTTGCAAATCCATACATTTTTGGGCCACCTTTACCTATGTATATATATGCTTTTCTTTTTGCTGTGAACTGAACATTTTCTGAACAAATATAAAATATTACCTTAATTAAATTCCAAACTTTTTTCTTTTTAGTTAGAATGACATATCCAAGAATAATTTAATGTGAATAAATCCCATTAGTTCACTGTAGTGTAGACAGCAGGCAGTTCAGGACAGCAATGAACCTGATGAGATCGTCCTGTACTGCTAATCGAAACATGCACTATGCTCTCAAAATTTCTTTACGAAATTTTGATTTTCGGTTACAAAGCCAGTAACTGACCAGTACCACGGCACTTGCCTTTTAAACATTGCACGCAAATTGCCTGTAAACTTGTATATTATACGGGTCTCGAAAAAATAACCCCCTCTCCTATTTAGTTAGAATGAGATATCCACGAATCATTTAATGTGAATAAAACCCATTTGTCATTCTATTTTATATCCTTAAATAGAGCCCAAAAAGCGCAGAAAAAGCAGTGTCGCGCCCAATTGGGCGTTGGGCGCTTTTCATGAAAATCGAAGCGCAAATTTTGTAAAAAGATAGCCCAATTTGCGGAAAAGCGCCCAATCTGGCATCACTGGTTAGCACTATAGTACGCGTCAGGAAAATTTCAGTTTGGGGTTGCCGCTCACCAATTTAACCCGAGCGAAATGTTATCATTTGTCCATTTCACTTACGTTATTTTATTGATTTTTTATAAAGCCATATAAATTTCACCACGCGAACGTATTTTAAGTCGTTTTCTTAAATTAGAGAGTTTATTTACAAATAAAATTTGCTTATTTTCTTAGGATTTTATTAATGAAGCTTATTGATTAAAAATTTTGTTTTGAGAAAATCATAAAGATCTAGGTCTTTAAGCAATCTCAAGTATATTTTATAAATATAAATATCCGATACAATACAATACGTTTATTGAAGGAGAAGTACACAAAATTTAGAAGTCTTTTATGGCACTAGATAGAATGTTCTACAACAGCAAATTAGTAAGTATATATCTAATCAGAATTAATTTACATGGATGTATAAATTTTTATCAAAAACTAAAAAATTAAATGTAAAGTTTCAAGGTTTTCAAGTTTTTAAAGTTTTGTGGTTTCAAAAGGGGATAAGAAGAAATTAAAAGAGAAACGAAGATACAAAAGCAATTGATGGAGATAACTAGGCTAGATGAGATTTAATAAGTGTCCTGAATGCACCGACAGTACTCGCAGATCTAATATTTGACGGTAAAGCGTTCCATAAACAAATGGTATAGCCCAAATAAGAACTTTCCATAATAGATTTTCGAAAATGAGGTATCACAAGGTCCTGATTTCTCTGAAACGCTATGAATTCGAAAAATACTCTCAGATAATCGGGTTTGCCTGACTTTAGGAGATAATATAAAAATGTTAGCGCGTTTTGATTTATATAATCGTTCAACGAGCAACCCAGTACTCGAGGTCGTAGATGTGAGACATGGTCGAATCTGTGCAGCCCAAAAATGAACAATCGTTTAATACCACATCTACCTTGCGGTGACAGATACTATCTAGCTTGGGAAAAATGATCTTGCCATAAGTAAAATAAGGGAAGATCAGTGTTTTGACAAGTTGACAGAATATTAGCTGAAAGTCACAGTCCTCGCAAGCCACTATAGACTTTTCCCAGCATAGAGCCGATATAGTCGCAGCAATTCATCCTCCCATTCAGCACAATTCCCAAATTAGATACTTTCCTTTAAACGGGTATCGTAATTTCGTTTAACTCTACTGTGGGAAAATCAATTAAATCTCGATTGTTACAGTTGTAATAAAAAAATATGAATTGCGATTTAACTGGATTTAAGAGTAGTTTATTATGTTGGGCCCACGGAATAGGTCGTCGTTTAATCAAGCCACGCAATCATCAAGAAGACCGATTGGTCTGCTAATATACAGTTGGACGTCGTCAGCGTACATATGGAGTCTCACATCTTTTAGTGCATTTGGAAGATCATTTATATAGGCACTGAAGAGCAGTGGGCCGAGGATTGATCCTTGGGGTACTCCACATGTTAATGGTAAGGGAATTGAAAGAGAACCATTTATTCTTACACGCTGGCTGCGCCCCGACAAGAAATTGCGTATCATAGAGATGGCTGACGTACTGAAGCAAAAGCTAGTCGACAGCTTCTGAAACAGAATAATATGGTCGACCCTATCAAATGCCGTGGAGAAATCGAGAAGAACGAGGGCAGTATTGCCTTCCCGTTCCATAGCACGTCTAATATCGGTGGAAACTTTTAAGACTGCGGTCTCGCAGCTGTGTGAAGAGCGAAAACCAAATTACCAATATGAAATGAGATTATTATTCTCGATGTATTCAAGCATCTAACCGTACATAAGCTTCTCCAATACTTTTGATAAAAAGCAAAACAAACTAATTGGATGAAAATCGGAGGGTTATGTTGGAGAATGCTTTTCTGGAATGGCAAGGACCGTGGCGATTTTCCAGCTGCTGGGGAAACACGAAGATGTTATGGGTGAATTAACGACATGTATGACATATTTGCTGATTACTGGTAACAACAATTTAATAAAACGCGGTGATTGATTATCTGGCTCTGTGGCGTCGGATTTTATAGCATAAGAGGTATTACAGCCTATGGAGATAAAGTAAGCATTCAATTCATCATAAGTTGTAATAAACATACAAACAAGACACAAGCTGTTTCTTTTACTTGGCCCCTCGACACAACAAATGGTGACGAGGATAGGATTGCGGTACGAATTATAAGGATTGTGATAATTCATTACATCAGGATAGACAAGTAAGAGGTTCGAAGAAAAATCAGATGCAGTAAAATAATAAGGCCAGATCAAATTGTATTTGCTACATTACTTCGGGGATGATTGCAGTGCTTGCTTCTTGGTGTATACAAAAGTTTTTTTGGAATTACTTAAAAGAACTTATTTAAGAATGTTTAAAGCAAGTTGAGTTTGGCTAGCGAAAACAAAATCCAGTTATTACCGCCTCTACCAAAGTTAACTTAATAATAAGTTAAGAAGCAGGCGAGATTTCCTAGTGTTTTTCATTTAAATGTATGTACATGGCAAGAAAAGGAAGAAAAAAAGAAAAAAAAATTTTAAAAAATCAAACTTTAAAACTTTATACAGAATGGCAAATGATTCATTTTCGTAAATAAATGAGAAGGGGCGGAGTTTTCAAGTTTTGCTCTCATAAAATGTTCCCACGCTTTTGTGAAAACTGGTTTTTCTGAAATATTGACAGAGTTTCTTCGCATGTTGTAACTGTAATGGACACATGTTGTTGCTGTAATCTTATAATATTTGAACAGCACGTGCTTCTGTTTACATTCGTTTTGGTCTGAAGAGATTATAACCAAAAACACATTCACTGCAGTAACTTTGACTTCAACTTTGAATTCATTGACTTCACATGGTATCTTAATTGGTTGAACCTTAAGCTGCCACAATGAATGCAGTTGCAGCACCAGTGAATGCGAATTCAACTTTGAGAAATGTCAAATTTGCTGCAATTTTTACAGTACTGACAACTTAAAAAAATTGTAAAGTGCATTGGAGGAAAAATAAGAAAAATAAAATATTTTCAATCTGTCATCTTCTAGTTTACGTCAATTCTTGTATTGAGATAGTTCTTTGAATAAATGGAAGAAAATTTAATAAATGTTATGCGTGATCCTCCGTATTTATACGATAAAGCGGATGGAATAAAAATTCGGATTTATAAGAGAAAAAAAAATGGGTGGAAATTACCAAAGAAATAAATTAGCTGTGTGAAGTCAAAATATTAGGTTTAAAATGAGATATTTGCTTAATTTTGTTTATTTCAGTTGCCAAAATAAAAGCAACGTGGTGAAGCCTTCGCGATAGGTTTCAGAGGGAATATAAGAAAACAAAACCGCCTTCAGAAAGTAAAATGTGTGAGCAAGTATATTGGCAGCATTTTGAGAGATTGCAGTTCCTGAAAGACTTTTCTTATCAAAGGGAGTAAATAAAGACAATTATAATCAATATGGGAAGTTGTTTACTTTTTTTTACAGAACAGATACCAATTACCCTGCCGAAGAGATCGATAAACAGGAGGACGATGACGAAATCAACGATGCAACCTGGGAAGATTTGATAATAGAGGAATCTACGGATTTTATGCAGCTTTCGACTCCCCTTAAATGTCGGGATGTAGCACCAGAAGCTGGAAGTTCGGAAGCAATAAATTCCAAGTCGTCTGCCTCAGTGAGAGGTTCCACCTCTAACTTCTCGTCATCGTTCGGAGAAAAACCCAAAACTGGGAACCAACGGGACGTCATTCTGAACGAAATGACTTCGAAATTTAATGATTTCCTCGATAACGCAACATCTTTCGTTGGAAGTAGGGAAAGTGCAACTCCCGTGGAATTCTTTTTTAAAAGTATCGCGAAACAAGTTGACAACGCGAATGTTGACTTAGCACACGGTGCGAAATCCAGTCGGATATTATAAAATTAATTTGGAATAAGTTAAGCAAACCATGCTAAACCTTTTTTAGAAAAAAAATATATAATATAAATCTGGAATTCATTTTTTTACAATTCCTAATTTAACAAATATTGAATTAAAGTTTCTCTTATAGTAAAAGCTTGTCTTGTAGAGTTTGATATTTGGAGCCGGCGGATATTATCCAAAGGTCTCGCTTCTTTTTTCCAAAGCCCTTCAATTAAAACATCTCCATTGTATTGATCTGCAAAATTGTTGGGACAATATGTGTAGAACCACAGCAGCTTAATGATTTTATCCACATTATCGGGATTGCAATTAATTGTCCATAAGAGAATTCTCCATCTTGCAGAAAGGATCTCGAATGAGTTTTCAATCCTACAACGTGCTCGAGAAAATTGCTTATTGAAGTTTGCTTTCAGCTGCGGAAAGAGTATCCCTGGATATGGACGCATCAAATTTGATTTTAGGGGGAATGCTGCATCGGCGACAAAAAATGCGCAAAAAATATATCGCTATTTGGTAGCTGCCTTGGTGGTGGCAAATTCATTGTCTGATTTGCAATTTTTTACCAAATGTAGAAGCTCAGAAAATACCGCCATCACTTTGGCTTCCGAATGCTCTAATATCCACCAAGGTAAAAGTATAATTCGCAACGCATATCGCTAGTAAAACTTATAACTTAAATAATGAGAGCCTGAATCAGGAGGGCACTTTATATTTATATGCTTTCCGTCTATTGCTCAGACGCAGTTAGGTATATTAGTCTGTTGAAAGAAATCTTCAATTATTCTGTGCCATTAATCTTCGCACGAATGAGCTAAATATGTTGATTAGACCTCCTCTCAGTTATTCCTCTAAAGTTATTTTTGCAACTGTAGAAACAGCCATCCTAACAGCTCACGCTAAATTTTGCTTTGGTGAACCTTGCGCCAAATACCTTAAATTTAAAACTCGTAATATTTTATAGAAGTATTTAATATTTTTAATTACATACAACAAAGTTAGTGCAAGCCTGCACTCTGCATTTATGAGTTCTCTATTGGAACATTTCTGAAATTTCCCTTTCAATAAATTTAAAAGAAAATCGAATTGACTAGCACCCATTCTTACAACTTTCCACAATCTGTGGTCATCTTTCTCTTTAAATAGTTTGAAAATTGTATTAAAAATCTTTCAGCAGTATTGATTTCTTTTGTCCAAATAGTTTGCGTATCAAATGCAAAATCAGTTATTTTTATGAATGCTAGTTAGGCTACAACAATAACGAACTCGATTTCGTTCATATTTTAGTACACCTTATTACAATTTTTTTAGATATTAAAGTTTTTATACTCGTTCCGTAATCAAACTTCAGAAAATGTCAAATAGGCTGTCAAAATGAAGGCGTTGCAGTTAATGTGGCACACATATGCAGTGAAGTCGACTTTACTGCAAGGGCTACTGCAAAGTCGAAGTTACTGCAGTGAATGCGTTTCAGGCTTAAGCGGGAGAAACTCATGCTGGATTCTCTGATATTTTCGGGAAAATATGAGAATTTTATTTGAGAGAATTTTACTTCTCCTTTCAGCATCTTGGCAAGAGCGAAATCTATCTTTTTATTAAAAAAGTGACATAGTGTGACCCGAAGTACATTATTATGAATAGTTTGATAGGATTTTGAGGGATTCAATAAGATTTTGTCGTTCGGGTAATCCTACGTTCTCTCGATTTTTGTTTTTAACACGTTGTCTCAGTCGCACTACAATAGTGTATAGTCAAGTTCGTTTCCCCCATTCGAACAAAAGACGAAAGTATGTGACAATATTATTTCATTCTAAAAAACACGAAAAATTCGCAATTTTGCTCGGCTGCTTCCTATCTTCTTATTAGGAAATCTTTGGCCACCACCACTACTACTACTACTGCATCAAGTGCAATCATAGTGTTGGAAAACATATATCGAACACATCTGCAGTCATTACAAGAATATGCAACCCACATTTACAATTGAGTGTTTTGACAAAATTCGTAAGCAGTGGACCCGTTGGGTCGAACGCTTTAGAAGGTGCATTTACTGTATTTACAATTACGGACGAGAAGCAAAACCTACTTTGGTTACTTCATTATATTGGGGCGGCAAATTACAGCATTGTGTGCGATAAATTCGCACCCGAGAAGCCAAGTGAGAAAACGTGCAAACAAGTGATAGAAGCATTACATAATTATTTTGACACGGCTCCGTTGGAAATCGTTCAGAATTATCGTTTTCATTTGCGTAAACATCACGGGGACGAAACAGTGGAAGAATATTTGACAGTTTTGCACAGCTTATCAGTACATTGTAATTTTGGGGCATACCTCAAAACAGCCTTCAGCAACCAATTTGTTCTTGGATTGCAGAATAGAGCAATTCAAAATAAGTTGCTTTCTGTAAAGGATTTAACATTAGATTCCGCAATTATAACAGCTCGTACTTGGGAGTCTGGACGCAAGGTTGTATGGAAATTCAAGGAACTGATCGCCTTGCCTGACCTAAATTGTTATGGTCGTAGCGTATTGCATATAGCAAAATGCTACACTGAGAAATACTGCATCATATATGCCGGCCTGTGTTTAAACAGACAGCTCGAACGCACCCGACTCGATGAGCAGAACGTTTCCTCATTTTTTTAATTTGTGACAAGGAAGAAGAAGAGTTTTGTCTTCCTTCGGTCTGGGAGAGAAAAGTGTGGTTGGAAAAAAAAGACTTGAGAAAAAATTATCCGATTTTTCGTGGACAGCAAATAGTATTATTATATAATAATTAAATTAGTAACGCGGAAGTAAGAAAACGTGTAAATTTATATATCTGCAAAAACACAAAAAGGCGGTCCAAGATAGAAACGTTTGACACCGAAATAGAGAGCAAAAAGGCTTGCAGTGTAATTTTTGGCAGACGATGGTCCTATAGAGTCCACCCTGATGGCCCAGAATTGCTTATAAGTGCCAATCGTGCACCCTGTTTTAACGATCCAAGTAGAAGGACGACCCTTACGACAAGTTCGTGGTGAAGGCTTTATCAATTATCAAATTGGCGTTGCTATTAATGCAGCTGGAGAAATTTTAAATTTTAATTGCTGACGATCATAATCAGTCTAACTTAACCATATTCACACCAGATGGTCAATTTGTCTCGGCGTTAGAATCAACAGAATCAGGCAAAATGTTTTGATGTCGCACTTAGGGATGCTGTAATTGTTGAATTGGCTAGCAAAGATTATCGTCCATACATATTTCGTTATGTTCAGGAAGTTACTAGCGATCTCCCATTAGAAGGCAACCCCTATATATTGTATATATATATTGTTATATTGTAGCTTCACGTTCACGGCATTTAGCTAAACATATCTACAGCGTATATAGTGGATCTTAGGAAATAAACAAAAACAAAAGCAGACAGGAACAGGGTAAAATAGTCGCTATGCGATTGAAGGAATTATAATGATACCCGAGGTATCTAGCTTGTTTGTTTCCAGCACTCTAGCGTCGCGCAGCCACCTCCAGGGAGCTCCTTAGGGGAAAAGGTCCAACTGTGAGTATTATTCGAGTAAAATTTTTTTTAAATACTTTTTGTGTGTGTCATTATATTCCTCAAAGTAATATAATCTCCAGTTCCAAAGGAACTATACAGAGAATCATCTTGAACAAACATTTTTATTGATTAAGAAATGTAATGAACATCGTTCATTTGGAAAATTTAGAGCGAATTGAAAATAGTATGATTAAAGAATCATTTTGAACAAATAATTTTTACCACTCCTAGTCAGGTTGAAATACACCTTCCTTTTGTTTTTGGTTATCGAGAAACAAATCAGGATCGGTATCATGAGTAGAAAATTAGTATGAATACAGAATCATTTTGAACAAATAGTTTTATTATTTCTATTGATTAAGAAACATAATGAACACCGTTCAGTGGAATAATTTAGAGCAAGTAGAACAATAGTATGATTATAGAATCATTTTGAACAAATATTTTTATTATTTTTATTAAGAAACATAATGAACATAAATCATCTTGGATACGATTTTATTTGGTTGAGAGTATCACAACTTAATTCAGGGAATACATCGCGCTAGCGACATTCAAAATTAATTATGTATATTTTCGAAGATCTCCCTAGTTTTATCCTAACAAATGTGCAGAGGAGAGTACTAGTGTTAGCGAATAAATGTCGTGCAAGATTATAACGTAATGACGCTGTAAAATCTTTTATTTTTCCTTCACGATCCCGGAGCCCTCTCGCATGAAGGTCGTCTAGGTCCGCTCGTTAGTATCTTTTTACAGGTCTGCAAGGGACTCTGAAAATATCTGCCCTCAGAGTCAGTTGGGTGGTTGGGGCCTGCAGTGAAAGCATACCATCTGCGCCTTCAATATTGGATGTAGGTAAGTGACGTAAAGGTCCCTTCAGGACTGAATGTGTGCCGGCGTTTTGTTAAATAGGCACGAATTTTTTTGATTATGGCAGACGGCAGCGGCAGATTTTTCGTGGAACCTCCCCACACTCTCCGCCAATAGCCGAGGCGAGCTAGCGTGCCACCCTGTAGTCAACGCTGTCCGTCGCGCAAGTCACTCTACATAGTTCCAAAACAAAATTACATACTGTGAAGGAAATGACATTCAGTTTTTGTATGTATATACGTAGAAAGCAGTCAGTCCATTTTGAACTGTCAAGCTGTATATTTCGATATTATTCTCACTATGCACGGTAATTTATATAATAGAATAAGGTTTGAAAACTAGTTGTAATAAACCTACAAATAAGGTACAAGTTTTTTCTTTTACTTGGCCCCTGACACAACAGGAATTGAATTCCATTCTGGGTTTCATGTATGTCTTGTAGAGGAGCGCTTGATTCGATGGGCTGACGCTGTTCTCACACCTTTTCAGAAATCCAAGACATTTCGATGATTCTTTGGTACCAAAGAAAATGTGATCTGTCCAGCTTAACTTACTGGAAATATAAATGCCAAGAATGTAGAAAGATGGTGTATTGTAAGTCAGTGCTCCATCCAAAGAAACCGGAGTGGAAAAATTGTTTTAAGGATCATCATGCAATCTCGTTTGACAGATGTGGCATTCCCTCTGGATTTCGTAAGAGTATCAAAGGTGTAACCCAAATCAAGGGTGCTGTCATCGGCAAGACTATAGATGGCATTGAAAGTAAGGGAAAGCGGATCATTAATGAAAATTAGGAAGATAGATAAAAGAGCCCTGTGGCACACCGGATATATTGGATGAGGTTCTGATGAAACGCCATCGAGTACCACCCTTATTAGGCGGCCAGATAAAAGACTTCCAATCCATAATGAAAGAGGAGGGGAGAGACCAAGTGCTTTAAGTTTAGCTAAAAGAGCAGGATGCCTGATTCTCTCAAATGCCTTCGAAATATCTCGAGTAACGATTTTGGACTCATCAAAGTTGTGAAGACTACGGTTCCAGCATTCCGTAAGAAAATTCAGCAAGTCTCCATATGAGCGTACAGCCCAGAAACCGTATTTGTTAACAATTAAAAGCGTGAATTGTAATTGATAATATCCACTGTTATTATCAACTGTCACTTTCTGATAGTTTAATTAGCCAAATTCCCGGTCTGTCCCGATCGACGTTTTAAGACAGAACTCCCCGAAGTTTGGGCTCGCTACCCCCAGATACCCATCATATCTTAAAAAAGCTTTTTATTATCACTTTCTCACAACGTTGATAAAACGTACGTGGGAAAAGGCGAAAACTTTTGATACAGTACAATTGCATCAAGAAACTGTAATCTGACTATTTGTCGTCGTCTTAAAATATTAATTTTAGGACGGCAAGAACAATTATATGTATGTTCATGAAATTTTTAGAAATAAGTAATATACGTATGTAGAAGTGCGTTCATGGATACAGAGTAGACGTCGGTGTTTTTGCTCCGTCTTGTAGTTGTTTTATTTCCGCAATTTTAAGCAGTTTTTCAATTTTTGTTAGTTCAATTTCTTCACGTGATACTTGCGACTAATTTGTGACAATATTTTGGTCTTCGACTAAATATTTACGCTGGTAAATCAATTTTAATTTTGGATTTGGTCTGTATTTACGATGGCCCCTAGCAAAACACAAAAGGAGAAAGCGATGAGCAACTCTGAGAGTATTTCACCTATACAAACACGTAACGCTCTTAAAATCAACACCAGAGAGGAGCAGAAACGTACCGAGGAGCCTGACATCACTAATTCTCAATTGGGAAGCCGATTGATGGAATTTCTCAATGATGCTCTTAAAGTGCTCGAAGAGAGGCTTTCCTCTAAGTTGGAAGAAGTTATTGTGTCTTTATCCACACGCATCAGTACCATTGAAGGAAGAGTTACCGAATTTGAAGCTAAATACAAAAAAATGGCTGCAGTAATTGATGACCTTCAGCGTATTCAACGTCTCCCTGATGCCATTAGCAGGGGTATACCTCGCCGTGAGACTGAGCATGCTCCGCAATTGATTCAAGATATTGCAAGAGAGATCAATTGTCCACTTACGGCTGCTGTTCATGCCTTCCGTTTGAAACCGAGATCATCGACCTATAACTCATCGCAGCGTAATGTATTGCCTCATAATCATACCATGCCTATAATCGTGCGTTTTGCATGCGCACGTGAAAAGTATACATTTTTGTCAGCATTCAGCAGGGCTGGGGGATTGAGTCTCAATCGCATTGAAGGTTTCACTCAGGACAGCAAAATACATGTCAACGAAAGCCTTACGCCTAAAACGAGCGCGCTGTTAAGAGAAGCTCGTCGACTGCAGAAAATTGGGCTCTTAGAGTCTGTGAATACGAAAAGCGGCTTTGTGTATACAAGAATGGAAAAGAACGATCCAGCTATCAAAGTAACCTGCATGGAGCAACTGCAAAGATTCAAGGCTGCGAGCCCCGGAGCGAAGACATAATGTGTTAATATTGTACAACTCGTCTATTTTTCTCTTTTTCTATTATTTTTGTTATTTTTCTCTTAATATTTTAAATTTTATTATTATTTTTTTTTTTCATTCTTTTTTGCGGATTCTAGTTCAATTTCATAGATTATGGGTTCATATTACGTTGTAATTGATAACTTTAAACCTGTTCTACTGCGTGCTGTTGATGCTGTTATGCTGTTCTTTGTGAAGCTTTTTATCTTGTCTCTTGAAGGTGCTGACGTAGGTTATAATGATAAATATGATTACGGATAGAGCGGTGGGTGGTCTGGAGGGTGTGAGGGCGCAGAGGAATGGACTGAACATATGTTGAGTCAATGCCAGACGCATAAGGAATAAGATGGATGAATTTTGTGAGGTTTTTCGAAATAGCGACGTACATGTGTTGCTGGTCTGTGAAACCTGGCTCGGGACCATATTCCTTCATCCATGGTCTCCATACCGGGTTTTAGGCTGTTTAGGAATGATCGCCTCGGAAGGGTGGGTGGATGCGTTGCTGTGTATGTGAGGGACTTCCTGAAAGCCAAGGTTCTATCATCATCTATAGAAGAAAGTCTTGAATTTATCAACGTGGAGATTAGTTGTGGTTACGAGAAACTCGCTGTGTCAGCAGTTTACTGCCCACTAAATAATTTTAACTCGCGTAATGTATCTGAATTTGAAAGAGTACGATCATTGAATTTTTCTTCCCTTGTCCAGTCCTTACATTTAAACATAGTCAATTCCTATCCCACCTTCTTTAATTCATTGCATCCATCTCTCCTTGACGTTTTTCTTGTTTCAGTCCCAGACCGTGTCTTGTTCCTGAATCAGAAAAATCCGTTTAATACTCTGGACCACGACATTCTCTTTCTGACTTATAATTTCTGCTTTGACCCCATTCTTCCTATCCAAAATTTTTCCTACAGAGACTTTAAATATATTGATGTAGATGGGCTACTTCTCGAGAGCGACACCCTACCCTGGTCTCGGATCCTTGAATGTTCATCAGTCGATGAACAGGTAACGATTTTCAATGGCCTCGTAACCTACTTATTTGAGAAATTCGTGCCTCTTCGTGTCAAGTGGATTAATAACCGCTCTCCGCCTTGGTTTACCAATGAAATTAAATTGCTGATTGTCGAACGGGAGTACTTGTACCGTGAATACAGGCGATTAAGGACTGACCATGCTAGGGTAACTTTTCTGCAGCGCGTAATCTTGTTACCACTGCACTTCGTAATTCCAAAACCATCCAAAACTCTTTGGAAGAACTTAAAGAAGGCAAGCGTCTGCGGTAAAGGCAAATCTAATTGTGATTTTAGTCCGGAAGCTCTAAACAGGTTCTTCGTAACTCCCCCAAATAATGTACATCACGTTACTTCTAGCTACAACAATCTCGAATATAACCCACCAACTCGTAATAACTTGGATGGGGCGTTTAGTTTTCAGGGAGTAACTCTAGATGAAGTTTGGTCGGCGATTTACTCTGTAAAGTCCGAAGCTGTTGGTGCTGACAATATCTTTCCGTATTTTATCAAACTACTGCTTCCATATGTCAGACAGTATATTCAGCATATCTTTAACTCGAGTCTTACATACTCCACCTTCCCTCGAGCTTGGAAGACAGCGACAATACTTCCAATTGCAAAAAGCGTATCACCCAAGGATATCTCTGACTTTCGGCCAATCAGCATACTCCCCTTTCTGTCTAAAGCTTTGGAAAAAACTGCAATGCTAAAAGTGACTACTGATGTAAGAATTGCTATGGATAATAACGAACTGTGTATATTGACGTTGTTGGACTTTTCTAAGGCTTTCGATAGTGTAAATTATGAAAAGCTTCTCAATAAACTAACCACTTGTTTTGCATTCTCGAACTGTTCCACTAGACTATTGAGATCATTTCTTTATGATCGACTCCAGCAGGGAAGATTGGTAATCAGCTCTCCAGCCTCTCACCAGTCAAGAGTGGAGTTCCCCAGGGCTCCATTTTGGGTCCTCTTCTCTTCATGCTATATATTGACGATCTCTGTTACGTTGTTAAGGATGCTAATATCCATTTATATGCGGATGATGTTCAGCTGTATCTTAGTCGGCCAATATCTTACCAAGAGGATTGCATTGAACGTATTAATCTAGACCTTGCCAGAATATCCCTGTGGTCATTGCGTAACGGTCTCGTGCTCAATCCGACGAAGTCGCAATGTATAGCCTTCTATAATACTGATCCTGTGTCTCTGGACTTACCACCAGTGATGCTTAACGGCGTTATATTACCCTACATGAATAACGTGAAAAGTCTTGGAATCTCAATCCATTCTCGCATGAAGTGCTGTTGTCATATCTCTGACTGTTTGAAGAAAATTTATTCGGGCCTTCGTAGGCCATGGTTGTCGGCGTATATTCTACCTACTGATACGCACTTGAAACTCGTAAAAAGCTTATTATTGCCTCTCTTTACTTATGGAAATCTGATTTTTCCGAAGCTGGACAGTAATTGCTCGAGAAGACTGGATATTTCTTTCAATGACTGCGTTCGTTTCATCTATGGTCTACGTCGGTTTGATCACGTTTCATCTCCTAGAAACCCTCTTCTTCAGCAATCACTGGATTCATATCTTAAACGGAGGGCACTTATCTTTCTTTTTAAACTTCTGCAGTCACATGAACCTTCTTACCTATTCGATTTCCTACAATTTTTACAATCTCAACGGCATCGTATGATATTGATCCCTCATTTCTCTCGTGATGTTCTTCAGAGTTCTTTCTTCGTTCGGATCCCCCACTTGCGGAACACCTTACCGGCCACTGCTCAACTTGCTACCTCCGTGGGTGCTTTTAGGAGTCTTATCAGCACTGACTTGTAGAATGGCGCTTCTCATCGATTGCACAAAGTAGTTGCTTAGCTCGTATTAGTTTGTTTTTATTTCTTTTTATCTTATCTTTTGTTTTTTGATTTTATTTATCCAAGTTGTCTTATTTTAGTATCTTTTTTCTTTTTCTTATTTTATGCTGGCTTTGATTAAAGTAGTTTAACTAATCATAGTAAGTCACTCTTTTGAATAAAAATTGACTAACTCTTATTTTTAATATTACATATTTCTTATCTTGTATTAGATATATATTAATTTCCAATTTAATACGCCGTCATTTTAATATTGTACTAGTTATAAGATCCTTGATCTTGTGTACATATCCAGAAATAAAGGTATTGTATTGTATTGTATTGTATTGTTACGTGCAATAGAAAGAGACAACTGGTGACATCTACTGGCAATGGGAGGAAACCACTTCAGGTTCGGAGAATCGATTATTATCTACAGGAAAGTTCAGGAATAGAACAAATAGAATAGTCAAGAAACTTTTGGAATAGAACACTCCAGAATAATCCGGAGAGACCCTAGAAACTCTCCGGATAATTCTGGAGTGTTCTATTCCAAAAGTTTCTTCTAAATATAACAGTTGTCATCGCCAGAAAAAGAGTCTTGTTTTAGACGTTGCAGTGTTAAGAAGCGAAAGTAATAAAGAAGCGATAGTGTGTAATTAGATTGCGATAATTGAAAGTACAGTGTTAGCGATAATTAGAGTTGAGTTGATTAGATGAATGTTTGTGAACTTTATATGATTTAAGTGTAATAAAGAACTTATATATTAATTATTTAATATTGTGTTTTAAATAACGAACCAAAGGCCACGCTCGCAACAACTGGTGTCAGAAGTGAAATAAATTCGAGAAATAAAGTGGTGGCAATTGACTAAAAATTAAAAGAGTGATCAATTTTGAGAAATTGTGTTAAATTGTGAAAGTTCTGGAAAATAATTTATATTCATCTATAAGAGAATTACTAAAATAATTGGGCGCAAAGTGGACGAGCTTCGAACGCAGGATTTGAAAGTGGAGTTAGGGAACCGGTCATTACAAACGACAGGCATAAAGAAAGTTCTAGTCGAGCGACTTAGACAATCTTTGATAGAAGAAGGAAAGAATCCTGAAACATTTGTTTTCGAAGAGAACTTGGAAGAAATCGAAGTTGAAGAAGCGCCTGCGATGAACATGGAACAGCTTTTGAGTACTTTAATGAGCAAAATGGAAGCCCGTTTTGAAGAGCAAAAGAATTCTCTCGAGGAACAGAAGAAATCTATGGACGAACAAAAGAATTCTCTCGACGAACAAAAGAATTCTCTCGAGGAACAAAAGAATTCTCTGGAATCACGTTTAGATGAACAGAAGAAATCTATGGAAGTCCGTTTTGATGAACAAAAGATTGATTTTGAGGAACAAAAGAAATCTCTGGAAACCCGTTTGGACGAACAAAAGATCTCTCTGGAGAATTGTCTAGAAACTCGTTTGGAGGAACAGAAGACTTTCCTGAAAAACTCATTAGACGAACAAAATTTGAAAATTGAAGGAATCGAGCAGGAAGTGGCGGAAGCTCAACAAAAAGTCACCGAGCAGCTTGACAGTTTTAAATCAGGTCTGGAAAGAATAAACCATCGTCAGCCTCTAAGCGTAGCAACTGAAATATCCGGTGCAGGTAGAATGAAACCTCCCATATTTGATGGACAAAATTCGTGGCATATCTTCAAGAGACAATTCGAGGCAGCTTCAGAGGTAAATGGATGGAATGATGAAGACAAAGCTATAGCTCTGGTGTTAGCACTTCGAGGTCCTGCGTCAGAACTCTTACAAACTGTACCGATTGAAAATCAACGTAATTACTCTTCATTAGTACAGGCGATAGAATTACGTTACGGAGATGAACACATGCAGAAAGTATATCGCCTACAATTGCGCAACAGGATTCAAAAATATGGCGAATCACTACAACAACTGCAGGCAGATGTAGAAAGATTAGCGCATCTTTCATACTCCAGCGTGAATGCAGATCAAAGTTTACAACAAGCGTTAAGGCTGGCAGGAAGGAAATCAACAGCAGAAGCACTAGCCTATGCATTAGTGTATGAATCCGCCAGACAAGCTTCGCGGAGTGCAGTACGAATGAGAGACATTTCGGTGGACGAATGTACTTGTAATAGAATGAAGTCATCCCAGAGCTCACCTTTGCGATAATTGAAAGTACAGTGTTAGCGATAATTAGAGTTGAGTTGATTAGATGAATGTTTGTGAACTTTATATGATTTAAGTGTAATAAAGAACTTATATATTAATTATTTATTATTGTGTTTTAAATAAAGAACCAAAGGCCACGCTCGCAACAGTATGTACAGTGTACATACGAAAAAGAAAGACACTGTGTAATATGCCTAGCAATTACCTACCAGTATCTTGCAATACTCAATATCTTGCAAGATACAAATTTGCAACGCACCATTTCTACATTCAAACAATGATATCGGTGAAGCATTTCCGACGGGTGCAATATCATGCAATACCCTGAAGTGACGCAAAAACCCAAAATCATAAGAATGTGCAACTAATTAAGTGCGGTGAGCGACATTAAGCTTGCATAAACAAAGCACCGAAATGGGTCATGCGTTTATAATAAAGCAAGAATGCAAGGTCAGATATAGTACACCTTGATCGAAATGTTATGACGAAATAACGAACAATTCAGTGCAACTAATTTATATTTGCAATCAATAAATTATAGAGTAAGCATAGATTTTTAGCAACAAAATATAGAACAGAACAGAGTTTTCTAGGTAAAGGTCTGCGAAGTACATACAAGAGATTAACATCGTTGTTATTAGGGAGTTCTGCTGGTTAGTTGCTCTCTCATCTGGACAGGGGCTTGATAAGCCGCTCCTATACCATTATATAGAGTTAATGCCATCAGGCTGCTCCTTGCATCATCGACTCTAATCCAGAGTTCATACCCGGGCAGCTCTAATTAATTCAGTACTACGAGAAAAATAGATAATCAAATAAAAGTGGATTATCACATCTGTATGTAGGTAAGTATACATATCGTATCTGATAAGAAAATGCAATTTATGCTTAATTGCATTTTATTATAATATGAGAGAATAAATTTTGAGTGAAGTTTAAACTGGAATGAAATAATTTAAATAATTTTTAATTTTCAGGGTCAATACATCAGGTCACGTTAGGTCATTGTATAGGATAATATATTATTAATGTATTGACGTACTGATGTACTGGTTGTGATTCGGGGCATTGGCCACCTGAATCATAACATATATATTTGGACACTAGATGAGAACGCGTCATAGAGCTAAAATTTTGTACAAGTTTGTAAAACCCCTTCTTGGTGTTGCCATATAAAAATTGTATTTTTTCACGTATACTGTTAAAACGATAGTCCTAGACGTTTTAATTGAACTTAAAAGTCCTTCAGAACATGAAATCCTAATAATAACCCTTTTTATTGTCCGACAAACCGTTCTAGAAATATGTTGAAAAAACCACTTCAACAATAAAACTTGCACATACGAAATTACATACTGGCATTCAGCTAGAGTATCGTAAGAATTGGTTTTAAACAAATTCTAGCTTCTTTACTTGTTGTAATAGGTGTACAAAAAAAATAAATAAAATGTCTTCTTTTATTCTCATTTGATAATTGAAATAATGTAGGGTGCGCGACATTGATATGCCCATGCACCTTGCTTTATATTTTTTATTTATTTGTTTTGGTTTTTGTTTTTTAATTTTATATTAAAATTTTATTTACTTTTTAAAATAAATTCCTCTCTTTGGGGTTTCTCTTTTTTCTTTTGCTTAATAGATGTACCTAAATTTAAAAATTTATGGCATCGCCATGATATAAACGTTATTTATTATGGGAATAATAATCAAAGACCTTTTTCTGAAAATTTGCTTTCAAGGATAATGGATATTTCCGATATCCTTGAATATCTCAAAATGCGCCGTCCCGATATTTTTTGTATTTTAATCGCTAATGGGCTTTAGTGAAGCTGTAGAAAGGAGAATATGGAACTTTTCAAAGGTTGTGTGAAGTTATTTTTTAAATATTTGTATGTAATTTAGAAAACTGTGAACGAAAATTAATGCGGTGTGGTTAGTTGTCAGATTTTATACCTACAGTTGGATGAAGCATGATAATATATTCCTTGGAGTGTCCAGATAACACTTTTCTTGAGATTCGTCTGCCTAAATTCAACGCTTCCCTCTCAAATTTAAGACATCGGATCAAACTTGAGCATTGATTCCAAAGAGGACCCTTTATAACGATAATTAACATGGTATATGTTACAAGTTATAAGCTCTTTTGATCTTTCAAAAAAACTGTTTCAACATTTTCTTACATAACTGTTGTTTAATTTGACAATATGATTCTTTTTTTCATTTGAGGGAACTTAGTTATAAACTTATTGCAATGAAAAGTGTTTAGAAAATCTAATTTTTCTATATTTCATACATTTTTTTAAAACGAAAATTCGGAACCGGAACTCCAACTTTTTGGCTTCGTGACATTTTTTTTTTGTAAAGAAAAGTAGCACGCGAACATAATTTTTGTACTATAACGTGATCTACAATCGATTATCATGTAGTGTATGAACTGTTCTTAAAATGCGATTTTCGAAGGTGAAGCATTTTTATAAATTACACAAAAATTGTGCCACCCATAAAGTATCGACTTTGTACGAATGAGATCTTTCTTTCGAAATTATATGTTTTTTTTAATTCCTTTTTTATGACGAATATTAATTCTAGGAAGAGTTTTATTTGATGGCCGGGTGCAGTAAAATAAAACTTGCCCAAGTAATAAAAGGCGCCAGACAAATTACAAGAAAAACTGTCTGACCAGCAGCACAGAGCGCACACATTTCATTCGGCCCTTTCCTGCTTCTCACGCAAAACGTTTTATACGTTCCAAAAAGCTCTATGAAAAAACTGTCAGACAAATTTTAAATCTCGCCATGCTTATGCAATCCCACTGCTGTGCCAAGGCCCTTGAGAATACTTCACAAGCCATGAAACTGACTCCCTCACTGCGGCATGAGAGCCCCAACGGAGTCCTAACATTCTAAAATATTTGCAGTGTTCTTATGGAAAACTGACAAAAGTTTGATTTGAATACCTCCTCCGTCCTAAACTACTATTCATACATAAAAATTGTGCTCTGATAATCTTAAGCATGCTTTCTTATCTACCGAACAAAAATAACACTTTTATACCTTCCCTATGAAAATTATTTAAAAAAATTTATCTGAACCAAATGAATACGATTCCTTAAATAAAAACTCCAAGCTCATCAAGATCATTGTATATTACCATGTTTACATGCAGGGTTGAACGTGAGACAACTTACAACTAGATGAGAAAATCTCCATATAAACCAGGATTAGTTTTTGAAAGCTCTTTAACTTTTTATTCAACCAAGGAAAGCTATCATTGCAAGAGGGAGAGAGAAAATGTGTAGTGCTTTCTATTAGAGGGCCATTAGCTCGTTTTAGTTGGACCGCGTTTTTGTGAGGTTTTGCACATCGAGATGTAAGTTGTCTCAGGTTGAGCCATGGTTCAACTAGGGTTCAACTCCATGTATTGTTATCGAAGTATGAAGAGTGATTGACTTTGGACGTGAAGTCCAGACTGTCAGCATAAGCTGACAGATCACTCGGTGGACAGCGTTTACTGCAGGGCGGCACACTATATCGCCTCGGCTATTGGCGGAGAGTGTGGGGAGGTTCCACCAAAACCTGCCTCTGTGCCACCAGCCATATACAAAAAAAAATCGTGCTTCATACCAAAAACGAAACACATCCGGTCCTGAAGGGACCATTACACCACTTACCCTTACCTTAGTGAAGGCGCAGATAATAGGCCTTCAGCTGCGTTGCCCCATATCCACCCCATGACACTGAGGGCACCAGTCATTTTGTTCAGCGTCCCTTGTTGACTTGAAAGAGAGTAGAGCGGATCTAGTCAACCCCTACATTGAGAGGGCTCCAGAAGAGTGGAAGGAGAAATAAGAACAAAAGTCTAATACTTCATTCTGTAATGTACAACCAATTGGTTTATTCAAGTACTATCATTGTCCTTCAATAGAGAGAGCATAGTAGCTCTAACTAACAGATCTGTTTTCGCTTAGAATCTTGGCTTCATTCTGCAAACTGTTCCAACTTACAATAAAAACTAATTAAGCAAAACAAAGAAACATCAATTCGCATACCTACATAAGAATAATACAGGCAGAAATTCGGGAGACAAATCCCAACCAGAGTTATTTTCATATAAATTACTTTGACCAGAACTGTCCTCCACGAAGGCCTTCTGGAGTAATCATGTTCCTGTAAGAAACAAATAAAAACAAAAAGCAAACCAATCTTTAAAAAAATCCGCGTGGGATTGCCTTTACATTACTATCTAAGTGTTCGTCATGCCCCGAAATTCGAGGATGCGTATTATCTCTGGGGCATAAGGCTCTGTATCTATAATATGATACGTAAAATGACCATATAAAATTACATCACGCTATACCATTCACGATTAAGTCTACCATTAATTGGGCATAGTGTCTTGGAATGAGTTCAACAATAAGGATAGTATATAAACGTAAATTCCTATATAAACTTAAATTTCTTCCAGACTAATTATCTTATTACTACGGTATGTTCACTGCTAAAGTAATTAGAGTATATTGGTGGATTTCGTTAAAAGAATTCAAATGGAAACTAATTGGCTATGGTTATGTATATCTAGTGATATGTCAAGTATAGATGATTTACTAAATTCTTTAAAAATTCAAGTTATTAATATGCGAATATACGAATATAGTTGTTTAAGTAAATATTTAATCTGCGATCGTTTAAAAGAAATTAATTTGTGCTTAATTGAATATAGCTATATACATCTAATAATCAAGTAGAAATTAAAAACGTAATGGACCATTTTTAGGTACATCTGAGGCTGAAGTAAAGATTTTTCCTCACGAATTCTTTCACAAATATATATATTGTCTACAGATAGTTGCCTTCCGGATTATTCCTTTTGTTGACGTTGATCTGGTTTTTGTTTCTTTCTTTAAAGACGCTGGTGTTTTACGGAGCAATACCGGGATAACCTACAATCATTCGCCCTCATGCAGATTTAATTTCATGGGAACTTCTGGCAACACCATGCATATAGCTTTTGATGCAGTCGGTTTTGTTTATACTTAACAAAACGATGTGAGCGTCGGATTAATAACATACTGTTGTGTGACGTTCACGTAGGACTTCGCGCCTAGCACCCACGGATTCTCTTCTTCACAATATTTTTAATTTTCATTGTACGACACCTTGATAGGACCAGGGAGTTATCACCTCGTCTCGCCTAATTACTGAGATTATATAAAAATCTTCCCTTTTCCACGAAAGAAATGGATTAAAACGCATTTCTTGTTCTCCCGCGTCGTACGCTGACTTGACTCTTCCCCTTTTTCTGCTTATCGGGTTTTCTTCCCAATTGCTGAATATATCACAAAATTGTTAAGGTAAATTATTTAGATGTTAAAACATTATTGAAATTCACCTGAATATCTCAAATCACGAGAACGATGCCAAAAGAAAATCCAAGATTTTACCCACTGTCCGATTACTCCGTCTTTTCGCGATAAAAGCACAAGACAGATGTCTACCCTCTTCTTCTTCTTTTCCAAATCGTTTTCCTGTCGGGCACTTGTCCTAGTCAGACTTGAAACTTCTGGTCGAGACTCTTCAACAGCACATTCGCCGTGTGGTCCACGCTGTGTGCTGCTGCTAGCCGTCGCGTCAGGTAGCATACGTCTGCCTGCAGTACGCTACGACCATAACAGGACAGGGTATTCTAGACCACCTGTGGTCCAGACGACTCTGAAAAATGGTTGACTGAGCTAGCCGGTCTTAAAACATAAGCCTCATCGCTGCGGACGCCCATTGTGTGACTGGACCCACGACCCATGAAAGCATTCCTTATCACTCCAGCCAGCCGGATGCCCCGCCATGACATCTTTCTCTGATCTCCGACCGCCGTTTGCAAAGGCTCTATGTAAGTGGAATTCCAACGCCAACCTATCTGCCGTAGGGTACCATGTAGGAGGGGTTCTCACGCATTGTCAGGCGAGGTATTGGGATAACGTGACTATTGTCCGAAAGGTATGCCGACCGCTAGGCTGAGAGGGTCCTAAGCGGCACCTTGCCATCCTGTACTTTACCAGTTAAGCTGGCTGGATGCCTTATTAGGGCTACCAGGATTGAAATTTGCAATAGATCTACAACGTCCCAGAAATGTGGATATCACGGCGGGATGTCCTTGGCGTGATAGGCTCCTACAGATCTTCAAGCTCATACAAGGAGTTTCCTTTCGTTGACTTAATTCGACACGTCACAAATTTACGACCTAGTTTAGCACTAGTCTGCTGCTGGAAATTGCTTTGGGCAAAATTCCGTCTGAATAGTTCTTGACCCACTTTGAAATTAACAGGCTTCGCTCTGAGATTTTAAGCCTTGGAACCCTGTTTGAATGCGTAGTTTAAGTTGTCCTGCACTCTCGCATGGATCAATCTCAGTTTGTCCTCAGCATCTACTCTCAGAGGCTCATTCAGAGTTCCGAGGCTCCTAAGGATAGAATAGGAGCTCGCATGATCAATCATCTGCTAACCGAAGAGTGTTCGGTAGGGAGAGAAGCCAGTTGCTTGGTGGAAAGAGCTCCTAAGGGAGCCAGCTATATAGTTTCACTTCTCATCCCACTTGGTATGTTCCTTCCGGATGTATGTCCTAATCCCTAACAATAGAGACCTGTTCCCTCGCTCTGAGGCGTTTGCTTGCGTGTAATTTTATATGGTCATTTAACGTGTCATATTATAGATACATGGCCTTATGCCCCAGAGATAATACGCATCCTCGAATTTCGGGGCATGACGAACACTTAGATAGTAATGTAACTCTGGTTGGGATTTGTCTCCGAATGTCTGCCTGTATTATTCTTATGTAGGTATGCGAATTGATGTTTCTTTGTTTTGCTTAATTAATTTTTATTGTAAGTTAGAACAGTTTGCAGAATGAAACCAAGATTCTACGGGGGTGAAATTAAGCGAAAACACATGTATTAGTTAGAGACACGATGCCCTGTCTATTGAAGGACAATGATAGTACTTGAATAAACCAATTGGTTGTACATTACAGAATGAAGTATTAGACTTTTGTTTTTATTTCTCCTTCCACTCTCCTGGACCCCTCTCAATGTAGGTGTTGACCAGGTCCGCTCTACTCTTTTTCAGGTTAACAAGGGATGCTGAAGAAAATAACTGCTGCTCTCAGTGTTATGGGGTGGATATGGGGCAAGGCAGCTGAAGGCCTATCATCTGCGCCTTCACTAAGGTAAGGGTAAGTGGTGTAATGGTCCCTTCAGGACCGGATGTGTTTTTCCTTTTTGGTATGAAGGCACGTATTTTTTTTGTATATCGCTGGTGGCACAGCGGCAGATTTTCGTGGAACCTCTCCACACTCTCCGCCAATAACCGAGGCGAGTTAGCGTGCCGCCCTGCAGCAAGGCTATCCACACAGTGATCTGTCAGCTTATGCTGACAGTCTGGACTTCACGTCCAAAGTCAATCACTCTTCATAGTTCCATAACAAAATGGCGCCCAACGTCCGGATTTCGACAAAGAATTTTTTGTCACCTCCGATGCCAGTGACTACGCCATCAGAGCAGTCCTTTCCCAAGTAAATGATCAAGGAGATCATCCAATCGCCTATGTGAGTCGAGTTCTCAATGGTGCAGAGACTCGTTACTCAACAATCGAAAAAGAGCTTTTGGCAATTGTTTTCGCAGTTGAGCAATTCAGGCCATACGTTTATGGTAGACAGTTTACCATCATAACTGACCATAAACCATTAGTATGGCTAACGAATCTAAAGGATCATTCCTCAAGACTAATGAGATGGAGAATACGTCTTGAGGAATACGACTATAAAATAGTCCATAAACCTGGAAAGCTCAACATAAATGCAGACGCTCTCAGTAGAGCTATCCCGGAAAATTCCGTAAAATCTACGGAACCTAACACCTATGTAAATGTGGTAACCAGGAACCAAGCCAAAGCTCAGGCGAATTTAGATACACCCAATCCAAATATTACTACTCCAAATCCAAATTTATCAGTAGTAAACAGTTCCCCAGTGATAATAAGTGAGACCAATTTCCCATTACTTTTAACTAAAAACACAAATCCCAATTTTTTCATCTTGCCAATGCAGGATACAGAACTTGAAAGAGTGTTAAAATCTAAACTAAAACTTTTAGACAAACCTCTCCTACTAGAAAATGAACTGAACTTCTTTAAGAAGAAAGACTACACAGTAATCATTTCAAAAGTCAATCTACCTTGCCGATCACAAAGAGATAGATTAGACATTGAAAAGATTTTAACTGAGATCTGCTCATACACAGAAGCAAATCAGTTAAATCAGATAAATATCTCTTTCCCTGTATTAGATCCACAAAATGCATCAATTATTAAAAACATTATTACCAACGTCTTCGCTAATCTACAAATAAATATCAAACTCTACCAAGATTCCATAAAGTATTTATCCAACAGCAGTGATATTGAACAAGTTCTGAAAGATTTCCACTCTCTATCAACGGGAGGCCATCAAGGTGTCTCCCGTACAATTAAAAGAATTAAAAAACAATTCTCTTGGCCTGGCATGTCAGACGATGTTGTAAGATATGTAAGGAAATGTAAACTTTGCCAAGTAAACAAAGTATCCAGAAATCCCAAGATTCCTATGAAAAACTCAAGCATAAGCTCAAAACCTTTTGAAAGAGTGTACCTAGATGTTGTAGGACCTCTCCCAATTTCCCATTCTGGAAATAAATACATCCTTACATTTCCAAATTCTCTGAGGCTATTCCCATAGTCAACACTGAATCTAAGACATTAGTGGAAGCCTTCAGGACAACAATAGTTTGTTGACACGGCATTGCAGAAAGTATCCTAACAGATCAGGGACCTAACCTCATAGGTGGCATGTTCGCCGAGGTATCAAAACTGCTAAAGATCAAAAGGCTCAAAACTACTCCATATCACACTCAAACGAACGGTGCATTGGAGAGAAGCCATGGAACTCTAGCAGAATACCTCAGATCTTATGTAGCGAAAGATCCTCAAGACTGGGATACATGGATCCCATATGCCATGTTTGTCTATAATACCACACCTCACTCGAGTACAAATTATACTCCCCGCGAACTCCTATACGGATTCCCAGCCGACATCCCAAATAACCTGAAATCATCTCCAACCGTTTGTTATAATTACGATAACTATGCAAACGAGTTAAAAGCACGTCTACAGCACAGCTTCAAAATAGCGAAAGACATAGCCATGGCCAACAAAGAAAAGTCAAAGCTCCAATATGATAAGAACGCGGACCAAAAATCTTTCAATATCAGAGACAAAGTCCTGCTAAAAAGCAGGGTGAGAGATAACAAATTCTCACCACTGTGGACAGGTCCTCATGTGGTTGCAGAAATCAATTCTCCCGAAAATTCCACTGTGAAAATAAATAATAAAAATAAAAGAGTCCATAATAATGACTTAAAACTTTTTTCCGACTAGTACAAAACTTCATCTACTTCAAAATCAACGCAAATGAATAAAACAATATCCTATTCCAGGTTCTCACGATGATGCGAGTACTATTCTTTTTAATCTGCATCCCTTTCGTCTCCGGCTCAGGGATGGAAATAAAGCAAATAAATGCCAGTGCAGGCATTTATTTCGAAGAAATTGGCAGAGCCAATGGGATGTTCCTGAATTCTGACTTGAAGTTTTCTAGATCGTGGTAGGTAAAGATCTTCCACTCGTTGGTGTAGAAATTGGCTCTGCCAATTAAGTTTTCTTGGTGCAGGTCTAGGCACATTTCCTAGTTCATCTAGAGAAAGTATTTTCCGTGATTTATAGATTTTTTGTTTGTATTTCACGTACGAACGCGCACATAGAATTGAGATGACTAATGCAATCGTCATATATGATAATGTATAGTGGTGGATATGATGATTGTTGATTGGATTGAGCGGAATTAATTCCTGCTCTTTTTGCGAACGAAAAATTACGGCTATCTGCAAGAAATTGGATAGAAATTCAGCAATGGCACACACTTGTAACGGTACGTTGCTACAGATAAACCTTATCATAGCAAATATAGAATATAAAAATATGCTCCTAATAACTAAAAGCAGAAAACAAAGAGCACTTTTAAATGTAATAGGATCAATTTCCAAAGCTCTTTTCGGCACATTAGATGAAGATGATGCCAAGCTATATGATGAACAAATTCACAACCTCACTTTAAACCAAAATTCCCTCCTTTCCCTCATGGAAAGCCAAACCGCGATAATAGAAGCAACAGCTCAAATTAAAAAAAAAAAACAAGGCCGCAATTGAAAAGGAATTCCTGAATGTGCTTAAAAAAATAATTTCGATTCAAATATCTACATCGCTAATGGAAAATAGAACACTGGATAATCAAATATCCATTGAATTAGAATCACTCGTCTCACTTGTTTCATTAATGACATTCAGATATCAAAATACACAGTCAGAATTAATAGATCTTTTAATTGATTCCAAACATGGAAAATTTCACCCACACTAATATCACCTAATAAGATTGAAGAAATTTTATCAAAAATTAGGCAAGAAATACCAAATACAATGATGCTTCCCATAAATCCCAGAGGAAATACATTATCACAAATTTATAAATTAACCACAATCTCTGCGAATATTTTCAACAACAAAATAATTATAGAACTCAGAATCCCCATTCCTTTCAAGGAACCATATCAAATCTTTGAAACAATACCATTGCCTACTATCCTTAAAAAATCGCTCGTATATATTGAACCATCAAAGGAATATATACTAATCGACTACAATCGCGAACACTATCTCGAACTAACAGTCCAAGACATTCACAATTGCGCAACGTTGGATCATACTCACTTTTACTGCCAGATCACATCCCCAATCTTAAATGCAAATACTAGGGTAAATCAATGCGAGATAAATTTAATAAAAAAGGAGCCAATAACATCCGATTGTAAAATTTTAACATTAGAACAAGATTGCTTTTGGACGCAATTATTGCAGCAGAACGCTTGGCTTTTCTCCCTAAAAGATTCCATCCACGTAGATATTATTTGCGAAAATTCCATTAGCTCACAAGTTCTGCAAGGAACAGGAACAATGTATATCTATCCAAATTGCAATGTACGAAGCAAAGAATTCATCTTGCACGGACATAGCGTAAAAGTTTTTAAATTTAATTCTTATTTTATCCCAACAATAAACATTTCCAGTATAATATGGAATATGACGTGTTCTCCAAAGGAAATGCATATAGAAACAGATCCCTTAAGGATTATAACAAACGCGAATCTAAGGAAAGTGCTAGAATCAATTCGTTCGCAAAAAGAGCAGGAATTAATTCCGCTCAATCCAATCAACAATCATCATATCCATCACTATACATTATCATATATTACGATTGCATTAGTCATCTCAATTCTATGTGCGCGTTCGTACGTGAAATACAAACAAAAAATCTGTAAATCAGGAAAATACTTTCTCTAGATGAACTAGAAAATGTGCCTAGACCTGCACCAAGAAAACTTAATTTCAAAATAACCCCAGCACCTAAAAGGAAAACGACTGAAAACGTTTAACCTACGGACGTTAACAAACAGACACAGTCTCCTTTTTCTAATTTCCACCATCCTAATAATCCACATCCCCATTGAAAAAAAAAACAAATTAAAAAATAAAATGAAAAATAAAGAGCATTGAGTAATTTAAACATTTCACATCCTATTAATGTACATGAATGTAAAGAAAAATAAATCAGGCCTGATACTAGGTAGAACATTTTTTTTTTGTAAAAAAAAAAAAAAAAAAAAAAATGTGATTGAAAAAAAAATATTAATAATTATTAATTACATATAAATAGTAATAAATAGGTATCAAATACAAAGGAGGAAACAATTATAAGTGTATAAAAACAAAAACAAAAGCACATATTATAAATAAATAGTACTACTATTATAAGAAGAATGAACATACAAATAAAGAAATAAAAAAAAAATAATAAATAACTAAATGAAAGAAGTAAAAAAGTACGGAACACTGTATAATTTAAATTCTAGTATTATTGGTGTACTTTTATACTAGCTTAGAACCTATAATAACAATATAATGTAATTGTGAGGCGCTTCTGTTAACTTTAAATATACTAAAATCTTTTTTTTTATTTTATTAAAAACAAGGCAATATATGGTGTGCCTTTCAATTAATATATATAACTAGGCATGTACATAACTTTACCTAAAATAACTGTCGAGAATCTCAATTAAAATTTATTACTATTGGAGAAAGAAAGTTTTCTTCTATAAAGAATAAAACTTTCTTTGCCCCAGGGGGAGGGATGTTGTGACTCAGATGCCCAATGCCCCGAAATACAACCATAATACCGATACATCAATATATCGTCCAATACGATATATTGATGAACCATTAATTGACCCTGAAAATGAAAAATTATTTCATTTTTAAATCTCATTCAAAATTTAAAATGCATTTAGAAATGCATTCCCATATTATAACAAAATGCAATTTAGCATAAATTGCATTTTGTTATCAGACACACATTCCACTCTCACGGTATGCACACTTACCTACATACAGTGTCTTTTTACTTTTTTTTCCATATGTACTATGTACGTACGTACATTACCTACTTAATCCAATCTAATTGTATGTATCAAAATTATTCGCGCCCTCTTAAAATTAATATTTCAAGACGGGCATATCGGATTACAGTTTTCATTGATGCATATAGCTCGCATCAGAACTTTTCTTTCCAAAGTCGCAGACCAGAAAAGTCCGAGGGACTCGCGCATAAGAAAATTAATAAAAGTCGAAGCTATAAAAAGATATTCTGAATTACAAAAATTGTGTTATTAAAGGGTGTTGCGAAACCCAAATTATTAAAAGTCGAAATTGTAAAATCCAAACCGACACAAAGTGTAAAGAAATTTAAAATTAAAATAATAAATTTTAAAAACAGAGAGAGTTTACTTTGTGACTTAAAACCCGAATTTATTAACATTAACAAGGTTGAGTGCTCTCCTCTCCGAGCACGGCACTCAATCACAACAGTCCGTACACTTAAAATGTTTTAGAAAAAGCGCACGATGTGCCGCCTTCGTGTTTGTTTTCCACCTCTTCTCAAAAGTTACTCTCGGTGTTGTTACCCGCTGTCATTTAGCAAGTGCATTCGTACACTGTGATTGCACATAAACCTACAAATGTATTTTCCGGATTGCGTTTACACGGTGCTGCCTGTATTATTCGACTTATGGTTAGGTCATGTAAACATTTATTAATGTGTTTTATGATTTTATACCCTAGATGCAATCTATAGGGTATAATAAGTTTGTCATTCCGTTTGTAGCACCTCGAAATAATTATGGTAGAGCATAATATTAAAAGTCATTTTGATTTTTGCAAGTCCGTCCGTCTGTCCGTCTGTCCGACTGTAAGCACGATAACTCCAGAACGCGTGCACTTATAGACCTGAAATTTTGTACACGGACTTTAAAAAAAAAAGTTAAATTAAGTTCGAAAATGAGACAAATCCGGCAGCTCCTTCGTGGGGTTACCATACAAAACTTTCGTTTTCCACTATGTATTTGTACACTGCCTGAGAACGCATCGATATAGAGAGCTGAAATTTGGTACATGGTGTTTTTATTATACTAACCAATAAAATTTGAAAAATGGACTAAATCGGGCAACTCCTTCTTGGTGTTGCCATATAAAAATTTAGGGTTTTTACGTATAAAGTGAAAACGATCAGTCCTAGACATTTTTATTGTAGTAAAAACTTCTTCAGGATACGAAATCCTATAAAAATGGTTATAATTACTTTTTCTGTCCGACAAACCGTTCTAGAAATATATGCGAAAAATCACTTCAAAAATCAAACTTGCACAGAAGGATGACAATATGAAATTTCATACGGGCATTCATCTAGCGTATCATAAGAATTGGTCTTAGACCAATTCTAGCTTTTTTACTTGTTAAATTATGATTGCTGATTGCGTATATTTTATTATACCCTAGATGAAATATGAAATCTATAGGGTATACCAAGTTTGTCATTCCGTTTGTAACACCTCGCAATAATGAAGGTAGAGCAAAATGGATTGGACACCCACGCATAATATTAAAAGTTATTTTGATTTTTGCATGTCCGTCAGTCTTTGCGCACGATAACTCGAGAGCGCGTATACTTAGAGAGCTGAAATTTTTTTACTCAGACTTTAACAAAAAGAGCGAAAATTAAGTTCACAAATGAGACAGATCGGGCTACTGCTTCGTGGGGTTGCCATACAAAACTTTCGTTTTCCACTATATATTTGGAGACTGCCTCAGAACGAATCGATATAGAGAGCTGAAATTTGATATATGGTGTTTTCATAGTAATAGAAAATAAAATTTCAAAAATAGACTAAATCGGGCAACCCAATCTTGGTGTTGCCATATAAAAAAATGGTTTTTTACGTATACTGTGAAAACGATCAGTCCAAGACATTTTTATTGTACTAAAAACTGCTTCAGAATACGAAATCCTATAAAAATGGTTATAATCATTTTTTCTGTCCGACAAACCGTTTTAGAAATATATGGGAAAAACCACTTCAAAAACCAAACTTGCACAGAAGGGTGACAATACCAAATTTAATACGTGCATTCTTCTAGGGTATCATAAGAATTGGTCTTAGACCAATTCTAGCTTTTTACTTGTTTATTATTTTGTTAAGTAAGTTATATTGTAAGTGTAGCCTTTGGGAAGGTAAAGATAGTAGTTTAGGCTCTATAGCATATACATAATACATAATAAATAAATATAAAATATAGCATATACATACATATACATAATGTCAATGTTTAGCACTTTTCGATAAGTATCAATATCCCTGCAAACAATTGGATGAAAATCCGCCGAAGCGAAATGAATTCGAAATGAAAGAAACGCTCGTAGCTCGAAATCTCTTCGATTTTTTTTAACTTAAACGAAGTTTTAGCCTAATTTCCGAGAATTCGAAATAGATGAACCACTTGTGGCTCGAAATCTCTTCGATAGTTTACCATAAACGACATTTTCAAGCATGCCGGAATTTCCAAGAATTCGAAATAGATGCATCGCGTATAGTTCGAAATTATTCGATTTGTCTGCTATATTTAGAAGTAACGATACGGCTCATGTCAATTTCCGAGGAAGTCGTTAAAGCAAATATTTTCTATTCATGAAATTGTTCTTCTCATTCTTACACATTGCAGATTAACATGCAATTAATATTATCATAATCGCTATCGAACGGGCAAGCAGAATTTTATTTGCATTTATCACAGCAGCATGGGTTGCTATAAAGTTATTGTTGCTGTGCATTTTTTATAACTAGTACCGTAAGCTCACAGATGCACTGTCAATGCTCGTCATGAATCATCATGCGCCTCTGCTACTCTATCATTGATGGGCTATATAAACTACAAGCCGGCTCGTCTCGATCTCCTTTTGCACTTGGCATCGCTTGAAGTAAGTTGGCTAGATAGACACTAAAGGCACTTTCACATCAAACACAAGAATCGAAAAAATGTAAACCGAAAAACTCAATTTATTCCACTTTAAAACAAGATTTTTGCTCCAATGATTAATAAAATCATGGGAAATAGGATAAACTAATAATTTTACTAATAAAATAGTATATTTATCTTAGAATTTTTAAGAAAACACAACTTTTATGATTTATCGGACGAATTTTTCCGCCGAAAAAGTTTTTCGGAAGATAAAACATAAAATTTGTGTTTTCTTCAAAATCTGAAATAAATATAACTATTTTCTCAGTAAAATTCTTAGTTCATCCTATTTCTCTGGATTTTATTAATCATTGGAACAAAAATCTTCTTTTAAAATGGAATAAACGGAGTTTTACGGTTTACATTTGTCTCTTCTTGTTTTTGATGTGAAAGCGCCTTAACATTTTATATCGGGTCTCGACTGATATAAAAAAAAATGTATTAACAAATACTTTAAGTCGGGTACTGACTTAAGGAATATTATTTCGGGCGTTGACTGAAATAATAATTTAGTAACATAGGCTTCTTTTCGGGAGTTGACCGAAATAGACAATCTTACTTCGGATCCTGACTGAAGTTAAGATAACGCTTTAAGCCGGGGGTTGACTGACTTAAGGAATATTATTTCGGGCATTGACTGAAATAATAATTTACTAATACACACTTTATTTCAGACTATATGAGTCAATATACTCTCAAGTACAACATCAAATAATAATTGTCCTTGTGCCACATAGGGGCGTCAAACTTGGTCTCACTTTTGTGCGTATACTATTGAGTATGAATATTTACGATGGTACGGAACCCTTCAAGTGCGAGTCCGACTCGCACTTGGCCGTTTTTTTTATTTACTGGGGACCTGCCATATTTGCTTTTCTTGTATATGTATTTTGAGGTTATATGCCTTATCTATCTATGTCCAGAAAAGATAGTATTCGGCTTAGTTTTGGAGCTATGAATTTTTAAAGTCATCATATACCCAAGGTAACGTAATATGGCAGCAGTACGCTTAGGACAGTGGCGTAACGAAGGATATCTGCACCCCGCAAATTAACATATTTGCGCAGCAAAATTTAATTTTTTGTGTCAATTGTAAGGAAATATTTTCTGAACTTCGGATATATGATGTCTCCCATAATTTTATACGGGGATACGAAATTATTCTCTTTCCCTTTTTAATTTTTTTCAGGCCAGAAATTCCCTCAATATGGGAGAATTCTCGCGATCTCTCAATAGTGCCTTCACGCCACTCACTCCAAGGCAGATTTGAGCAAAAAAATAAAAGGTGTTGTGGGTACTACAAGCAGTGTTGCCAAGCTTATTTGTTTAGATTTACTTCGTGCTCTACATTCATCATTAAACCTAAAACCACTGGCAACCCCATCATATGCTCACGAAAGCACATTAAAAGGAAAACCGATGAGTATCTAAGAGAAATGATTAAGCAAGCCAAACCGAAAGGGGAAAAAGCTCCCCACATAAGTAGTCGCAAATATCCGATTACTTAAAGTAAGAGCCCAAATCCACTGATCACCTCACCGCACCGTAAAACAGTGTTGGAGCTTGAGGGAATTTCAAAACTTTTCAATGTGAAAAATTTTATCTTACACATATTTTAATTTTCGTGCATTGCTTACTTATCTAATATTCTACTTAAAGTAATACTCTTCTCTCATCTACGGACTCTCAGCAGCGTGTACGCCTAGCCTACGGAAGTCAGCCAAATATTTCCCAGAAAATAATTTACAGTCTGGCAGTTTCAGGCGTACCTTTTTTCTTCGTTTAATTACAAAGAATAAATAGAAGATTTCTCGACTTTTTTATTGTTTTATAATCACTACTGCCTAGCCAGCGATTTGCAGCTTCTCAAAGCCTTTGATGGTATGAACACCTTTAGATGGAACTGAAAAATGAAATCATTACAAAGTTAATATAATTTTCAATCAGAAACTGAATTTTAATTGAGCGAATCTAACGGCTTATTAATCCCGCGTTGTTATTTTATCTGGTTTCAAGCTTCATCACTTCATTTGACAATTTCAATTTTGTAGGCTTTCTTGGGCCCCTAGAAACTGTGCCTTCCTGCCTGGTGGGGCCTGCGGTGGGCTGCGAGGGCGTTAGTTATGCCAGAACATAAACTTTGAGGATTTTTCTTTTAATTGCCGAATAATCTCTTAGAGTCTTTGTCTGCTTCAACTTCCTCAGTTACATTCTAAGGAACTTCGCATATCCTTTCATTTATTTTATTGCATACATCAGTACTTTTTATGTAGCGTACCCTCATTTCTTAAATCTCTTTCTAAGCTCCCAACACCATATGCAGAGTTTTCTCACGGTTAAGTAAATTGGAATTAACCATCCGAAATGTACCAATGCTATTTTTTGTGCCGTTCGCAAGCACTACACATCCACTTCCTTGTGTCTTTCATCCATACAACACTATTTCTATCATTATACGTTTTTTAACCACATGCGTAGATCTTTCGCTTTGCTTTTAGAAAATGAGATAAATGATAAATTTCACGATAGTTTTTCGGTAGATTTTAAAAATAATTTCCGTTAAATTATTACGAATTTAATGCTTCGATCGCTTTACTTATTTATTTCAGAGCTTGCATTGATCTTACACGTTTGAGTAAACTTCGAATTACTGAATTGTGTGATTACTCAATATGAAAATGTGAACGTCAAACGCAAAATTCCATGTACGGGACTATAGGCTAGGTATGTTTAAATCTGCACGAATTGATTTGGTGTTGCTATGGCATTTTGTTATATTAATTTCAAAGTTCGTTGTTGATTTGGCGTTGTTACGATGATTTGTAACGTTTATTTCAAAGCTCGAATTTCACTCTGCGCTATATTGTGAACAGCTTCGCTCTGCTCCACTCTGCATTGTGAATGTGGCAGTAGTCAAATTGTATGAATAGAAAAATATCTAAATAAAGAAGTGCGTTAATTATACGAATACTTGAGTACCATTCCAAGCAAAACTATGACCACTATACTTAGTAGTGAGACTGACTTAATAGAAAACTTATCAACTATACCTTTTTATAAAAATAGGAATCAATACGATTATATGAATACTTGAATGTAATTTTTGGGCGGATGAAATTTTCATCAGAAATCCTCTACGGGCTTTGGTTTTCGAGATATTAGCGATTTGGTTTTGAAATAATATTAGTAATAAATAAAGTTAACACAAGGATATCTTTGATCATGCCAAAGGATTCTAGGTGGTGTGGGGTGGGTTTTAGATATCCGCATGACGTCATTTTCATTTTGGTTTTGCTGTTTTCAAGTGCTGCGCTTAAATAAGTTTTCTTAGCAGGGAAGTTATAGATATCAGCATCATTCGAATTTCACAACACCTTGGCTTGATGTTTTCTTAGCAAATTATTATTGGGTCTAAGGTGTATGTGTATTGAAAAGTATTACGTTTTATAAACATTTGTTTTTACTTCCAATAAAACTTCTTATTACAACAGTATTTCTTATCGCACATATTCCAATATGAACTTGGCAACACGGCGCATTTGTGTTAATCTCTATTAGTTTTCCACAGTTGTATTGATCTTCGACGTTGATAATGATTTCACCCTCTCCAACTATCTTCTGCATACAATGAACTTTTTCAGCTCCCTTTACATATATGGTTTTGTTTCGAAGCAGTGGTTCAACTATAGTATACAGCTTCTGATACGGTATGTAGCCATCATCCCCGCGGAATCCATGAAAATTGTGTTGAAGCCATTTTACTTACTTGTCTCTTTTTTGCTGAAGTCAAATCCTTGTATCTAAACAGGCCGGGGTTGAAATATAAAGTGTTGCATCTGGTTTTCATTGGTTAAAATTGCCAGTTCTTTAGTGATAAATTCATTGAGGTTTGTTTTGAATCCTGGGGATATGATTCTGAGTTCAAATGAACTGTAACATCGGTGAGTTTGCAGTGATCAAACTTGCTAGCATCCTTTGTTATATCGTTCCTTCGATTTGTTTGTAATACTAAGATGATAAATCGAGGTTTCTGTAGTTGAGTGGAAGTCTAAACTGACCAGGTTTGATGGGTAGATTCCGGTAGTACTGGATATTCATATATGTATGTCCCAGCTACGGAATGGTATTTGTATCGGGCGACCTCTCCCGATAACTTTAAATAGTTGCAGCTTTTCATCATCAGATACTGTAACATATGGAATGCTCCATTGAAGTTTGGAAATTCACCACATCTGTGGGCATTACAACGGCATTAGCATCTGTCCTGCTTCGGATTAATATGAGTTCATGTTTGGAGTTTATAAGAATTTTCTTGTAATCTTCAGCGAATCCCAATGAATATTTCAGATGTACACAATAGTTGAACAGCCGATTGACTGGTATAACGGATGAATCTGGTGACCAACTGCCGTTGAGTAGTATCCTGCTTACATTTGCAATTAGCACTACGTACTTTTTTAATGTTGTTGCAATCAAAAGATTTCTTGGACGGTCGATTTCCACGGCATTCAATTCATAGCGTATTTCCTCAAAAATAAATGGTAGAGAGTTTGTTAGCTAATTTTTCGGTTGCTGAAACAGTTCCATCTAGCTTTGTTAGCGACCTCTCAATGTAAAGAAAACTCGGAACAGAACCAGTGTTTGAAACGGCACCGATTTTCTTCAAACTTTGCACACTACTCCCTTTTTACTCACAAATCACAAATATGATAACAAAATTGCGCGGAAAGTTATAGTTTCTGAGATAATCGACTTTAAAATTCCCGAACTTTGTACTGCAATTCACAACACAATTTGACATTCTCACTCTCTCTCTCTTCTTCTTCTTTTTAGTAACAAGTATACAAGTAGTGTAAACATACCTTCCGAACATTCGGGTTACCAGCATTGCGTTTTTTTATTCATTACAGATATTGAATTGATGTGTAGTACAGCATTTAGTTAGAATGGAATAGAAAAACTTTTATTAAAGAAACAGACACACACACACACACACACACACACACACACACACACACACACACACACACACACACACACACACACACACACACACACACACACACACACACACACACACACACACACACACACACACACACACACACACACACACACACACACACACACACACACACACACACACACACACACACACACACACACACACACACACACACACACACACACACACACACACACACACACACACACACACACACACACACACACACACACACACACACACACACACACACACACACACACACACACACACACACACACACACACACACACACACACACACACACACACACACACACACACACACACACACACACACACACCACACACACACACACACACACACACACACACACACACACACACACACACACACACACACACACACACACACACACACACACACACACACACACACACACACACACACACACACACACACACACACACACACACACACACACACACACACACACACACACACACACACACACACACACACACACACACACACACACACACACACACACACACACACACACACACACACACACACACACACACACACACACACACACACACACACACACACACACACACACACACACACACACACACACACACACACACACACACACACACACACACACACACACACACACACACACACACACACACACACACACACACACACACACACACACACACACACACACACTCGTTTAGTGGTCTTTTGGGTAGCGACATTAATATTTTTTTCGTTGATGTTGTAGATAGAGTCCAAGTCCTTTTCTGTACGGTTTCAGGAACGGCCCGTTTTCATCTTTACCAACGACTATAGTTTCCATTCCTTGGTTATGACGTTTACTTTCTTCCAATTTTGCCTTTACTGCACTGGTATCACTTAATGCTTTAGCTATGCCTGCTGCACCTCCTGATAGTGCTCCCAATGCTGAAAGCCCAGCAAACAACGGGATGAGGAATGGAAGCGTCCCACCAACCTTTCGTGCAGGTATCACTCGTGGAGTTTTAATTGATTTCTTCTTACTTTTCACAATATTTTTAGGCGCACTAAGAGCTATTTTTGTAGCTTCCATCAAGTCTTTTGGTTTTTGACTTTTAAAACCTTATGTGCATTTCATACTGCTTCTCGGAATGTGGGTTGGCGTTTATTTTTAGCCTTAAGACCCATACCTAGCTTAATTTTAGCCTTCATTACGTTTGTTATAAGCCAGGCATTGGCACGTTCACTCAAATTTGCGTCCGTAGATTTTGCACGCTGCCAGGCTTTTTCAGGTAATATTGTATCTTTATGTCGCGAATATGCTATATCGTGTTCCTTCCAGGCTGCGTCCAGTGGATTAATGCTCGGATCTCCTCTCGCCAATCTTTGTTGTAACTTTGTTCGTGGGCCACAGTACTAATATCTCGGTAGATGTAACTCTACAACAAATTACCTATTGTTGATGATTGAATTTAATAGTCTTCTACCCCCTTTCAAAGCTTTACATTTACTGGAGCGTTTCGATTTGTGATCCGACATTTTATAAGGTTCCGATGATAGTGTTGAAATGTAATATAAATGGGTGTATTTATAGGAATCCCGTTAGTCTTCAAAATGCGGTTCATTAAACAACAACAAGCTTTTCCTGTTCGAAATGCTGATCTAGCTGTTATGAAGGTGAAAAAGAAGCATGGCCCCCTATTGCCTAATAGTATAAGGAGCATCATTGTTGGACCATCCAATTGTGGAAAAACTAATGTTATGATAAGTTTGCTGGAACATCCCAATGGCCTGACATATGAAAATATTTACATATATTCAAAATCTTTACATCAAGCAAAGTATGAATACTTGAAGCGAGTGATGACTCCCATATCAGGATTGGGGTTTTATACATTCTCAAACAACTGCAACGTTCTACCACCGGAGGAAGCCAAATTACATTCAGTGTTTATTTTCGATGATGTAGCATGTGAAAAAAAGATAATGTGCGATCCTATTTTTGCATGGTTCGTCACGAAGGTATAGACAGCTTCTATCTCTGTTAAACATATACGCATACACACCAAAGCACTTAATACGTGACAATGCTAATTTAATCATTTTATTCAAGCAAGATGACTTGAATTTGAAACATATCTATAATGATCATGTGAATAGAGACATGAAGTTCGATAAATTTCAAAGAGCCTATGCTGCGTGTTGGAAGGATGAATATGGTTTCCTGATGATTGATAAGGACAGCTCATTAAACATGGGCTGCTACCGTAAAGGATTTGATACCTTCATTGTACTATAAAAGAATGAAACATGCGAAATATTCATAAGTCGAAGTTGTAACTCAGCCGAAAGCACACCGAATCTTGTAAACGTGCTGAGTAGATTAAAGCTATTCACCTGTTATCAAACCTATTTGAAAAGCTGTTAAGCTGTTATCAGAGCTGTTTGAGAAGCTGTTAAGCTCTTATCAGACCTGTTAGAAAAGCTGTTCACCTGTTATCAGACCTGTTTGAAAAACCGTTGAGCTGTTATGCAGTTAATATCGAAGATGAATGAAAATCTATTAAAAGAAATTATGAAGACTAGGAATCCAGTGCGAAGGAAATTAAAAGCCCTAAGATGGGAAGGATTGAAGCAGAAGCTCAACTTGAAGAAACCTTTAAGCCAATCACTAAACCCTTAAAAGAGTTTGCCAGAAGAGCCAAATAGGAGCCGCCGGATATAGCCAAGTTTGAGGCAAAAGTGGTAAAAGAAGAAGAAGAAGCCAATGAGATTGTGGAGCTTTTTACCACTCCCAAACGGAAATATGTTAAAATGGAGGCTAGTAGCACACCTAAAAATGATGGAGATTACTCTTTAACATCTGAAGAAGAATTCTCAACACCCAAACATTCAAGAGCATTGATAGGAAGATCTCCTGGCACCTCTTTGCTAAGGGTCCAGCTGGCGAATAAGGAGAGCGGGGTATTGGATTTAATTTAACGATAAACGCAGACTACGATCTAAACTCAAAGTGTATAAAACGACATGGTGAACCCCTTGAAAATGACGATGCTACTACCAAAGACTATGTTGACAAGAAAATTAAAATAAGTGTGGAAGAAATAAGAAAAACTATTAATATAGAGGTGGCGAATTTAACGCTATATATCAATGATGACATCGCGAAGATTGAAAACTATCTGTTTACTTCAGTAATAAATAAGAAAGACTTGACACCAAAAGATGGTGTATATCAGTACAAACTCTTGAGAAATCTGTTCCATTTATAATTACGATGAGTAAGAGACAAGTGGTAAATGAGCTGCACAAACCACCCAGAAAAAATTTAAACGGCGTCGTGTGATTATCAAAGGACTAGATGACTTGTGACAAGCAGACTTGGTTGAAATGGATCCCTACAAATATGTGAACAAGGGTTACCGCTATCTACTGACAGTCATAGGTACCTTCTCCAAATATGCATGGGCAAATCCAATTAAAAGAAAAACTGGTGTAGAAGTAAGAGATGGCATGCAATCTATATTAAGTGAGGGACGAATACCTAAAAACCTGCAGAAGGAATTCTACAACAGCCTCTTTAAAAATCTGCTGATGAAGCATGCAATTAATCATTACTCTACGTACAGTTTCCTCAAAGCATCAATACTGGAACGATTTAACCGAACTCTGAAGGATATGATGTGGAAGGATTCAGCTTTTATGGAACTTATCAGTGGATTAAGGATATGATGTGGAAGGATTCAGCTTTTATGGAACTTATCAGTGGATTGGTATGGTAAAGAAACTGTGCACTCAATACAACTCAAGAATACATCGGACTACAAAAATGACACCACATGATATCAACGCCTCCAATTAGAAACAACTGCTTTCAACTGTATACAATCACATAAAAATTGTTGTTCCTGCAAAGTATAAAGTTGGAGATTTTGTACGATTTTGCTTGTATTTGCTGATGACAAGCATGTATTTTTGAGAAAAGCTATACACCAAACTGGACAGCTGAGATTTTTAAAATTATCAAAGTTCAAAACACAAACCCCATCACATATCGGCTGGAAGATTATCAAGGAAATCCAATCACAGGAGGCTTTTACGAATTGGAGCTGCTGAAAGTTAAACACCCAAACCTCTCGTAGAGAAAATCTTAAAGAATAGTGGCGATAAAGCTTACGTTAAATGGATTGGATTTTCATCAAAACACAATTCTTGCATTAATAAAAAAGATGTTTTATAATTTCTTGAAAAAATAACTATAGTACAATTTAAAATAAATTTATAATTATAATACTTGATTTTACAATTATACGTGTAGCTATTATGCAATTAAATCAAATCACTTTAATAAATGAGACTTAAACTATTGCTAGCAAGTTTTATCACTGCAAACTCACCGATGTTACAGTTTATTTGAACTCAGAATAATATCCCTATGATGATTTGAATTTGAAATTTGATCTGAATAGATACGCATTGCTGTATGACATTTATATAAAGTTTACACAATCATACTATGACCATCAGTATCAGCCGTTCCTCACATCAAAATGAAACAATAAAAACTGGACCTGTTGACATAAGGCTATAATACACGACATCTGTAAATATCCCGGCTAATACAACAGCATATTGCCTGCTTCTACACGATCGAATAGTGGAATACAGTACAGTCCGCTGACAAGTGAAGTTAGAAAGTTAAATTAAGAAGATGGTTGCCGTCATAGACGTCCAAGGATTCAAAACAAACAAGCTGTATACTATAGTTGAGCCACTGCTTCGAAGCAAAACCATTATATGTGAAGGGAGCTGAAAAAGTTCATTGGATGCAGAAGATAGTTGGAGAGGGTGAAATCAGTATCAACGTCGAAGATGAATACAACTGTGGAAAACTAATAGAGATTAACACAAATGCGCCATGTTGCCAAGTTCAATATGACAATGTGCGATAAGAAATACTTTTGTAATAAAAAATTTTATTGGCAATAAAAACAAATGTTTATAAAACGTAATACTTTTCAATAAACATACACTCAATAATAATTTGCTAAGAAAACATGAAGCCAAGGTGTTGTGAAATTCGAATGATGCAGATATCTACAACTTACCTGCTAAGAAAACTTATTTAGGCGCAGCACTTGAAAACAGCAAAACCATGTTGATAACTAAAACCCCCACCCCACACCACCTAGAAGCCATTGGCATGAACAAAAGTATCCTAGTGTCAACTTTATTTATTACTAATATTAATTCAAAACCAAATCGCTAATATCTCGAAAACGAAAGCCCGTAGAAGATTTCTGATGAAAATTTCATCCGCCCTACAACTACCCCCACCCCACACAAAAATATCCTAGTGTCAGCTTTAATTATTACTAATATTAATTCAAAACCAAAGCTTAAATTTAGGCGCAACACTTGAAAACAGCAAAACCGTAGTACTGGGGCATAAACCGTAGTACCGAAGCATAAACCGTAGTACCTGAGCATTTTGCTGCTGCGTGTTGGCACAATGGCAGGAAAAACTGTGGTCTCGTGCTGTAATAGAACAACTACTACCCTGTTGTTTAAAAATGAAACTGGAATCGATATATGTCAATTAGCAGGAAAACTAAAGTTCTCTACTAGACAATTATATAAAAAACAATTATGAAAGGCAACAACTTATATGCGCTCCGTTGCTTTGGTTCCATCGCAGAGACGCCTCCTAGATGTTCCATTATGCCACTATTCACTTAGCAATGATAAAAGAATTATAACAAGTAGTTTACTATATATCTGACACTTAAATTTAGTTATCCGGGGGGAGTTTGTTTCCGACTAACGCTAGACGACCAAACTTTTCTGGACGAACAAAGAATGTAGTATGTGGTAGCACCTGTGGTCAATAACTACATTATTCGACACACAACTAATGAGCCATCCCAGACGAGTATTCTTGATGCAGTATACAAACCGGTTTTTTATGGAAGAGGTGAAAAGATGCAGAGATATTTCTTTGCGTCTTTTCATCTCTACCCTAAAAAACCGGTTTGCATACTGCATCAAGAATACTCGTGTGGGATGGCCCATTGATATACTGTATAGACGATTTCGCAAACAATAATAAAGTCCCCGATGCCTGGTACTGGAAAATTTCTAAATTCTGGGACTCAATGGTCGCCTGTCTGAACTTCTGTACACGCTTGTTACGCCCTAAAATTGGAAGGTGATGATTTTACAAATGTTGTGTTGTCCCATAAATGAAATTCTTTATAGTTTTGATACTGCTTAAAAAAAAATCTCTTTCAGAATCATATACGCAAGCATAATTCTCTCTGGAATACTTGTGATCAGTGTCAACATTTAATTACAGTTCTCTGATGATTCCTTGGCGGGATCTGCGGACTCTATCCCTATGCTTCCTCATATAATACCCAAGAAGATTATAGAGCGTGCAGTCGAAATCTGACTATATACGCAAGAGAGCGATATATATATATATGTATATGTGTATATATATATATGCACGAATACATACAACATCCTTTGTCTACGCGGGACGTGCGAACCTCAACGCTTTAGTAAGCTGTAGTTAAGTATGTATGTACATAGAAAAGTAAGTTAGTCGAAAGTCGCCTTACGTAAGTAGTAGTTTAGTCAAGTATCCTTCGTGATCGATATTAGTAAGACCGAGCCTGAAGGCCCGAACAATATTCAATGCACAGACACTGAGCCACCCCGAGGAGTAAATAGATCCTAGTTTCTTTGTTAGCTTAGCCTAGTACTAAGGTCCGCGCTAAACTAAATTTTGTATGAAAATTTAGCAAGCTAAAAGATATTAGCGAAAATTTATCCTGAATTTTAGCGAGAGCGGTACTAAGGTCAACGCGCTAAATTTGCCTTTGGGTTTTGATTAGCGATGGCACTACCCGTAAGTCTCCAAAAAATTTAGCTCAAATTTATCCACCGGGGCCGTTCTATAGCGCGCTAAAAAATATTTATTGTCAGAGTTATGAGATTTGATAAATTTATTAACTGGATTTTTGTAGTTAACGTAGTTTTGAACGTCTTTGTGTAAGTTCGCATGAAATGGATTTCCTCTCGCGGCCGTATTTTCAATATCATTGTTATTTTTTTTTCTTGATGTATATACATTATGCATATTATTTTTATATTTTTAATTTTTCTAAATAATTTTAACTATCTGTTTTTAGACATATTGTTATGATGGTGCCTCATAACCCTCACATATGTATCCCATAAATTATTTCGCTTATTCAAGCACTTTCATTTTCCCATGCTCCATTTGTCACTTATCGCCGTCCTGAAATCTAAATATTCATAACGATTAAAGCAACGTAAACAGAATTTTACTAAAAGGTAAGTGCACACAAGTGGCATATTATATTTCAGACGTACAAAGATGCGATGGCCTACGTGACAGAACGGGCAAAGTGGAAAAATGCTGACGCTACGCTAAAGGCGTCATAGGTACCTAAACGGGCACTATAGAAAAGTATTTCGAGTTTTGGATATATACTTGCGCGCGTCGGATCGTCTCGAGTCTCGTCTTGATTAAATTTTGATTCTTGTTAAGTTCAAATGAACAAAAGCAATCTATTTTAAATAAAGAAATAAAGAAGAATTTTATAGAAATAAAATAAAATTGTGTATTAATTATTTGTATTGAATCGCGCACATCCAATTCTCCGCCTACCCGCTCTTCCCCTTCATATAGGTAAGCACGGCGGGAGGATATAACCGGGCGTTGTATTTCCGTAAAAAAATTGCAAAATTCTTCTTATTCTTCTTTTTAATATATCTTGTCTTTGAGTCTCCGCTGTAATGCAAATGATCCCAGAAAATATCATTTTCCCAGAATAAATTTTTCAAATTCTCTCAAGCATTTCTTTTCCGCCATTTTGAAAACTGTATAAATGTCAAATTACTATCTCCCAGCTCCCATGGTTTTTCATCATAGAAGTTCGCTGAAAGCTGTACTGCCAGCATGGCAGTAGAGGTTACACGTGCAAGAAGTATGGCAGTGCAAGTTTGTTATGGTCGAAGCGTATTGCATATAGCAATATTCTACACTGAGAAATACTGCAGCGTGTATGCCGGCTGCCGGCTTGACTTACAACTGAACACTTGCGATTACACCGTGGCTACAGTAAGAACACCACCGCCAGCAAATGGTGCGCCAATACAGGTGCCTGAAAATTGCGCCGTCTGTCTAGAGGGAGACTGGTCTGGCCAGAGAAAGGCAGTGAAGACGGTCTGTGGACATGTATTCCACAAGGCGTGTCTGAAAACGTGGATTGGACAGCGGTCAAATTGCCCGATCTGCAGAGTCCATCTCACTCAGTATGATTTTACTGAGTATACAAGTGCTAACGCGAAGGCGACGAAGCGTATAAAGTCTGTCAGTCACGATCCATTGCCTCCCATGCCGACATTAGATTTACCACCTTTGACGATTCCACCACCTAGTCGAAGATCCCTATCACCTAGAATGCCAGATCTGCACTCCATGACCTTCACAAATACCAGTCTACGGCGAAATAGTCCAGTGAGCACCACTCAGGGCCACAGCTCAGCAACGACTGATGCTATGATGGCAGGCTTGCGTAGGCAAATGCAAGACTTAATGCGAGAAGGCCTCGAACAGAGCCTCAATACCTTGCGGACTGAATTAGTAAATAGTGTCCGACAGCAAGTGACAGCCGCAATACCACCCGTGGATTTCTCACGACCTCCTCCATCCATGGGTGACCCAAGACCATCGCAAGATTTTCCCGATCTGCGTAGGCAATCGTTTAATAGACCATCATCAGCTTTTGGTCAGCCTAGTGGTCAGCTTAGACCAGATTTTATACCACCTCCACCAGTTCCACCTATTCGTATCCCTGCAAGTGTAGGACAACAACGATTAGCCAGTCCGATCAGAAGATGGAACCTGACATACAACGGAAATAACTCCCAGCTGTCCGTAGATGAGTTTATTTTTCGAGTCGCAGCGCTCACGCACTCCGCTCTAGATGGAGATTTTGATCTCCTTGTTAGGAACATGCTCACGTTATTGACGGGACCAGCGAAGGACTCGTACTGGTCGATATTAAGACATAATCCCTTTCCAACCTGGGAATTTGTCAGGACTGGGTTGTCAATTGAATGGGGAGTGCCCAAGGACGATTTAAAAATCCGCTTGCAGCTGATGTCGCGAAAGCAGAAGCCTGGAGAACTATTCGCCATGTACCACAATCATTTAGTGTTGCTGCGTGACCAGTTGCAGAACGCCATGCCAGACCAAGAATTCTTGGAAATTGTCAAATATAATTTACTGCCTGAGATTCAGGAGAAGATATGCCTACATTCCACCGATACGATAGGACAGTTAAGATCGCTTGTTACTCCAATTCGATGCTGGAATTGTGATCAGCAAGGTCACTATTACCAGGACTGCCTACAAGTAAGACAGCAAGTGCTCTGCTACGGATCCGGGTGCAAGAACATTTTTAAGCCCAACTGCGGACACTGTGCACAGAAAAACGAGAGACGGGTCGGGAATCCCAACACCTTTTCTCGACCAGCGTCAGCGTCCCGAGCACACGTCGTAATGAACACTCCAGTTCAAGCCTTGCACAAGGAAGAAGGTCCGCTCAATTAGCAGACCCGGCCGAACCCCTGAATTGTTCACTGATATCATTCAGTGATTCTGATGATATTAGCAAATCACCAGATTTTATAAATAATTCATTGAAAGAGACGGAGAACTTAATAGACTTCTCCGCGGATCTTCAAGCTCCAATTTCCACTTCTGGGGAGCCCATGACTTTATTAGACACTTCTTTAGAAGAGTCTTTAATTTTCGATGTCCCGATAAAACCGACAGCACTTTTAGCTGACAAGGTTACTGAGCAGGAGATTGGCCTCATGGCATTTCTATATTAACCAAGCTCTGTTATGACGAGTGGGCGTGAGGTTGTTGTACATCCGCTGACGCCGTATCATACGCGTCTGCAGAAATATAATGCAGTAAGAGACCGCATCTTCTCCTCAGTAGCAGAGCTAGCTGAAATTATATACCCTGACCTGGATTGTAGACCGAAGAAGAAAAGATCAACCGTTCGTTGGCGGGAATACTGTCGACGGATGGTCATGTGAACTTGGACATCACTTTCCGTGGTAAGACCCAAAACGTGCGTTTTTACGTGGTTCCTGGGCTCACACAGGCACTATATCTAGGAATAGACTTCTGGCGTCTATTTGGGTTGGCTCCAGATGTCCTAGGTATAGTTGCAGAAGTGACACCAAGTTTACTAGCTACTCCTGACACCGACCGCCACGTTCTTTCCAGTCTAGTTCAACATCGTCTAGAAGCTACTAAACAGCTTTTCCCTTCTTTCGCCTCTTTGGGCCTGGGAAAAACATCTTTGGTCGCTCACAAGATTAAAACGAATGACGCAGCTCCGATAAAACAACGCTTTTATCCGATATCGCCGGCAGTACAAAGTTTGATGGATGCCGAATTAGAGCGAATGCTATCGCTGGGTGTGATAAAGGAGAGCCAGAGTCCTTGGAGCTCTCCAGTTGTCCTAGTGAGGAAGCCTGGAAAGGTTCGGCTTTGTTTTGACTCCAGGAAGGTCAACTCTGTTACGAAGACGGATGCCTATCCGCTACCGCAGATAGGCGCACTTCTGAGTCGACTTCCTCCGCCAAACTACATTATGAGCCTGGACCTGAAAGACGCCTTCTGCCAGATCCCAATAGACGCTGATTCCAGAGAGAAGACCGCTTTTACTGTACCTGGTCATCCTCTCTATCATCTCTCTATCGGCCTATGCAACGCTCCACAAACGATGTGCCGCCTCATGGATAAAGTCATTCCTTTCGATCTTCGTGAAAATATTCTCGTATACTTGGACGATTTATTAATTCTGTTTTCAGACTTCGACACTCATCTCACATTGCTATCCCATGTAGCGGATTGTTTCAGGAAAGCTGGCCTAACTATCAACGTCGAGAAGAGTAAGTTTTGTATCAAGGAGACCAAATACTTGGGTTTCATTGACGGAATAGGAGGTATAAGAACTGACCCCGACAAGATTTCAGCCATAGTTGACTATCCGTCACCTAAAACTGTTCGGCAAGCCCGACGCCTACTAGGTATGGCAGGATGGTATAGACGGTTCATCCCGAACTATGCTGATTTAACTGCCTCCATAACTGACACTTTGAAAAACCTTAGTCAGTTCAAGTGGACACCTGAAGCCCAGACGTCTCTTGATTTGTTGAAACAAAAACTTACCTCTGCTCCGTTGTTAGTGAGTCAAGATTTCACCAAGCCGTTCGTTATACAGTGCGATGCGAGTCAACAAGGTATTGGTGGGGGCTGCGTCAACTAGATGACGATGGCCTACGTCTCGAAAAAGTTGAACTCAGCACAAAGAAATTACACCGTCACAGAGCAAGAATGTTTAGCCGCAATCTTGAGCGTACAGAAGCTCCGGCCCTTCATAGAACTTATGCCGTTTAAGATAGTGACTGACCATGCGAGCTTGAAATGGCTGATGTCTCAAAAGGACCTCAGCGGCAGACTTGCTCGGTGGGGTTTGAAGCTTCAGGGCTTCGACTTCACTATCGAGCACCGAAAAGGAAGCCTGAATGTCGTCCCTGATGCGCTATCACGCATCCATTGTGACAGCCTGTCCACCAACGAAGATCCTGGCCCCGAAGTTGACCTTAGTTCGCCATATTTCAACTCGTTGGAATATGTTCTTCATAAGGTTAAAATGACTTCTGACAAACTACCAGATCTTTGCGTCAGGGATGGCTTCGTTTACATTCGGACTGTTCCGAGAACAGGCGATCCGATTCAGGAGGAAGATGTTTGGAAGCTTTGGATTCCACAAGGGCTTGTCTCCGACGTCATTTCAAGAGCGCATGATCCGCCAATAGCTTCTCACGGTGGTACAGGGAAAACCCTGGAACGTCTGAGAAGACACTTGTACTGGCCACGAATGACAGTTGATGTCAGAAACTACGTAGGCGCCTGTGACGTGTGCAACGGAACTAAGGCTCGCAATACCATTCTGAGACCACCTATGAGAGTCCAGTCTGTGACAGAACGACCATGGCAAAAGCTGTATATTGATTTTCTGGGTCCATATCCTCGGTCAGTGAGAGCAAATGTCTGCATCCTAATAGTTCTGGACAACTTTTCAAAGTTCCCGATTCTCAAACCTATGCAAAAAACACCTACACTCAATGTGTGCCAGTTCATCGAAACGGAAGTGTTCCATGCTTTCGGAGTCCCGGAAACGATAGTCTCTGACAATGGAGTCCAGTTTTGCTCGGCTCAGTTTACCAGATTACTGGACAAGTATGGGGTGAAACACTTGCGAACGGCAGTTTACTCGCCGCAAGCAAACGCCTCAGAGCGAGTAAATAGGTCTCTATTGTCAGGGATTAGAGCATATATTCGGAATGAACACACCAAATGGGATGAGAAGCTGAGCCAGATAGCTAGTTCCCTCAGGAGATCTTTCCACCAAGCAACTGGTTTCTCTCCTTATCGAACACTTTTAGGTCAGCAAATGATTGAACATGGAAGCTCCTATTCCATCTTGAGGAGCCTTGGGACTCTTAACGAGCCTCTGAGAGTAGATGCTGAAGACAAAATGAGATTGATCCGTGCGAGAGTGCAGGAGAACTTACACAATGCATTCGAACAGGGTTCAAGAGCCTATTATCTCAGGGCGAAGCCTGTTTATTTCAGAGTGGGTCAAGAGGTATTTAGACGGAACTTTGATCAAAGCAATTTCCAACAGCAGACTAGTGCTAAACTGGGACGAAAATTTGTCAAGTGTCGGGTTAGAGCCAAGAAAGGAAACTCCTTATACGAGCTTGAGTATCTGCAGGGGAAACCCTTAGGAGTCTATCACGCCAAAGACATCAGGCAGTGATATCCATTCTAGAAGCGTCATCTATCTACTGTCACGTTCATTCCTGGTAGCCCTAAGAAGGTATCCAGCCAGCTTCACTGGTAAACTATAGGATATCGCTAAACCCTCCTATTGCCCCGTCAATGGTGGGTGATATACCTGTTGGAATCCAATCCTGTATACGGCTGTTAGCAAGTTAGGAAATGAAATCGACAACGTTACCACTTCGACGACGCCTTGGGGACACACCCTTGAACAATCACCGGTCGGAGATCGGAGCGAGATGTTGTGCCGGGAAAACTTAGCGATCAGTTGTTTAGGTTACTGATCGCGAGGCTTCCTTAGAATTGCGGTGAAGGACGGCAAAGAGACATCGACCGGCTGGATTTTTTAGGTTACCAGCTTGTCGATGTAACTTTGGTTTCCAACACGGAGAAGGATGTCGAGGTCTGATCAAAGACTGTCGAGATTTCAGGGATGTGTCCTCGATGCGTCATCGGCCAAGTAGGGCGACAATCATAGTCAAATACGAGTGATGAGAAAGGCTCATTGGGTCGTGGGTCGAGATACACATTGGGCTCCCGACCATTTTTCAGCGTTGTCTAGACCACTCTGCCCTGTAATGGTCGTAGCGTATTGCATATAGCAATATGCTACACTGAGAAATACTGAAGCGTGTATGCCGGCTGCTGTCAAACAAAATACCCGAACGCACCCAGACCGAGAGAAGTGCGTTTCTTCGGATGTGGTGTGGCATGCTGAGTGAAAAAGGAAAAAGAAGACTAAACCGTGTATTGCAAGTCATTTTGATCGAGTGCGGAAAAAAATTTTATTCTCTGAAAAGTATAATATCAATTAAATATTGAAAGAGTATTCCCGGTTGGATATATCGTAATTGTTTACCAAGAAAATTTTATTATCCCATAGAAGTAAGTGGTGTTTTTCGTAGTCACCAAATAAAATCCCGAAAAATCCAAAAGAACACAAGGTGAGGATGATAATAATAAATCTTTTCCCATTGAAATTGTATGAAAAAAAAAAAATTATCCGACAGAATTACCAAAAATTAATATGAACACATTTTAATCCAGGAACTTAATTCCAGGTGTAAAAGATAAAAAAAAAACACTTCTTCAGTGCTAACTGAATACTCTATATAAGTATATGCAGGCATATACATATAAATATATATATTTTGGCAGACTTGAGGTATTAGCGACAAGGGCATATATCCTACAAGTCTGAGATATAGCCTACAAGGAGCATATAGTTATGCGCGGTGTTATCTTATATTAATGTTGATACTTATGCATTTAAACGTACAGTTGGAACATATGTAATGGTTTCTTTGTGTTTTATTTTAATGTTCGATCATATATATATGTACGATGTACCCGGGATTCCCTGTGCCAACAGTAGTTTGCTTAGGTACTACGTTACATTGAGGGTTAGCCCCATGACCCCATTGTGGGGATATCATTAGTATTAATTCCTTTTATTATTGTTCATATGTAAGGATGGCGACATTAGTAGGTTAAGTGTGTTTACGGATTATAACGTATTGAACCGGCAAAAGAGGAAAACATACTTGTGTTCTCACTTCGGGTTTCGTGATATGTCCCCTTTTGTTTACAGGTGTAAAGATCCCATTCAATTTAATTGTAAGAACTCCGCCGTTTCCGCGAGCTAGCGTCTACGTACTACGGGTGTACGTAGCTTTGGCGCCCAATTCTGCGACTCAATTGTCGCCTGTCTGAACTTCTGTACACGGTAATTAGTGGCGCCATTAAGGTGGAGTCGAAGGTGCTCCTTTGGGTACTGATGGTTAAAAATTCTTCCGATGGACAGAGGAATGGGTGAAAATCCCCTCTGGTGTGGTTCTCACTTTTTAAAAAATATTGAGGGGTGGGGCCTCCAAATGAATGTGGCCCCTATGGAGCCAAAATAAGTTTGAAAAATTAACCAAACGCTACCACAAAAGGTTGACCACTCGGCAGTCACGATCTTAGAAAATGTAGGATACTTCTGCCGCCCCTCAAAGTCAATTTTTCCAAAAACAAACCTTTACAATGTCGTTGATATCAGTTTTGCCGCACTTTCCAGACGCGGAAAATATTCTTACTCTTTTTATGCCCTAGCTGAAATCTATAAGGTATACTAAGTTTGTCATTCCGTTTGTAACGCACAGAAATAATGATGGTAGAGCAACATGGATTGGACACCCACGCATAATATTAAAAGTTATCTTGATTTTTAACAGATTTTTATGTGAATTTTTTAGGAAAATCTCCGCTCTTGGTAGAATTAAAATATAAAAGAGTTGTTTAGGACATCTTTTAATTATATTTTTTTATAAAATTATATTCTCCCAACGGTTCGACTCAGTTTTGAGTCCTCTTCTTGGGCTGTAGAACAATATAAACATATGTATATAGGCCACTTTTTGAAAATACGAACAAAGTTACCTTAAGGTTATAATAAATTAGATTACAAATAACAGATATTTACAAACAAACAAAATATGTTATATTGCACTACACCCACAACACAAGATCATTTTCTACTCTAGTCAATAGTTTAAGCACGTAGTGTCATTCGTTAGCCAGTGTTATGTTACATTTTTTTACACATAGTTAAGTTTGTCCTGTAAAACATTTTATTTTTAGTGCAATATCCCATTGTTCTACAGCCCCAAGAAGAGGACTCAAAACTGAGTCGAAACGTTGGGAGAGCATAATTTTTTAAAAAAATATTAATAAAAGATGTCCTAAACAACTCTTTTATATTTTAATTCTACCAAGATCGGAAATTCACATAAAAATCTGTTATGAATACCCGATCCAAAGCACAGCAAAAACCTACTTGTATTTATTCTTGATTTTTGAATGTCCATCTGTCCGTCCTCACGATAACTCTAGAGTGCGTTCACTTCGAATTGCTGATGGCAATTTCTTCAAATTCCTTTGCAACAAATAACAAATATTTTCCCACAAAACGACTTGGGAAAAATAAAAGTTTTAAGTTGCATCCCAAGTCGTTTCAATAAAAAAAGCCTAGTGGGGCTTTTCAGTAAGATTTGTCGTAAATACGATATGTGTGTACATATATACATACATACATATCGGGCGCATGAAATTTTACGTCGGTGAAAACTGAAACGATCAAGTCTTCACCGAAAAAAGCTCTTATCAGCAAATTGTCGCGAGCTCCATACATTGTGATCGCAACAATGTATGCACGATAGCAAGACGATGGTTTGATATTTATGAAAATATTGTTACGAGCGTGGCCTTAGTTCGCTATTTAAAACACAATATTTCAGTATAATTCAAAAGTTCTTTCTTTACTTAGCTTTACTGTTTACTCTCACAAATTCACAAATAATTATCAAATCAACTCTTTATTTATCGCTAGTACTGTACTTCTAATTATCGCAATCCAAATAGTTTACTTCGTTCACTTCGCTGTCTGAAATAATACTCGCCTCCTGGATGTGAGCAGCGCCGTATTTATACTCTACGAATTATCCTAGAACCTTCCTGAATATTCCATTCTCCAAACCCAGTTTACTAGGATGTCACTAACCTAAAGTTGTTTCCATTTCCAATAGATGTCGCTTGTATCACTTTGTGGCGCGTAACAATATTATCAAATTTCATTTCAACCATCGTCCGTCGCGATAATTCTGGGCATGTTTAAACATGTCCAGCGGCAAACAATTTTCTCAGGATAGGAATGCTAATTAAACATTTTTCTATCTTAAACGAAGAGACTTGAGATTGAAAAATCTAAGTCTCGAAGAGTTGATTTTTGTACGCGATCGGGATCGTCGCGCTTGAAAAGAAAACCATCTAATTAACGTCTCGGTTGGTTTGAAAAGCCAAAAAATTTATCTCGGTTTTTCCGCTGGTCGTACGGCACAGGTTATAAAATTAAGCAGATATAACTGCACCGAATTACAAATAGTGCATTAAATTGGTGTATAAAATTAAGATTTTTCAAGCGTAGCAGGGGGTTGTATTTCCGCCTCTGGGGGTTCATTTTCTTTATTTTCCGCTGCCGTGGGCTGTATTTCAGCGCTGGAGCTAGTATTGTCCCCCTGGGCTCTCTGTTTTTGAGCTCTGGTCACGGCGAAGCAATGAGCGGATTTCTTGGTTTTCTTTTTATTTGGGGGATTATTTTCCTCCACATCAGAGTCCATAGTGTGGTGGACTTGGGCTTGTACCGTTGAGGTGTTGCCTGTATGGTCTTCGTGTAATACTTGCGGAATGCGGCCTAATGCATCCCCATTGGTATTATACTTCCATGGTTTGTATTCGATGGTATAATCGAATTCTGATAATTTGTGGTGGAATCTCACCAAACGGGAAGTCGGGTCTTTAACATTAAAGACACCTTTGAGAGGCTTGTGGTCAGTATAGATCGTGAATTATTTCCTGCCTTGAAGGTAGCATCGGAAATTCCTTGTGGCCCAGACTATAGCCAATACCTCCTTTTCAATAGTGGAGTAATTTCTCTCGGCTTTGTTCAGCGTTCGGATTGCATAGGCGATAGGCTGGTCTTTTCCCACTTCTCCTTAGGAAAGCACAGCGCCTAATGCTTCGTTGTTGGCGTCCGTTGTAAGATTGAAAGAAAGATTTAGAAATATCTGGATAGATTAAAAGTGGTGGGGATATTAGAGCATTCTTGATGCTTTGAAATGCTTCTTAGCATTTCTCGGTCCAAGTGAAGTTTACATCCTTGCGAAGTAAATTCGTAATTGGACGAACGAATTTTGAGAAGTTCAGAATGAACTTCCTATAGTAATTCGCAAGCCCTAAAAAGGACTGAACTTGCCTAACTGTTCTAGGAACAGGAAATGTTTGGACAGAAGCCGTTTTGCTGGGGTCTGGTAATGTGGTAATTTGTGCCCTAGGTAAACAACTTCTCGTCTCAAGAACTGGCACTTCTCTGGCTGTAGTTTGAGGTTCTTCTCTCTCAATTCGTTGAAGACTTTGCGAAGTTTATCGTTGTGGTCATTTAGGTTATTCCCGTAAATGACGATGTCGTCAAGATAAACGAAACATTCGAGGCCTTGTAGGCCTGTCAGGACGAAGTTCATGAAGCGTTGGAATGTAGCGGGAGCCCCTTTGAGTCCGAATGGCATACGCTTAAATTCGTAGTGCCCGAAATTAGTGCTAAAAGCGGTCTTATGTCGATCTTTTTTGTCGACTAAGACTTGGTGATAGCCGTTGGCCAAATCGAGAGTGGTAAAGTACCTGGCATGACCTAGTTGGTCAAGAATATCCTCGATTCGGGGTAGCGGAAATGCGTCGCCAATTGTCTTTTCGTTCAATTTGCGAAAATCGACAACGACGCGCCACCTTTTTTCACTGTCGGGTCCCGCCTTTTTGGGGACTACTAATAAGGGTGAATTCCAAGGGCTTTTGTTAGTTTGGACAATCCCGTTGTCTAGCATTTCTCTTAATTGTTCGTTGATTACTTGTCTCTGGGTCTCTGGTAATCTGTAGGCCTTTTGGTTTATGAGCGCTTGATCTTGTGTTAAGGGGATTTTTTGGGTGATAGCATTTGTATATGTAAGCTTGTCACCTTTGAGAATGAAGATATCATTGTATTCGTAACAGAGTTCGAATATCGAAGCTTTTTCTTCCGCCTTTAGATTTGGGTCTAGGCTGAGCTCTTGGTCTAGCCTGTTAACTCGCAGAGTATGTCAGGGGTCTTCGTGATCCGGAAATAAGTATCTTACGTGCTGTAAGATAGCTGTATTTTCCGAAAAGCTTACATTAGTTTTGGGTTGTTGTACCTTTTTGTACGTATTTTTACTTACTTTGATAATTGGCAGGGTATGTGCTTTCTGCTCTGGTGGAGTACCATGTTTTATGGGTACTTTCGATTGGTCCGAGTACTCGCACCCATTCGTATTTTGGCTAATGGACGTTGGAAAATTGGTTCTCTTAATACTATTTGACTGTGGAGCCAACTTTGCCTTCAATCCGTAATATGAGTCATAGTGAGTAGACGTGTTTTACAGTGCTCTGGTAAACAGAAGTATTTTTGCCGTGAATATTAGTGGTTCTCGCTAAATGTAAATTAACCTCATCTCTCTATTTCACCGAGGTTTATTCATATTTTCGATTGTTGATCTTGTGCGGATTTAAATAAAATAGAAATTATTTGCTCGTCATTGCTTGTACTTCGGTATTCATCTCAGAAAATGCGGGAAAACCAAAGAAACAGCTCAACTCTGCGAAGACATCTAGTAAAGAGAAACATCGTTTTGATTCGGTGAGTTCCGCTTCAGTTTTAACACGTAGTGCTGCATCTAACTTGAATCCTGGTGCCTGCGCATGCCCACAGACTGACGCTCTTAAATTCATGCTCAACGTTTTTGAAACAAGACTGATTGAGCGTTTTCGGCTTTTAGAGGAGAAGATATCGACAATGATCAGCGACGTTGTCAATCCGATTTCATCGCGACTGAGTACGCTCGAAACTAAATTTTCTGAGCTTGAGGTACGATACATCTCACTCTTACACAATAATGATGATCTCCTTCGTACTCAGCGCTTATCCGATGTTACTTTAATTGGAATTCCTACTAAAGCCGGTGAAAATCCCATAAATTAGTGCAATGCATCTCAGCCGAAATGGGTCATAATCTTTCGAACTACGTTCAAGCTTTTCGTCCGACCTCGAAACCTGCAAATCTTAAGTTGAATCTTATACCAAAACCTCCAATACTGGTGAAGTTCTCGTGCATTGGCGAGCAGCGTGCTTTTATCTCTTCATTTAAAAGCACGGAGGAGTGAAGCTCAGTCAACTTGAGGGCTTTTCATCGGACGGCTCAGTTTATGTTAATGAGAGTTTAACGCCTAAAAACCAGACGGTATTTCGGAAAACACTTCTGTTGCGCAGAAGCGGCTCACTACATTCTGTTTTACTCAAAATGGAATCGTTTTTATTAGAATTAAAGAGAATGTAAACCACAAAGAGTCATGGACTTAAACCAACTATGTATAGCTGATTCATCATCTGCTGTGGCCGGCGCTAGATAAATGAATAATGATGTTATCATTAGGGCTTATCTATATCTCAATAGTCATAAGTTTGGATGTTTATTTTTTATTTTTTAGAAATTATTTTTTTTTTTGTTAACGTCATTGTAGCAGTATCTATTTTCTTGTGCTCTTTATATATTATATATGCCTGTTATTGTCTTGTCGTATTTGCCGTGGGGAACTCGGTTTGTGGAATTGATTTTCTCTTCTCGAATGACATTCTGAATGATGAAAGCACTAAGAGGGATATATACATTCTCTTAGCTTTTGGCCTTGTCAGTTGGTTCCGGCACTGGTGCTATTGTACTTATGAATAATTTCAGTGAACTGAACGGAGTAAGAGCGTTGCTGAATATTTTTTGTGGTCAGGCGGTGGGCTTTAATGTTTGTTTACTAAATGCTAGAAGTATTAGATTAAAGGTGGACGATCTTAGGCAATTTTTTTCAGGATCAGAGGTACATGCTGTTTTGGTCAGTGAGACATGGTTGCAGGAACACATACCATCATCTCTTGTTTCTTTGAATGGTTACAAATTATTTCGAAATGATCGCAAAAACAGAGTGGGAGGTGGAGTAGCTATTTATATCAAAGACTGCTACAGGGCCAAAATTATAAGCTCTTCAACGACGCCAGGGTGTGAATTCATGCTAGTAGAAGTCCGCACGGGTATGGCGAAAGGTGTTTTGGCTGCGGTGTATTGTCCTCCTGATATTTACAACGCCGAAACCATCAAGGAGTTCGAGGAAGAAATTTCTAGGGCTACTCAAATATACAGCATGTGATCGTAGGGGGCGATTTCAATGTTGACATTCTTCGAAGCGATTCGCGTGCTAGAAATTTTCTATCCGTGATCCAATCATCACAGCTAGAAGTCATTAACACAATTCCAACTTTCATTGCCTTCATTGCTTGATTTGTTTCTCACTTCTGATGCGGAACGTGTCGCTTTTCATAACCAGCTTAGTCCACCAAGCTTTCTTGATCACGACATCCTATTCGTGAGCTATGATCTGCCTCTGCACCCTTCACTGCCTCAAGTGGTATCATTTCGAAACTATGATGGCATAAACTTAGAAAGAACTTGGAGACGAATGCAGTCTCTTGAACTGGGGTGACATTTATTTGAGTCCTTTTGTCGACCATCAAGTAGAAGTTTTTAGTGCTTTAATCAAGCACTTGCATGACCGACATGTTCCTCTATGTAATACGTAAAAGGACACAAACTTCTGGATGCCCTTGGTTCTCTGCTGAAATATCTTCTCTAATATCTGAGCGAGAGCATTTCTATCATCTCCACCGACGAGTAGGAACTGACAATACTTATGCTTGTATAGATCAGCACGCAATCGCGCCATCGCAGCCATACGCAGGGCAAAGCGTCAGTTTTATAATAATAAACTGAACCCTGGGTTGCCACCTAAGTTGCTTTGGAACAATCTGAGGAGAGCTGGTGTCAGTCGCAATAAGGATAGCGGTCCTACTTGCAATTTTTGCCCCAATGATTTAAATAATTTTTTCACCTCCACCACACAGGGAATCGTCCGGGCTGTCAGATGATCGTGATCACTTAGTTAATTTTCCTGGATCTAGCTTCTCTTTCAGCTGTGTGGATATTGACGAGGTAATTAAAGCTATTTTCTCTATAAGATCTGATTCAGTAGGCCCAGATGAAATACACCCTGGTTTTGTCAAACTAATTTTGGCTATGATTATTAGTCATCTGGTATATATTCTGAATTCATGTCTCACTTGTTCTATATTTCCGCTTGCCTGGAAGGTAGCCACTGTTCTCGCACTTCCCAAGAAGTCGTGTCCTAAAGAGTTGGGTGATTTTCGCCCCATTAGTATAGTTTGCTTCCTTTCCAAAGTTCTGGAAAGGCTAATACATGCGCAAATGCTCGAACATTTGGAGGCAAACAAGCTACTCACGGAATGGCAGTCTGGCTTTCGCTCCCAGCATAGCTGTGAAACTGCCCTGCTAAAGATTACTAACGATCTCCGTGTAGCTCTTGATAATAATCATGTAGGCGTCCTGGTGTTGCTCGACTTTTCAAAAGCATTTGACAGTGTAAGTCATGACATCCTGCTGTCTAAGTTATCTGCTCACTTTGGTTTTTCGTCTTCAGCCACCGAATTGATATGTAGTTTTTTATCGGACAGATGTCAGCAAGTGAAAGCGAATAATGTTATATCTAACCTTCTACCCATCCGGTGTGGAGTTCCACAAGGTTTTATATTGGGACCTCTATTGTTCAGTACTTTTATAAATGACCTTCCTAATATTATTGAAGACGTGAAAATTCACCTGTCTGCTGACGACGTGCAGCTTTATTTCAGTAGATAAATTGGGCTGATGGAGGATTGCTTGGCACGCATAAATGATGATCTTAATAGAATATACCATTGGTCAATGAGAAATCAACTCATGCTGAATCTTGCCAAGTCGCAATACATGGTCCTTCAAAACAATGCTAACTCCAACATCAAGGACGTTCCAGGGGTGAAGCTAAATGGTTCTATCCTCTCTAGAGTGCACCGCGCCAAGAATCTTGGAGTAGTAATCAACTCTACTTTGAGCTGTTGTGACCACATCACATTAATAATAAAGAAAATATATGGAGGCCTTCGTCAGCTCTGGTTATCACCTGATATTTTATCGACAGATATACGTACGAGACTAGTTAAAGCACTTCTTCTTCCTCATTTTACTTTTGGTAGCTTAATTTTTCCAAAGCTCGATAGTTCATGCGCTCACAGGCTTAACGTCGCTTTTAAAGACTGCATTCGCTTTATTTTCGGACGCTTTAAGACGCTTTGATCACGTCCAACACTTGAGATCCCATCTGCTGGGATGCTAGATGACCATCGTGCGATGAGGATGCTGGTCTCTTTGTACATTCTGATTCACTCTAGGACTCCACGTTATCTGTATGATGAATTACAGTTCTTACATTCCGCTCGAAAACACAATCTTTTCATTCCTCGTTTTCATCGTTCCATTCTGGAGCGCTCTTATTTCGTTCAGGCTACACGCTCATGGAATGAGCTACCCGTAGCCTTTCAAGGTACCGGTTCCGTCGATAAGTTCAAATCACTTTTCTCTGGTGCTTAATCAATTTAGTATTGTCATTCGGTTTCAGCTTTACTAGGTACTAAGTAATTATGTTCGCCACGGCATCTTCGATTCAGCAATGAACTGGGCATTTTAGTGTTTTTTATTGTAACTTTGTAAAATATTTATAGTTTTGGCTTCTTGTAGTGTAAACTTTCTTATTATTCTTTGTTTTTTGTATTCTTATTGTTTTTTGTTTATATTTTTTACTTTTTTACCTTCTTCTTCTTCATTTTTAGCTCGTCTAAGTGTATTTTATTTAAGTTTGATTCCTCTAGAGTATTTCTATTTATTTATTTTTAATTCTTTTAGCATGTAAACTAGTAATGTTGATTTGTTAACTTTATTTTTTTATCTTTATGTGCTTGGTTTCTCATTTCTTTGTTTTTTTTTATTAATTGTTTGATTTTAGTTTGAAGCACATATATCGTAGTTGATTTTGGGATATATGTAGATGCTCTTTTTTTACGCCTCAATACTTACTTTTTCCTTCTTTTTTTAATGTACTTATATATAAGATATAATATCTGTGTGTACTTAAATAAATAAATGATAATTTTAATGAGGTCTTAGGGATCTCGCACACGTATTTTATAGGGCTGATGGGCCACTTTTTACTCTTAATACTAATTTTATTAAGTGTTGGAGGCGACTTTGCCTTTAAATAGGTCTTACTGAGCTCGCACGCACTGTTGATGGGTCTCTTGGGCCAACGTGGTTTCTTAACACTAATGTTACTAAGTGGTGGAGTCAACTTTGCCTTTAAATAGGTCTTACTGAGCCCGCACGCACTCGTGATGGGGCTCTTGGGCCACTGTTGTTTCTTAACACTAACTTTGTTGGGTGGTGGAGTCGTCTTTGCCTTAGAATAGGTCTTACTGAGCTCACACGCACCTATTGTTGGGTTCCTTATCCTTGTGGTTATCTTACATCTAGGTATATTGGATGTAGGAGTCAGCTGCATTTTGCTTGTCGCCTTCTGGAGCTCGGTCGCATCTCTGATTTGGCTATGGGGCCATGTAAAATTTTTATAACTTATTTTCTTGGACGGTGGAGTCATTGTTGCCTCTACTCGGGTCTTAATGAGCTCGCACGCGTCTTGTATAGGGCTCTTGGACCTCGTTAGTAGCTTATATCTAGGTATTTTTTAGAAAGAAGTCTGGCTTGACTTCTGTTCCGCCTTGGGAAGCTCACTGATGTTTGTGTTACTCGCTTGCGATTTATTCGGCTTGAGAACGTGTTGTGTATCAGTGGCTTCTCCTATTGGGATGACGGCGTAGTCATATATAGGGAGCAGTTGTAATAATAAACTGTTGATGACTACTTTGAAATTGTTAATGTTGAGTATGGCAACTAGCACTGGTTTTTTCCCAGTAGGGAGTAAATTGTTGGCCAGGAAGACTCCATCGCCTATCTCTTTTGATAGACATTTCTTCCTTCACTAGCAACGGGACTGTGGTGATAATTTGTGACCTAGCAGGTATGCATATTGGTTCCTTTAAAGTAACCAGATGCTGCCTCATTTCGCTGGTTTCTTGATCACCCAGACAGCTCTTTTCGCACTCCAGTGGCAGCCAGCATTACTGTTTTGAGATGCCTTGGAGACACTGCATGTAGACAGCTTAACCTGTTTAGGTTTAGGGCACAGTAAACTCTTCGGGATTTGTTTCCGTACAAGGAAACTTGAGTGCTTTATTTGGGCCTTCAACATTACAATTGTTTAATAGGAAATCGTTCCCTAATAGACCGTCATCGGAAAGACCTGACAGGTTTTGTACCACCTGAAACTTGCAGGGAATTTTATTTTTAAAATTGAAGTTGCCCTTGCAATTTCCCAATGTCTTTGCGGTTCCAAAAGGGGTCTGTAAAGTGCATACCTCATTGGAATTATTTATCTTGAGGTCTTTAATTGCTCTTTTCTTAATAATACTAATCTCAGCGCCAGTGTCCACTACTAGTTTTGTATGGCCGTTAAGGCTTATGTCCAGTGGAAGTTTCATTGTAGGGACACCGGATTCGGGCGCTTGAGGTGATGCTTTTGATTTGCGTTGTGGGTTTAAAGTCGAGCCGGGGAGTTTTGGGTCGACTGCCTGTCGTTTCCCTGACTCCGGGCTTCCCATTTTTTCTTCTGGCGGCAATCTTCGTCTGCATTTGAGTCTTATGTTGAAGACTTAAGGACTTTTTGTGTTGTGTTGCTCTTGAGTAGGTCTATTAGAGAGGCGTGGAGGAACAATCTGTTGTGTTTGTTGACATTTTCTCTAATCACGGACGTCGTGTCCATAGATTTTGCAGTTTGAGCAGAAAGGGGTATTTTTGCGCTTAAGGCAATCTGAATACGTGTAACCCTTTCGCTGGCAGAAATTACACGTGATGCTACGGACCAGTGCATCTGTATCCGATTTTCTGACATCAGTGTTTGTAAATGGTCTTTGTCGTGACTGTGATAAACCTGGATTATTGACATTGCGTGAAAACTGATTTGGGTTTGGAGCTCGAGGTGATGCGAACATAGGTATTGATGGTATTTGATAATAAGGAGATCTGTAGAAAGCTCTCACTCGTAAATCTGGGTCTACTCAAGCCGCTGGAGGAGCTTGTACCAGAGGAGTCTGGACGAATGTAGCACTTTGCTGTAATTTTTCCATGTCCAGAGACTTTTGAATGAGTGACTCCAAATCACCTTCTCCCTGCGTGAGCAAATATTGACACAGAGGTGGGTTAGTGACTGCACTTTTTAAAGCATTTTCGGCAAAATCCATCAGCTGATTTTTCACAGCAGGGACTGCCTCAGCTCCATACTTCTGTCTCGCTGCCTCGTTGGAAATCGTCAACAAACTGTTTCAATCTTGTAATGAACACAGTGAGAGATTCTAACGGGTTTTGTCTAGTAGTGATTAACTTATTCACTAACTCTTGGTATGTCTCACGGGGAAGGTATGTTCTATTTAGACGTTCCTCTACTTCAATAAATGAAGCAGGGACGTCTGAAGCGAATAATTGGTATGCGTCACCTCTGAGTCTTGTGGGAAGAACCTGAATGAAAGCCACTTTTTCTTCATTATTTAGGCACTGCCTAGTTTGTTTGCAGCAGCCAATGAAGGTTTGTAGTTCTCGTCCCAATTGTGGGGTACTTTCACTCGAAAATAAGGGGACGAGTTGAGCTGTTAGCTTAGCTACCTTAGCGTAGTCCACCATTGTGTGTAGTCTATTGACTGGAAATTTAAATTTGGGTGGACTAACTGGGCTTGTTTCTGGGCTGATTTCCGTTAAGAATTCTTCGAGCCAATCGATCAGCAGGTCTTCGGGAGTTGGTTCAGTTACTTCACCGTCACTACCACTATCACTATCACGGTCGGCACTTTCACTTAGCCTAACACTCTTATTCTTTTCTAGATCTAAATTAAGTGAGCGCCGAGATTCGGAAAACAGTTCTAGTTCTTTTCGGAACTTAATTGTATTTTCTTTTAAGGTCTTTAACCTGGCGAGCCTGGCCTCGCGATCTGTTTTTAGTTTGTGTCAGTTTATCCAAATACCGCGCTCTCTCGTATAATTTATTTAAATACTTATCTAAACTTACTTGACTATTCGGACCTGGTAGAACGGTTCCGCTTCGAAGTCGAGGTCCTGTTGGGCAAAACTCAGCAGCAGGTGTTGTACCTTCACCGGGGTGCTGTGTATTTGCATCTGGGGCTGATCCCGCATCGGCTAAAGATGGAGAGTTTTCCCTCGCTGCTGTTTCTATTTCCTGCTGAGGACGAGCAGGATTATCGGCTGGCATGATGCGTTTTTGGTGAAAGGGGGGCTCCTTGCCTGCTTGAGTCCCTTTGCTTCAACCGCCTTCGAGCTCCGTCTAAATCCTTGGTCGGTTGATTTTTGCTTACTTTTGCACCTGGGGGGAGCCCTGGGCCGTCTTAACTTCCCCTGGATCTAGTTGAAAAGGGGGGCTTATGAGCCGTCTTCGATTTCCTCTTCAACTCCGGATCGTTCACTGCTAGCGTTTGGTCGTCTGCTTGGCTGAAACTTCAGGCTGTTTTTTTTTTGAGCTGTATCCTGGCCGGCTTGTGTTCGTGCTTCTGAGGAGTTTTGAGTGTTTTCCACTTCCTTCTATTGACTGTTCACTTTTATCCCTCGGTGGTGCCTGTGCACTAATTGGGGTGAACGCTTGCCCGCCTAGAGCAGAGACACCTGGAGATGGTATCTACCCGAGTGTTGGGGGTGACTTGGCCTAAGTGGCTTAGTCAATGGAGCCCCTTCGGTTCGTAAGATAGCGGATTTTAAAGCTCTTATGCCTTTCTAACTTTGACTTTTAGAAAAGCAGGCTTCCACTATCCTACCGGCTGCGCCAATTTGTTATATATTTCTTATATATATCTATACTGGGTACTGTCGGTGCTCCAGCTGACAATTCCTTAGCAGCACCTTATCCTTTTTGCACTCACAAGAATCTCTCGGGCGCAGACACTTTCTCTGTTAATTTCTTTTTTTAATATTACGGGTCTGTCCAACGCGTGAAGAGGGGAACAAAACACCTTTAATCTCGTTTTTCTTTCTTTTTTAAACTTTTACTCACTTTATAGCTGTACACTATCTTAATTTTATACACCAATTTGTAATTCGGTGCAGTTATATCTGCTTAATTTTATAACCTGTGCCGTACGACCAGCGGAAAAACCGAGATTAATCTTTTTCAAACCAACCAGCTGTACCGAGACGATAATTAGAAGGTTTTCTTTAGGATAGAAAAATGCTTAATTAGCATTCCTATCCAGAGAAAAATGTTTGCTGCTGGACATGTTTAAACATGCCCAGAATTATCGCGACGGACGATGGTTGAAATGAAATTTGATATTTTCATAAATATCAAACCATCGTCTTGCTATCGTGCATACATTGTTGCGATCACAATGTATTAAAACTTTTATTTTTCCAAAGTCGTTTTGTGGGAAAATATTTGTTATTTGTTGCAAAGGAATTTGAAGAAATTGCTGATGGCAATTTCTTCGCCTTGTAGAAAGATAAGGTAACCTTGTTTTGAGCATGATTAGCTTATTTCTATTTATGAAAATTAAATATTTTCCAATTTTTTTCCAATGATAATTATTAATTATAATTATCGTTTTTAACCCTTTTTAGGTATACAACATATGCACAATTCAGGCAGCATAGCCTCAAAATTAAGCATTTCTCCATTTATTTGCAGAATGTGAATTTCATTGCACTAGATATTGATATTTTTTATGATTACTTCGCAAACAGCGGAAGAAATGATGCTGATACTGAAGTGGGAATTTGGAATAAGTATCCTCGACTTAAAGAAGCTGCACTGTAATATAATACAGCATCGCCTATATCAGGCGCAGAAGAACGGTTCTTTTCCTTAGCAGGTTTAGTCAACCAAGACATGCTCTTACTGACTAAATGACATGCTCTTACTGATTGTTTTTTTGAAAAACTAGTAATGACCAAAGCAAACTGGGATTTCGGAAAAATTTTAAAAATAAACTGAAATGGTTTCAATAAACTTCAATGACTTTATTTTTAACTCCTTTGGTTTACCATTTTTTTAAAGCAAACGTGTCCAGATTACTTAATTTTATTGCACCTCAAAAGCAGAAAAATTGCCTTACATAAAAATCAAAAACAAAAGTGAGTTTTCGAAGTAATTAAAAGTAATTGCAGCTATTGCAAAAGAAATGGAAATCAGATCATTGATGAAAATTAAGAAGAGATTCAGATAGTAATATCGGTACACAATGGTATTTATAGAGTGAGGCTCACATGTAAAGCCATCTAATATGTACATACCCATATTATCTTTAGCTATTCAAAGAAAATTAACTTATTCAGGATGCTTAGTATAGCAATCTAACAATGAAAATGAAGATGTTGTACATTTGCACGTTTTTAAAATCTGGGTCACAGTAGACCCACAAATTGTCCAGATAAAAAAATTCCAATCCATTATAGAAGAGTTGAGGAGAGGTCAAATGCGTTAAGTTTGGCTAAGAGGGCAGTAGTTTGCGCAGAGGTTTAGCCAAGGATGAGGCTCAACTTTTAATTAACAGGATCGATCGAGAAACTATCGAGAGCTGCGGCCTTGGAGACGTTGAGCTCCTTAAGTACCACCACGGGAATGCAAAACAGGTTTCAGGGAAGTGGGTGGAAGGCATTAATATCTCGCCTTTCTACGAATGGGGCAATCAAAATATTAGCTTTATCCACTACTTCACCAAAGTAGTGAATGCATAGAAGAACTAGTGTAATGTCCGTGATGTTTTTATAGAGTGATCAGGAATCTTTTCTGTCCTTGCGACTTGCTAAAATACTTTGACTGATACTCTGATGGGCGTGAAACACAGACAGTTTAGCCCTTATAGCTTGGTTGCACTTAACTTTAAACCAAAGAAATTTAGCTGTTGTTTAGATTGTATGAATACAGTATGTATTCATGCATGGCAAAACTTAATGTGTTATTTCAAGAGGGCATTCAACGACATCCCTCCAAGCAAAGCAGCATCAATGAATCTCGGAGAGGTACTGATTGAGACTTTCCCAACATCATTTTTATAGTTCCAGAGAAGCCTACTTGCAGATGGAAAAGTAGGGCGGCACAAGATTAAGGTGGTAAATTGAGTCGTGATTAAACAGAGACATGAATTACCAAGGCGGGAACCGATTGAATTGGAATATTTTTCGGGGTGAGATGGTAGAAACCAATCGAATAAACTTTCTTTGCATCAGGTACTCCCGTTAGTGCACCCAATAGTTGTTGTAAATTAAATAGTTCAACGAATCACCCTGCAATACTTTAGATAGAAGAATGTCTGACCCATGATATGTTATGGACATTGAGTTCGCCAGCTAGGGCGATCTCAAAAGAGAGCGGACATTTTTGTTGGAAATACTGTCAAAACCGGATACCGCTTTGTCCTCAGATATATTTGACCTGCAATAAAGCGAACAGAAGTAAATGATGTGCACGTGGAGTTGGAATCTAATCCAGAGCTTAGACATTTGTCGAAGACCGCTAAAATACTTTATCAAGCACCTTTCCATCTAACCATAGCTAATGGGTTCGGCAGGTTCAAGAATGAATACAAAAAAAATATATATAGATCCCCACGATACTCATCAATATTCATCATCGAATGCGTTGTGTTGTTATTCATCATCGCTGTCGATAACTTATATGGAAATGTTTACGCCAATGGCAGGTCTAAACATAAAAGGGGAGGTGCCGGGTCAATAATTGACAAGACTGAGATTTCAATTCATAAAAAGTTCATCTTAATTCTGTCACAATTTTAAATCTTATTGCTACTCTTAGTTCTGTGCTTTATCCACTAATATTTCAAATAAACAATTCAAATAATACAAATACAAATAAAAACTAAAAAGAATTCAACTCAAATGGCAAATAATAATAAACAATAATTCAAATCAAATAGATAACAATAAAAAAATTAAATAGTTGGTAGTCCAATTCAATTTCAAAATGCAGGACAAAGCAGATACACCCTGGGTGGTTTTTAACCTGTAAATTTCAAGTAAATTTAATTCATACTAATGACATTGTACAATTAAGATACAGTCCTCTTTTTCTTGTACAAGCAAGAAACGTATAGGTAGATATATATATGTTTGCGAAAAGAAAAAAACGGAGAAGGAAACATCTACAGAAAAATTAGATACAAGAAATACCTACTTAAAGTTACTGCTAAAAACTAAATAAAAAAAAAATAATCGCTACTTAACTTGTTTTGCTACATATGCTATAATGCAACCTCGATATTGAGTTATTGCTGCTTGAAGACATGATTTCAAAACTTTTTCTTTAGTGCTACCAAAAGAGCCCGACACAATCGATGTTTTAACACTGGGGGCTAAGGAATTGTAAATTTTATGGCAACTTTGAAAAATACCTGTTTTTAGTAATCAAATATTCAGATCTGGCCAGAATGCAATTGACTGTTCTAGTAGATCTCGTGTTAAGTCGGGGGCAGGTGCCGATTTGAAAAATGAAAAAACAGGTTGGTTGCAAAATGCCAAAAATTAACAATTTATTCTATCACAAAATATTTCTTATAAACTACTTTCGTATAACATATAGTATATTTATTGATTTATGACTTTATGGCGATAGCTTACAGACTAAAGTCTCGATTAAAAGCTACCGGTTAATATTGAAATATAAATATTTGATTAGGTATGTATTTCATATTTCATTGAGAACAAGATTAAAATATTTATAATAAGAATACATTTATAATACTAATTACTAACTATGACTATAGACTAGTTATGTGCAACAGTAAAAGACTAACTTAAAAGTAGAGCAAGAGAAGTTTTAAACAATATAGAATTTAGAAAAAAGGAATAGAAAAAATACATTTAATGGGTAGTGCAGTGATTATTCAGAGAGAGGAGTCTGAATCTCATTTCTAATGATTTTTCTAAAGGTGCAGAGACTAAGACTGTGGATGTCTATTTCGTTAAATAGGTCGTTATGATTTTTTTTTGATTCTGTAACAAGGGGATTTATACCGGAAATTGGTCCTAGCAGTAGTAATTTGAAAAGTTAACGGGTAGCGGGTGACTCTAGATGGAGCAAGGAATCTAATGTTATGGGATAATTCAGAGCAATTTATAAGGCTGTGTATTATTTTAAATAAAAACATTTCATCTAAGAAAAAACGACATTTTCCAGAGAAAGAATACCAAATTTGTCGAGGCGAGTAAAGTAGTCAAGATGGCGTCCTTCTGTTTTATATAAAAGAAATCTAGTGAATTTTCTCTGAACTGCTTCAATTTACACATATACACCACTAAAAGGGTTCTATATAGTGCAGCGTACTCTAGATGACTTTTTATTAGATAATTATAAAGAGTTATTAGTGATATAGTAGACTTGAATGATTTACATATTCGGAATACAAAACACACCAGTTTAAAACCCTTGGACGTAATCCAGTTAATATGTGACTGAAATAACAATTTCTGGTCAAAAATTACCCCTAAATTTTTCATTTCGGTAACGCGGTTAAGAGATAAATCACCCATTATGTAGTCATAATATAAGGTATTGGGTTTTCTGGAAAGGTTCTAATTTTACATTTGGAGATATTCAACGGCAACAAATTATCTTTGCTTCAATTTTCTAAGGTAAAAATATCTCTTTGAAGTAATTTACAGTCTTCTTCTGTGCGTTTAAAATTTTAGCATCATCTGCATATAAGAGAGAGTCGGTGATTAGTTGGTGCGGTAGGTCATTGATGTAGAGGAGAAAGATATAAGGACCAAGAAATGTGCTTTGTGGAACACCGGAGGTTTGAATGAAAGGGCAGGACTGGTGTCCGCTAAGGACTACTGTTTGCAGTGGTTCGCGGATATCTGATCTGAACCACAAAACTAAATTATAGCAGAAACCTATATTACATATTTTATGGAGCATACGAGAATGGGAAAATTTGTCGAAGGCTTTAGCAAAATGGTTTGAATAAAATCAACCTGATACCCTTCATCAAGTGCTACTGCAATTTTGTCGATATAAAGCGGCAGATTCGTGAAGGCGGATCTTCCCGGAAGAAATCCGTGCTGTTTAGAGCTCAAGATGGAGAGGGTTTGGGGTAAGAGTTGATTATAAGTCAGCTTTTCAAATACAAGGGTCAAACTATTAGAAATTGATATAGGTCTATAATTATTTACGGATTTAGGATCAGATTTAAAAATTGGGGTACTGTACGATATCGTGAATGCAGATGGGTAAATTCTGTGGCTCCATGATAAGTTGAGTAATACGCTTATAGGAGCGCTTAGTACGAAGGAGCAGTTCTTTAGGAAGATGTTCGGTATGGTGTCGGGGCCAGCTTTCTTACATAAATCAAGACCTAGAATGAGAGTTTGCACATCCTCGGGAGAAATCGGTAACGTAGTTATTGAAGAGGGAAAAGATGTTGGATTAGAAGAGGAAGGTGTTGTGGCATTACTGGATGTTGAGTGATTACTGCCTGAAATGTTGTCAGAATATACATATTCAAAATAGAGAGCAAAGATATTACAAGTATCCTGGGGCGTATTAGAAATTGTATCATTGTAGTACATCTCGGTAGGAAAGAAGTTTGAGGATTTTATTGTTTGGGAGTATGCCCAGAATGCTTTATGTGAAAGTATTAGTATGAACAATTAGTTCAGGTGCAATATCTAAAGTTATCATTAGCCCGGACATACAGCAGAGGCGGCCGGAACGTGGGTTAGTTCCGGCATGCCAACCACTCTATACTGCAACCAACCGCGAATGTGGTTGGAAGTTATAACAGAGCTAATGCTCGCCATAGCCACAATCAGTCACCCAAGCAAGGTTAGATCTATGACCATCCTCAGTTCGATAAAACCAGGCAGGTGGAGCCGAGATGGGAACAGCGAAAGCAACTTGAAGTACAGTCGGTTCATTTAAGACCGTTAAGGAAGCCGTACCTCAAGAGCTTCTCAGGAACCCAACATATTATCGTAGTTTACCTCATGCACCTGTGAGACTAACAGTATCACAAGCAGAAGAGCAATTCCGGGTACCACCCCCTAAGCCAGCAAGGCCTAACTTGCAGGGATTCCGACCCTCATCATTTTCTCATCCTATCATGCCCGAAAAATAGTCTCCCGGTAACCCGGTAATAAACTGGTACATACGCTTCGACCGGTCACCAGAGGTCTATCCGTAGACGATTTTTTATTCAGAGTGGAAACTCTAGCAAGAGCCGATGGGGTCGCTCAAGATACCCTATTGTACGCTATTCACCAGCATCTATCAGGTCGAGCAGCCACCTGGTACTGGCAATTCTGCCGAAAATAGCCAAATACAGACTGGTACAAGCTGTGCGATTTCCTAAGAAGAGAGTTTGAAGATTCGTACAGCGACTTTGATATACGAAAGCTAATGGAATCGCTGAAACAAAAATCAAAATAATGTGTTACCGACTTCCGACTTGACCTGGAAGGTCTATCATTAAGACTGCGCAAAGCTATGAGCCAGAATGAGTTGATGAACATAACAAAACGTAATATGCATCCGGAATTACGGAAGGTCCTAGTACTGCAGGATTTTCATAGCCTGTTGACAGATGGAGAATAGTTGGGGATTACCTATTAGTTGCGAAGAAAGGTTCAAGCAGGATAGCGGATAGCTCTCTTGACTGGAGGATTCGCGTAGCTCATTACCTTTTCTTTTGTTCTTTTTTCCTCCCCTCTCTCAACCTTGGATTGTAATTAGCTTCATTTCCCAAATCTCAGCGTGTTGTTCTGGTTATCACTGAAGTCCCAACGTGGCAAAAATTTACTTTCTACAAACAGTAACCCTTAAGCAGATCTTCCGGGAGCAGGCTAAGCTTTTGTGTTACAAAGTAGAGAACGATAAAGGGAGATGCACGTCGAAAGTGTGGTAAAATAGCTTGAAGTCCACCATATACTTTACGTGTTATTGATGTAATGTGATCACCCAAAGTGAGCGTGTTATTGGTAATTACACCCAAATTACGGGAGGGCTCTACCCAAGGTATTACAGTTTTATTAAGTATAACGGCAGAATAAGTAGAGGTATAAAGTTTAATGCGATATACAGCTAAACAACACGATTTACCAGAATTCATCATTATACCATTGTCGACCGTCCATCGATGAACTGAATTTAGGTCTTCATTGATGCAACTAATTCCATCTTCGATATGTCCCAAGGATAGCGATATCAAAAGTTGAGCATCATCAAGTTGGAGATGCATTTCACTGTGTGCAAGACAGTCGAACAAATCATTAATAAGCATGCAAAAAAGCAGCGGGCCAAGAGCTGAGCCTTGTGGAACACCAGAATTAATTCTAAGAAAGAGAGAGTAATTACCATTAGAAAACACTATTTGAGAACGGCCTGTTAGATAACTAAATATGAGGTTAGTTGAGCTTATGGAAAAATTAAATTTAGTAATGAATTTTCTACACAGGATTGCGTGATCTATAGTAACGAATGCTTTGAGAAGTCAAGCAGCACCAGTAGCACTAATTTATCCAAATCGGTATGTCAAAAGCTGAAACTTATCGAGTATCAAAAATGCTAATCCGTCTTTTTAATGAATTATTGCTCAAAACACGATAATTTGTTTCGGGCTCAAAACGCCCAAGATTTCAAGACTCAGTCAGATTCAAGGCTTGTGATCCGACTAGAGTGCCCAAATGCTCGAGGCACCGCTTATTTATACTCTGGAAATGTACAGAGTAAATAAGAGCTCGAAAAAAAAATAATGGAGAGGTTCTCTGCTTTGAGCTCTGGCTATGTAATGCGTATTACGGCCTTGATTTAAGCGAAAAGTGCGACCATCTGGAGTGCATTCCAAAACATAGCTACAGTTGACTATAGCTGACTTCAATCGTTCCAAAACTCCGTAGTCAACTAAATTATGTCAGCTGAGTTGACTTTTGAGCATTCCGAAACATCTGAAGTTGACTAAAATAGTCAACTATCCCTGACTGTGCTCTAAACTGCTAGTTATCTAATATATAAACCGTGACGTGAGCTGTTAATTGAAATATTTTGTTTGGCGCGCTCTTACAAACGTTTTGCGAAATTTGTTTATTTATTTAATTTTCTCTGGCTCATTTCGGATTAACACACAGTATTAAAATATTAGTTTTAAGTATCAATAAAATTATACAATCAGTATAAATGACAGTTCTAATACTAGCTTACTCAGATCGTTCCAAAACCTCAAACAGCTTTATTTAACTGCAGACAACTTGACATAGCTCTGATATAACTCTGACATAGCTACAACTATAGCTGCAGTTGTGTTTTGGAATGCACTCCTGGTCGATTGACAAACGTCAGATGTCAGTGGAAGTAACTTGCTCGGTAAGTTTTTGTGTATTTATTTCTTGAAGTACATTGAAGTTAATATTGTATATTTTCTTGTATTTTTCAGGAAATTCTAAAATCGAGATTAATGCGGAGCGCTGGAGGAGGGTTCAGTACTAAAGGCAATTTTGTTTTTGTGTTAACTTTTGTTTACATTCTACAAATTTAATTTAATTTTTAGGTTGTTCTACTGTTGGGAGATACTCGTGGGATACTTATTTGGTCGTAAGATTTAACTTTATTTAGTTTTTAGTTCCGCGGCGAAATAGAAACATTAAGGCCACAGATGGCGACTCAGCAAGGAATCGAGCCCACCAGTACCCAAAACCAGATGCACGTCCTTAAACGAATTCAAACTGCGGATACAACTAGTGTCATAGTTGAATTATTCATTGAGCCCTTTTGAATCCTACACCAACAAAATTATAATTAAATGTCACCAATTCAATCAATGTAACATACTTCAGATGCAGGGATTCTTCTTGGATATCTTCATTGCGTGGGGCCTAAGAAAATGTTTTTCTATTATTGCAAAATTACCTGACTGGATAAATGTATTATAAAAATTCCAAAAATTTGCTACTCATAACAAAGGAGACTAAAAAATCAAACTAGATGGTAATAAAATTTTGTAAGAAAAATTTGCTGATCTTACACTTTGTACTGAATCTGTAAAAAAAATAAGAAAAAAATTACCATTTATGTGCCCGCGGTCCCAGTTCGCGGATACCAACATAAAATGCGCTCTTGCTTCATCAAAACCACTAAATTTTAAGCTATATTTTTATAACATAAAGGTACAGATTCTTTAACTATCAGTACCAAAAAATGACCAGTAAATATAGAAAAATTATGTACTTACCTGTAAAACACTGATAGCTGTAAATTAAGTCTAAAAATTACACATTTCAATGATTTGGCGGAAAGTAAAAATAAAAACTACTCTACATAGAAAATGTTGCACCACTTTACTTACGCTGTACAACTTAAATAAAGACTGTGGACATAAAAACAGATGTCCTCGTTTCACACAGTAGGTGCAAGTTGTGCGACTTTCTTGTCAAAATTGTTTTTTGATCCAAAACAGGGGAGTATATAACAGAAAACTCGGAAATTGTCATACTTCTATTGAGATGCCATTTTCAGGCTATAAACTATACGGAAGTCATTCTCATTATCCCAGAGAGAAGGAATTGATATTTTCTAAAATTTAATGATCGGATCGCGTTTATAATTGATTGTTATCTCCATCTGTCCATTCAAAATCTGGGGGAAAGCTGGGATTCTCGCAATGGTGCACCCAACGATATTAACTTTATTATTTGATCTTTTAAATAGTATGAAAAAAGTGACTTTTCATAAAACAAAAATAAAGGAATAAGGGATAAGTACAAATAGTTATAAGGAAATTTACAGAAATGCAGACCGCATGGAAGTCGCATAACCTCATACGCACACGTGTGGTCTACACCGAATAACGGAGCACCTGAAAGAATTAAAATACAATTCTGGCACCTGAAATAGGAATTTTCTTTATACATATAATATTCGTGAAGTACAAGAGATGTACGCTAGAGTATAGACGTGTTTTCGAGTGGCTCCCGAGTTGGCTTGCTATAAAATAATATATCCGTGCTCGAAATTGGCAAAATCTCATTTTGGTTTTCGATAGTGTGTGATTTTGGTGGAAATTCAATTAATCCAATTAATTAACAAAACTGCTTAATGCTAATACAGTTAGTGCTGTTGCAACTGGAAACTCCTGTTGGTGTGTATCGTAATTTCTGTCCTCTCCGCTCATTATGGTGGGGAAAGATAACAAAAAAGAGAAAACCCCATCAACTTCGAATACTGATGCAGGCTCCCAAGTTGTAACGAGAAGTGGTGTCAGTATGACAGAGCTTTCGCCAGCGATCGTGGAGAAATTAATTCAGACATTAGAAACTACATTTCTGCCCATGACCGAACTGCGCTTGCAGAAGGTCGAGGAACGAATCTCCGCAAAAATTGATGACGCCATACGCTCTTTCGATGAGAGAATTAAAGATTGCGAAAAACTGAAGACGAAAGTCACACAAACCATGAAGTCTCTTCAGGATCAACTTGATGACGTACATAGGAATCATCGCCTCAGCGACGTAATTATACGTGAAGTACCTTACCAACAAAATGAAAATCTGGTAAACACTTGTAAAAATATTGCTGCTGTGGTCGACCATCCAATTTCGCCATACATTGATAATTTTCGCATTAAAGCAAAGTCTCTTCGTGATAGCCCTATTGTAGTACGTTCCTCGTGCCCAACAGAACAAAGAGCTTTCCTATCATCATATCGTCGACGAAAGGGTATCCGGCTTGCTGATCTCGAAGGTTTCTCTTCAGACTCTTTAATTTATATAAATGAGAGCTTGACTCCCAGAAATAGCTCTCTCTCTCGTAGAGCATTGAAACTCCGTAAACAGGGGAAAATACATTCAGCCCGCACAAAAGATGGACTGCTATATGTCAAGGTTCGTCAAGATGGTAATGAACTCAGAATCACACGAGGAGACCAGTTAGATAACCTTGTACAAAATTAGATTATGCGTGCCTAAACGTAATATGCTGCTAATTCTACGGAGCTACCACAATGTAATCTTTGTTATAATCGTAGTTTTTATACAAATGGACTAAAGTTTATTCTATTTAGAAATTACATGCTAGTCTTTCTTTCCTGTAATGCTCTTACTGAAATTTCTTTAATTGAATTATGAATTTGTTTCAAACTTTGTTTCTCTTTTCTACTAATTTGTGGTTTCTCTTGTGGATACTTAATTCTAGTTTTCATTCTGCGATGATTGTAGTGTTGTGTAATTATGTGTCTGAGTGCACCGGCAGTCTTTTGCACGTATATGAGTATGGATAATTTCTCGAGTATGGACCAGGTAAGAACTGTATTGAAAATACTAGGAAACCAATTTTCGGGTTTAAATATATGTACTGTGAATGCAAGAAGCATTCGTAACAAGATCGATGATTTTCGATTCATTTTTACAGACTCCGTTGTACATGCAATTTTTGTAAGTGAGACATGGCTGAATGCTGCAATCCCATAATCTCAAGTTTCCATTCCTGGTTTTAACATATTTCGCAGCGACCGGAGGGACCGTGTTGGCGGGGGTGTAGCCATCTACATTAGAGATTACCTTAAAGCCAAACTTATATCATCTTCTGAAACTCTGCCGTGTGAATTTGTGTGCATCGAAGTTAGCTCCAATAACGATAAATGTGTCTTAACCTCGGTATATCTTCCACCTAACCAGTTTAGTTATGATGCAGTCCGCGAGTTAGAGAATACGTTATCACACGTTACCCAACATTATGAAAGTGTAGTGATTGGCGACGACTTCAACATAAATCTTCTTCACCGCAGAGGTTTAACAGACCAATCTGATCATCTTATTCAATCTCTGCATCTCCATATTGTCAATACTTCGCCTACTTTTTTTAATACATCAAACCCTTCGACTCTTGATCTTCTAATTGTTTCGGATAGGGATAAAGTCAATCTTCAAAATCAGCTCCTTCTATTCAGCACAATTGACCATGATATTCTATTCCTTAATTATGCTTTCAGGCTGGATGTGATACCACGTTATAAACATGTCTCTTACCATGACTATGGGAGTATTGATGTAGAGTCCCTTTTTAGCGAATGCCTTCTTTTGCCGTGGGATGACATCTTTAACTGCATTGAGGTGGATGGTCAAATAGCTATTCTAGCTTCATTGATCTCTTACCGGTTCGAAAAATATGTCCCGCTAAAGACAAAAACAGTACCTATTATTGGCTGTCCATGGTTCTCTTCCACAGTGCGATCCCTTATTGCAGAAAGGGAATATTTATACAAACGTTATAGAGCTCTAAGAACCGCTCACTTTATAAGGTTGCTCGAAATCGTGCCAATGTTGCTATACGGAATGCAAAACGTCGATACTATAAGACGAAACTTAACACCAATCTTCGACCAAAGGTTCTTTGGCAAAACCTGAAAGAGGCAGGAGTATGTGGCAAGGACCAAATTACCAAATTAGCTGCAGCTCCAACCCCGATGAATTAAATGCGTACTTCACCTCCATCAGCTGTAATACTTCTTATGCTCATAGCGAGGAAATATTATCCTTAGGACGAAACAATAGTGCTTTACATCCAAATATATCTGATCCCTTTTATTTCCGTGGGGTCTGCTTCGATTGCTCGATATGCTCCATAAAATCCGACGCCACCGGACCAGACAATCAATCACCCCGTTTCTTTAAACTATTATTACCAGTAATCAGCAAATATGTCCTACATGTCATTAATTCATCGATAACATCGTCGTGTTTCCCCAGCAGCTGGAAAATCGCCACGGTACTTGCCATTCCAAAAAAGCATTCTCCAACACAACCATCCGACTTTCATCCAATTAGTCTGCTGTGCTTTTTATCAAAAGTATTGGAAAAGCTTATGTACGGTTAGATGCTTGAATACATCGGTAATAATAATCTTTTGTCATGTTGTCAATCTGGTTTTCGCTCCTCACATAACTGTGAGACCGCAGTCTTAAAAGTTTCCACTGATATTAGACGTGCTATGGAACGGGAAGACTACACTGCCCTCGTTCTTCTCGATTTCTCTAAGGCATTTGATAGTGTCGATTATTCTGCTTCAGAAGGTGTCGACGAGTTTTTGCTTTAGTACGTCAGCTATCTCTATGATACGCAATTTCTTGTTGGGGCGCAGCCAGCGTGTAAAAATAAATGATTCTCTTTCATCCTCTTTACCATTTTACCAAGGATCAATTCTCGGCCCATTGCTCTTCAGTGCCTATATAAATGATCTTCCAAGCGTACTAAAAGATGTGAGGATTCATATGTACGCTGACGACGTGCAACTGTATATTAGCAGACTAATCGGTCTTCTAAACGGCGACCTATCCCGAATAAGTACGTGGGCCGAACATAATAAACTAGTCTTAAATCCAGTCAAGTCGCAATGTATATTTTTTTATTGCATCTGTAATAATCGAGATTTAATTGATTTTCCCACAGTAGAGTTAAACGAATTTACGATATCCGTTTAAAAAAAAAGTAACTAACCTGGGAATTGTGATGAATGTGAAAATGAATTGCTGCGACTATATCAGCTCTATGCTGGGAAAAGTCTATAGTGGCTTGCGAATACTCTGGCTTTCAGCCAATATTCTGTCAACTGAGCTTAAGCTAAAACCTGTCAAGACACTGATCTTCCCTTATTTTACCTATGGTAGGATCATTTTTCCCAAACTAGATAGTGTCTGTCACCGCAAGGTAGATGTGGTATTTAACGAATGTGTTCGTTTCATTTTTGGGCTTCGTAGATTCGACCATGTCTCACATCTACGACCCCGAGTACTGGGTTGCTCGTTGAATGATTATATAAACCAAAATGCGCTAATATTCTTATATAATCCCCTAAAGTCAGGGAAACCTGATTATCTGAGAGTATTTTTCGAATTTACAACGTCTGTAAGAAATCAACACCTAGTGATACCTCATTTTCGGAAATCTATTATGGAAATTTCTTATCTGGTCTATACCATTCGTTTATGGAACGCCTTACCGTCCAATATAAGATCTGCGAGTACTGTCGGTGCATTCAGGACACTTATTAAATCTCATCTAGCCTAGTTGTCTCCATCATTGCTTTTGTATCTTCGACTCTCTTTTAATACCTTCTGATCCCCTTATGAAACCACAAACTTCAAAACTTTAAAAACTTTGAAACTTTACAACTTCGTAACTTTGCAATTTAGTATTTTTGTAATTTCTGTAATTTAGTTACATTCAACTCTTCTAGTTTTGATGAAAATTCATACATTAATATAAATTTAAGTGATTAGATATATACTTGCTTAGTACGTTCTATCTAGTGCCAATTATAGTAACTAATGTCTTAAAAGAATTCAAAATTTTGTGTACTTTTCCATCAATAAACGTATTGTATTATTGTATTGTAAGTGATTAATATCTTAATACACGAACGTCGCAATGAATATATTTATTATTGAAAATTTACGTCTCTTGAAACTTGAAACTTACCTAGTGCCATCACTCCATAGGGCACCTGAAATAGAATTTTTTTGGACATAATCGTCGCAAAGTGATAAATATTTTAGCATAAGGATTACGTAATGAATACAATTGCAAGAAAATATGAACTTACCTAGTGCCATCACTCGATATAATTTTCGCGAAGTGATAGATACTTGAGTATAACAATGTCGCAATGAATATAGTTACGAAAAATATGAAAATATGAGCTTACCTAGTGCTGTCCGTGCCTTTCATTGTCATTCATCGCTATATGAGTCACATAAATTTTAAGCTAGAGTAGTTACAATTAATAGTAGGACTGAAAGGTAGTCTCGTAGCTCAGATTATCTGTGATAACAGTAGAATGTATGTAGTGTAAGGGCAGAAAGGTAACCCACAGGAGTTTTTTTCTTGTATTAGCCAGTAGTACTTCTCAAGAAGGCCTTCTCGAGATATAGTACCCATGTACGTCACGGCTGTCAATAAATATCTGCGCATAGTCTCTGTTTTAGCCCCGTCTACTTGTAGTATACGCGTTCGCACCAGTGTGGTGGTCCCCATGGGTTTACTTTCACTCATCTAACTGATAAGTGTTTGTATCTAACTTATAAGGATTTGTCTAGCTCGCCACATAAAGCTTCGGGGGTGAATTTAAGAAAAAAAACAAAAAAACACAAAGAAGTTATTCCAGCGGCTTGAAGACACTGGGCCGTCCAGCAACTTAAGCCATCGAACGTGTCGTGCATCCAGTAACGCTTCGGGGGTGAAATTGAGCAAAACACAACCTACCTTATATATGATTATGACAAACAGGGGTCATACCATCTGATCCCTACATCGCCTCCAGGTGAGTGGTGTCAAAGGTCCCTTATGGACCTGTGTGTGTTTACTCTTTTCTTTGCATTAATTAAAATAATAGTAGATTATCGTTCTTCGGATTTTTCCTTTGTTTCTTTGTAGGCACGAAATTTTTGTTCATGGTTAAGTGACAGGCAGGTTTTTTAACTGTTCAACCCACCCCGCACTCTCCGCATATAGACCGAGGTGCTAGCGTGCCGGCCTGCTACACTGTCAAGAACCATAACAAATGGCGCCCAACGTGGGGCCAAGACCATCTGGAGTATCTTAGACCTCTTTACTGGCGACTGAGACTCTGACGATTCGAGAATTTGGCTTTTAGCTAATTGCTTGACTCAGAGTCCCACATCCAGTGAAGATAGGACAAACATTCGACTTGAATTCAATTTGAGTTTACAGTACTTGGCCCCACCTGAACCTTCTGTTCAACCATTTTTAATTTTTTTTAAAATTCTCTTACACGTTGTGCGCGTTATGTGCATTGCACATAACAAATGGCGCCCAACGTGGGGCCACCCACAGTTAAGACCACTGTGGTCTAAAGGTTGCTTCTACTGGAGAATGAGAAGTCAATGATTTTGGGCACTGGCTACTAGCTGGTGATCAAACTAGAAGTCTCGGATCCAGTGGAGGTGGCAAGCAGACCTGGGTCTGACTGAGGTTGATGAAAGTTTTCCCGGTAAAGTTTTTCAAGTTTTCAATGACTATTGTTTTGGAGGCACGATTTCAGGTTTGACTTCGGTCAATCTTCAAGTCTAGTCATCCTCTTGTTGTAATTTTTGAATTTCGTGATCTTTCCCTCTGGCCATCAGCCATGGAAATGGCGGGCCTCACTTCAGTTTTGGTTGAGCTTCGCGGGGAGGTCTGTCCTCGTTGGTCATCTGGCTGAACATGGTCAGGTATCTGAGAGATGATTCCTTGGCTAAAGGCCAACTAGTCAACCATATGCAGGGCTCGGTCTGGTTGGAGAGCCGGATGGATAGAGCAGTCTGAGGAAGGGGGGAAGGAGGATGTTAGGGGTTGGAAGCGGCGCCAGACCTTCAGTAATCCGGAGTTGTTATTTTGCTAGCTGCCTGGCTGAAGAATCTCTGGTGGCGCTCTCAGTCCTTAGCATCTCTGGGCAACCCTTCTTGAGACTTTCCGTGAGGAATTCGAATCTGTTTCATTTCATAACTGATCCTCACACACACACTGTGCATCGCGCTCCTGAGGAGATTATTGGTCATGGGGGGGGGGGCCTTCAGGGGAGCGAGAGATAGAGAGGTACCTATATATATATATCGTTTTTGTGAATTATTTTCGATTTTTGCTATAAATTTTCTGGTAGAGGAAAATAATTTTTGAATTTTTCCTGCTATAAAAATTCTTCTTGTAGAAGAAAAGCAGTTCCGATTATTGCGACAAATATTCGTCTTAGTAGAAGAAAAGTATTTTCGATTTTTGCGACAAAGATTCTTCTGGGAGATGGAAATTATTCTCGATTTTTGCGACAAAGATTCTTTTAGTAGAAGAAAATAATTTTGAATTTTTCCAGATATAAAAATTCTTCTTGTAGAAGAAAAGCAGTTCCGATTTTTGCGACAAATATTCGTCTTAGTAGAAGAAAAGTACTTTCGATTTTTGCGACAAAGATTCTCTTGTAGAAGAATATCATTTTGAACATTTCCTGCTATAAATATTCATCTAGTAGAAGAAAAGTATTTTCGATATTTTGCGACAAATATTCGTCTTAATAAAAGAAAAGTATTTTCGATTTTTGCGACAAAGATTCTTCTGGTAGAAGAAAATTATTCGCGATTTTTTCAACAAAGATTCTTTTAGTAGAAGAAAATAATTTTGAATTTTTCCTGCTATAAAAATTCTTCTTGCAGAAGAAAACTATTGTGGAATTCTCTGTAATAAATAGTAGAAGGAATGCTTTTTAAATATTTTCGCAGTTTTAGTTAGTTCTTCTTAGCAGAATAAAGCCCTTGTAATTTTTCTCAGAATTCTTCCGGCGATAGGCGTTAGAGTGACAGATACCTCGTCTACGACTGGCTAAGCTATTGATTAATATGGCCGTGTCAGGGACCCCGCCAGAAGCGATCCCCCTAGAAATCTGTTCAATCTGCCAGGATGCAGACTGGACTATTAAATCGCGAGCAGTGTCCACTTATTGCGGACACATCTTCCATAAGAAGTGTCTTCAGAAATGGATTAAAGAAAAGGCTAGCTGCCCGAATTGCAGGCTTTTTCTTAGTCCGACTGACTTCTCTACATATACTGGCCCGACAGGCAACCGCGCAGTGACTAGAGCATTCGGTCAAGAAGCACCTCTATCAACCTCTCGGCAGATGACATCGTCCCCGACGTCGTTGCTCTCATTACCTACAAGCCCGCGGCGAAATCGGTCAAATGAAGAAATCCCTAGACTAAGTCCAGTGCGCAGGACTGTCAGACGCGGGCCGGAGATAGGAGAAACATATTTAGATCTAGCAGGTCTACAAGCACAAATTGGCGAACTGGTCAGATGGGAAATGTCGCGCTGTCTCAACGACTTCCGAGCCGAATTTCAAGTACCAGTACAATTGCCGCCGTGTCCAGTAAGGCCGCAAGTAGATCTCTCTCATCCACCTCCTGCTCTTCCGACTATTTCACGGTCTTTTTCTCCCGGTCCTGGGTTACTCAATTCCAACCGAGTAATCAACAATAACAGCGCTCCTGTCGCGGGACAAGATCCGCCGCCTAGGGCACCAACATCACCGCCTAGAATGCCGCCAGGGTAGGATCCTCCTATGTTTGAGCGAACCGCTCGACAGCCGACGAATCAATGGCACCGCCGTTCGTCAAGCCCGATTAAGGGATGGAGATTAGTATATGATGGTGACAAGTCGCATCTATCCGTGGAAGATTTTATTTTCCGTGTAGAGGCATTAACGAATACCACCCTGTATGGCGACTTCGACCTGCTGATCAGACACGTACACACTCTGTTCCGTGATAGAGCTACCAATTGGTATTGGGCATTGTTGAGAATGATTCCCACACCTACCTGGGAGCAAGTTGGAGCTGCTCTACTGACTGAGTGGGGAGACCCTAAAGACGACTTTCGAATACGGCGCCAGATGATGAACAGACGACAGGAAAGTGGAGAAAATTTTAACCTGTACCTACAAGCTATGGTCGAACTGCGAAACCAGCTGCAGAACCCCATGTCAGAGCGAGAATTTCTAGATCTCGTCAAAACAAATCTTCTACCTGCCATTCAGTGTCTGATCTGCTTACACCCGATACATTCGATAACCCAATTGCGGGCGTTGGTGATGCAGACAAGCCATACATAACCGAATCGTGTTATCCCACAGCTCTGGTGGGAATAATAGAGCTCTTGCCCTGCCGTTCTCGAATCCTACAAATTCCTGGAGAATCCCTCGCCATCGGGTTAACGAGATAGACCAAATCAGTGAAGAACTAGACGATCAAATATTCCCCAACTCTCCAGAGATGGAAGTGGCCCAGCTATGCCCCAGCGCTCCAGGTAGGCCAGAATCAAAATGCTGGAACTGTGACCAGAGAGGCCACTATTACACAGACTGTCCTCGGACCCCTACAGGCTCCTTCTGCTACGGAAAAACGTTATTAAGCCAAATTGTAGAAGTTGTACCACGAAAAACCTGAGAAGCGTCGGGAGCAACAACACCAGCTTCCGACCGAACCCCACGCGGTACACGCGGACAACGTCGACACCAGTTACAGAGTCCCAGGCAGCAGTCCGGAGCCATTCATAATTCAGTGTGACGCCAGTCAACAAGGAGTGGATGGAGTGCTAATGCAACTTGATGACGATGGTCACGAGAAAGCTATTGCCTACGTCTTAAAGAAGTTGAATTCCGCGCAACGCAACTACACCGTCATTGAGCAAGAATGTTTGGCTGTAGTACTAAGTGTGCTGAAGTTCCGACCTTTTATAGAACTGATGCCGTTTAAGATAGTGACGGATCATGCTAGCTTGAAATGGCTGATGTCTCAAAAGGACCTCAGCGGTAGACTCGCTCGGTGGAGTCTGAACTTCAGGGCTTCGATTTCACTATCGAACATCGGAAGGGAAGCCTTAATGTAGTACCTTATGCATTGTCACGGATATACTGTGATAGTTTAATATCTACCGAAGACACCGGTCCAGAGGTCAACCTTGGCTCTCCACACTTCGATTAGTTGGGGTATGAAGGGTTGAGGCAAAGAGTTAAACCGGCCTCAAATAAGATACCAGACCTATGTGTCAGAGAAGGTTTCGTTTACATCCGAACCGTTCCAAGGACGGGGGATCCAGTCCAAGAGGAAGAAGCTTGGAAGCTTTGGGTTCCACGAGGGCTTGTCACCGAGGTACGCAGGCCAACGCATCCGAGCGAGTCAATCGATCCATCCTATCGGGAATCCGAGCATGTCTTACTAATGAACACAATAAATGGGACGAGAAATTAAATCGTATTGCTAGCTCCTTGCGGAGCTCATTACACCAAGCAACCGACTTCTCTCCCTATAAGGTACTGTTTGGATTCCAAATGGTGGAACACGCAAGTTCGTATAAACTACTGAAACACCTCGGGACTCTGAGCGAATCCATGGCATTAGAGGAGATCGATAAAGTGCAGTTAATTCGTGCTAAGGTTCAAGAAAACTTGAGTCGTGCATTCGAGCAGGGCACAAAGAGTTATAACTTGCGCTCAAAACCCGTAGAGTTTAAAGTAGGTCAAGAAGTGTATAGGAGAAATTTCATGCAAAGCAGTTTCCAGAATCCAGTTAGTGCTAAGTTATGTCGCAAATTCATCTAGTGCCGCATTAGGGCTAGAAAAGAAACTCGCTATACGAGCTAGAGGATCTCCAAGGAAAGTTAATAAGTGTCTATCACGCGAAAGACATTAGGCTCTGAGAAATTGGTAGGACTAGCTAAGGAGTCTGATAGGTTCACCCCTATATAATACTATTGACTTTTTTGTTACTTTCGGGAAAAAAATATTTTTTCAGCTGTGGTGGCTTCTTCATACTTCCGTAGTGATCGAGCGAAGATCTTGTAAATGGACGATGATCCAAGTATAACCCATCTCTACCTTATTTGTGTAGATGTTTCCACACTAATCCCGCCTGAATTTGCTCGATATGAGGATTTTCTTCTTTCCTGTCTCTTATTCATATTTCCAATTCCGTGGTGGTCGAGCGAAGATCTTATAAATGGACCACGATCCAAGTATAACCCATCTCTACCTTAACTGTGTAGATGTTTCCACACTAATCCCGTCTGGATTAGCCTCGATATGAGGATTTTCTTCTTTCCTGTTTCTTCTTCATATTTCCAGTTCCGTGGTGGTCGAGAGAAAATCTTGTAAATGGACGATGATCCAAGTATAACCCATCTCTACCTTAATTGTGTAGATGTTTCCACACTAATCCCGTCTGGATTAGCCTCGATATGGGGATTTTCTTCTTTCCTGTCTCGACTCATGGGAAATAAAGGGTCGTGGGTCGAGCCACATATTGGGCGCCCGAGAGGAGGAGGCCTAACAATAAAGACCGGCTAGCTCAGCGAGTACTACACTTGACCATTCTTCAGGGCCTTTGACACCCGGAGGGAGTCAACGACCGTGTCCTGTTATGGTCGCATGCGAGCCTGGCGGCAGTTCAATTAGGAAATGCCAAGAGTAACCACGGCAAAACGCCCATGCGAACTTATATTGCCCTCTAGCCGTCAGGACTGTGAATGAAACGGCACACACCATGTGGGGAATAGACAGGGATCGGGCCGGCAAGAGGCCGGAAAGAGTGACAGCCGGCCATGATAGGCATTAAGTGAACAATCATCAGCGGGTGAGGGAACCAAAAGAAAGAAAAATCAAAAAATTAGTGAAAAGTTTGTTTATTGAAAGTAAAAATAGAAAGAAAAGTTCCCAACAATAAGAAAAAAAATGGAAATAAAGGGAAGTTATCCTGAGGTTAGGGTTGCTGCCCATCGTGGCGCCAATGAGAGGAGCACCTGAGAAACAAAAATAAAGGAAAAAGGGATAAGTACAAGTAGTTATAAGGAAATTTACAGAAATGCAGAACAAAATGTTCCACCCGCATGGAAGTCGCATAACCTCACATGCACACGCGTAGTCTATACCGTATTAACGGAGCACCTGAAAGAATTAAAATACAATTTCGGCACCTGAAATAGGAATTTTCTTTATATAATATTCGCGAAGTGATTAATATTTTAATACACGAACGTCGCAATGAATATATTTATTATTTAAAATATACATCTCTTGAGAAATATAAACTTACCTAGGGCCATCACTCCATAGGGTACCTGAAATAGAATTTTTTTGGACATAATCTTTGAAAAGTGTTAAATATTTTTAGTATAAGGATTACCCGATGAATATACTTACAAAATTATGAACTAACCTAGTGCCATCACTCCATAGGGCACCTGAAATAGATATTTTTTTGGATATAATCTTCGCAAGGGGTTAAATATTTTTAGTATAAGGATTACGCAATGAATATTTACAAAAATTATAGACTTACTTAGTGCCATCACTCCATAGGGCACCTGAAATAAAAATTTTTGGACATAATCGTCGCAAAGTGATAAATATTTTAGCATAAGGATTACGTAATGAATACAATTGCAAAAAAATATGAACTTACCTAGTGCCACCACTCGATATAATTTTCGCGAAGTGATAGATACTTGAGTATGTCGCAATGAATATATTTACGAAAAATATGAGCTTACCTAGTGCTGTCCGTGCCTTTCATTGTCATTCATCGCTATATGAGTCACAGCTGCCATAAATTTTACACATTTTATACAATTAATAGTAGGACTGAAAGGTAGTCTCGTAGCTCAGATTATCTGTGATAACAGTAGAATGTATGTAGTGTAGAAAGGTAACCCATAGGAGTTTTTTTCTTGTATTAGCCATTAGTACTCCTCAAGAAGGCCTTCTCGAGATATAAAATAGAAAAAATTGTTTATGAAATGACTCCACTCTGCATTGTGAATGCGGCATACTGTTCTGATTTCGAGATGTATTTGAAAAACTTTTTTGTAACCTGTGGAATTAAAATCGTAGTTTGACAACATAGTGGAAAAACCCTCGAGAAATACGAAATTCTTCCCAAGCCATGAAACAGACTGCCTCACTACTACATGATAGCGCTAACATAGTCCTAACATTCTAAAATATTTTCAGTGTTTTTATGTGTATCCTGCAATCCCATATCCTACCCCTTCCGTCAAGAAACATTACAAAAATTAAAAACAAACAAGAAATGCACACAATCCTATCTACTTATTTTTTCCCACGCTTACGCAATCGCAGTTATCTAAAACCCTAAAAAACATCGAGTGTGTAAAACTGCAGACATAATGAACTAAAAAGTAAGAATTCTAAGGCAAAAGTCATAATATCTCGTCTCGCCTTGCACAACCAACCAAAATTTCTAAGAAAAAATCAAACATGTTCTAAACACGTCACGACAGTGAAACATGAACGCAAATATTGTGCAGCATATAATCCGATAACATTCTTCACTCCACCTGTTTTCCTGCTCCGTCAACGAAACATTCACGCTTCTCTTGGTTGATAGCTCCTGAACCAAAATGTTGCAGAATTGAAATAACCGGACACATGTTAGTGGATATAGCGATGTGTCCACCCTTAGCTTCTTTCGCTGTCCCTGTCGCGCTCTTACGAGATAGGGGTTGGTCACCCTGGACTTTTTTATTTAGAATCATATTTTGAATAAAATGGCATTTTCAAATTTTTTAAAAATTTTACCACTTCCGGTCCACACGCATGGCAAATAGATTATCACGCGTTCGGGGGTGTTTTTATTATCTTTCACCCCTACACCAACCCTCCAAATTGCAGCCTGAAAGGAATTAAATACGATTTTTTGCATTTTTTCGGCTTATTTGACTGGACTATTTACGCTACTCTACTCCACTCTGCATTATGAATGCGGCATAATGGTATTAAATTCTATCGGTCGAAATATTCGTCACTTACTTTGTTTGTTTGGAGCTTTTTTATGTTTATTATTTCATCACAACAGGTCCAGGAGCTTGGATAAGCGTTTATTTTTCCCAAAATAATACTCCAGCATTTTTCTTAAAAATTTGAATGCGCTATTGTTGGTTGAAAGCAATTTGTCTGTTTCTGTTTGGCATGCGTCTATACCTACCTCACTACTATGCCACAGCTGGCCATATCTTTTATTAAATTAATGTGATGTAAATGTTGCCAAAACTAATTATCAATCTGTTTAACAGTACTCCCAAAAGAATGTGCTAAAATTGTTTTGTGATAGAAAAAAATAGATGCAGTGAATGCAAAATCAAAATATTCAGAAAAATGTATGAAAAAGAGCACTTGCAAAATCTTTTCATCGTTTATTTCATATAATATTAATTATTTTTATAAAAAAATTCTGACTTATTCTAGTTATTAAATGTTAAGTAATAAAATAATCTTGTTAGATAGACTTGGTAATTTTTACATCGTAGATTATCTCAATGCTGTAGATACTTAGATAAAATACAGACAGACATCAGAAATAAGGAAAACTAATACATACATAATAATTAATTGATAAAAGTGAACACTATATTTTGTCGTTTTCAGGTGTATAGTCTTTAATTTTTATGTCTTTTTGTGGGGCTAAATATAAAAATAATTTTCACTTATATAGAACAGTTTTTAGTATTTTTTTTATGTTTAGAATAAGTGAAGCGCTATACATCAATATTTTATTTTACATTTTCTATGTATAATAAATACCTACATGACGACTTACATGGATATTTTTCAATAATTTTATTTTCGAGTTTATACTTAAAAATTACAATTTATCCAAGTTTTATTATTGTTTTATATATGTTTTTGGTCTCCTGTCTATTATCTACAGCAAAATGTCATTTGCTGCAATGAGCAGCAATGAGTTAAAGGATTTAATTTACAAATTTTATTTATCGGATGTATGTATGTATGTGTAAAGTACTTTTCGATAATTTTTAGAAGCTAAGGCCACATACGTTCTTAAGTTATTATTATTATAATTTTTTTTTTATATATTTCTTAAGATTTTATTCATTTGTCTTCCATCTCTTAAGTCTTGTCAAAGAAGTTGAAGTATTTTTCTGAAAGAATTGACTATAGCAGGCCAACATAAAAATTAATTCCTATTATATACTAATTTCGTAATTGAAAATAATTATTTTGGCATTGATTAATTCCGAAATTGTGGGACTTACAAAAATAACAGTACCACTTTCATTAAAAGAGACATTGCTTAGATGAATTTTAAGCTGTCAAAAGATATACAACACTTGTACCAAAATACGCTCATGTAGTATCTCTTCTTTATCATAGTCGAATTAAAGTCTGTCTTAATTTATTTATTAACCAGTTTGATCTAAAATTAAGTCCAATACATGCGGGTTTTCTTCATTTATAAGGTCTATATGGGATATTGATCACATCATACGCCCTTATTATGATCGTTACCTCACTTCAAGCGACACTACTGCTTAGAAATCATAGGAACGCATAACAAACTAAATCAAAAATCGAGAATAGCAGAAATGTGCGGTGATCTCTCGATCTCGACTCATGTCATTTGCTTTTTCTTATCGACAATTCTAACACAATTCTCAGAAATTTTTCAGGTTAAAATGTGTCTATTCTTCTTTGGTTTCTTTCGTTCCTGTAAATTTTACAAAGTGAGATGACAATCATAATAAGCGTGTTATTGTTTTAAGATGATTTTGAGATTCCTTATGTACGAGGTAGCTAGCCCGTACTACTGGAATACTGAATTCATATTACCTGAACTTACTCATTATTATCTTTCGCCAGGTTTCAACTTTACGGCACATTAGGCACATTAGGTGTAATAGGTCACATTAAAGAGGAGAGTCTACAGTTTACAGTTTTTATAAAAAAAAATTATGTTAACGACCTTTTTGCTAAAATAATAGAGGTTAAATTAAAAAAAAGGTAAGAAAATCCGAAATTTTTAGTTTAGACAACCATAATTCTTGAGGGGAGAGCGGTGTGGCCTGGTTGAGCAATCGTTGGAAGGGCCATGAAGTTCTGCATACAATGGGCTCTTAACTGTGACCGTACGCCCTGTCGTTTTTAAGATACAGGGCGCTTTGTGAAAAGCTATCTTTTTTTCTTAATCACCCTGTAACTCCTACACGGTTAATATGGCCCTCCCCCTGTCATACAATTTTTTGTTTGTCTAGGTGAGTACTATCACCTCCTGCTCTATTGTACTCCTAGTGGGAAACACCCTGTATACGTCTATCTCTTACAAGTTCAATTACGTTGTACATCAAATCTGTAGAGCAGCTTAACTTCCTAAATAACTTTTATGTAATGCAATACTATTTTTCAACATATTTGTGTTTCTAATCGACAAATAATAACAAATTATCACAAAATAAAGGGTTTTCACAGCCTGTTCAAAATTTGTGCCATTTTTGAGGCAAGAATGCTCAGTCCATTCTTATTATATGAACTTTGAACAGGCTATATATATATAATAATATAATTACGATAAGCACTCTGACGAATACAGAATTTTTCAATTGCTATGGTCATGTTGTGACCCAGTTTTCCTGGTACCGCAGACGGAAGCAATACGGCAGCTGTTGGGGTAATTAGGCAATAAGTAATCGCCAAGCATTCATTTTCGCACAGTGAGGTATTGGCGATTCCATCAGCAGGTACCGATGACGCAATGGATAATTACTGGGCACATCACTTCGCACTGTGAGGTGCTGCTCTTACTTGTTGTTAGCAAATAGCGCTGGTGTGTTAAAATACTATAGCTGGAGGTCTCCGATGACGCAATGAAAATGTATTTTTCTTAAGCGGATAAACTCTTTCGCTTATTTGCGTTATGTGAGTAAGGTGTATCACCTGTACTCCGGATTAATGGTGCAGTAAGGGCAACAGTTAAGCACCGCAGAAAGAAAATTTATGATTTAAATAAAACACCCTTTTGGTTGAAGAATTACTCTTTGACTAATATTTTTCTATTTAAAAAATCGGTTATTTATACATAGGAATAACATTTCTGACAAGGCAATAAAAAAGAGAAAGAAAATATTTAAAAGCGAAATTTTCTCAGGCACCAAGCTGACCGAGCATTTTATTTCTATGAAAAACATCAAATTTCAGCGCATAAATACGACGCTGAAGGCATCGCCTTTCGTCTACTTGCAACGATATGCCGTGTATGGCGTGAGAACAATTCTTTTCTATTTTTTCTGATGACGATGAAATTCTTCATCGGAGAAGCTGCTTAGGAATTATTAACAGAATAATTTCTAAGTAACTCACTTTTGCCAGTGAATACTTATACCGGAGACAGACTTGCAATTTCAATATTGTTATATTGATTTTGCAATTCTGTCAATTGCAATATAAAAATTCAAGAGACACACTTGTTGTTTACGATTCTGAGAAATTAATTAAGAATTTACTTTTGATTTATCATTTGGTTTGTCATCTAATTTATCATTTGAGTTAAGAAAGTTCCGCGCACGTACAGAATGCCAGCAAATATTGTGAAATTGCATGTCTATAAGGAAAATAAAAACAAGTGTCAAGTATTAAATGTCAGAAAAAGTTGTAGCCAACATTGCCTTATAAAATGCGGTTCTAAAAGGTTCGGGTATTAAATGATTATGGCTTATAACTAGGATCATATGGCAATAAACTCGTCAACCGCGTATATTTTTCGCAATGTACTACATACTGAGGTATACCGAGTGTATACCTGTAATGACCCTACAGCTTCATCACATTCTCCATTGCCCCAATAGATAAACTCCAATGCTCCATCAATCATTCATTATCATTTTTGTCGCAAATATGACAAATATCAATATCTCTAAATCCAAATTTCAGTTCGGAAAAGAATTTCTAAATTCCCAGGGAAGATATTCCAAACAAAAGCAGACCTATTAACCTTCAAATATTCTTAAAAATCCAAATGCATACTTACATGCATTAGTTTCGATTTCTAAAAAGCAAACATTTTCGCATAAACAATACGCGACATATTCCCACATTAATTCCGCTTATCCAAAGATCTCCGTATGTTCAAAAAACAAATATTCTCCATATGTGAAAATGTAGTCGTATCACAATGAAAAGTCGCTTATAAAAGTCGCTCATAAAATGTCGCAACACATTTTCAGTACACAACGCTTATGAAACTTGAAAAAGTTGACCGTCATATACACGCCACAGTGCCGGGTCTTGCATCATGGAAACAAACATACACGACATATTTTCCTTTACCATGATTCAAGCCACCGCACTGCTGGTTGTGACATGTGGGACTTTGTTAGGAATGGGTGTCAGACGTTTCAAATAAAAAAAGCAGAAAGGTGTTATTCGAACGAAACTAATAAAGTCGTTATTTATTGAAATTATTTGAAATTATTTAATAAATTTAAGATAAACAAAACTCTGACCCGTACTCGATTTTTAAACACACGTGTCATTTGCTGCGACCTTTTCTCGAACACGATAAACTGTTGACTCTGCGAAACATCTGCTTTCGACTTTTCTTCAAAAATATGCTACTGGTGGCGATGATAACAAAACAGCTGAGTTCATTCCACTTAACTTGGTTTGATACCGTACAAAATTGCATTGAATGTTATAGTTTGCTGTGTGGTTTCTTTACATCCTTCAACTCGGCCATACTGACAACATTTTCGGACCCCGAGGATGACGTTTCACTATAATTAGTTACCCATGGCTTCATTGAATCCGCTGCCGAAGACGTTGAAATTGGTCCTTCATGGTCCCCGTTTTTTTTGACGTCATATCGATCTTTCCTTTTATTCTGACTACTTCATATAGTCCCAAAAAATTGGAAACACCTAAAGACCAGCTCCAAACTGCGTCCTTCGAACCGATAAAAAATCGCCTACATTGTATTGGTGAGCAGGTTTTCTTTTTTTATTAAAGCTTCTCCGGTTTTCTTGCTGAAGTTGATGAATCTGTTGTCTTGCAGCTTTTCTCGAAGTCTCTCTTTCGTCTTCAAAATTCCGTATGTTTTTTTCTTCAATAAATCGGGGTAATTCGCTATCCTCTGTGTTTGGCATAGATATGCCAACCATAAGCTCCACTGGCGTTCGTTGAGTGCTCCGAGAAACTGTAGAGTTTAGAAATAGTTGGAGCCTTGGTGCATGTTTATACCATTTTCGTGGATCTTCGATGGATAGTTTTGTAAGAACAGATATTATGGTGCGATTGATGACCTTGATCTGTCCGTTACCCCTTGGAATACCTGTTGTAACTGAGACATGTCCTATTTTAAGCTCTTTATAGTATTTTTCAAAAAATTTTGATGTAACCGCCGCTCCTATATTAGTAAAAAATTGATACGGATCTCCAAACAGATGACTTTGAAACTCCAACTTGGTAAGTACTTCTTCACATTTTGTAGTTCTTACTGGGTATATCCATACAAACTTTGTAAAAGCATCCACAACATTGAATAGGTAGTTATAGCTTTTTGCAGTAGACGGTATGTGTGCAGCGGGAAGTCTGGTTTTTGAATAGGGTTGAGCAATCCGTCTTGCTTGCCTGTTTTCTTTGCAGATAAGATGCAACTTACACAATACCGATGACTGATACCATCTTCTTTGCTAACCTTGGAATAAAATAATCTTTTCTTAGTGGTGTGGCAATGGGCCGTAACTCGCTCCGTCAAATTATTATATTTTTATTTATTTTTTTGCTTTATTTAAGTCTCTTTCCATATAAGTACGCATTTAATTTTTGCTTTCTGATTTCGGGCAGTATTTTTAATTTTCATTTGGTGAAGATTCCGAATATACATACATGTATTATATATTATTAGTATTATGGCGCCTAAAATAGAGAAAACGCTTCGTAATGCATCATCTTCTGATAGTAATCATTTCTGCCTAGAGGATGCGGTGAAAATTATTAAAGCGCTTGAGTCTTCAATTGAGGCCAGACTCAATAAATTTGATAAAGTCATTGAACAAAAGCTAAACAGTCTTGTGGCTGATAAAATATCATATGTCCTGAATTCGAAAGTGAATGAGCTTATGAATAAATTTTTCAACTCTATAGCCGAGGTGAAAGGTGATTTAGTTGGCCTTTGTTCCCGGACCAGTGTACTTGCGGTGAAAATCGAATCACTTGAAAGGATCTCTAAGTCTACGGATGTGTTATTAAATGTGTTATTAAATGGTATTCCTTTAATGCCTAAAGAAGATTTAAACATGATACTGAATAGCATTTTTCAAAAAGTTAATTTTAAACCAGAGGTTAATCCGATTGCTCTTCGTCTGCGTAACAGTCATAAAAAACTCCCGCTATTGTTATGAAGTTTTCAAACGTACATATGCAGAAGCAGTTCATTATAGCCGTTAAATCAGTAAAACCAAAATTGTCTGATATTGGATTGCCTGGCTCTACCGGATTTTTTGTTCAGGAGAGTGTCACTGCCAAATCATTAGAATTATTCCGTAATGCAATGGAACTGAAGCGTAGGAGGAAAATACTTTCGGTCTTTTCTATCAATGGCATCGTTTATTTTCGTCGATCAGCTGAGAGTCCCCGGAGAGAATGACGTGTGACATTCCTATCGAATTTGCAGAGTAGTTGAGTAAGGCGTCGGAACTGCATGATGGTATCATTATTATTGTAATTGTTATCTTTCAATTTAATTTCTTTTGTTCTTCAATTTCAAATTTAAAGTTTTGTTTTGGTATGATGGAATTCAGTCACTTTCTTTTCTAAGTTTCTCATTCGTTCTTGTTTATTTTTTTAGATACTTTTTGATATATTGTATTGAGTTAGCATTCTTAGATTATTTTTCATTATTTATTTTAATCATGCTTAATGCTGCTGATTTGTGGTTAGCCTTGTATGCTGTTGATTGCTGCTTTAATTATGTTTTCTCATAGTGATGAAGTTAATGAAACCTTAAACGGAATGGCTTCACTCCATCCTTCAGATAACTTTCTCCGCCTATGTCAAGTAAACGTGAGAAGGCTGCAATCTCATTTCGAGGAATTCAAATATATATTATCTAAGTTAAGTTTAGATGTGATTGCTCTGAGTAAAACTTGGCTACATGAGGTTGTAGATAGTGATGTGGTGGCGCTAAAAGGTTACCGTCTGTATAGGGCTGATCGTCTGTTTCGGGCAGGGGGTGGTGTGGGTGCATATGTTAGACATGGCGTTCATGTGCGCATTGTATCTGCTTCTGATGGTCACAATGAGGTGGAGTATATTTTCGTTGAATTAACAAAAAGTTTTCATAGTGTGTGTATACAGGGTGTTCCGTAAATGTCTTTAATCCTTTAAGGGGATGAAAGTAGAGATCATTTGGGTCAAAAAAGTCTAGATACTTTTATATCGAACTCCGCTTGGTGTTCGAGTAAATTGATAATATCGATTTTCGAGATTTTGCATACCTTTTCAGAGTAATTTCGTTATAAGTTCTATTGTAATTAATGGATTGTGACGTTCAAACCTTTATTTAAAAGAACTCATATTGGCCTTTCTAAGAATGCATAATTAGTTATAATTGTGCCTTCAATTATTTAAAAAAAAAAGAGTTTTCTCTAGAATTTTTTATTTCACCAAAATTTGTGTCGCGCTTCAGTGTATATTTATTACAAATATCACCATTGCACGAACTTGGCGAAACTATGAAAAAATTTGCGCATTATGTCCCCTTTCCAAAATGATCTCCCTAAGTGCTATCAACAATAACAATCAAAAGTTATAAGCAAACATTTGGAAGATGTGCCCATCGAGGTAATCTTCAGTTTTTTCGTAGGATTCTATCTCCTCCTACAGTTTTTAACCTACGACAACCATTTATATGTCATTGTACGGGAATCTGAACTGGCTATTAGATAGGGTACTTTTCGATTTCGAATTTCGAAAATGGAGGGGGTAATTTCGAAAAAACGCTTTTTTACCAAACTTGATATTTACGTGGATTTCGTTATTCCGCATCTTCATTTTTGCGGGAGGGGCAAGCTCTGGGACGGGCGGGAGTTAAAAGTTTCAACTTTAAGCGGGTATATTTTCTCAACCGAGCATTGTTCTAGCAAGTAAGTCCTAAATTCATAAATGGAAAAGACATTTTTGGTGGTTTTTATTCAAATATAGCCGCTTAAAGTTGAAACTTTGAACACTCGGCCCTCCCAGAGCTTGCCCCTCCCGAGCTTGGATGGATTTTATCTGGACGCTCCGAATTAAAACAAAACACATCTACAAGAATACTATCTATGGTATCCCGTGTCGACATAAGTAAGCAATTGCAGCAATTTTGGGAGATTGAAGAAATGTCATCTGATCCGGTCATATCCGAAGAAGACAAGATGTGTGAAGAACACTTTAAACAGACAACTAGAAGAAAACACCCCATACGAAGAAAATAAAAAATTATACATGGAATATAAGGACAACAGAACGGAAAATATTTTTATCAATGAAATAAATTCAAATACAAATGAGAAAAATAAAATAGGTAGTAGAAATAGGATAGAGGAAATGTTAATGCAAAATTTAGTTCCAGACGTTGTAATATCCTTACCCCCGCGTACTGAAAAAATAGTAGAAATACCCGTAGCCTCGAATAAAGAAACCTTGTGCTTACACCAAGAAATTGAACCTGGAGTTTATGTAGGTAATTGCCTGATTTCGCCGGTGAATAACACAGCCAAGGTATTAATCCTAAATTCAAACGAACACGAGGTAAAGGCCCCTTTCAGCAAAATAAAACTTATAGAAGAAGACCTTGATTCCTACGAAATTATCCAAACCAACACCAAGAATGACCCGGTAAAAAACAGATTAAAAAGGTTAGAAGGAAACCTTAAATTAGAGCATTGTAATCCTGAAGAAAAGGTTACAATCATTAACATTTGTCGATCTTTCAATGACTTATTCTACTTAGAGGGCGACATCATTACCTACACTGATGTCGTCTCTCACTCGATTCCGACACTTCCAGATAAACCCCCAATATATGTCAAACCTTATGGCCTTCCAGTCTCCCAACGCGATGAAATCAATAAACAAATCGAGGAAATGATTACGAATGGGATAATTACCCCTAGCAAGAGCCCTTGGAACTCGCCCTTGCTCTTAGTAAACAAAAAACCGGACATTGTTCGAAATAAGCGCTGGAGAGTCGTAGTGGATTTTCGTAGGGTAAACGATATAACTGTCGGTGACGCTTACCCTCTACCTAACATAACTGATGTCCTCGATCAGTTAGGGCGATCGAAATACTTCTCCACTCTCGACTTAGCTAGCGGGTTCCATCAAATTACCATGCACGACAGCGACAAAGAGAAGACCGCGTTCAATACTCCGTTTGGGCATTACGAATTCAATAGAATGCCTTTCGGACTAAAAGGAGCGCCGGCAACCTTTCAAAGATTGATGAATACGGTGCTGACTGGTCTGCAAGGATTGCGATGTTTGGTCACAATTTACAAGACCACAATAAAAAACTAATAGAAGTGTTACAACGACTCAGGGAAAGCAATCTTAAGCTGCAAATTGATAAATGCCACTTCTTGCAGAAGGAAATCATTTACCTCGGACATGTCGTAAGTGAAGATGGAGTTAGGCCTGACCCTTCCAAAATATCGGCAGTGAAAACCTATCCAACTCCCAAAAAAGCTAGAGATGTAAAATGATTTCTAGGTTTCGCAGGATATTACCGCCGTTTCATACCCCATTTCTCTAAGACAGCAAACCCCCTTACCAATCTGCTAAAGAAGGACTCCCCTTTATATGGGATTGTTTTTGTGATGAAGCATTTAGGTCTCTAAAAGAAAAGCTTCAAAACACACCAATTCTTGCATATCCTGACTATTCTCAAGACTTCAACGTAACCACAGACGCTAGTGACATAGCCTTGGGCGCGGTGTTATCCCAAGGACAAATAGGCCAAGATCGTCCGATTTGCTACGCTAGCAGGACACTCAACCAGGCCGAAACGAGATACGCTACCATCGAGAAAGAACTACTCGCGATTGTCTACGCCGTTGAACAATTTCGCCCATATATATATGGAAGGAAATTTAACGTAATAACCGACCACATGCCCCTAAAATGGCAAATGAGTCTTAAAGACCCATCCTCTCGATTAATGAGATGGCGAATCAGACTCGAGGAATACGACTATAAAATCTTATACAAGCCAGGTAGACTAAATTAAAACGCTGATGCACTTAGTAGGATAACAATCGCGAATCAAACCAAAAACAAAGAAAAAACTATAAATGTAGCAACAAGAAGCCGAACCCGTAATGCAGAAGCTACAGATAACAATAAAACCTCAGATGAATACAGTGAGTATATATCTAGTATAACCACAGAATTTTTTCACGTAATCCATAGTAACCAATCACGCTTATCCCAAACAAAAGTCTCCCCAAAATTTTTTTTATTCAACAATAGAGAAAGCGAAACAAAAACCTTATTATTTGCAAAGTTTCCCACCTTATTACAAAATCTCACAAGCAAAGATGTACACATTATCACTAAGGAAAAAAGTACATACATTATAGCAAAAGGTACCGATCGTCTAAGAACGGAAAGGGATATTGAATACACATTAAAAATATTAAGAAAATTCCGAGAATATCTTACAGAACAAAAAGCGAGCGAACTCAATATATCCATACCTGAGTATGATCCAACCTCCAACCACGAAATAAAAAACTTACTTAGCTACGCCTTTCCTTCACCTACCTATAGAGTTGTGTGTTACTCAGTTAAGATTCAAACGCTCACGGAAAAGAAAGAAATTGATGAAGTTTTGAAGGTCTTCCACGAATCACCAATCGGAGGACATCAAGGAGTCACTCGAACCTTAAAACGGATCCAGGCGAACTATCGATGGCCACGGATGAGTAAGGACGTTGAAAATTACATATCAAAATGCCAATCATGCCAAAAGAATAAACTTAATAGTAATCCCAGGATCCCAATGAAAATAACCACCACCAGTTCGAAACCCTTAGAAAAGGTGTTTTTGGACATCGTCGGTCCATTGCCTGTAAGCCACGACTGCAACGACTTGCTAACATTCCAAGATGACCTAACTAAATTTTCGGAAGCCATCCCTATCAGAAACGCTGAGGCAAAAACAGTAGCCGAAGCATTCGTGACAAAAATCGTTTGTAAACATGGAATTCCGGAAAACCTTCTTACAAATCAAGGATCTAATTTCCTAAGCGACCTTTTTTCCCAGACATGCAAATTATTACGAATTCATAAAATTCAAACCACTCCTTATCACCCACAGACCAATGGAGCTCTCGAAAGAACTCATAGAATCCTAGCTGAGTATCTTCGGCATTACGTCAACCGGGACTCTACAACATGGGATCAATGGATTCCATACGCAACCTTTGTATTTTGCACCACACCACATAGTAGAACAAATTACACACCTTTTGAACTTCTCTACGGATTTCCGGCAAATCTAGCACACAAACTCAAATCCACACCAAGCTTGTCATATAATTACGATAACTATTCGAACGAATTAAGGGCTAGGTTACAACATGGGTATAGTATCGCTAAAGAGCATTTACTACACAATAAAAAACGAAGCAAAGAATACTACGATAAGAACACAAAATAAAGAACTTCAACCTAGGGGACAAGGTACTAATAAAAAAATTTACAAAAAAAAACAAGTTTGCTCCATTATGGACGGGACCTTTCGAGATAGTTAACATAAATTCTACCGAAAATTCCACCATAAGAATAGGAAATAAATCAAAAACAATACATAATAACAACCTCAAACTTTTCTTGGAGTAAAGCAACTCAGTAATAATGCACGAATTCACTTTAGGTTTCTTATAGTCCTGCTCATCGCGGCCCTACTGACCGGCCAGAGTTACGCCAACGTTAAGATCAGTGAACTCAAAAACAACCCAGGAATCTATTTCGAAGAGGTTGGAGGGATCGAGCTTTACAGTAACGAATGGCAAATCTTGGTTTACTACGACTGGGAGAATTTCCAAATTCGAAATAGGTAAATTAAATTCATACATAAACGACATAAATTCCCTCTGCAATTTAAAACATAAATACTACGACCAAACCATTCCATGCTGGGGTGTTATTCAACAATTGCATCTAGAAGTAGTAAAATTAGAGCAAAACATGGAACTATTACGGTCAGATAATCATCGATACAAAAGGGGATTAATTAATGCCATTGCTTTAGCTTATAACCAGCAAATAGAGAACCTACACAACAACCAAAATCATCTGCTGAGCCTCCTGAAAAACCAACCCCTGATCGTCGAAACTACAGCCAACATATTCAACAAAAGCCGAATCGAAATAAAAAATTCCTACACATAGAAAATAGAGTAGACGAAATAAACTCTACAATTAATAACTTAAATACAGATACAATTACCACCAAAATAAGCATACAAATAGAAACCTTGGTCTCCCTTACTGGCTTAATAATACACAGGATCCAAGCTACACAAAACATATTAATTAATTTAATCACAGACGTTAGGCACGGGAAACCACACCCGTCAATTATATCACCTCAACAGATAAGAAGTGTCTTAGGAACCATCCAAAAGGAAATTCCCAATACACTTACCTTACCTATAGATAGAAAACAGAACAGCTTGCTACAATTATACCAAAAAAGTGAGATACGCACGGCAATTATCAAAAACAAAATTTTATTCGAGTTTAAACTCCCGTTACCCTTTAAAGATAGTTACCAACTATTTAGAGTATATCCATTACCAATCCCACACGAAACAAATTTCATATTTATCCAGCCAACCTCCGAATATCTGGTTATACATTTCAATTGGGAACATTACTACACTATGAACAAATTTGACCTTATGCAATGTGTAACGCATGATTTAAATTATTACCTGTGTAAAGTCAGCCATCCCATTTTCAATGTACATTCTCAAAACAATCTCTGCGAGGTGGACCTACTAAATCACATGAATACTGTGCCCCCGCACTGCGAGATAAAAACTACTGCTCGATCAGACTTTTGGATTCAGTTATCACAGCCAAATAGATGGCTTTTCGCATTAGATCATGAGATTACGATCGACATAATATGCAATAATGCTATTAACGCTATGAAATTATCAAATCTAGGGATAATAACTGAAGGTTGCTATATCAAAACAAGAAATCTGATAATACAAGCCCATAACGTAAAGTCCGCCCAGATCAATAACTATTTCCTCCCATCACTCAACCTAAGTTTCCAATTACCCCATTACACGAACTTGAGCAAGCAAAGCTCGGAAAAGTAACCACCTGTCCGAGTTCTTAAATTCAACAGCGAAGACGAGTTAGACAATCTAGGTAAGGCAATAAACCTGCAAAAACAAAACGAGAAATTTCTTATCTGTTCGCAAGCAAATTTAGAGCAAAGCTAAATTGTACAAAAACAACAACAAGAGAAATAAAATCAAACCCAGAGAAGATAGAATGCACAGAAATGAAAGATGAACCCATTTACACAATTTCGATGAAAAAAAAACATCGAAGTAACTCCCAAAATAAGCACATGATGAACGGTGGCACTTAAAATTGAAATATGATAACGAAAATTCCACACAACTTATTCTTGTCTTCTAAAAAAATATATATATATATATATTATATCTAAATATTAGATTTTGATTTATTATATATATACTTCACGTCGATATATTGTTCGATATAGAATTCAGAATTTTTAGAAAGTATCAAATAAAAAACCTAGAACCATTAGACATTAATTAAACATAAGTATGGGGTTTATAAAATCCAGAAAATTTTTAATTTTACAAGAAGCAACAAAAGTACTATTCACCTAAGTAGAAGTAGAAAAAAAATGTTTTATTATACCTAAATATTAGATTATACTTTATTATATATATATATATACTTCATTTCGATATTACTTTCTGCTTTATCTATATTGGTTATATAAAAATAGAATTCGGAATTTCTAGAAAGTATCTTATAAAAAACTCATAATAGTAATTAGAACCATTAGACGTTAATTAAACATAAGTATGGGGTTTATAAAATCAAGAAAATTTTAATTTTACAAGAAGCAAAACAAATAGAATTTTAACATTATAATGAGGCACGACACTTTAAACTGACTACGACTACACCCTCTCATAGTCACACAAAGCGATGGCCGGTGACCCAGCTAATTTAAAAGAAAGTTACATTCCCTCCAGTAATGAAACTTTCTTTTCCTAAGGGGATAGGTGTAATGAATCGGTAAACCCTCTCCTTACCTTCATTTCACATGGGCATATAAGACCTAGATTTATTATGAGCAAATAAGACCTACATTGCATTGCTCCAAAACAATAAATTTTCGCTATATTCAATAGCCTGAGAAATGCGTCTCCGTAACATAAACCAATTTCCGTTGAATCAATATTCGACACAATTTTCTTCACTAAATAACACCTGAAACTTCATAATATTTTCTCAAAGGAAATAGCCTCAAGAAACCCTATACAAATTTTCCGGTAAATCAATTAAATTAATTTGCCCAAACGATAATTTCTGCCTCGAACGCATTTCTCATAGAAAAACAACTTTACGTTGACCTTCAACTCTTATCCAGGTGAATCAAATTGAACTCTCTTTCGAATCATGCTCTTCCCCAATAATTTTCGGAGCGAAGAACATAACTTAATAGTTAATACACTCATTCATAAAAATCGATAAGTATACCCGTCACATCTCCCCTTTCTGCACTTTAGCTATACAAGCCGGTATCTCAATGCCCATACATGAACCTCATTAAAAGCATTGCAGTGTTTTCCCTTCAAATCTCTTTTTCTAATTTTCAGAAAGTCTTATCATTTCCCTGGGCTGCAAAATTATGTACAACACTCAGCCGATGAACCGCGCGATTCCCCCGTACATAACCACTAGCGCACGACTTAAAAGCTCTAGCATAGAGCACCCTATATGCCAAAAGCTTTTCGTATGATTCCCCTCTCTTTACACGAAAATTTCGGTTAATCAAATGAGAATCCAAAAAACCCACAGGAATTGGGAAAAATCAATAAGAGTGGCCTGAGAAAAAGGTCGGGCAGTTAGTTTTTGAAATCGTATTTGACTTCTACTCCAGTTTACAAAAATCATAAATCAATAAAAGTACAAATTAAATGAGAAGTCGGTCAGTAAGTGGTCTGTGCATAGGATTTTCAAACTTATCAAAAGTGTAAAATTTTCAATGTAGTTCTTTCTTCTAGTTTTAGAAAAGTATCGTGAAATAATTGTAATTCCGATTGTGAACTGTGAAATTTAAATAAAACCTTTTGAAAAGTATCGTGCAATAATTTGTAATTCTGATTGTGAACTGTGAAATTTAAATAAAACTCTTTTGAAGACCTTAATTTTTTTTTAGAAATTTCCCCGCAAACAACAAGGGTACTAGAGATCTTCGCTGGTTAAGCAAGCACTCCTAGTCTCCCTCCGGAAAATCCCTAGCCCAGCAAAACAGACCAATGATTACTTAAATAAGCTCCAGCATCGATGCAAGTGGAAGCAAAAATGCGATAATGCTAGAAACGGCATGATGGTACTAATAAAAGATGACAACCTGCCCAGTATGAAATGGCCATTGGGACGGATCATCAAGGTTATTAAGGGACAGGACGGATCATCAAGTTTATTAAGGGACAGGACGATCTAGTGCGAGTGGCAGATGTTAAAACAGCCACAGGAGTATTGAGACGACCGATGCACAAACTGGCCCTACTACCAATCGACAAGGAAGGAGAATCGAGTACGGTCATTCAAGATAATCCAGCCTCACAATCTAAAGCTAAAGAATCCAAACTCAGAAAACGCCCTAGTTTTCAAGATGTTGCTCACACAACCAGTAATCGTTCCAAGATCAACCCTGGTGGATCATCAAAGGACGAACCAACGTCAAGTTCATCTAGTACAAAAAGACGTCGTTCCGGTACCTCTGCGATAAGCTTGCTCTTACTAAGCGCACTAATATTGCCGAATATTGGGTGACACGGAAGTAAAAATAACTCCCTTCAAATCACATCCAGGACTGTATTTCGAGGGAATGGTGGCCACCCAGCTAGTGTCAAACGAATGGAATTTAGTAGTATTCTATGATCTCAAGGCATTCTGGAAGGAATTTGACATTATACAAGGTGCAGCAACCCGGCTGGTTAGCACGTACAATGGAATGAAAAGCAAACAAGCATGCACGACCATAGTTTAACAATTCGCCAATCTAATGCTGGAACTAAGAAATAATAACGAACTGCTCATGCCTCATACCCAGCCTAGACAACGAAGAGCACCTTTAGATATATTAGGAAATCTAGCTAGCGCCCTCTTTGGTGTTCTAGACTCTAAACATGCCGAGAAAATGTCTCAGATTATAAACAATCTGGAAGGCAATGACGAACATCTCTTAGCATTGATAAAAAACCAGACATCTCTGATAGATTCTACGACAAACATAATGAAGAAATCTCAAGCCAACATGAAAAAACAACTACAGGAATTCGATAGTTATATCAACCAAACGATCATCGCAGTTAATAATATAAGCCAAGAGCTCCATGAACAGCGATCAGCTGAAATTATCAATTCACTTTCAGTGCAGTTGCTTGTAATAGCTATCAACTATCAGAGAGTGCAGTCCGCACTTCTAGATGTAATCATCGACACCCATCATGGGAAGGTGAACCCACAATTGCTGACTCCCAAACAGCTACAGGCTGAGCTAACTCTAATTAAGGAGCACCTGCCTTCGACACTTCGACTACCATCGAGACGAGAAAACTTGTTGGAACTGTATGGTCTTATGACCACGGAAGGACACATTGGGCAGAATCAAGTCATATTCCGACTTAAGCTGCCATTATTCTCCTACGAAACCTTCGAGGTGATGAGAATAGTTCCTGTACCATTTCTGATGAACGATACATTCTTGGCAATAAAACCTGATTCAGAGTTTCTGATCGTGAATTTGCACCGCGATCAGTACTATCCGCTGTCAGAGCATGAATTGTCAGCCTGCAAGAATATTGGAAGTTCAATATACATGCGCAGAAAAAATCACCCTCTATATCGGAAAGGTTCAAACATAAGCTCATGCGAGATAAGTCTGCTTAGCCATTCTTCATCATCACCAGATTGCAAACTAATGAATGCCATAAATGCATCCCCCTGGATACAGGTCTTAAATCCAAATCACTGGATTTTCTCAACAAAAAGGCCGATAACCATCAACATAGTCTGTGGGACTTCTGTTTCCCAACAAATTTTGGAAGAGTCCGGTATCCTAGAAGTCAAAAATGGATGCGCTATCAAGGAGGAATTCGTGACCATATTATCTCACAACATTTACTCGAGCACGCTTACTACTTCATTCGTCCGATCCAAAAACCTCACAGCTATCCTCCAGCCGATAAAGGGCACTCCACTAGTTCACCGCATAACGTCTGTCGAAAGTCTGGCAAATGACATTCAAACCCTTCAAAGACGCATACAGGTACAGCAGAGCGAGGAGTCAGCCCTGAAAATACACCATCATGATGCTCACCACTTCACTTTGGGATATATGAGTCTCCTGATAATTATTTCCATTTTTTGTTACCTTCTGTTTAGATGCATTTCCAGCCGACGCCACAAGAGCAGAAGCAGACCACCCATTCCCGCACCCAGGACTAGCTCAGTAAGCGATTTTCAGCTAAGCAGCGATATACACATCTAATTGAACCATCCGTTCAATGCGGGGGAGGATGTCTATGACCAGCAGAATAACGTCGCTGTAACATATTCTTTTTTACACCTACATAACATACATGTGTACAAGTTCCTCCAGAAGTGAAATTGGTTGAACGAGCATGCCCGCGATAATTAATAAAAATGCTAAAACAAACAAAATTCTTAAGAATCGCATTACGTTTGCATTCAATTGTTTTCGCGCCTTCGCCCACAGCCATCATGCCAATTTCACTTCTGGTGTACTTACAGCAGACGGCTCCCATGAAAATCACCACGGTCAGCACTTTGCTTACCGTCAATGAATTTGAGGCGGTGTACTTCTCATGTACATGTGCCACGGTATTTCATGGGAGTCGTCTCTGCTACAATAAAATTGTTCAGGTAAGCATAAGTTCGTTTTATAAGTAGGATATTTGTCAAATATCATACAGTTTTTTAAATGAATTTAAATGAAAACGACCGCTCTCTTAATATTGTATTCAAAAGGTAAATCTTCTTCAATAACCTTTTACACTAAAAAATACTTTAAACAAAAATATTGTTTAGAATTGAGGTTCACATAGAGCGTATTTATATATAAAGAAATTTTAGACCAGATTTCAGAATGATCGGTTGAAAAAATGTCAGAAAATTATTGCACGCCACGCGCTCCGGCACTTGAACGAGGGACGCTCACTTAATCACCTATAACTTTTGAACGAATTGGAATTTTGACCTGAAATTTTAGGAGTATATTTTTGAATAGTTTTACAGACGATTTATGAAAAATTGAATTTTTTGAAGCCTCTACGCATATCTCCCCTTTAAACCATAGATTTCTGTTCTGGTCCTCTCTACAATTTTTCTTTTATGACTAAGCGGGACGGATTTTTTAAAATAAAAACAGTTTTTTTCATTATTTGAAAATATTTATTTTGTAAATTTACCATGTTTATATACATTGTCTTTTAAATCCGTAAGGTATAGAGCTATAATCTTTGAAAAATTTGCGCTTCTCTGCTTTAGGCCTGTATATTTTTACTTCGGGGTTTGATAATACCTCATGCTTTTCTGTCCGTCGTATATTTTGCGAAATTATGGGGATGCAGCCGTTTTCTCCAGAGTTTAATATCATACTTTCCATAGAGTGAAAATTCACAAGTTCTGAAGTCTTCTGATCTACGTGTATACCCTTTACATTATTTGTTGTTTTAAATTGGTTTTCTTTTGCGTTGAAGTATTCATACGCATAATTTTTAGTGCCTCCGCTCACAAACCGCCTTATATAACTACCTTTGCCAAAGCAATCCAGTTCATCGGTCATATCGCCAACGAATTCCCCTGTTGGTGGGTCATATTCTCCTTCTCTGCTAACATAAATGACAGAATGGGTGTCATAATATAAAGCCGCGCTTGTGTAGTAGTATAAACAGCTATACAGACGTTTACAGTTGATAAAGAGTCGGCAGCCTCTTCTTTGTAACACCAATTGGCGATAACCGTATCTTCACCGACTGGGAGGATGGTAGACTTCAGTGGCTGGGTTAGCAAACAGTGCATAAAATTGTGCTGGGTTATTTATTATACTTGTCCTCGGCTGGGTGAAAACCAAACTTTCCCCAGAAGGAATTTAATATTAACTTGGCTAAAGATCTTAATCAGGGGTTGGATGTAATTTCATGAAAACTCAGCTTTATTCCCTCATTCTCCAGAAAGTCATCAATATAGCGGTTCTTCTCTTCCTCAGATTGGCAACTGTTCGGCCATCCTGACGCTTGCTGCTTCATTTTGATGAATTTATTCATCATCACCGTGAATAATCCGCCCACCCGAGTCAATTTATCGTATTGCTCGATTTCATAACGCCATATTTAATATATTTCCAACAATTTATAGCCCTAATTTAAGGCCTCCTTAATTTCATCAATTACCCATGTGCCTATTAATGCCCTTTCTTAATCTGTATGAGGACATTCATCAGACTGATTTTTCTCCTCACTACAGAGGCGGCATAATGAAAACATTAACTTATTGTTTAGTTTTATTACAGGGTGATATAACTCTTCTGGGGGTAAAATTTTACATTTAATTAGCCCCTCTGTATTATTCAAGCCCAACTCGGAACAGACCCAGCTTCCAACATATAACTTTGGATGGCCGATTGGAAATTTGCCATATTTACAATTATATTAATATATATATTTAATTTTCTCGCCTGGTCTGCAATGATAGCGCATCACAGTATTTCCTGTTCGGCCACCATAAAAAGCTTTTCGAGGATTTAACGGCATGTTTACCATCAAAGGATGGTCTTTCAAATATCGCATGTCTTTATTCTTCTCTAACTGCCAGCGAAAATCACACTCCCACATTTCTATTACATCGTATCCATAAGAACGTAAGCGTTCGGTTTTTTCCACAGTAGCTTCATATCTCCTGTTTAAAGTATCGTTGGGGTCATCATACAGTGGAGCATCACGGTTATGTGTTACGACATATTTCGTGCCCATGATAATAGCAGCCATGAAATTCGAAAACCTGATTTGTTTCTGGACAATATCCATCTACCTTAACCCCATTTAGCACAACCTCTCGTTGTTTAGCCGCATGCAAGATATTAATTTTGCGATGACCTTCCTGCCATATCAGCCACTGCATTGCTATTTCTGACTGGTTATCAGCTTTTCGATATCCATTTTTTGGAATAATCCCAATAGTGTCTTTCTTGAGAAAATTGCGCCTGTAGACAAGGTTGCTATAGTCACTGCCTCCAAAAATGGCCCAACGTTGCATTCATCTAACATCAGCCTTCTAAATTTTAAGCATGCCTTTGTCAAACTTTGCTCGTCGCTAACACAGTATTCAACAATATAACGCTGCATATTAAATTCGTATTTTTATGTTCTTCATACCATTTAAGAAATACAGCTCGTTCTTCTGTTTTCATTGTATCAGGGCCATAATAATCTATTGCCGGTAGTGTGCCAATATAACTTTCATTTTCGGCAGTATTGAAAAGATGTGGAAAATAACCTTTTGTATAAACGGGCGGTAAGCCAAATACTTATGGTAATAGGGCTAGAGCCATCGGGAAGTAATTCAAAGAATCTATAAATTTCACATTTCTCAGTTGCATCATGATTATTTTCGTACCTCGCATAATTAATTCGGGTTTTAAATCTGTATTTTGCAAAATATGGTTCAGCATATATTTGTGGTCAAATGCTTGGCCATTGTGCGCTATAACAACTACCTTCTTGAACAATTTTCACTGATTCAGTAAATACTCTACATAAGTTCTGAACAGGACTAATCTTTAAGACTTGTTGTCTTATTCCGCATTTTTCACATGTGCGCATATCTTTTTCAATACAGTGCTCGCATCGCTGTTGAAAAACGCATAAATTTGCTCATGCAGCTTAATTTCTCCTATTGATCGTTTATGAACAACTTTTTCTCCCAACACTTTTTCCTGTCGTGTCTCTAAATCGTAGAAAACAAAACGAGTATCTTTTATGAAGGATTTATGACTATCCTGTTGAATAAAGCATAAATGCCTCTGTGGTACATGCTTGTTGCATGTTTTACAGAAATATTCTCCGCATACATGAATTTTATCAGCTTTGTATGTTTACAAACAATCCATCCATCTTTTAATCTGTTCACAAACGGTTTTCTTATTTAATGATCCACACGCATTGTGATTATCGAAGCATTGCTGGCCTCTAAAACGGCGGTTACATTTTGAACACTGAATTTCGATTTTATTTTTATTAGTACAGGCTGATGACTGTTGACAATAGGGGCATGTCCCGCAACACCTGTGATCGTCTTTAGTATTATACGGTATATGACATATTTCACAATAATAACCACAACAAAAAGCAGCAGTGAGGGATGCTTTAACATTATAATGATTATTGTGATATAACAGATTCAGCCTGGGGCCATCACTATGTCCTTCAAAAATTACATCTCGCCCTTTAGTTCCGTATTGATAAACGACAATACTATATTCTTTCAAATGGTTTTGAAATTGCTGAAGTTCAGAAATCTCCACGCCTTCAATCGGAATATGAATTCTTGATTGTAGTTTTCGAATATTTCTTGTAATTTTCCTATAGTCGACATATTTCTTTACGCCCGCGATTGCAACCACCAATGGTCGAGGTAAGCACAGGTTATCCTTTTTCTCTATCACAACGATACCCTTCCTCGTGGCGGGTATTATATTTATTACGGCGATTATTTCACCCCAGGCAAAAAGTATCTGTACTTAATCCTAAAATAAAAATTTTGTTAAAAAACCTTGGCCAAATCAGGTGCAAATATAAAAACATACCTTCAGAGTTGCTTTGAAATATTTTAAAATTATTTCCCAGATATCTTATATTATAATTTCCGAAGCAGGTCCAAAATTCAACCACCCCCTCTCCTTAAAACTGTTTCCGCAAAAAGTAGTCCCTTCCTGATCGTTTGGTAGGAGCCCCTTTACGGCATGTTGAATAATGTCTTCCATCGAAGTCTTAATCCACGAGGTGGGCTCCGCATTTTGGGGCACCCGGTGCGATTTTAAACTCTACTTTACGGCCTCGTATATTGAACCTTTTGATATGAGTTATGTTTTCTTTTGAAATAATGAATTTTTCCATCCTTCAATGAATTGTTACGACCGATCACTTGAAATATTCAATTAAGAATGGGATAAACGAGCTCGTTTCGGTATATTTATAGCAACCAGGTCTGAAATAATTTTTATGTTAGGACAATTTATTCCCAAGATATACGAAATATCCCGAGGCGATGGTGCTAGAATTCATACATCGATTCAATAAATAATTTTTTAACCATGTCATTACTCTTGTATACAGGGGGGCCTCATACGATCAAGTCAAATATCTATAATTTATTACTGATCTTTACTTAATTATTGAAAGACGGGGCTATAAATCCCTTCAATTAAAAGAATTAATTGTACTATTATTATATAAATAGCCCTATCGAGGTGGATAATTTATAATATGGTATCAGGCCATCATAAATTAAGACAGCCGAATTTGTTTGATGTACTCATGCCTAGTTAACTCAGCTTTTTTTAATTCTACTCATAAAGAACCATCATCAAGGCCTTAATCGCATCGCGGTCAAGTTCAAGTTTTAAAATTTGTAAGATCTACAAGAAATATACCTGCTATGGAAAAATGACGTGAAGAAGTATGACTAACTGATCAAGTCTGGCTGGAGTGGCAGAAAAAATGACTAAGTGGTGTGAAGCATTGGAGTACAACAAAATAAATGCAACAACAGCCGAAGATATGAAAACATCGATGCAGGTTTAAACCATGCTTGCTAGCTGCATAAGCTCTTAAGCAAGATTTTGTGTTTTGGTTATCTGCTTGCCTGGTAGTGCAAATTTAAAAATTTTGCTGTGCTTGTTAGTCGACGTGTACTTAGGCTTGCGACAAAAAGCACTGCCCACCGGCAAATTTAATTGTTATCAAGCTGGCGCCTCATTTGCATATTGCACATTCGGCAACAAGATCTTTGATTATTTCTATCCCTGTTTACCTATAGCAGCGTGACGTCATGCATCATTAGCTCTGAACACAGCTACCAGGTGTGCACCTGACTTAAACAACTAACTACATCAATAACATACAATTAACAACTCATTACACACCATTTGCATATTTAATGAGCTCACACCAAAAACCGGTTTTTTCCAGGTCAAAGTGACCCAGTACCTATAAATATATAAATGCGTTGGTGTGTGTATGGGTGTGTATGAGTATGTGTATATGTATTGGTATGTGTATGTATGTATGTATATATATATTTATATATTTATTTATTATTATTATTATTTATATATATATATATATATATATATATATATATTTATATATTTATTTATTATTATTATTATTTATATATATATATATATATATATATATATATATATATATATAAATAATAATAATAATAAATAAATATATATACATACATACATACACATACCAATACATATACACATACTCATACACACCCATACATATATATATATATATATATATATATATATATATATATATATATATATATATATATATATATATATATATATGTGTGTGTGTGTGTGTATGTGTGTGTGTGTGTGTGTGTGTGTGTGTGTGTGTGTGTGTGTGTGTGTGTGTGTGTGTGTGTGTGTGTGTGTGTGCGTGCGTGTGTGTGTGTGTGCGTGTGTGTGTTTTAAAATGTAAATGACCTCGTACAAGGTTACGCGCCTGTGGCGCCTGTGACGTCAGAGACTGGCTGCCCAAACCGTCCTAATACCTACTGTAATCTGCTAAAAGGGCGAGTATGCAACGAGCCTTGAACAAAAAGTATCAAAGTGGAAAATAAAGAAAATCAAATAAATTCAAACAAGAAATCTCTCACTCAAAATTCAATTAAATTACCTCCTAGACCCGAGGTCATAATCAATATGCCCAATTATGAAACTAGGGAATTATACTGAAAAAGAGAAGAAATCCTACCAGAAATTTGTAATACGTTAACCAAGTCTGAAAATCACAAAATATTGGAGCTAAATACAAATGAAGAAGAAGCAATTATACCGATGGAAGAAATTAACCCATCTTGGGAGTATCTAGAAGATTATGATATCCTACAAGCTCAATATGATATTGACCCAATAGAAAATTGGTTGAAGTAGGTAGAAGACACGTTAAGGTTGGATCATTGTAATGAAGAAGAAAGAAAACCCATAATGGATGTATGTCGGCAATACAACGAATTATTCTTTCTAGAAAATAACTCTCTCACATGTACGGATGCAGCTACACATTCAATACCAGTCAAAGTGGATACAACACCGATATACGTAAAACCATATCATCTACCAGAATCCCAAAGAGATGAAATCGACAGGCAGATAGGCGAAAAGCTGGATCAAGGAATCATAAGTCCAAGCCGAAGCCCTTGGAATTCGCACTTACTAATAGTCCCGAAGAAACCGGACGAAACTGGGAAGAAACGATGGCGAATCGTAATAGATTTTAGGCGCCTGAATGAAGCTACTTTAGGAGATACCTAAACATTACCGAACAGAACTGACATTTTAGATCTGTTGGGACGATCCAGATATTTTACGACCTTAGATTTAGCAAACGGATTTCGTCAGATGCCCTTGGACAAAAAGACAAGGCAAAAGCAGCCTTCAGTACACCATTTGGCCATAACCATACAATCGTATGCCATTTGGACTTTCTACGGCTGATGAATAATGTCTTGACCGGATTGCAAGGGCTACACTACTTCGTGTGTCTCGATGTCATTGTGATCTATGGATATACCTAGTTTAAAAGACCACAATGAAAAATTAATACAAGTATTCGACAAATTAAAGAGTCATTTATTAAAATTACAGGCTGATAAATGCAAATTCTTAAGAAAGAAATTGCTTATTTAGTGCAAGTCGTAAGTGTAGAAAGAGTTCAACCATAACCTTCAAAAATAACTGTAGTCAAAACTTATCCTAAACCTAAAAAAAAACCAAAGGATGTCAAAGTCTTGGATTGTAGGTTACTATTGGCGTTTCATACCAAACTTCTCGAAACTAGCCAAACCATTGAGAAAACTGCTAAAAAAGGATGTACTATTTCTATGGGACAGCTTTTGGGACGAATCTTTTAGAATTCTAAAAGGAAAATTGATCACTTCTCCGATACCTGGATATCCAGAATCTGATAAATAATTTATCATTACAACTGACGCAAGTGACATAGCAGTTGGTGCTCAAGGCGAAATTGACAAAGATCGTCCCATATGCTATGCTATTAGAACCTTAAATCCATCAGAAACTAGGTATTCTACTATAGAAAAGGCATTACTAGCCATTGTATATGCAGTTGAAAACAATTTCGACCCGATGTACATGGTAGAAATTTTACTATATAACTGATCACAAACCGCTAGTTTGGTAATTGAAATTAAAAGATTCCACTTCTCGGCTCATGAGATGGCGAATCAAGTTGAAAGAGTATGACTACACTATTATACACAAACCAGGCACATTGAACGCCAACGTAGATGCCCTAATTAAAATAATTCCTACAGAAGATGATGAAGACAAGGTTGTAAACATAATGACCAGACATCAAGCTAAAAATCAAACCAATGCTTCCCAAAACAGCATGACCTATACAGTAAATATATTTCAGCTATCCACCCAGTTAATAACCCTATAATAGAAAATTAGGAACACTTGTTGAATCTTATACCTTGATACCTTAACCACAAATTTTTCCTATTGCCAAAATCTGAAGATGAAACCGAGTCATACTTGAAAGACCTCTTTCCTGCTATGGCAAATGACCTTACAACTAATCATATAAAATGCTATCAATTAAAAAACATGACTATATAATAGCTAAAAGTGAGATTCCTATGTGCGAACCATAGACCATCACAAGCAAGAATCCTGACTCAATTTACAAATCACTGTGCTCAAAATAAGCTCAACGAAATAAATCTATCATTTCCAAACGTAGATTTATTAGCACTTTCAGAACTGCAAAATATGATTTATTTCATATTTGGAAGTCAATTTTCCATAAAAATATTCTCATCTCGAGTAAAGGTTATAACAAGTCCAGACGATCAAAAAAATGATCATGAAACCGTTTCACCTATCTCCAATAGATGGACACCAGGGAATCATGCATACAATTAAGAGGATCCAAATAATGTCCAGGACTAAGTCAGGACGTGGAAAATTTCATAAAGAAATGTCTATCCTGTCAGACCAAAAAGCTCTCTAAAAATCCGAAAATACCGATGAAAATAATTACAACTAAAAAACTTCAAACCACCCGATATCATCCTCAAACAAACGGAGCCTTAGAGTGAAGTCATAGAACTCTGGCCGAATATTTACGCCATTACGTAAATCGCGATCCACTTACAAGGTACACTTGGATCCCCTATGCAATGTTCGCATACAACACTAGCATACCTACTAGTACTGGATATTCCCCTTACGAACTTCTATAGGGATTTCCCCCAAAAATACCTTCTACTTGTTATGGTCGTAGCGTAGTGTATATAGCAATATGCTACACTGAGCTAACTACACGTCTAAGCGACCCGTAGCAGCATGAAGTGGGTGCGAACAGTCTTCGGTATGGATGGAGATCGAAACGTGCCGAACGCCCCCAAACCGACATTCGAAAGGGGACTGTGGAAAAAGGTGATTGAAAAAAGAAGAAGAAGATTATTTTCAGGTTGTCATATTGTTTTTTTGGTGCAGTATTGGCTGAGGAAAAGTTGTGTAAGAGAAAAATCAAGAAAAATCAGGAAAAATCGGGAACAGAAAAAGAGAGAAAAAGGGAAAAATCGCGCCAAACGGACATCCTTCGCTTAGGGTTACGGCTTCTAATAATTTCATTCGAGTAAATCATACGCATTTATTGTAGAGCGGATAAAGGTATAGTCTAATTCATAATCGTCTCAAATAACATGGAGTTTAGTGGTTTTTTTGGAAATAGCCAACCTAAATCGTAATCTTCCACGAACTTTTGTGAAAGAGGAGGTACCACGCCGACTAGAGCATTACCGCTAATGGATTTTGTGTCGTCTCATAATAATTATTCCTCATAACTGTGTTCATTTCCAAACATCAAAGAACTCAACTGAAGTAATCAACGTCTAATAACAGCCCAATAAGCCCCTCTGAGGCTTAACTCATTCGTGCAAGGTAATATAAAATGGCGGTGCTCATTACTTAGCGATTTCTTTCATTATTTCGACTGTAACATTTTGGTTCTTACAGGTGTCAAGGTTGTAGTCGTTATTGATCCCTGGGGTTTTCTGCTGGAGGCCTATTTTTGGCACCCCCACAGAAACCTTTCATAGCTTATCAAATACTAGCCTGGAGGGCATTTCGTCAGACAGTGTCACTCCCCCCGGGGCTGTTCATCCGCTTGTATGCCATCCGGAAACATAATGGTCTAAGAAATGTGCACTACATTGGACTCCATCCCTCCACCATTTTGTCTAAGCGCCCCTTGAGCGTTTTTCACAACTGTTCAGCCAGACTAACAGAAACATATCAGCAGGAAGTTTGAAAGAAAGGATTACCAATAAAGAATGTTGGGTGGAGAGTTGCAATTACCGCTAATTCCCTCAACTGAGAACGATAAGTATTATTATTAGAGTTGCTTGTTATTACCATTTCGTTATCGCTTTAGATGTCCGTAATCTGTAATTTAAGGAGTGCATCAATTAGCACTTTGTTTACATAGACACGTATTGTATTCGATGATTTAAATCAAATACTTTTGTCAGCCTTGGGTTCATTTAAATCCATACTGTTTGAATTAAACGGATATCTCGTAAAACACTGTTGTGTTGTTGATTCACATAATTATCAGTGAACAGGAATTCATACCCACAGCTTTGCTGAAATTGTCCACATGTGTACTAATTGAATTAAACTTAAAACATATACACTACTATGCCACAGTCTTAGTTATTTGTCGACCATATTGGGTCAATTAATTTCTTGAAATTATCACACAACACAATAGTGGTTGAGTTTCTTTATTTTTCTTAATGTTATTATAGTCTCCATTAGATATTATAATCGCCTAAAAGTTTAGAGATAATTTGGATAAATAAATCGTACATTTCTTCCCGAAAATAATTAATTAAACAGAAACGAATAACGGAATTTTCACATATTTTTAGTAAATGAACAGTTCAATTTATTAGATTCATGGGATTTGTTGCGACAAGATAACCTTAGTACAGAATAGCTGTCAAGGAAAGATAAAATAAGTTAATCTAGGAATAATGGAAATTTTGTTTTATAAATTACATTGAAAGCGAATCAAACTAATCATGCGAACTAGCAAAATTAATGTTATTAAAGACAATGTAAGGCAGGGCAACCAGAGGTAGCAACTTAAAACCTTCGGACCTTGAGATGTTCATACTTTAAAATAGTGTTATGGAGGTATGTTGAGTGATTGACATCGGACGTAAAGTACCGACCGCCAGCATGAGCTGACAGATCACTCGACGGACAGCGTTGACTGCAGGTGTTGTGACTCAGTTGCCCAATGCCCCGAATCACAACCATAAGGTGAATACATAAATATATCGCCCTATGCAATATAAATCATTTAAATTTTTTCATTTGCCTTCAAAAAAAAATTTTCAAATGCATTTAAAAATGCAAAAAATTCGTGCCTACCTAACACAAAAAGCCGGCACACATTCGGTCCTGAAGGGACCCTTACGTCACCTACCTGTACATCATGCTTGAAGGCGCAGATGTTTCGGCCTTACTGCACGCCCCAACCACCCATTTGACACTGAGGGCAGCGAGTTCACAGTGTCTATTTGACCTGTAAAAGAGAGAGAGAGAGAGAGAGATAGAGACTAGGTGAGCCTAGACGACCTTCATTTCATGTGCGAGGGCTCCGGGATGTGAAGGAAGAATTAAAACGTTCAGCTTCTCATTTTTACGGTATAATTTCGGAGTATTACAAGAGAAAACACGATAACTTAAATACCATTACTTTATTAATAATTAATTTATTAATTTTATTAATAAAACTATGAGCTTTACGACCAAAACCCTTAATAGGAAAATATAAAAAAGAAAAATCTAAGTAACATATCGTAATATCACCAAGTTAATACTTTTCATCTTAAACAACTGCTTCATTCATTACATAATTATAAGTCATCGCCTATTTTGCATTGATTTCCTGCATGTCTACTTACTGTAGACAAATGTATTCAAGTCATGACAGAGGATTGAAAATAAGATTTTTAATAAAGAAATCTTATCAACCAGTTATTTATATATAAAATTCTTTAAAAGATAAGTTTAAAGGGGTAACTAGGAATGACACCTCTATGTAACCGCGCGTTTTCAAAGTCTTACGAAAGTTGAAGGATTTGAATAATTAAGATAGAAGCTTATATCTTACAAAACCATATTATTTTACACTTAATCTCTAAATAATTTCCTTTGAAAACTTTATCTCTAAATAATTTTCTTTGAAAACTTTACTTTGCAATAATTTAGCGATTGAAGATTGTTAGTTCACTCATACTTCATACCTACTATGTATATGCATATCTTCCAGTTCAAAACTATGCGCTTAAATCTAACTAGAAAAATAAGATCAGGACTCCAAACTACATAGGTAGATAAGTGTACTTATGAAGATATACATATATATATGCAATTATAGTTTTAAATTTAAAATATATAAACATGTAAAAAAAATTATCAATACGAAAAGGTTCTGCAGTGCGAGTCTCTGCAGAAGCCAAAATGTACGTATATACGTCAAAAAGAAAAGTGCCATATATTAAAATTACTCACATTTAACAATCCTCGGCATGATGAAGCGCTTCAGCATCGCCTCCTAGATAAAAGTTAAGCTGGAATTGGATAATTCGACTTGCATGCTCTATCACAAGAACACTTTCTGTTGGGTGGTACTAAGGTTGATGTCACTTGTTATACAAATTATTATATAAAAAAAAACATATCCTCGGTATTCAAATTGATCCTGGTTAAATTAATTAATTTTAAGATAAAGGCTCTTACTACTCAACACAACGATCAGCAATAGGGTTAAGGTGATTCACCGGCACTCCTTCTACGTCAGTAGGTTGGTGTTTTTCTTTTTCTTTTTTTTCAGATCACGTATTCGTATCTTTTCGAAATTATTTCAGCCCTAATTTGGAAATATCTAACTAGATACAATATTTTCTTTGTGTTTAGTTAGCGCTAGAGCTCCAGCTTACATCCACTCATCAATAGTTTACTTGGAAATGAATTTGCTTTGCGACGTATCGCCAGGAAACTGACAGCTTGAGTCATTATTGCCCTGAACAAAATCGTTAACTTCAGGTGTCATTCTAAATTGGTGTTTTCCTTTTTAGGAATTACAGTTTGTTGCTTCTGTTATTTCCACGCCGGGGGTCTAAGCAAACATAGCTCGAATTATAGTTGATTTCCGCGACGGGATATAAATTACCTAAGTGCGCCAACAAAACTTTGTTATTTTACGAACGCTGATTGTTATCAACCCAAGGATAATTCCTAAAATAGTTTATTTGTTTGATTCGACCTAACGAGATCAATGCGAAAACATTACCTTTTATAGGAGTAAAGTTCCGCGTTACAGTTATCGCAGAGGCATATATAAAAAATTTTCCGGCTCAACCCTTTTCCGTTGTTTTGTAATTTGAGAACGTGTGTAGAACATCGATTTCTCCAAGTCTTTTGGAGCCTTCTCTTGTACAGTTGGACAAAACGAGTCCCCGGACCTTTTTTGGTATTCACAATGCTCTGGCTCAAAGAATGTCACAATAGCACTGTTCAAACTCATCATCAATAGCCATAGATATACCTTAAGATATCATAAAATTTTTATTATGAATTATATTCATAATCTACACAGCAGAATTCATTGTAAATTTTGAAATTTAACTCTAAAATGAAACTAATTTCTAATAGCCAACCATAAGTAATTCACACAAGATAATAAAATTCTGCTGAAACTTTGTTTTTCCATAGATCTAATTACGAGCACACAATTTTTACCTGCAAAAGTTCTTGTTATCGGAGCCGTTTGTTCGCGGTGCGAAAATTTCTGCATTAAAAACAGTAAATGCTTACGCAGGTGAAAATTTGTGCTCGTTCGTAAAAATATGAATTAAAATGTGAAAATATTATATAATTTCCTGTTTGTTTCCCAACTCGATTTTGAGTGTGGGAATATGGTCATCATACCTGTGTGATGGCTATATAATTTATATAAATAATAAATTGAACCCCGATGGGGACATAATGGTTTAATAATTCAAAGTGAAAACTGCGTTTGTTATTTTTTCCCTACATCGATTTAGCTGGATGCATAGGTATTGTACCTAAGCATCAATCTCATCAGTGTCACGGTATTGTACCCTGACAAATCAACACCCGCAGCGGCTGATAAAGGAATTAGTCGCTAAATAAACATTTTGGTGACCCCGACGTGATCCAGGCGACACGCTTGTGATACCTTCACTCAATAGCATCAAGACTTCAATCGTTTCACGCTGAAGAGACGTGATCCAGGCGATACGCTTGTGATACGTAAATCTAATCAACAATTATTGCACAAAAGGTCCAATCCTCGCAACTAAGGAGGCGCGATCTAGGCAAGTTGGTTATCATCACTGTGCTGAATTCAGAATAGAGTCAATTGCCGTCACAATGGAGAAATTGTCCGCTCAACAAGAGCAAATTGGAAAGCAAATCCAGGCAATCATCGAAAGTTACAGAAATGATCCTCCCAGTTTCAAGACTTCTGCGTATTACCAGCAGAAGCTAGGGCTATTGGAAGAAGCCTGGGATTCCTTCGAGGAAACAGACAGCGACATCAGACAGCAATACGGAGATCAACTCCAGCATGCTTATTTCACCAAAGACTACTACGAAGCCATAAGAGTAAATTTTGAAAGGTACTCGAATCAATTTAAGGAGAAACTATCCGAACTTTATGAAGAAGCCACTACAATAGATAAATTAGTGGCAATCCAAGGCAGCATAGAAAAGGCCATTCAGCAGCTTTTCGAAAATTTCGGCAAAGAAAAGATAGCTCGAAGAACATCTGAAGTAACAAACAAATATAAGCGGAATCTGGGTGAGCAATGGACCCAGTTTGTCAAGAACGACAATCAACTCAGCGAATTGCAAGCTGAGAACAAGGATAATCCCTACTTCGCTAAAAATTACTTTGAGAAGGTTCAAGCACAATATCTAACGTTCTTAAGAAAAATAATGGAACGATTAGAGAAATGTCCAGAAGCTGGTGGCAGTTCACAAACCACGGAGGTGCACGGAAGAGAACAATGCCGAATCTCAACCATCTCAAAATAATATTAATGCAGCAGAAGACGTAGCCAAGGTGGTAAGGAAGCAGAAATCAATAATCGAATCTCTGCGTCGACTTCTAACAAGGCTCAGCGAAGATAATCAGCACATCTCGAAGCAGGCATGCGAAGCAAAAATATCAACTATTACGCGCTATTGGAATCAAATTGAGACGTTTCATCAAAGTATTTGCGAGCTCACCGATGATCCAACTAGTCACGGCTTTAATTCTGCTGATTACTTTAACTTTGAGGAACTTGTACAAGAAACGCTAATACAACTTTCAGAAAAGTTATCCATGTTGTCCTCGGCTACTTCGAATACCGCGACGTTATCCAGTTCAATAATGAAACTACCAAAGATAACCTTGCCCAACTTCGATAAGGACTTGTAAAGCCATGACCACGGTAAATAATTACAAACAAAAAACAAACCGAAAAATAATTAAAATAAACAAAGTTTGTACGACCCCAAGAAGAATTTTGCAAAGCAAGCAAATTCCACTATGCAAGCATAATTCTTGATTGGTAAAATATTCATAACCAAGGTCATCGCTTTACACGAAAATTCAAATGGCTTGTGATCAGGTAAGCTGACACAACAAAATATGTTCAATTCAATTATTGCAATTCTGCAATAATCCCCACCTTTGTATAAGCACTGTATAGGGAAGTCACCTGTATAAATAACCTGTGACAATTGATTAAAATTCAGAAGTAAATCATTCATCAAGGTGTTTCTTTATTTCTCACCCTAAAGATCGGCATACTCTGCCAGTAAGCATATATAGCGGCATACTCTGCCCAAAGGATTACCAAACAGCGGCATACTCTGCCATAATAAATACATATAGGCATACCCTGCCAATAATAATAAAACAGCGGCACCCTCTGCCATACTATTTAAAAGATCGGCAAGTATCTGCCATCATATATTAATAAAGGTCACAGCGGCTCATAGCCATATAAACCGTAAGTTTGGCAGTTCTCTGCCCGGTATAAATTAATTATATAAAAATCTATAATAAAAGAAATCTCAATCATGAATAGCGTCCAGGCCAATTGTGAAGTAAACATATTACATGGCGACCCTGCATATCGGACCATCTATCCCACAAAACAGACCATCAACTTCTCATAACAGATATACATCAACCAAACTTCCCAGAGTACCATCAGAAATCATTGACCCCACCATACGCAAAAGAACGGCACCCAGACGACTAAGATGTCCAATAAGAATGCAAGTGCCAGAAATTAAATTGCACTCTAGTGATGATACACACACACCGACCACAACAACAATAGAAGACAGTCCTACATGCATTCCAACAAGCAAACAAAAAGAAACAACAGGAGAAAACGTACATGAGAAATACATACCTACAACAACTCTAAATCAAGAAGCTCCAGAATATTTCCCAACAACAATAAATACATCAAATAAATTAGTACAAAAAGAACTCAGTTTGCAAGAAGCATTACAAAACAATCCGACAGCCGGTCCAAAGGCAATCACAATTGCGCAATACAAAGCGAGACAAGAAACGACAAAAAAACCGATAAAAGAGAACTGTACACCTCTTTACACAAAAAAAAAAAGGGGCGGTATAGCTGTAAAACTCAGACAAAAAATAGCAGAGCTTTACAGGGTAATTCCCATTACCACAGACAAGAGCTTAAAGAAAGAGCTAATACGAAAGCTGAACCACCTGAAATGGGAAAGCCGCAATCGAAAGAAGTGATTGTAGCTCAAAACGCAGCAGCAGCAGCAACCAGCCCGGTGATACAAACCATCTCAATACACGATGTGTTACATGTACCGACCGCAGTGACTTTACTAATAATTGCAGCATTAATAGCAATTACGATCTACATGGGGAGAAGATACCTGCGAAAATATATTAAAAATAATATAAAACAGAGTGTAGACAACCTGGCCAACGTTTAGTTATAGCTTGCGGGTAAAAACTTATCATATAGGGAGCTTTTTTTTTTTAGAAATAGAATTAAATTGAAAATACTTTTCTGCGGGTTTCTAGCTTTATAAGATAATTTTAAATTTATGTCTATAGATAACTTTTAGGGATAGAACTGTAAAAATTTTTTTTCCATTTTTAATGTATCATTTTTTTTATAGATAGTGTCATAGATATTTAGATTTCTTGGGTAGCAATATATTTTTATATGTAGATAGCTTTTAGAGATAAAATTGTAATGGGTTTTCTTTAATATAACAAAAAAAAAAAAAAAAAAAAAAAAAAAAAAAAAATTTTAAAACAGTTATAGATAACTTTTATTTTACGGGTAGCATAGAACAATAAAATTACTTCTAAAATGAATAAATAATATGAATAACATTAACTGTCTTTGGGTTCTTCGAATAATATTTGATACTAATGGGAACATACCAAAATCTTTTTGATGAATTAAAAAGATTATTAGAAACGTTTACGAAAAATCCACAGAGAACATTCTCTAGTAGGAATTTATTGGAAAAGTACGCTGCAGCCAAGAAAATAAAGAAAGAGTTCGATCTATTAGAATTAACACAAAAAGGAAAACAGGCAGACGAGCTTAAAAACAAGTTTAACGCGACATTCATAGAGCTAAAAAAAATACTAGAGGAGAAAACAAACGAAACTCTTAATAATACAGAAGATTCAGAATCAGAGGAATTAAATCTAGACTCAAATACTGAACCAAAGGAAGCCACAATGGGCACCAATAACTTTGATCTTGCTGTGGCAATAAAAATATTGCCAGAATTCGGAGGCAATACAAAAGATCTATGCAATTTTCTAAGTCTCGTAGATATGTACGGAAGAACGCTAAAAACTGAAGCGCAGCCGCAACTCATTGAATTTGTATGGCTAGCACGTCTAAGCGAAAAAGTCAGAAACAAGATGTCCGCAGTTGCCAAACCGACATCTTTAACAAATCTAAAAACAGTTTTGACAGAAGCTTTCAAAACAAGAGACACCTCACAAAACTTGCAACAAAAATTATTAAATTGCAAACAACAGAACATGAAAGTCCAGGACTTCTCAGACAAAATTCTAGAGATAGTCGCGGAACTGAATAAAGTCCAAATAAACGAAATAGGTGAAGAACACAGAGAGGTAATCTGTAAGCTGAACGACAAAATCGGATTAAATACCTTTCAAAATGGACTGAAAGATTTACTAAAACCAACCATCCTAGCAGCACAACCAAAAACGCTAAACGACGCGATAAGTCTCGCAAATCAGATTGAACAACCTCTAACAGATGAAACAACAATTTTTAGTTTCAATAGAAATCTCCGTAACCCGCAAAATGAAAGTAATATCCGAATGAGAGACTACCGAAACTACAGCAATAGAAATATCAATGCAAATAGCTACAGAAACAATAATAACATGTACCAAAACAGAAACAATCACTGGCATAACAGAGGGAATATGAATAACAACTACAGTAGTAGCCAAAGAAATAACCAGAATAGAAATAATGGCTGGCAGAATAGCTACCAAAACTATAGAGGAAGAAATTTTTCCAGAAATTCCCAGAGACGGATAAATTTTCTAAGCGAGACAAGCAATGCGCAAAGTCCAGGACGAGATCAGCAACAAGACGAAGTCTAAAAATATACAACATCAGAAGTTGTACAACAAATTACATAACGCTGACGGACAAACGCACAAAGACTAAATTAAACTTTCTCATCGATTCTGGAGCAGACATTTCAATTTGCAAAATAAATTCACTAAACCAAGAAATAAACAGGAGTGACCAATGCACAATAACTGGGATAACAAATAATGAAACGCACTCCTTGGGCACAGCTAAATTGCAGTTAGCATATGAGGAACACGTCATAGAACACAGGTTTCACATAGTCGATTCACAAACCCCAATCAGCACACATGGAATATTAGGAAGAGATTTCCTGATGAAATATCTATGCAAAATAGATTATGAAACCTTTACAATAACTGCGAACTTGAATGATGACGATGTTACGATACCCATGATAAACAAATTCAGAGATGAAATTACTATACCAGCAAGAACAGAGATTATCCAAGCAATAACACTCGACATAACAGAAGATAGCATAGTCTGCGGTGAAGAATTGTTAGAAGGAGTATTTTTGAGTAATACAATTATACCAAGAAAAGGAGTCCAACATGTAAAACTGTTGAACACCAATAACTACATGGTGAAATTAAAACCATTTGAAGCGAAGATACAGCTGTTGAAAGATTATAAGATAATAAAATCACCAAAGGGAGAGATAAACCAAGGAAAAGATAAAACTGATGAACGATTTAACAAATTGTTGAAAGAACTAAGGTTGGAAGGATTGGACGAAAATGCCAAAAATTCGATCAAAGGAATTTGCAAAAAATATCAAGAAGTATTTCACTTAGAAGACGAGAAGTTAACGACGAATAATTTTTATACACAAAATATAAGCACAATAGACAATAACCCCGTCTACATAAAAAATTATAGACTACCGCACTCACAAATCGACGAGATAAACAAAGAAGTCAATAATCTAATACGAAATGATATAGTTGAATCTTCAGTGAGCCCATACAACTCGCCACTCCTGATAGTACCAAAAAAATCAGGTGAAGAAAAGAAATGGAGGCTAGTTGTAGACTTCAGGCAACTGAACAAGAAAGTGATCAACGACAAATACCCACTGACAAGATTAGAAGACATCCTAGACAGACTAGGACGAGCAAAATACTTCTCAACGCTTGATATGACGAATTCGTTTCACCAAATAAAACTAGAAGAAAACTCAAGGAAATTAACAGCATTTTCAACCAACCAAGGACATTACCAATTTAAAAGATTACCTTTTGGACTGAAAATATCCACGAACAGTTTTCAGCGAATGCTCTCAATTGCATTAAGTGGACTGGATGACGGCGCATTCATATATGTCGATGACATAATAATACATGGATGCAGCCTCAACAATCATAATCAAAACCTAGAGAGAGTGTTACAAAGACTTCAGCAGTATAACCTGAAGCTCAATCCAAACAAGTGCAACTTCCTAAAACCAGAAGTATTATATTTGGGTCATCTAATAACAAAGAATGGAGTCAAAACGGACTCCAGCAAGCATGAAGTAATAAAGACGTACCCTATACCAAAAAATGTAGATGACGTACGACGATTCGTAGCCTTCTGCAACTACTACAGACGGTTCATACAAAACTTTGCAGAAATAGCCCGACCACTCAATGCACTTTTAAAGAAAAATACACTGTTCCTTTGGTCAGAAGAGTGCAAGAAATCCTTCGAAACACTCAAAACGAAGCTAATAACTTCACCAGTCTTGCAATATCCTGATTTCAGCAAACCATTCATCCTAACGACGGATGCTTCGAATTTTGCACTTGGAGCAGTGCTCTCGCAAGGTGAAATAGGACGAGATTTGCCAATAGCCTATGCAAGTAAAACACTAAATAAGCACGAGCTGAATAAATCAATAATTGAAAAAGAATTGCTTGGTATACACTGGGGAATCAATTTTTTTAGACCCTATCTCTATGGGAACAAATTCACAGTTGTAACAGATCATCGCCCGCTCGTCAGCCTCTTCACACATAAAAATCCTTCTTCGAAACTAACAAGAATTCGTTTAGACCTAATGGACTATGACTTTGAAATTATGTATAAACAGGGAAAGATGAATACAAACGCAGATGCCCTGTCAAGAATAAAAATAGACTCTGAAAAATTAAAATCAATGATACCGAAACAAATAAACATTATCACACGTAATATGGCAAAAAAGCAGCAGAACGGAATGGAGAGAAGTGATAGCGTAGAATCAGACCAACTCTATATATGGGAATGCACATCCATCTCCGACATAAGAAATATAAAAAAAATACAATTTGATACAGCGTACGCAGAAGAGAATGCGATAAATGAAAGTTTGCCAGAAATAAACATAACTAAGAAAGGGGTAACCGTTCAGTACAGCGACAATCCTATATTTAACTCTGGTTACATAATGGAGAAGCTGATACAAAAAATGAACGAGAATAATATTAAAGAATTAGCACTCGCAAAAGACGATGCTATATTTCATCATATTAAAGTAGATGAATTTAAAGAGAAATTCAATAAGCTGCAGCAAAATAATAAACGTGGTAAGGCAACACCATTGAAGATATTACTTTATGAACCCCCAATAAGGATAAAAGATCCAAAGAAAAAACTAGAATTAATAAAAGAATACCATGACAGCATGCATGGTGGACACGCTGGAATTAAACGCTGCATAAACAAATTAAAACAAAGGTATACATGGAAAAACCTTAACAAAATGGTAAAGGAGTACATAAATAAGTGTGATAAATGTGCGAAGAACAAATTCAAAAAATACACAAAAGAACCTCTGGTAATAACAGACACACCAAACAGTAGTTTTGAAACGATCTCAGTTGACACAGTAGGACCTCTAAGAATGTCAAACGGTTTCAGATACATCCTGACGCTGCAATGCGAATTGACAAAATTCGTTGAGGCATATCCAATGGAGACAAAAGAAGCCTCCTCGGTAGCAAAGACAATAGTTGAAAGATTCATTCTAAAGTATGGATGCTTCAAAACATTGAAAACAGACAGAGGTACAGAATTTGTAAATGAACTACTTAAAAATATTTGCAAATTTCTGAACATAAAACATGTTACGTCCACACCGTTCCATCACGAAACTCTAGGAGCAATTGAAAGAAACCATAGAGTATTAAACGAATACTTGAGAACATTCTCAGAAGAAGACAATTGGGATGAACTAATTCCATACTATGTATTCTGTTATAATACAACACCACACACAGATACAAGTTATACACCATTCGAATTAGTATTTGGAAAAATAGCAACACTACCAGCAGAGATTCTGAAAAGTAGGGAACAAATAAATAGCATACACAATTATGCAGAAGAACTTGCAATAAGGCTAAAAAGAGCTCATGAAAAAAGCAAGGAACTATTAGAAGAAGCTAAAAAAGAGCGAAAGAGAATGAAAGATAAAAACTCTAACCCCTCGAAGTTCAACGTCAACGACTACGTATACTTGAGAATGAATTCCAGGAAGAAATATGAAAGTCCTTACGATGGACCATTTAAAATCATTGAACGAAAAGGAGTAAACTCCACAATCTTAATAAAAGAAAAACCCAAAGACGTACACAATAACAGGTTGATAAAATGTAAATTTAAGTAAGGTATTATATCTAGATAATCAATAAAAATAAGGCATTAAGTTCATAAAAATAATTAATAGCATACAAAAATAATATAAATAGTTTAGAACATGTTTAATTATATAATATTCATAAATTTATGTAACAAAAAAAAAAAAAAAATTTTTTTTATATACAAAAAAAATTTTTTTTTTTTTTTTTCTTTTATGGGTAAGGATGTAAAGCCATGACCACGGTAAATAATTACAAACAAAAAACAAACCGAAAAATAATTAAAATAAACAAAGTTTGTACGACCCCAAGAAGAATTTTGCAAAGCAAGCAAATTCCACTATGCAAGCATAATTCTTGATTGGTAAAATATTCATAACCAAGGTCATCGCTTTACACGAAAATTCAAATGGCTTGTGATCAGGTAAGCTGACACAACAAAATATGTTCAATTCAATTATTGCAATTCTGCAATAATCCCCACCTTTGTATAAGCACTGTATAGGGAAGTCACCTGTATAAATAACCTGTGACAATTGATTAAAATTCAGAAGTAAATCATTCATCAAGGTGTTTCTTTATTTCTCACCCTAAAGATCGGCATACTCTGCCAGTAAGCATATATAGCGGCATACTCTGCCCAAAGGATTACCAAACAGCGGCATACTCTGCCATAATAAATACATATAGGCATACCCTGCCAATAATAATAAAACAGCGGCACCCTCTGCCATACTATTTAAAAGATCGGCAAGTATCTGCCATCATATATTAATAAAGGTCACAGCGGCTCATAGCCATATAAACCGTAAGTTTGGCAGTTCTCTGCCCGGTATAAATTAATTATATAAAAATCTATAATAAAAGAAATCTCAATCATGAATAGCGTCCAGGCCAATTGTGAAGTAAACATATTACAGACTATTTAAAATGGCGGCAATTCTATGACCTTTTTAATCAAATGGTCCATAATCAAGCCATAGGGGCTTGTAAAAAAATGTGGTATTTGAAATCATATTTAACCGGGGAAGCTGAGAAACTTGTTCGCCACCTAAGCTTGTCTGATGAGAATTACGTCGCTGCCTGGACAATGTTAAAAAAACCGCTATGACAACCATAGGCTGTTAGTCACGGCATTATTGAATAAACTACTGTCTCAACAGAACATAATGTCCGAAAGTTCAGCTGCAATCAAATCACTTCATGACACCACCCAAAAATGCCTATTGGGATTAGAAAACCTTGGAATCAATACCACCAATTGGGATCCTTTGCTATTTTATCTGTTATCTAGAAAGCTGGATAAAACCACTCATGGATTATATGAGCAGTCATTGTCCCATCCAAAAAGGCTGCAGCCCATAAAAGAGTTTCTAGATTTTTTGGAAACACGATTTCAATCACTAGAGGCTTTGGGAAGTAAAGCCAGAAGCCCCGAAAAGTATCAAGGGAGACTTTCAGCGAAATCACTTACTTCTATCGCCAAGGTTACTAAACAATGTATGTTTTGCAAGGGGAATCATCCGCTGTTCGCGTGTCAAGAATTTCTACGAATACAGCCATACCGTCGACTGACCTTCCTTAGAAAGACCAACTTGTGCACGAACTGTCTCAAGCCTGGACATTGTGCATCGCAATGTACTTCAAGAGGATGTTCTAAGTGCTCAAAAATGCACAACACTTTGGTGCACCTAGAGAAGGTGTCAACTCCAGTTCCTAAGAAGAGCCAGCCATTATACACAAATACACAATTGAAGGTCAAGGAAGAAGTCGTCAATTCGCCTCAAGAGACTGTGCCCGTATTGAAAGAGAATGCAACCACACTCTCAATACACGGCACTCGCCAAAAGAGAGGTTACGTCATCTTGGGCACTGGACTTATCAAACTCGTAAATCATGAGGGCAAAACCGTGGAGTGTAGAGCCATTCTGGACTCCGGATCGCAGCTAAATTTCGTGACAGAGAAATTAGTTAAAGAACTTGGATTAAACGAAACGTCTGAGCTCATGCAAATTCAAGGTGTTGGACAAAGCAAGCAACACACACAAAAACGAGTCAATGTTCTATTACAGTCAAGAACAAATGGATTTTGTAGCAGACTGGAAGCCTTTGTTTTACCCAGGATCACCTCTCATCAACCAACGCAATTAGTAGACACTACAGATTGGCCGAATCCCTGCAATGTGTCACTGGCCGATCCGCAATTCCACCGACCAAGTCGAGTCGATTTCCTGATCGGAGCAGAAATATATTGTCAAATCATGTCAATTGGTCAAATAAGGTTGGCAGACAACTTACCAACCTTACAGAATACAGTGTTTGGATGGGTGGTATCTGGAAAGGTTGACGGAAAATCCCAAATACTTTAACATGTGGCATTTGTAGTGACGATGAAAGGACTGAACAACAAATAGAAAAATTCTGGAAATTGGAAGAAGAATATGAATATGAAGAAAACAACATTACAATTTCAGAACAGCGATGCGTAAATCATTTTAAGCAAAATATGAAGAGAAACCAAGAAGGAAGGTTCATAGTAAGGCTGCCCTTCTCACAGAATCCCAAGGCATTGGGGGAATCAAAAACCATTGCACTTAATAGATTCTTATCATTGGAACGGAAACTTGGCAGGCAACCTATCCTCAAGGCACAGTATACTGACTTTATTCGGGAATACATCAGGCTAGGCCACATGGACCTCTTGAAATAAGTAAGCCACACTATTTCTTGCCACATCATTGCGTCAAAAAACCGGATAGCAGTACCACTAAGCTCCGAGTAGTATTCGACGCATCCGCGAAAACGTCATCAAACATTTCACTCAACGACATCCTGTACAAGGGGCCTACTATCCAGGACGAATTGTTCTCCATTCTGTTACGATTCAGGCTGCCGAGATTCGTTTTTACTGCCGATATAGAGAAAATGTATCGGCAAGTTTGTTTAGATGATAAAGATCAAATATTCCAACTCATTTTATGGAGGGAAGATCCAAATAAACCCATAAATTATTACAAACTTCGAACTGTGACATACGGGACGACAGCTGCTCCTTTCCTAGCAACAAAGTGCTTAGAATCCCTACCGGAAGCAGAAAAGGCAAGATTCCCACTAGGATCAGAAACTCTCAGAAGAGATTTTTATGTTGATGACGTGATGACTGGCTCCAATAGTTTATCTGAAGCAAAGGAAATTCAAAGGCAGCTAAAAGAACTTCTTCAATCAGGAGGTTTCAACCTCCGGAAGTGGTGCGCGAACCACCCGCAATTACTGCAAGGAATTCCGGAAGAAGATATCGAGCTACAACTGGACTTCACTGAAGCAACTGAAGGTCATATAAAGACTCTCCGTTTAACTTGGCTTCCGAAATCTGATGTATTTTCCATAAACACAACATGGAGTGACAGTAAAAGGGTTACAAAACGATCAGTATTATCGGACACTGCTCACATTTTTGATCCCCTCGGATTGGTAAATCCTGTTACAGTGACTGCAAAATTGTTCATACAAAAGCTGTGGACACTTAAATTGGATTGGGACGCAGCCTTACCATTAGAAATGCACACTAAGTGGCTCATATTTCGTGAAGGACTCAAGGCGCTTAACGATATCAAAGTTCCGCGACATGTATTTTCAAATCAACAGTCGCGGTCCACACAGATCCATGCATTTTCCGACTCATCTGAAAAGGCATATGGCTCCGCGATCTACATCAGGTCGATATCTGAAGATGGTGTTGTAATTGTACGACTATTATGCGCAAGGTCCAAGGTAGCACCCATCAAAACTGTAACACTTCCTCGGCTGGAATTATGTGCCGCAAAATTAGCTGCTCAGTTAGTTCAACGGGTTACAAGAGACCTAAGACTGCACAACATACCAACATACTTCTAGACAGACTCAGAAATTGTGCTTGCTTGGATCTATTCTGAGTCTTCATCTTACAACACTTTTGTGGCTAACAGGGTTGCCAGCATTCAAAGGTTATCGAATATAGAGCAATGGCGTCATGTTAAGTCCAGTGCTGCCGACATTGTGTCACTCGGAATGCTCGCAGAAAAATTAGCAAATTGCAGTATGTGGTTCTATGGCCCTCCGTTCCTGCATGGATCAGAGGGATATTGGCCCCCCAAATATTCGAAAGTGAGTGTTGACTTAGAGAGAAAAAGGTCCAAAGTAGTACTCACTGCAAGCAACATATGGTCATCACTCATTAGCACCATCAATCATGGTAATTCATTCAGAAGGCTCCAAAGGGTGATCGGATATACTCTGCGATTCGCTCGAAATGCAAGAAAACGTGAGCGACAAACGAGACACACTGGCTCTTTAAGAACCGAAGAATTGAACGGAGCACTCATCTTCATTCTGAAGGAAATACAGCATGAAGGGTTCACAGAAGACCTGAGTCAATTGAATCAAACTGGAACCATCAATAATAGTAGCCCCTTAAGTAGCCTAGCCCCATTTCTTGACGACGAAACCGGACTCATCAGAGTAGGGGGCAGATTAGAACACTCCAATTTGTCGTACGATGCAAAACATCCCATGCTGCTGCCGTATTCTCATCATTTCACGAAGTTAATAATGACTGACATCCACATCGACAATCTACATGCTGGTCCACAAACATTACTTGCAATCACCCGACAAAGGTACTAGCCAGTCAAGGGAAAGACAATTGCTAGATCAATTGTACAGAATTGCATTCGCTGCGACAGAATGAAACCTAAGCTACTGACCCAGCTCATGGGAAATCTTCCCCCGGCCCGGGTACAACCCGCAAGACCGTTCATAAGATCTGGAGTAGACTTCTGTGGTCCAATTTGGACACATTATAAGTTAAGGGGAAAACATCCTCAAAAGACTTACTTGGCAGTGTTCTGTTGCTTTGTCACAAAGGCAACTCATCTTGAAGTTGTCAGTGACTTAACCACAGATGGTTTTCTTGGCGCACTTAAACGTTTCATCGCCAGACGAGGCTATTGCAAGGATCTGTACTGTGATAACGCCACCAATTTTGTGGGAGCAAGAAACCGAATCGAGGAGCTCCAAGAAATATTATATCCCAGTGAAGCTCAAGAAAATATTTCGTCATTGTGTCACAAAAAAGGAATAGAGTTTCATTTTATTCCACCACGTGCCCCACATTTTGGTGGTCTGTGGGAAGCTGCAATAAAGTCAGCAAAGACACTGCTACAAAAATCTCTAGCATCAGCCTCTCTGACTTACGAGGAGTTGTCAACAGCAGCAACTGAAATCGAGGCAATTTTAAATTCAAGGCCAATTACTCCATTATCATCAGATCCTAACGACTTGACGGCATTAACACCAGGACATTTTCTAATCGGAGAGCCTCTAACAGCAATCGTCGACCCACATTCAAGCGAGCATAAAATGAGTTTAGTGCAAAGATGGAAGCTGGTCTCACACGTCAAACAAGAATTTTGGCGTAGATGGTCAAATGAGTACCTATGCGACTTGCAACACAGACATAAATGGAAGCGGCCATCCCAGAATGCTCATCCCGGAATGATGGTGTTAGTAAAAGAAGACAATTTACCACCTCTCAAATGGCAGATCGGAAGAATTACTCAGATTGTCAAGGGAAATGACGGCCTTGTGCGAGTTGCTGATGTTAAAACTACTTCTGGAATCATGAGAAGGCCAATACATAAATTGGCACCACTACCAATAGACACTGAGGATAATCAACAATCGAACCCGAGCACGGAAGAATCATCAAGACCGTCAAGAGACAATGAAAGAGATCAGCATTCTGAGTCCACTCCTGGCAAAAAAAGACGATCATCTCAGAACTCAACACTGAGCGCATTTTTACTAACACGCCTTATTATGCCCATACTTGGAAATCCACCAGTACAAATAGTACCATTCGTATAGCAGCCAGGAATCTACTTCGAGAGTCTAGGATCAACTCATCTAATCTCCAACGAGTAGAACCTAGTGGTATATTATGACATGAAAGGCTATTGGAAGGAGTACTAATCCATAAAAGGCGGCATTCATAAGCTACACACCGCATGCGACCTTCTAGTAGATAAAACCTACTGCTCGGTGATCACAAGGCAGGCGACACTACTACAGGAGGAGCTTAGCAACAGCAATGAGCTATTAGTCGCAACACCTCGGAAAAGAATTGCACGAGCACCGTTAAATATTGTGGGTAATTTGGCTAGCTCTCTTTTCGGGGTGCTCGACTCCGAATATGCAGAAAAAATGGCTCTCACTATTACAAGGTTAGAATTAATGAAGAACATCTCCTAAACTTAGTCAAAAATCAGACTTCCATAATTGAATCAACTACAAATATACTGAAAAGAGATGAGGGCAATATCCAAAATCAATTTAAAGAAGTAGACGCTCATCTTGACCAAATAACAAACTATGTCCACAATATCACCGAAGCGCTACATCAGCAGAAATTATCCGAGCTTTTCACATCACTAGCTTTACAGATAACTTTAATGTCTTCAAGTTTTCGATACGCGCAGGCTGCCATTGTTGATGTATTAATGGATACCCACCACGGAAAAATCAACCCTCAACTTCTTACTCCGAAGCTGGACTCCGACTACCTGGACAAAGGGACAATCTGCTTAAAACTGATGACAGTAGAAGGCCGGATGACTGCAAGATATGCTATATTTAGAATAAAATTACCTTTGTTCGCATTTGAACAATTCGAACTATTCCGCATCATTCCCGTTCCCGTAGCAGTAAGCAACACCATGGTGGCTATCAAGCCTTCAACTGATTTTATAGTAGTTAATTTGCACCGCGATCAATACTACCCACTCAGCGAACAAGAACTGAACACTTGCGTAAGTTTTGGCGAAGCTTCCCACATATGCAAACAGAAACATCCAATCTACCGAAAGGGGGCAAATATCACATCCTGCGAAATGAGCTTCATGAATCATCTACCACCATCACCTAGCTGTCGAACAATGAATGCTGAAAATATCCCCAAGTGGATTCAACTATATAATCCTAATCAATGGATTTACGCAATAAAGGATAGAACCACCATAAACGTAGTCTGTGGAACAGATGTAATTCGACAAATCCTGGAAGGTTCCGGAATTTTGAAAATTCAAGCCAACTGCGCAGTGAAGCAAGAACTTGTTACTCTCCAATCGCACAATGTCTATCCCAGCACACTTCGAGCCTCATTCATGCCAACTGTAAATATCACGGATTTCATATCATCCGATCAACTGGCAGACCTATCCTACACACCAATTCAATTCCAAAATCATCAGGCCGAACTTACCCAGTTACAGCAAAGGATCACCGAACTAAAGGAGACCCAAAGGCTACCAAAGGACTTAGAATCAATAGATATTCATCAATTTACCTTAGGATACGTAGCCTTAATTCTGGGAACCATTATTGGTATCAGCATACTTTACAGATGTGTGAAGAAAAGACTCAACCGCCATAAAGTAAACAGCCCAACTCCGAGACCGCGTCAAACACCCCCTCAGATGTTTACAGTCAGCATAAACGAAGACGATGGTTGAACTAATAGTCCAACGAGGGGGAGGATGTTCAAACTCATCATCAATAGCCATAGATATACCTTAAGATATCATAAAATTTTTATTATGAATTATATTCATAATCTACACAGCAGAATTCATTGTAAATTTTGAAATTTAACTCTAAAATGAAACTAATTTCTAATAGCCAACCATAAGTAATTCACACAAGATAATAAAATTCTGCTGAAACTTTGTTTTTCCATAGATCTAATTACGAGCACACAATTTTTACCTGCAAAAGTTCTTGTTATCGGAGCCGTTTGTTCGCGGTGCGAAAATTTCTGCATTAAAAACAGTAAATGCTTACGCAGGTGAAAATTTGTGCTCGTTCGTAAAAATATGAATTAAAATGTGAAAATATTATATAATTTCCTGTTTGTTTCCCAACTCGATTTTGAGTGTGGGAATATGGTCATCATACCTGTGTGATGGCTATATAATTTATATAAATAATAAATTGAACCCCGATGGGGACATAATGGTTTAATAATTCAAAGTGAAAACTGCGTTTGTTATTTTTTCCCTACATCGATTTAGCTGGATGCATAGGTATTGTACCTAAGCATCAATCTCATCAGTGTCACGGTATTGTACCCTGACAAATCAACACCCGCAGCGGCTGATAAAGGAATTAGTCACTAAATAAACAAGCACAAATCAGAGTCTCAAGGGACCCCTTTTTCACTTCTACACTGCCCTCAGTTTCTCTACTTAAAGTACATTTCGCAGTCAAATTTTCCTCATTGCTTTTGCGAAACAGTACACTCATTTCCTTGAGCACGAAATATTTTGTAAAATTATCACTTCATAAGATTCCTGATAGTAATGAAATTCTAATTAAGAATTAAGTTATTTGTCCTGTTCTCGTTACGAAGTAGAACCACTGCAGTTTCTTCTTTTTCTGTTTTCCTTCTTATTTATCCGGTACTTTCTGGAAATTTCTAAGGGTTTTTTTGATTGGATGAGACACTACTAAGATTTATCGAGATTATTACCTTTTTGGGCCAGATGTCGTTGAGGATTTTTGATAATCGAATTTTTCTAGGACTTCTCCCATGCGCGCACTTTCGAGAAATAAGACAGATTGATTGCCTTCTTCTCACTTGTCTTTCCCGTCAACATGTCACCCCGAGCTTAAGCAAACGCATTTCTCTCGGTCGGGTGCGTTCAGTTTTCATGCTGTAGTTGGGAGCAGGCCGGGCATATACGCTTCAGTATGACATGTAGCATATTGCTATATGCCATACGCTACGACCATAACAATAGGTACTTACTGGATGCTGGAGCGTTTCATCATGCCGTGGAATTTTGGTCGTGAGTACATTTGATGATTTATATTTGCTTTTTTTCAATATACATATACCTATATATAATGTTATTTTACAATAAATCATCTGCTACTTAAACCCTCTCTGTGTTGCGTTCGCCGTAGCGCCAATAGTGTATAAACTGATGTGCCATCTGCCTCGTTAAGATTCCTTTTGTACATAAGCATGGTCTGTAAGCTTCATTTAAGACTAGGAATTCAATTAAAATAGTACAGTGTATGAAGCACCTTCAAAAAATAAATTAATAGAATTTGTAACGTAATGGCTCGATAGATTAGGTACTTATTTCTCCTTCACTCTCCTGGGTCCTTCGATCGATGGCAGTGGTTGACTAGTTCCGCTACTTCTCCTCTTTTCAGGTCAACATAGGGACACTGAAAAAAAATCTGCCCTCAGTGTCGTTGGGAGGATAGGGCACACAGCAGAAGGCAGTTCATCTGCGCCTTCAATACGGTAAGGGTAAGTGGTGTAAAGGCCCCTTCAGGGCTGGAGTGTGTGCTACAGTTTTGGTTAGGCACGATAATTTTTTTTTTGATTAGCGGCAGGAGTTTGGTTAGCCCCTCCCCATAGCTCTTCCGCAATAGCCGAGGTGCTAGCGTGCCGCCCTTCAGTCAACGCTGTCCTCCGAGTGATCTGTCAGCTCATGCTGACAGCTGGGACTTGACGTCCAAACGAAATCACTCTCAACATAGTTCCATAACATACTACTAAAACTTCTCCAGTCATAAACTATGACTATGACTTACGCGGAAAAATTAATTACAGAGGAAAAATTCAAACTCACGTACGATAAAAGTACTAAATCCAAATCTTATACTCCGATATTATAAGATTTGGATTTAGTACTTTTATCGTACGTGAGTTTGAATGTTTCCTCTGTAATTAATTTTTCCTTCTAAAAAATCACGCAAAGAAGAATAAACTATCTTCCTTATGGATTGGGCCATATGAAATAGTCGGAATTAATTCCACTGAGAACTCTACAGTTAAAATATGAAATAAGACTAAAACAGACTGTGCCGCATCATTAACATTAAAACTATTAAATATTAAACATCATTAAGTATCAAAAAAGGAACGAGCGCAATCCTTAATTGAATTCACGAGCGCACTCTTTATAGCAACTTATAGCAACTTTTGTATTAGTATGTAAGCATTCTTTTTGTAACTCTCTCGAACGTCAGACCAGAGCACGAACACTTTAGCGCTTCACGCACGATATAATTTATAAATTGAAATCACGAAAATAAAGTTTAAAGTTTTAATTTTATGTGTGGTATTTTTAATTACAAACGACCGGCACACAGACCATAACAACTTAAAACTATACATGAAATAAATTTAACCAAGCATCCTCACTACAGGATTATCATATCGGCGATTGTTTTCTGGCTAGCAACACTGGCAACAGCAGCTAACGTGGAGCCATTAAGCGTTACCCAAATAGGTGCTAACCTCGTGATATATTTCGAAGAAGTAGGACGAATGGGATTATTCACCAACGATTGGCAAGTAATCATCTACTATGAGCTTAAGAATTTTATCATCGAATTAGAAAAATTAAGTAACTGTACAGAAAATTCTCGTATTCTTGGTGATCTAGCGATAGGTGATAGAGCGATATCATAATAGGTGTTATGGAACTTTCGTGAGCGATTTGCTTGGACGTGAAGTCCAGACTACCAACTTGAGCTGACAAATCACTCGCTGACAACGTTGAAGCTGCAGGGCAGTACGCTAGCTTGCCTCAGCTATAGGCGGAGAATGTGGGGTGGATACCACGAAATACCTGCCATTGTCATGCTACCATGAACAAAAAAAAATCTTGCCTGTCTTCTGAAGCGGAGAAAAAAGAAGAGCCACACACTGGTCCTGAACTGACCGCACACATCACTTACCCGAAGATAATCCTGAGGATCGGATGGCATGATCCTCTTGCCGTCCCCGCCGCCCATGATATCCTGGCATCATGATTCAGATGTCCCTTTTGGTTCACCTCTGGGAGAGAGGAGAATGACTCAGGGAGAAGGAAAGAGAAACAGCTCACGCCTGCTCCATAGTATACATTTTATTTACAATTACAGGGAGTACAAGCATTTTGTGTTTTAATCTTATAATCACCCCCCGAAGCAATTAGTGCTGCACTGGCTCTGGATCTGTTCGACATAGGCTGGAGGCACTAGTTGAGTTGAGATTGCTGCCGTCCACAGCTGGAGGGTATATGACTGGTCTCAGACTTGACGGTCTAGATGGACGGACTAAATGTTCACGTCTGTACTGCTAGTGTTAGAAGTATGTAGAGAGGCATAATTGTTATGGTCGTGGCTATTGCATGTAGCAATATGCTACATGTAGAGTGCTGATGCATGTACGCTGGGTGTAGAGTAAAACGAACGCTGAACGTACCCCGACTCGAGGAACGAACTGAGTGTGGCATGCTGGTGGGACGGAAAGAAAATTGGGCTATCTGTCAAAGTCGGTTCCGATTAAAGTCACGTCTCGCAAGGAACAATCTCGTGAAATAAAATTTTTTTTGTAACCATCCAGCTTTGAAAAAAAGAAAAAGGAAACTAAAGAGTCCAAGTCGGCCAGATAAAATTGGATTTTTCCTCGGCGGATAACACGAGGAGAGCGCTGCCCATTGTGCAACAGCATATCTTGAAGAAAAAAGGGAAAAATCATCAGTGTCCAGAGGAGCCCTATATCCATTTATCTGGAAAGAACTTCCAGTCTTCAATAAGTGGATGAAAGGCGCGGAAGAAAACATTAGGTAAATTAGATGATCCCTGAAAGCGGAGGCAGCGGCAAAAGTAAGTCTATCGTAATCATTCTCATAATATACACCGGGAAGTCCATATTCTCTTACTGTATGGCAAAGTACGCTGCTAAAATAAAAAAAATCACATGGTTACAGAGTGAACAGTCCAAACGCTAACATTGAAGCGCTTAATCAGCCATTCTTCGTGGTATATACGTTGAGACCTGTTCTCCATATCTCTAGGCAAACACTGAATGGATATTATATGAGAAGGAAAGAAATTTGGATTGTACAGCAAAGTGTATAAAAAAATCAAGTGGATTTGGCGTGGGCATGATATTCTCCCTTAACACAGATGACTATGGTTCACTTTGCGAAATCGCGCGTAGGATATATTCAGTTCTATTCAAAACAAAAGAAAAACTGATAGCTGATATATATATGTATGTAGGTAGTACATAGTTGTTCTTTTCGGAATGAGAGAATTTTTTTTATTTTTTCACCTTAAAATAATCTTAAATAAGAAAAAAGGAAGACTAACGATTCCTTTAATGAGCCGTGGGAATTAGGTACCCACATTTATTTGGATTGTGACAGATTTTTGTATTTTTTGGGATTCACTTAAATAACAACGTGCGAGATAGTCGTTCTTTAGTAGCGTACTCCATGGATATTATAGATAGTTAGCACAGTAAGAGTGTTGGCACACAAATTTTTTATTATTCTATTAATCATAACTCAAAGTATATTATTAATAGTTAGCACAGTAAGAGTGTTGACATAAAAAAAAATTGTTATTCTATTAATCATAACTCAAAGTATATTATTAATAGTTAGCACAGTAAGAGTGTTGACACACAAATTTTTTATTATTCTATTAATCATAACTCAAAGTATATTATTAATAGTTAGCACAGTAAGAGTGTTGACATAAAAAAAAAATTTTGTTCTATTAATCATAACTCAAAGTATATTATTAATAGTTAGCACAGTAAGAGTGTTGACATAAAATTTTTTTTTTATTCTATTAATCATAACTCAAAGTATATTATTAATAGTTAGCACAGTAAGAGTGTTGGCACACAAAATTATTATTATTCGATTAATCATACCTCAATGTTAGTTAACACAGAGAGAGGTTAAAATCAAAATTTATTATTATTCCATCATTTATCTGTCACTAGACACACCTTGACTCTTGTATAGATGTAAGATTAGCGGAGGCTCACCTTTTTCATAAAAGTAGCATTATCTTCAGCCACTATTATGGTAACGGAATAGTGGCATAGTATTGTACAGGAAATCCCAGGCGGACTTTTCAAACCTTTCTTCCGCTTTATTTTCATTACAGGATTCCAGTACTGCAGGAGGCCTTCGTGGAGAATTAACGTTGGATAAGTATAATCTAATAATGTTGTCTGGGGTTTACCTCCGATTTTTTTTAATAGCCTTAAGATGTCGTTATCTTAGCATGATCCAATTTGTATTTTTGTTTGTTCCCTTGCGGTATTAGCTAGCAACTACAGGGGGAAAATTCATATCAAGGTGAAGTATATAGTAGGAAAAGAATGAGTTATGATAACATAATGTCTCGAGCTATAGATAAAAGAAAACACACAATTTTTTTGAGTCAGAGAATTTAGTATAATAACATAGTAAAAATAAAAGTTTTTTTCTTTTTGTAATAAAGGCACCATTATAACGTAACGATGAATTTTTAAACAGCTTCATTTTCCTTCACATCCCGGAGCCCTCTCATATAGGATGAAGGTCGTCTAGGTTCGCCTAGTCTCTCTCTGTCTCGTTACAGGTCGTAAAAGGGACTTTGGAAACAGTGCCCCCCTGTGCTATCGCTGTCATCGAGTGATCTGTCAGTTCATGCTGACAGTTTGGACTTCACGTCCTGGTCAAGTCACTCCCTAACTTACTACCATAACATCATATAGATCTTCAACAGGTGAGACTCTCGGTCCACAAAGTTAGATGACATCAACGAATGAGTAGTTTGCTTGCGATAGATAGATGTGTAATGTAGATATTTAACAAAACAGATAAGACTCTCGGTCCACTACGTTAGCTGACATTAACGAATGAGTAGTTAGCTTTCGATATATATAGATGTGCAATATGGATCTTCAACAACGCACGTAAGACTCTCGGTCCACAACGTTGGATGACATCAACGAATGAGAAGTTTGCTTTCGATATATAGATGTGCAATATGGATCTTCAACACAGCAGGTAAGACTCTCGGTCCACAACGTTGGCTGACATCAGCGAATGAGTAGTTTGCTTTCGATACATAGAAATATGCTTCCGGGTCCAGGAACACCTCGTCGTCGGAAACTGTAGGGCTGGAGACTTACAGTCTCAGATAGTCTTGGTGACACTTGTCCTCTGTTAACAATCCCACTATGGTCCGAATGACTTCTTATTACGTGTCTCTCATTGAGGTCTAACTCTTTGCGACGTGTGCAAACGAAACCTTATCTAGCGTACTAGTTAACTTAATATGTGTGAATCTTGAAGAGATCTAACTAAATTCTCTCTGATGGAGGAGTCTGTCTCGGGTGAGGCCCTTTTCAGACTACGTTATTCAACAACAAATGTTTCTCTGTGAATGATTCACTATATTAACTGATCTCATCGACAAGCTCTTAAAAACCTTAAAATTGTCTGATGCTAATATACAAAGGGATCGGAACTCAGAAGTATATATTATATATCGTCTGAGCAAGACGTTATTCTAGGCCTCTGGCTGGACCTTTACCCTTAACAAAAAATCTATTGATAAATGTGTGAAAGTAATCTAGTTATACTTAAAAGCCACAAAATTTGCTTGTCTTCGATTCTCGATAATAGTGCTATGATAAGTTACTCAATGATATCTTTACATTTATTTTAGATAAGCCGACCAAACCGCCAGCCTTTAGTAAAGATTTCCGTAAAGCTCGAGACACTATCGACCAATGAGAAGGTCTGTGAGTCTATATAGCACGAGTGCTGTTCTTACTGATTTCCTCTCATTATTTTCCTTTTTTTCTTCTTCAACCGCGTTTAGTCAATTCATCGTCATAAGTCCACGTGGGTTCAATTCGGTATGCAATGATATTAGGCTTTATTTGAAAACGTATATTCTTAATATTTTCCAAACCTATATTCTTATGCTCACTAAGTCTACTCGGATATGCTATTAATAAAAACTTCTATGCTAAATTTAGTTATTGTACTCGCAAGTTACGTATATACTTCAAATCATGGACCTCACGTTCCCCAAAAAGTTATCTGTATGAGACTTTATTAACGAAAATCAAAATTCAGAACAAAATCTCTAGTTGTCTTAATTGCAGGTTCAGTTCAGCATGCCGTGATACCCTACTTTACTTTAAATCACGCATATTTTAATAAATTCTAATTCTGGATAGTTATGTCCGCTCAGTCCAATCGTATATGCACCTATTAACAAAAACAACTCTCCCTAATCTAATTATCTTATTTGCAAATTGTGTACATAGTTCAAATCAGACAAAACTGAAGACTGGTACAAGCCAACGAAAGTAACGCTTTCCGAAAGATTGAAATCAATCTTAGAAAGTGCTGCGACGCAGCAAAATCCTTTTCATATTCCATTACCCAGAGCTTCATGGAGAATTCAAGTCAACACACAAGATACAGATAAAGAAAAAGGCGGACCACAAAATGAAAATACATAGTCTAAATACCAAAAAATTAATCAATTACGAGAATAATACAGTCATTAAACCCCGATATCTCACGTACTGCAAGCAGAACATATTTAGAATAAAAACTTAATATTCTGAAAAACACTGGACAGAATTCAAAGAACTCTATAACGCATTTAGAATGCAATCTACATCACAAGACTTCGAGAACAAATATTTTACCGAAAATGTTTTCGGTAAAACCGAAGCAGAATATGAAGAAGCTGTAATTGCAATCCAAGAACAGTTAGACGGCCGATTCCTTACCCACCAATGTGACAAACGAAATAAATCAACATATCGCCATACCGAAACCTCCGAAAATAAACCATATTCGCACATTTCACTTTCAGAAATGAAAATTAATACCAAATTTTAACAGAGATCCAAAAGATTTCCACAAATTCGTATCATGTTGCGAGGACATCAATAGACTTTACCCTTTTACCCCAATACCGTGTTTTCAATAATAAAAAGTAAATTATTTGGCGATGCCTACAGCGTACTCAAATACAACGATACAAGCAGGTGGTCGGATTTAAAACAAATATTAGTCCCAATATTCGAGGAAAAATTGGAGAAACGGTACTACATGAGACAAAGAAAATGAGAGAATTCAAAGAATTCCTTCAACTAATAAATGACATATGCTCAATTAAATGAAGTCACGCATTCATAAACCACTACTAAATTCGCTGATAAAGGACAATGAAAAACAAGCTATTAGAACTATTGAAGACGGATTTATTAGTGAGCAACTGCAAACATTAGCCAAGCTCCAGGAAAATAGATCACTGAAACCAATAATGTCATATATTGGTCATTACGCCTAGAATCAAGGGCAGCAAAATTCAACACAAATTTTTTACAAACAAATAAAATCATACAAACACATAACTCCTTGTATTATAAATGTATGAACCAAGGTCATTTAGCCCCGAATTGTTCAGAAAAAACCAGGACAAATTCAACCCCAAAATACAACTCTCCTGCTACTATAAACACAAGCACCCCTCCTAAACAAACGAGTACCTTCAAGAACTCCACCCCTACATGTAGGTATTGCCACAAATTAAGACATACCCTGGAAGTACGCAGGGGAAGAATAGCAAACCACGGGAATTTTTATAAACAGCATACAAATCCAGTTTCTCAACATTCAACAAGTCAAACAGAAATTCCCAATAAATTTAGAATACCCTAAAAACAGATCAATTTCAACCAGATCGCCAATTTTAACCACAGAAAAAATACTTCTCTTCCAACAATATAACCCCAAAATGAAAGAAGAATTAAGGAACATATACAAAATCCAAGAATATATGTAACACACGCGGAAAATAAATCGAGGTGAGAGGAATTAGTCGGTAGTCTCTCGCCAATCCAAACAAAAGCCGACATACACAACACCCCAAATTGATTACTTCAAAAGTAAAAAATAATCACACAACGCTCAAAATACCCAGCGTTATTACCCCCAATTCCATCACTATCTCCCTATCTATTGATGTGACTTGCAATAAAGAAACAAAGTTCCCCGTAGACACAGGAGCAAAAATCAGCTTAATCAAGTTCAATACACTAAAAGCAGGCAGCACTTACTACAAAGATGCAATCTGCAAGATAAATACCTTATTTACGGAATCTATAACTACAAAAGAATTAACACTGGCAAAAATGTCAGATACATGAAACAAAGATTTTCTAGTAGAACATCCCTTCCAAATAGTAGGGAAAACTCAGCCTTGGCATATGATGGCCTAATTGGTCATGACTTTTTGTCCAGATAGAACGCTTGTATCAATGATAAGAACAATTTTATTTCTTTACAGGTGAAGAAATGTCATTCATCCTACCCCATATAGCAATACCTCTCAGATTATCCAAATGCATATCTTAGATATGATAACCCTGACAAGAAGTCTCTAACAAACAACCTTCTGTATGCAGAAAGGAATTCGTTAACCAATTAAAACAATGTAAGTGTTAACAACAATAAATCGCCGGCTACACCTAGAAATCAATCTCTGCTGCATGCGCTCTGCATTTTCGTAAACACGGTTCTCTATTTGCTGCATACTCCCGTAATGGTTCAATCTATGTCAAGCGCAGTGATGGTGACAAGCCTACATTAATTACGGACTTTCGTGATCTATGCCCTGGTACTCCTGCTGTGTCGGTTGCTGCTGAGATCGGTGAAGGCTGAGCTATTTAATGTGGAATGTCTTTATCGCATTTGTTTATTACTTTTTTATTTAACTTAAATAATTTGGATCTATACTTAATTAATTTGTTTGAATTTCTTGTCATTTATGTAGAAAATTTAGGTAATATGGAATTACCCTCTTTCTTATTTTTAACTTTCTGCTTCTTTGAACTTTTGCTTTTAATCTTAGTCATAATATTGCTATCTCTAATTTTAGATCTTCGTATAGAAAGCGTCATGAGAAGTACTTTTTCTTTTTTTATATCTTTTGTGGAATATTTATGTGGACTGAGGGAATTATGTATGAGGTCTTTGAGTTGGTTCCTTTTTATAGTTTTTAATCTTTAGTTCTTTTAATCTTAATGAATAACCTTGGTGCCCTGGACAAACTAAGAACTATGCTTAATATTATCTGCGGACGCACAGTGGGTCATAACGTATGCTTGTTAAATGCAAGGAGCATTAGAAACAAGATTGATGAATTGCATCAGATCATTACAGCATCCAATGTTGATGTAGTTTTAGTTAGTGAGTCATGGTTGCACTAGCATTTATTTACCTAGCGCTCTAGTATCACTCCAAGGCTATAATTTGCTCCGTAACGACCGCAAAAATCGTATCGGGGTAGGTGTAGCTATTTACATAAAAGTTATAAAACCAAAATAATTGGTTCATCCTCCTTGCAGGGTCTGGAGTTCCTAGCAGTGGAAATCAGTACTGGGTTGTATAAATGTGTGTTATCAGAGGTATACTGTCCCCCGGGAAAGTTTCAATATTGAGAACTCACCCGAATTCTGTGACGTTATATCAAGATGCGTTCAAAATTACCGGCACGTAATCGTGGGTGGTGATTTTAACGTTAACATTCTTCATCGAAACGCAAACTCTATCAGCTTCCATGATTTTGTCAATTACTTATACAACCGGCACGTTCCATTAATTCGCAAGAGGATTAGATCAAGTGGAAGTCCCTGGTTTACTGCTAGCATATCTGCTCTAATTTCAGAACGGGAGTATTTCTATCAGCTACATCGGAGTTTCAAATCAGAAAATACCAAGAAACCCTACAAAACGGCACGAAATCGTGTTACTCTCGAGTTAAGGAAAGCCAAAAGAAGATACTTTATAGTAAGGCTAAATCCTAGTCGTACGCCAAAAACAATATGGAATAATTTGAGGAAACTTGGCTGCGGCGGTAAAGGGAAAAATTTCAACTTTTCCGATTTCGACCCCGACGATCTAAATAGTCACTTTTTACAGCAAGGACAGGAAATATTAACAACGGAGGATATCACCGATAACACAGTCATATCAAATAGATTAATCTCAACGTTACCTTTCGCATTTCGGTGCGTTAGCTCAATAGAATTCATCTGTGCTATTCGTTCGATACGTTCTGAATCAGTGGGTCCCGACGAAATACACGCTCGCTTTCTTAAAGTTATCCTCCCTTTGATTATTGATCATTTGCTGTTTAATTCGTGTTTGACTCGTTCTATTTTTCCTAATAGATGGAAAATTGTGAGCTTTACCGAAAAAATCCTCTCAACTTCCAAAATTTCATATTTACGTTATAATTGCAAAATTAACAAAAAAAATCATCACTCCAATGTATATATAGGTATGTATACTATTGAGTTAACTATATACATATGTAGATACATTAGGAAATCAAAAGGCCATCATTCTTAAATATATGCAAGTAAGTATATCATTATCGTATATATATATATATGTATGTAGAGTGTTGACTCAACCGGATCATCCATTCAAAATGTATACTGGTAAGTATATCGTTAAATTATACATATATTTATACATATAGAGTGTCTACTTAAACGTTTTATCATTTCAAAGTATAAAGATCTCACTAAATTAGCGGTATAGATACGTAATTATAGTATTAAATCGAAATTATATATATAGCTACATGAAAAGAATATCAATAAAAAGGAAGTCCTACATGTGTAAGTCGCAACAGAAGCCGAAGTATGCGTATACCAAAAGAAAATGTGTAATATATCAATAATACTCACGGTGAAAATTCCACGGCATGATGAAGCGCTTCAGCATCCGCCATCTAGTTAAAAGAATTAAATTGGAATTTAATGCTTCGACTTGCTGTCTGTAGGCTCTATCACAAAATTAATTTTTGTTGAGTTGAAATGAGATTGCCCAGCGGCACTCGTAACTACTCACTGCACAAAACTAAAGGCAATTGAAATAATTTTATGTAATTTTATAAAATTCAAAATCCCAATTAATATCAAAAGAAATTAAACCAAATATTTCAACTTTAGCACTAAACTCAAGAAAAAATGAAAACTATAGGCTTTAGACCACAAGCATAACTGAATCGCTATCACTTTGTTCTCGATCGAAACGCAACTCGCATAATTGTTTGAGTTTATTCACGAAATATGAATTCCTACTAATATATATATATATATATATATATATATATATATATAGAAATAAAGAACACAACACAAAGCTTATGAAACGTAAAAATTCACACCTAGTCATGAAATCTACTTGATCCAATGTGTATAATTATGTTTGTTTGCAGTCACAAATTTCCCATTTCATGTGCTATTGTAAACAAAACATGTCATTTTCCTCACTTTTAAAAAAATATCATTTTCTTGTCGTTTTCAAAAGTTTCAACAAATTATATAAAGAAACTAACACTAAACCTTCCGTCTGTTTATAACCGATATAGGGAAGCTAAAACTCTTATTTAATGGAGCATTGTAAGTACCTGTCAGTACAATTATAAATATTAGTGAACTTCGACGATTACTTAAAAGTTACATGTTGAGCAGTTCTTTGATTTACTGACGTGTAAATTTTCTTTTAGCAAAAGTTGTGTTCCGAAAAGTTTGCAATTCATACATACAATCGAAGCACACTAAAATTAACTACACCACCGAAGTAATTACAAGGGTTACTTTTGTTGATAAAAATTTGTAAAAACAACCTTGCAATTGATGCCGATCTTTTTGTCAAATTCATTTACCGAGTGTCAAAATAAAACATACTCTTTTTATATGTACTTATAAAATTAGGCTACGAGAATAAACCTTAGCATCTATCACGTCTACTAATGGATGGCCTTTTGGATAAATTAATTAATTTTAGTCTTCATGCATTTACGTGTATCACTTAAGTGCTTAAATATTTACAAGTTGATATGCCAATGAAAAACAAAAATATCTACCAACACTATAAATCTTCTGGATGATTACTATGGAAATCCCTTAATGCTGTTTCATTCGTATACCCAAAGATCCACTTCCTGTATTTATTGGAAGCATCACAATTATTCACGTAAATCTTCTTTTTCTTGGCATCGGCTTCCAAATATCGCATGTTCTTTCCATGAACTATCCATTTATTTTTCAAATCATAGAACCATAATTGATAACCTTGTTGTGTATGACAGTAATACAGGATTACTGGGGCATCTTTTGTCGATTTAGAAACATCTAAGCAGGTCGTTTTGCATCTAAGTCTGATATCTTTATGCCAACTGAAGGCCCAATTTTGATTTCCATGTGGCCTAACGTTGTTTGTAGCACATTGAAATAAGCCTACCTCACCGTCGTGCTTATGGTTGAGATTATCAACACAAAGATATGGAATTGCTTTGCTTCTTATCGTTCTATGAGCATAATCTGGTGGTTCGACGGGGGGATACTTTTTCAATAAGTCAGATGCGATTTCTTGCATAAACCAATTAAATGATTTACTCTTGAGACGATTTCGAATCTCTTTTTGTTTTTCCAAATTTTCAGCATCAATTGGAAATTCCTTTCGGCCAAGATGTCGTGGAGAATTTTCGATGATCCCTTTCTTGGACTTCTTTCACGCGCGTACTTTGTTCGAGAAGTAAGACAGATTGATTGTCTTCTTCTTCTTTGTCACCACTGTCAACATGTCACTCTAGCTAGAGGAAGCGCATTTCTCTCGGTCGGGGTGCATTCAAGCTTTCCGCAGCCGACCTACACGCTGCAGTACGTGTAGCATATTGCTATATGCAATACGCTACGACCATAACAGAATATTCAAGATAAATGTCCCAATCAAAAAATCTGAGTCCACTTCTGTGTGTGAAAAAAAGTTTATTTTCTACTTTTTGATGCGGCTTGGCTTCAGTTTTGTTTGAAAACTCGTTTTTTACTTATTTTATTTTGTATTTAGTTTTTTTTTTTTTGAATGCGCAGTCGCAATTTTACATCCGCTTATTTAGTTGTACGAATATAAGATTGTAGATCTTCTGTACTCATGAATTATTTTTTTTTGAATATATATTATAATTATTAATATTATTACTTCACACACAGTTAACACAAAACGTGAATCCTATCCCAAAACAAATATTTCATAAAAGACGGAACCTATTCTCGAATCCAATGAAAACCGAGTTAAATCGGATAAATTACGTAACAAAATTATGACAATTCCTGCTCGCTCGGAGTTCATAATTCAAATCCCAAATTCGTAAACTACGGAATCCGCATATTTTAAAAAGCAGGTATAACCAGGGTTGTTCCTAAGTAATTCAGTAGTCAACCAACATAAAGGAATGGCAAAAGTCCTAATTCTCAGCACGAATGAGCAGAATTTAATTATCCCAAAGAATTCACCCCTACTTTTAGTTCCCTAAAATCGGGATGAGCATGGGAACAAAAAATTGCGAGCCGTTGTAGATCTCCGCCGTGTAGATGACATTCCAATGCGACGCTTATCCATTACCTAATATTACGGACATGTTAGATCAATTGGGTAAATCTATATACTTTACAAACTAGACTACGCACATGGAGTCCACCAAATTCGCATGGACATAAAGGACAAGGCTAAGACCACGTTTAGCACTCCTTATGGTCATTATGAGTTTACCCGTATGCCATTTGGATTAAAAGGTACACCCGCAATCTTCCAACGTGCAATGAATAAAGTCCTTTCCGGACTCTAAGGTTTCGTATACATGGACGATATTGTAGTCCATGGATACAATCTGAAAGAACATAATATCAGGTTCACAAATGTATTTAACCGGCTTCGGGATTTCAATTTAAAACTACAACCCGACAAGTGCCATTTCCTAAGAAAGGAAATGACATATTTAGGGCACATCATTACTGAAAATGGAGTCAAGCCAGACCCGTCCAAAATAAAGTCAGTTCAATCGTATCCTAGACCCAAGAAGGAAAAAGACATTATAGCCTTCCTTGTTTTCGTCGGCTATTATCGCCGCTTTATTTCCAATTTTTCTAAAATTGTGAAACCCCTTACTAACCTTCTGAAGAAGGACACACTTTTCAAGTTCGATACAATTTGCGATGAAGCATTTTGGGAATTACGAAACAAATTAATATCAGCACTAATCTAATCTTATCCTGATTTCGATAAGAGATTTTTTGTCACCTCCAATGCCAGTGACTATGCCAGCAGAGCAGTTCTTTCCCAAGTAAATGATCAAGGAAATCATCCAATCGCCTATGTGAGTCGAGTTCTCAATGGTACAGAAACTCGTTATTCAACAATTGAAAAAGAGCTTTTGGCTCGCAGTTGAGCAATTCAGAACATACGATTATGGCAGGCAGTTAACAATCATAACTGACCATTAGTATGGCTGATAAATCTAAAGGATCACTCCTCAAGACTGATGAGATGGAGAATACGTCTTGAGGAATATAACTACAAAATAGTCCCAAATAGCTCAACACTAATGCAGACGCTCTCAGTAGAGCTATACCAGAAAATTCCGAAAAACGAACGGAACCCACCCCTTATGTAAATGTGGTAACTAGAAATCAAGCCAAAGCTCAGCGAATTTGAATACTCACAACACAAATACTACTACTCCGAATCCAGATCAATCACTGGTAAACAAATCCTCAGTGGGAATAACTGAAACTAATTTCAAAGTACTTTTCACTAAAAATACGAATTACAAATTTTTCATCTTTCCAATGCAAGACACAGAACTTGAAAGAGTGCTGAATTCTAAACTAAAACTTTCAGGTAAAACTCTCTTATTAGAAAACGAACTGAACTTAATTATTTCAAAAGTCAGTCTACCTTGCCGATCATAGATCAGACATTGAAAAGATTTTAACTGAGATCTGCTCATACACAGAAGCAAATCAGTTAAATCAGATAAATATCTCTTTCCCTGTATTAGATCCACAAAATTCATCAATTATTAAAAACATTATTACCAACGTCTTCGCTAATCTACAAATAAATATCAAACTCTACCAAGATTCCATAAAGTATTTATCCAACAGCAGTGATATTGAACAAGTTTTAAAAGACTTTAGTTCCTTACCGACGGGAGGCCATCAAGGCGTCTCCCGTACAATTAAAAGAATTATAAAAGAACTGTACTGGCCTGGCATGTCAGATGATGTTGTAAGATATATAACGAAATGTAAACTTTGTCAAATAAACAAAGTATCCAGAAATCGCAAAATCTCGAGCATCAGCTCCAAACCATTCGAAAGAGTGTACCTAGATGTTGTATGACCTCTCTCAGTTTCTAATTCTGGAACTAAATACATCCTTACATTTCAAGACAACCTTTCAAAATTCTCTGAGGCTATTCCCATAGTCAACACTGAATCAGAGACATTAGTGGAATTCTTCACGACAACAATAGTTTGTCGGCATGGCATTCCAGAAGTATCCTAACAGATCAGGGTTCTAACCTCCTAGAGGGCATGTTCGCCTAGGTATCTAAAGTATCAAAATTACTCCATATCACCTTCAAACGAATGGTATATTGGAGAGAAGACATAGAACTTTAGCAGATTACCTCAATCTTATGTAGCGAAAGATCCGCAAGACTGGGATACTTGGATTCCATATGCCATGTATGTATTCAAATGCTTCAATTTACTTCGACGCAGTAGAGTTATAATTTTTCTTCCTCTCACTCTCCCGGGGCCCTCCTAACGACAAAGTTTGACTAGGCTCATTCCTCCACTGTGTTCAAGCTTCAAGAGGGACATTGCATACCTGTGCAGGCAATGTCACAGAGGTCGGGGAATGGCAATGAGTACATTCCATCCAGTACTCACAGTGGTCGAAACAACTACAAGGAATATTTGTGTAGCTTTTGGCAATGCACGATTTTTTTTTAATATGGTGTGTGACAGCGGCAGTTTTTCGTGGTTACCCACCCCACACTCTCCGCCAATAGCTGAAGCGACCTAGCGTGACGCCCTGCATTTGCAACGTAGATCACAGAGTGAGCTATCAGCTTCGGCTGATAGTCTGGACTTCACGTCCAAAGCCACTTACTCAGCTGCTACCATAACAACAGTTTATCCAGTTTGAAAATTAAAAAGGAAAAACAAGGAAAGTGGCGATAGAAAACAGTTTAAATAAGCTTAAAAACATTTTTTAATCAGATAAACTTGTTTAGAAATTTTCAAAGGCAAAAGGGACATCCACGGAGGCGCCTCTGAGATGGACCATCATCCATAATGATATGTAAGTTGGAGATTATTGTCATTTTAAAAGTTTTGTTCCGCGATTATAGTTTCAATACCTAAGTATATATGAAATTTTTGACTAATACCAAGTAAAATTACTGGTGGTGACAGAATAACATACATACTTTTAAGTATTTGAATCGCCATGAATGGATGTTTCCGAATTAATTTACCGTTTTTAGTGTTGTATGGTACTGTTGTAATGATAAGTCGCGATGTTTACCTACAGATTTCACAAAAAACTACTTGATGTTTTAAAGAAACATATAGAATTCGAGTCACTATGTGCATCCTGTCGAATTAATTAATGGATTTAATACTGTATCGATAGAGATTGTGATGTGAATTTGCACATACAATAAAAATGGCAACAGTGACGCATTATACTACGACTACTACATGGCGACCGTGATGAAAAGAGCCTAATATTCGGACCGTGATGAAAAGAACCTAATCTTCGGACCGTCATGTAAAGAACACTATATAATGGTCCATACACAGTGAAATCTGTAGATAATGTAAATTGTACAGTAGAAGATAAAAATATAATTATACAAATACACAAAAATAGACTAAGGAAGATAGATAATTAAACTTATATCAATAGCACAAACATAAACATAAGAACATAAATTAGTGTATATAGAGTATGTAAACAAAACCATAGCAATGTAATAAAATCCAATAGCCAACTTTATTAGTTAGCATGTAAAAAAAATAATAACAAAAGATTATTATTTTTTTTTCTCCGTAAAGGGAAAGGTGTGATGAGAATTTGCACATACAATAAAAATCAACTAAAATACAAGAATGCGATTACAACATTCTTACCATATTCAATTGACCCAAAATCCATCGCTCAATTAATCAATCACAATAAATGCGATCGATTGCATTATTGCAATTAAGCAAAAACATACGCTAAACCACATATGTGTCACAACCTAAAGAAGTGACTGTAATTGTTTACATGCGTTTGTTTACATTTGTGCAACCAGCGTAATACGGGTCAAGTACATTGCACAATGCCACCAGTGAGCTATCAGCTTCGGCTGATAGTCAGGACTTCACGTCCTCCATATCTCACTCAACATGGAGTACCATAACAGATTCATATTAATTTTCGCTGGTAAATGCTATTTCTAAGACTCCACTTCAGTTCATTTAATTATTGCAGACTCCAATGTCCTAGACATTGGTATAAAATATTCCATTTATTTTCAACATACGGCTATATATTTTTTAGACCTAAAGAAATAGCATAGCAAAAAATATCACGTGGAAAAATGAATATGCTTCTTAGGGCTCAACAATTTTAAATAGACAAAGAACCAACATAGAATATTCCTGTTCTGCGTGATAAACTTTCGAAAGCTATCGTATGTTTGCCCTTTCTCAGTCAGTCTTAACTTATTTAACACTTTGCCTCGAATCTCAAATACTGTAGCGAAGATCTTTACTTACCTGAGAAATTTCGAAATATATGCATTATGCATTATTGTCAATATGTTCCCAGCAGAAGATAACTTACTTCTATAATAATAATCGGTGCCCAACGAGCTACATATTATTATTATTAATTTTGTAACGAAATTCAATCAGAAAAAGACAAGACTTAAGAGGAAAATTATTTTTATGCAGTATTTAGAATATCTTTGACAGTTAATGCTGGACTAGAACACTATATCATAGTCAGATTATGCACAGATCATCTCTCTGCCATTATTGGAATTCCTTATAATTAATAACTCTACTTATCGCTTAATAAAAACAGTCTTTTATAACCTACCTAGTAATTACTGAACTAAATCCCATTATTACTACAATTACGTGCTAGCTAGATACAATGCATATATTCAAAATATAATTTTTATCGCCGTCTTATGTCCAGCTATATCGAAGTATTGTACCGTATTTTAATAAATGTTATATAAACCTAATTCTATGTACTTACATACATATTTACACCATTGATCTCAAAATCCAGATGTCTATCTCTCAATGCAGTAGGAAGGAGCATATCACAGTGCCCATAATGAAAACATTGTGTTTTGTCCACGCCACAATGAAAATATTCAACACTGGTCATTCGTCCCACAGACATTGCTGTTTCTGCCGAACATAATATAAAAATTGACTACATTTCCTGCACGTTTTAATACCGCAACGATAATTTGCTGGATTTTGTACGATGCTAGCTGATTGATCTGATTTCCCTTTGCAATATTTTAATCCGCATGGATACCATCCAATGCACATTTCGAGAGTGCATAAACATGATGTCCATAATCCTGAGATTTCACTACAAGGTGACGGCGATGTATCAGGAAATGGACGTGTAGATGCTTCTAAGCTCGAAATCGATGAACCTGTGAAGATGATATATAATTTGGATTAATGATTGATTTACATGCAACTACGAAAATGTTATTAAAGTAGCAATACATATTTGTGTTTAATTAATTTGAAGCTTTTAACATTTTAGAGATTGCAATTGATACAAAATATTATAAATGCCTGAATGAAGTTCAATGAAGCGGTTTACTAAAACTAACAACTAACACCTTTTATCTATATAATCCAAGCCTTTTATGAAATATTATGGTTAAAAGTATACTACATTTCCCTTTGGGTAGGTATACGTTGACTTCAGGACAAAAGTGTTATTCTTCTTCTTTCTTTCTTTCCTTCTTCGTTTCAGAGACGAAACTTTGGGCTCCACTAATTGGGAGCTGTAGTTTCTTCTCCCTGGCTTGACTTTACGAGGTATAATACAAAAAAAGTGGGCTGTTAATAGTAGTTGGGGGACTAATTAAAAGTTGCCACACTAATGTGAGGTTATGTTAGCGACGCCACGCACCTGTACTGAATTGTATTATAGTAGTTGCAATTTTAAAGAATTAGGCTATGTAATTAATAGAAAAAACTTTTAGAAAATTAGTTATATTTGTTTAGTTTATTTGTTAGCTCAATTTTGGTGTGATTAAACATGATTAAACTTGTTCACTATAGTGGTAGGCTCCATATTGGAGTATTGAATTTTAATAAGTTGTTACCAGCTCGAAGGCTGGGACCGAAGTGAAAGTGTTATTAGCTATGCTGTATTTTTTTATGAAAAATGTGAAGTATTTACATAGTTACATTTGACATATGAATCACAAAAATCGGTTATTTTTTGAAAATGACGTTTCATCGTAAAATAACGAATTGTTAGCTTTTTGGGTTTATGAAAGTTTCATACAATGAATGGTCGGTAAGGAATATCATGTTTTGAGGCAAATGTCTGTGACATCCTGTATATATGCATGTGCTATGCACGTATGTATGTGCATTATCACACAAACAAAATTCCAAGAGCAATCGCAAAATATTACTCCAAACCAAAAATCATTTAATATTAACTTAGAAATCTTGCTACATATCGGATAGATCAGATTCTTGCTATTGTTTATGTAACTGTTCAAATCAAGCATACTTTTACCATTGCTAAATAAAGATGGAATACTTGTGAATATAATAATGATATAAAGCGCTGACAAAAACAAACCCTACTGGTATATTGGATTAAGCTGCTATGTAACGCGTATTTGGATTAGCAAAGTTACCATAAATATGATGCACTTCGATTCTGTTTGGCACCAGCTATTTTTGTATAATAACAGTTCTGTTGAAGTTGAATTAATTCGCGTACCTGGCCTGCTAAATATTTAATTGTATTTATGACCGTACATCATTCATTCTTTATGTATATTTATAGTCAGCAGTTTTCTTATACAATTTTACTGCGCTATTATCTGGGATACAGGCATTTCTTCTTGGAAGCGCGCTTTAAAGTAAAAGTGGAATTACAAAGAGGAACGCTCATATCTTATAGTAATCTTGGTAACCTGTCGTTACTAAGTCAAAGGAATATGGTGTCAGCTCTTAAGCCAGCTCCAGACGACGCGCAAGCTTGGCACACATTCGTAGTTTTAGTCAAAACTAACATGGTGAATATTAAAGACTATGCAGCAGATTGGTGTTCACTTGGAAATATGCGGCACATTACCGCATTGCTTAGAAGGTGAACTTATCACATATTAAAGGGACATCGGAACACGAATAACGGTCTTTTTCAGTTTAGCAATTATTAGATATGGCGAAATAAATTTTTAAGGGCAATAATATTTTAAAATGCTGTTGAACTGTTTGCACACGTACCGACAGCAACAAGACAAGCCGACGACACGATTTCTACTAATACTGTGCGGAAAAGTTGGAAAAATGGAAAAAATTATTGACGAATTACGATAATTTTGTTACAGTATTTACTCAGTTTATAGTTTCTATAATGTCTATTCAAGTTTACAAACCTGCACACAAAAAATATAGTTACCGAAATCCCATTATCCAGCATTAATGGTATTCCCATTGAGAAATTATACGTATACTTAAAATGCAAAAGGGAGATGGGAGGATACTCTCTAATTCACTCTAAAATCTATCTAATATAATATAGTCCACAACTGGTGCCAGATGATGGAACTTCATGCCATGGCAGGACAAAAATCATTCCATTAATGACGAAAAGAAAGCTTTATTTACAAGCGCCTTCTCCTGAGCGAATACTAGTAGAATGCTCAGACGTCAAATATGGTAGGTATTATCTTGGATAGCAAGCTAACTTGAGATTTTCATTTAAAATTAGTCTTGGAGAAAGCTACAGCAGCAATATGGATATCCGGGAAATTTTTCGATATGTCTTGGGGGCCCAGACCAAAAACTTACCCTGTGGTCATATACATATATCTATTATAAGACCCATGCTCACAGTTTGATGCTCAAAAACTAAACAAAGGACAGTGCAAGCCAATTTGCAAAAACTGCAACAGGACAAAATCATTGCTCACGCACATCCGAACAAAACTAAGGTTCACGGACCTATTAATGCGCATTGATCACTTGTATACCATCAGATGGATAAGGACGATAGCGAGACCTGTCGGTTCTGCACGACGGATGACGAGCAACCTGAAGCTTTCGGCTGTATAAGGTTAAAACATCTAGAAAAGGTATTCCCATCGCCAGAGGATGATACAAGGATAACCCCAAGATATTTTAGGTTTTGTCAAACACCTCAATTTCGAATGGCCGTCTTAGGGTACGTAGATATAATTTCACAAAATAATTCAGAAGTCGCAGTGACTATATGAGAGGCGCTTTCCATTTTCCCATCTCCCATATTAATAATAATCATGAACAGTTCGTCATGTCATATTAACACCAGCTAATGAAATTGGTAATTATCATCATCGTAAACCTGACCTCTGTAAAAATAAAGCAAGAGCTTAGCATAGCTATAGACTTAAACACAATTCACCCTGAGGTACTTTTTTGATTAACGCCTTAATCATTAACCATTAATCATTTGTATTTTTTACGCCAGTCAAATTTTTATTATCACTTCCAATAGTACAAAAAATAGTAAATTTGCAAAGTTTTTTACGACCCTTTCAAAGCCACCAAAGAACAAAGAGCATCTTTCGGCTTCTACAGAAAGACACTTAGTTCTTTTTATCTACATAGTATATCTAATTACCTGGAAGCTCTGACCATGCCTTAAGGTCAACATCTCTAACGTATGTAGTATTTGCCGCTTCAGAACACAATCCAGCTAAATGTCTCGAAATTGGTATTGATCGATTCAGATTTACCCATGCTGTCATCAAAAACGTCTCTTTACCTTTGTCCTCTTCAGGTGTACGAATCGTGCTTGGATTTTTCTGGCGCAGTTTTGCCATAGCATCAGCAGAAATAAAGTCCCCCTTCATGAATTTTGTCACGAAGCACATGACTTGATATTGACTTTGACCGCGTTCCTCTTCACCCAGAACAAGAGCTTTGAGAATTTTAACTTCCTGTTACAGAGAAAATAAAGGGGAATAAATTAAAGAAACTTATTAACAATCATCGCGGAAAATTACTAATATAAAAGCAAAAATATACTTACATTACGAAAATCTATTAGCTGTGTGATGAGAGTACCATCCGTTCTTTGAAATTCTAAAGTAATCAGATCGTCACTGACATTTGATGTGATTGTCTCCTGAACTACCTCTCCACCCTGTCACAAATATAATTGCCATCAAAAAATAACTACCATTAACGTTTTTGTTATTGGTAAAGAAAAATAAATTATAATCTGAAGCGGCGATATTTCTTTTAAATTATCTTGCATTGCAAGGCAAGTCTCATATTGCCTTAGCGTTAAGGAAATGCGAGCCTATAACATATAGAAAACTAAGGAACTAATGGGAGTTAACAGCTTACTATACTAAAAAATTTAAGCTTCAAAGGTATTAGTTTTGTAATTTATAATACAGGCTTAAGTTTCTATGGCCTGAGTTCGAGTCTCACCGATGCAACATTACAGCCACGAAAATGGTTCAGACATTTCACTGAAAACATATGAGAGTGATAATTATTCTAAGCTACATATAACTTAACCTTTTATATGTATGAAAAAAATATTTCATTCTATTGGAATCGAGTATTGAACTAGAGATTTTCTTGGTTTTCTGCTATAGTTTGCAAATATGTATGTACAGGTTCGGCGTGTTATTCGTGAAGTCCAGAAAAAGTAGTTTTTTATAATTTGAAATTGTCCTCTAAAGAACTGCTCAAATTGGATTTACAGAGAAGTTACCAGTATTCCAATTCAAGAATTGTTAAACCAAATCACTTCACATGCTACCACATCACAAACATTGTCATTCCTATTTAAAATCTAAAAATTTTACGGTATACTTCAGATCTCTTTCTATTGCTGCACTCCTACAGACTTCTGAATTTCCATCAGTCTAGTCCATCAGTCGGCCCTTTGCCTAATGCCCTTGAATCAGATGTATAGTGTATGGTTGGCAATGTTTAAAACAAGTTTTTAAAACACTGTTTAAAACACTGAAAAAAATACACATCTGTTTAAAACACGTTTTAAAAAAATTTGTTTTAAAAACGTTTAAAACATATATAAAAAACATTGAGTTTTACTTCATTATAATTTACTCACAAATCACAATTAATAATTTTTGTACTTTTTAAATCTTTTTATTAGCAATATTATAATTTTTAGGTAAATAGTAAATTGTAATGGCAACTCTGAATTTTGAATTCTGAGAATCTTCTAGACTTGGACTGATCTGGCTAGCGGGGATTACCCCAACCATCTACAATAAGTGAATGAATAAGGTATATGTAGGTAAATGGGAAAGGGATGAAGATAGTTCGCTCCGCTTGTACTGTGGTATTCTTTTGCTTATTGTTAATTGTTAGATTGCTCAGTGACTCAGTGTATACTAGACTGTAGTGACTAGTGGTGAGTGATTTATAGCTAATTGGATTGAGTTTCCTTTCGAATTAATTTTGTTCGATTTTTAATCAAATAACTCTGGATCTTCCCTTCCAAACGACAAAATGTCTACAGGACGAAAAAGGATTCACTTTGGCAGTACTTCAAAGAACTGCATCTACAACAAGGGGGGTGGTGGAAAAACACTCAGGGTGAAGTGCAAGTATTGCGGGAAGGACTTAGTGGGGCTAATCGCCCGTATGAGGGGCACATCTGGCAAATTGTTCAGATTATGGGACTAAAAATTCAGGTGCATCGACTTCGACAACAACAATCCAAATCCAGAGTGATTCAAGTGAGGATGGTAAGTAAATAACTTTTAATTTTTTATTGTGCTTGTGAAAACTATGTAGATATCGATTAATTAAAGAATACTTATATTATAACTACCTTTCAAACGCAATGTATCGGTGTATATCTGTCTCTTAGTGCCTAGTCTACCTAGTGCATTTATATTTCGAGAGCCACTGATCCGTTCGACATACTTTGCTTTTGTTTATATTTGCTTAAAAAGATAATATATTGTGATGTAAGTATATCGTTGAAATATCCCATAGACAGGTGCGTGCAAGTGAATCGTAATTGAATTTGAATGTGTCCGGTATTTATTTTTTGCCTAGTTAGTATTAGTTTGTAGCCCGTGTGATTCCCGGCTTAGAATAGGGCCACCCCAAATCTTCCCGTGGTTGTCGTCAAGGCGACTAAGGGATTGCACCAGGGACGGGCAGCAGCGTTCACCTGTGTATATTACAGCGTTCACCTGCCTGCCAAGCGTGGTGATTGTGGCAAATCTTCCCCCTTTCTGTCGGGGAGGCCCATGTTCAGCAGTGGACGTCTTGTGGCTGAAATGATGATGATGATGATGATACCTAGTATTAGTTGCAATTTTATCGTGCGTAAAAATATGTACATAGTTTTTTTTTTCTACAGACAGTGATGCAGAAGGAGTCCAGACCGATGTTGAGCCCGTTACCAAAAAATCGAGGCAGGTTTTATCAGCGTCGTCAAGCCGCTCAATAATGTCAATGTCACAGTATGTAGTGAAAACATCAGAAAAGGAAAAGCATAAAATTGATATAGAAGTTGCCAGATACTTTTATGCAACAAACACTGCATTTCGAAACTCTGAGCATCCAGAATTTATCAGTTTGATGCAATTAACTCGGCCAGGCTATGTACCACCAAAAAGAAAAACAGTTGGCGGAAACTTACTAGACGAAGTGTATGGTACCGTAAAATCAAATATGGAAAACAATTTGAAAGGAAAAGTGGTTTGTATGAAACTGAATGGTTGGAGCAACGTACGCAATGAGCCTATTGTGTGTGTTAGTGTAACCACTACTGAGGATGATGGTAAGGTGTTTCTCATAGATACAATAGATACTAATGACAAAAGTCATTGGTGAATATCTTCTGACTCTGGCAGTCGACAGCATTAAAAAGTGCCAAGGTTTTGGTTGCCATGTGCGTAGCTTTGTAACAGACAACGCTGCCAATATGGCAAATATGAGAAGACAATTGACGGAATTGGAAGATAGTGAGATTGGCGATATTATCACATATGGTTGCTCCGCTCATTTATTGTTTGCCAAAGATATTGAACAAGTGGACATTAAAAGTAAGGTAAAAAAAATTATAAAGTACTTCAAGTATCATCATTTTCCCGGAGCAAAATACAGGGAAGTCGGTGGAAAGGCGCTTATACTACCTCAAGATGTGCGCTGGAATACATTAGCAGACTGTCTCCAGTCATATGCCAGTAATTGGCATTGTCTTGCTAAAGTATGCAGCGAGCACAGGGCTATAATAGACATAACAATCGTAAGGAATATTCAAGATGTTGAGCTAAAAGAAAATGCTGAGAACTATCTTGGAAAACTTAAAAAAATATCAATTGCTCTTGATCTTGTGCACATTGTACACATATATGGAAGGGCCTTCTCTCATCGGACTGGTTGCCAGAAGAAGCCAACAATCTAAAAGCAAGATTTGATGCTGCAATGACACCTGCACATTTCGCCGCTCATATATTAGACCCCAAATATAAAGGTGAAGGACTATCAGAAGAAGAAGAGACAATGGGTATGGAGTTCATAGATTTGAGCCGTCCGCAGGCGATGAAAGATGTCCTCGCGTACCGTGCAATGAGTTACCCATTTAAGGAATACATCATTTGTCGAAATTTCTACCTTCACCTTACTCCAATCACAAAACAATTCAAATATTAAAAGCTTTTAAAACAATGTTTAAAACATGTTTAAAACATGTTCAAAACAAATCAATTGAAACATTTATGAAAAATTGATTTAAAACATGTTTTTTGTTTTTTTGTTTCAAACATGATGTTTTGTTCTTTTAAAAAAAAAAAAACGTTTTTTTCCAACTCTGACGAAGCACTTTTTCTAGTATTTATATTTATATTCCAAATAATTGTGTGCATTGTACTAAGCATCAGAATTCACATCAACACGATCTGTCAATGCAATCCAGTGTGTTCCAGTCGATCAAGGCAACATTTTTCTCAATACTTATTCTGCAATAAGCTCTCAATCAGTGAACGTGCCTCCTTTAACTCATGTAGACTTATCAATGTTAAAGCCCTAACGTTAGTTCTCAGAGATGTTAACCAAAGATCTTTCAGTAACTTCATATCAATGCCGATGACACGAAATCAACTCTCTCTACACCGCGTGGCCTTGTTAAACACAGAAGCAGTTGTATTTGTAATCTATACATCTATTGATAATTTTATAAAGCAGAGTAGGAATTTAAAACTTTCAGATTTGAGTGTAAAATACATAAAATACTAATTCTAATTAGTAAAATTCAAATGTGTGAAAGTACGTACAATGTTTTTAACGTTTAAAATTGTTTTTTTTTAAAAAGCTTTCAAGGGTACTAAAATTCAATTTTTGTGCTTAAATTTACGCCGATCGCGAAATTACTATTACACTCCGCGAAATAATTATAAAGGCATAAACGTGCTTCTTTTTGTTGAAAGCATTGTATACTCTCATACGAACATCGTCCTTACTGCATTGCAGAGTGTAGTAACTATATTGTACAGTTCATGTTGATTATTTTGAATGTAACAAAAAAGTTCTCTTATCTATTCTATTATTTGATGCGAAAGAAATATAAAGGCGTGGTTGAAAATTTGTTATTAGTTGATTGTCTGCGAGCAAAAACGCAATTACTTGTGTTTTAGATTGTCACGTGGAAAAGTACTAAACGACGAGGAAAGGGATGAAATTAGGACTATCACGAGCAAGGCTTGTCTAATCGTAAAATAAGTAAAAAGTTAAAAAAAATCGTGCAGTTTCATAGATAATTTTATTAAAATGGGGGAGAAATACGGCAAGAAAAAATTAACAAGAAGGACACCGACAATCTCTGGAAGAGAATAAAGAGAGATCAGAAGAATTGCAATTAAAGAAAAACTTTGCGCTAATGAAATTCGGGGGTAGATGACCTTAGATGTAGGTGTACGTAGACAACAAATAATAAAGAGCGATTTGAATCTTTAAATATGATAAAACAAAAAACTTCACTTGAAAAAAGGCACAAAAAGGCTAGACTACAATTTGCCGAAAAATTTTTGGGAAGAAGATGATGAAAAAGAACTTAATTTTGATAGTCCAGACGGTGCGCATAAATATTGGCCCCAAGAGCAACACAGGCCCCAAGAACATCACAAAACGAGTCAGACAACTTCTGCACTCATGAGGCAAAAGCCCTTTTCGGAAGTGATCCTTTCACACTTATGGGCAAAATCAATAACTTCATTCCTCAATACAGAAAAATCACTTTTCTAGCTCACTTTTCTAGCAGAACGCCAAAGTGCTTATCTTCAATTTGCTTTCGGCCTATGTCTAGGGAAATAAGTAAATTGAAGATAATTACATTAAATTGCAACTCATTTGTGCTGCATTGCAAAATAATATCCCTTAACTCGTTCCTTGCGGAACACAAACCTAGCTTTGTCCTACTATCTAAAAACATATCTGAAAAAAGGCAATAAATAAAAATATTTAATGCATAAATCTTCATATAAGCTAATCATGCTTAAAACATGACTAGCTTATCTATTCAATCAGTGAAGAAAATTGCATCAGCAATTTTCTTCACATTCCATAAATTACAACAAAATGTTCCCATTACAAATTTTGCCTTCAGTACGATTTGTCGTGAAAAGTATAATATGTATGTACATACATATTAGAACATTAAAAGCTTTCGCGATAAGAAATGCGCGCCGCGAAAATACATTACATGTATACGCGCGCCGCAATTTCAAGCGACCGAACGGTGACTGATGTTTATAAAAACATCAAATTACATTTTTTCAAGCCACCGTCCATCGAAAAATATTCTGGACTTGTTTAATCAAGTCCACAATAAATGAAATTTTTTCTCAAGGTAGAAATGCAACTATGCATTTTCTACCCTGAACGACGGCTCTTGATCGCAACGAAAGTGATCAAGAGTCCGACATCGCACTTGTAAATGGTTAGCCGCACTAATTTCGGAAAAAAATCAAATAAAAAACATGCTTAAAATAATAAACGATGATACAATTCTGAATCAAACGAATAAGATATATAATATACGGTACATAACAAAGAGACAATTGAGACAGGAAATCCTATCAAGCCTGCTTCTCCAAATAATAGAAGTCGAATACAGACAACAAGCCCTTCCGGAAATAATAATGGCTAGTAGAACAAATCATATTCATCCACTCCTCCTATCTCCACAAAATATGCAACAAATATATCGCAAAACAACCTCATATTGTCCTAACGATCAGAATTTTTTAGCCGTCCTCTACCAAACAGCAGGAGCCCAGTCACTCCTTATGCAGAACAAATTGGTGGTGAGAATTACTCTCCCAATTTTTAACCTGCCAAAAATGAGGCTACAACAAATTCGATGCTATCCTGTACCTTAGTCAGCAAATTATTGCCTAATACCTGATCCTGGATATTCTTACTTGGCAAATAGCGCTCAGACGCAGGAATTTTTACTCCGAAAAAATGAGGACATGAAAAAATTCAAACAATCACCAACAATATGGAGGAAAACACGTATATAGGCAGGTCTAGAGTACAAATTCCCCAAAAGGACATGTTGATTAAACTAAACAAGCCAAATGCGTGGCTATTTTCATTTATCACCTCCACGGTGTTACATATCACCTGTCCAAATCACTTTGTGATCTCAAAACTGGAAGGAAGGAATAATAGAGATGATACAACCATCCAAATTGTCGAAAAAGTGCTTAAATATGAAGGTGAAAATAAACACCCACTCAAAATAATCCACCCAAAACAATTTTCTGAGCTAAACCACTCTTTCTTCAACCTGAACCTAGCTAAAATTTTACCTGAATCTCACAATCAAAGTTCAGTTCAAACCGAGAGTCTGACAGGGAATGATATACATAATGCAATTTACAAGGGAACGCATTCCCAAGAGGAAATCCAAAGCAAAATTATTAAATACCAGGAAAAGGTATCGAGTAGACAATCCCATATCCTGTCCACAACCTCTATATCATTTACGAGCCTACTAGTTCTGACCATAATGATTGTTGTGGCAGTAAAATATCTACACCCTGTTGTCATCAAGATGAGACAACAGAGGACGCATCCACGAAGCAAAAAGTAAGAAAAAGAGAAAGTAAATCGTTCTCCCAGAGAACACGAAAAGCATAGTGGCGGGAATTCGGCGTGCTTTTCCTAAGGATATTTGGCGTCAGCGACGAAAGACAAAAGACTCGCAGTTGTCCGCTAGTCAAAGAAAATATAGCACGTGTATATCGAGTTAAGCTGCCCACAGCTTGCGGGACTTAGAAAGTTCCAACGGTGGTAAGATTTCTGCGCATCCTTATTACATATTATATTCCTTACTGAGGCAAGTGGATCTCCCAGACACGACTGCAAATGAAAGAAAAAACCGGAACGCTGTTCTACAATTTAGACAAAAGGAAAAGACCCACAAGAGACAAAAAGGCCTAGCGGCAGCATTTCTGCAAACACCTCTATAATTAAATTTGGCGTCGGACGCAAAGAAAGTTCCTCCAGGGACAGCTACGTCAAGGAACATAAAATTCGGGGAACTACAGCCCTGTGATACAGAGCTAAACCTGTCCATAGCGTGCGTGCAGGACACACAAAAAAGAATTTAAACAGGAAAAAGAGAATATTGTTGGTAAGATTTCTGTAATTATTTTTATTACATGTAGATATATACACCTACCTCGTGCCTAATCCACATTTTTGTATAACATATCGGGTGACGGCATCGATAAGGAATATTTTCCGTCACAGCAATTACGATGGACACCCGCCCAAGAGGCGGGCAACGATTTAGCGGTGGAATTCATAGAAAGGAAGGAAGGAGATAAAAAAAAAAAAAAAAAAAAAAAAAAAAAAAAAAAAAAAAAAAAAAAAGATATAAAGACCACAAGTAGTGGAGAGAATAGCGATAGGAGAAAGAACAGTCAGGGCCGTGGACGAATAGGGACCTGTGTCCGTCCTTTCCTTATGTTAACGAAATTAATTTTCAGCCAGAGCAACTCCAGGATGCCTCTTCGAGACTGCAGTAACAATGAACGGGGTGAGTACTGAACACATTTCCTTTTCGTTCAAAATATAGCTCCTTTTTGATCGATCGTACTTATTAATAAATACTTAGGTTAAAAGAAACAAAAGGGTAATACGATAAAATGTAGATTATCTTACGCATGGAACTCACCTGAATTAGTTAAGTTTGTATGTAAGTGAAGTGTCGTGTTATAGCGGCAGAACATAAGACGCCGTATGGGAGGAAAATAGGTTAATCAGATTGTACGATTCTTAAATTATTGATTTTTTTATAACTTCGCGCGGGACAATAATTCTTATTTAAATTAAAGCTATAACTGAAGAATATATTATGAATATTTGTTTAAGGATTTTAAAAAAAAATTAAAGCAATATGCAGCTTTAACTGGGATGTTCCTGCATATTTTAAGGATGTGTTTGATCAGTCACTGACTTTTCTTGGAATAAAGTACATATTATTACGACCGTGTTACTTCATAAGGTCTTAGCCTTTTAGGGACAGTTAGGTCAAAAAGAAACTGTTTTTTTAGTAAAAGATTTCTAATTTAGCATATAAGTCAATTTTTTGACGAGTTCCAAAAGCCTACCTGTTAGAGGCATTTAGAGGAAAATGGAATTTATAAGACCTCTCAAAACAGAGAATTGTTAAACAGGATAGAGATTCGGTCAACTATGTAAACTTCCTTTTCAAGGATTTAAGTATATTTCAAATTAGAGCCAGGTGCGAATTTTTTTGGATTGTATTCAATTTTTGAGTATAGGGTCTCCGGACTAATTAGATAGTCTAAGTTAGTGTATAACAAGCTGGAGAAAACGCATTGCGCAATCGTTAATAAATATTCAGATAATTAAATATTTTATGTTCGTTGTTTGTCTTTTCAACGAGGTCGCGATAACGTGATGATGACGTAAGTCGCCTGTTTCCTCTTGCTCTCCCGGAACCACCCTCGAGCATGAGGATCGGTTAAAGTCCGCTCTTCCACTACTGTCAATTGGGACATCGAGATGCCGTGCCGACGATGTCATTAGGAGGATGGGTAAGGCACTGCAGGATCAGTTCTATCCGATCCTCATCAAGGAGTGGTAAGTGATGTGTAATGTCCATTCAGGACAAGGTGTATTAGTTTTTGCGTTTTCATCATTGGCACGATTTTTTTTTATGGTACGTGTTAGTGCAAGCTATTTCAATTAACCCACCCCACACTTTCTGCATTTAGCTGAGGTGCTAGCTTGCCAGCAGAGCTACCATAAAGTGAGCAATCATCGGCAGCTAATAGACTGAACTTAACGTTCCCGAATCACCACAGGTAAGCACCACAACAAACAAATCACCACAAATCGTTTTTGCTGTAAACAACCCAGCAATCTTCCCAGGAGATCAAGACACCTTCAGAAACCCTCTCCACCTGTATGTCTTAATTAAAATAATAAATACAAAAAATCGAGCTACCCTGATAAAATTTCAAAAGCTACTTCCCATAGCACTCGATTTTCTTGCAACCATTTTTAACAATGAAAACTCTCAGAGGAATTTTCCCCATCAAAAAAACAAACTTCGGTTAAAGACAACAAGGAATTAGACCAATATTCCTCATCTCAAACTTGGGCAAACTATTTGAAAAAATTATTCAACAACAAATAACATTTACCTGTGAAGAAAAGCACATTCACCAAGAATCTCAATTCGGCTTCAAGCCTAAACATCCTACATTCCATCCTTTACTAAAATTCCATACGGATGCTACCAGAGCCCTAAAGAGAAACAAATGCACGGTCGGATGCTTCCTCGACGTTGAAAAGGCATTCGACTCCGTTTGGACAGCTGTGCTAATACTCAAATTAAACCAATTCGGTTTTCCTCCACACATAAACAGACTTATCCACAGTTTCCTAACTTCTAGGAAATTCTGTGTTTAACTCGATTATCACAAATCTCCGCTCAAAACAATTGCACTAGGGCTCCATATTGGGTCCAATACTCTTCAAGCTCTACACCTCAGGCCAACCCCAAAATGAAAGCGACACAACTCTCCTCTTCGCCGATGACTCCCTTACATACGCCAATCTGGTTGCCTGTTTTTAGCGACCAATAAAGTCAACCTACATCTCAACAAGCTCGACTCCTATCACAAAAAATGGGGCATCAAACTTAACGTCCAAAAGTCTGAATTTTGTGTTCGGAAACCTACCACCGGGCGAAACCGACAAGTCGCTAAATCCAAACGAATCACGGCTGTCCACAATGGTGAAATAATAAAGCCCACGCAAAATGCGAAATATCTAGGCGTAAACTTCCATAACTCCTACGATTTAATAACCATGTTAAAGCGACCATTAGCGAACCCAATTTCACGTACAGCCTATAAGCCCCATAATCAATGTCAGGGACGGACTCACAGCCCAGATAAAACTACTAATGTACACGCAACTAATAAGGCCTCTCACACAATTTCCCCCACTTATATGGACCGCCTTAGCAAGCTCGAAAGAAAGATCCTTAGAGCTTGCACAGGACTCCATAGAAGAGCCAACGGAAAATAGTATCGCAACGAAGTATTGTACGAGCCAGCCAATATAATTCCAATCAAAGAGGATCTGATCGGTCAAACCGAAAAAAACGAGTCAATCAAGTCGAGAAAATCCCTATCCATCCAAACCCACTCATAAACAACTTGCCGGATCTTCTCATACCGGCAAATTTCAAATACCTGTCACCCTTGCTTTTAGCACAGATGCTAGAAACATCTACCCCCACGAAGGTAGAATAAGTTTCTATAACACTAAAGGGGATTACAACAGGGTGTAATCCCATATAAACCTCTCAAGAACCCGGGAATGTCTCTGATAAAACCTGCCAGTATAGGAAAATTCCAGAAAAATACATTAAATGAGGGCCAAAGATAAGCCCCAACGCCCTAAGAATTTTGAAAGGCGTAAAAGCGCTTGTCTTGACTTGACTGGAATATTACCTCCGTAACGTCGCACATTTTTTTCAACAATACATTGTGTTCCAGACTAATATGACAATATTTTGCCAAATGATTCCTTTTATCCAGACAAGTAAAAAATTGTATGACAGGAGGGAGAGCAAAATTTTACCTTACCGAGTTACAGGGTGATTAGCAAAATATACTCTTTTTTAATTAAACAACGTATATCTTGAAAATTACAGAATATACGGTCGATATTAAGACGGTATTGTATGCAGCACCTCAAGGTATTTCCTATGAATGTTAAACCACCCTCCTAACCCTCCCCACTCCAAAGTTATGACGCTTTAAATTCAAAATGTCGGTTTTAAAAATTTTTTTTACCGTTATATTTTTAAAACATAATATACATTTTTGTTGTTTGTGGTTTAACATTCGTAGGAAAGACCTTGAGGTGTTGCATATAATGCCGTTGTTGACCAAAACAGAAATAGAAAATGACAACATATGTCAATTCCTGTAATTGACATATATTGGCCTGCGTTTATAAATCACACTTCAATGGGTCAATGTCAATTCCACTAATTGACATTCGGTGTGGTGCGTTTATAAATCAAAATTTGCTGCTTGCTGAAATTAAAATGGTGGTGAAGTCTGTAGCGATTGAAAAGACATCATCTAGTTATTCATTCACTTTAAATCATGCAAAAAGTTTCTTTACAAATTAATCGTTAATTTCATCATTCAATTTCTTAATGTATTTAAATTTACTAGGATATTTTATTACTACTCAAAAATTCAACACGTAATTTTAGCTTAGGTTAACTAAAAGATGACAATTATTTTCTGCAATTACTTCAATTTGTGCTCAACTAAGACTAGGTATTTTAATTGATAATTAAAAAAAAAAAAACTACTGACTATTGATTCGTACTGAATATGGTCGTGTTGTTAAACTAAGAATTTTTCTGCATGTCAGGCAGCTGTCAACTGAACCATCTGAATGTGATTGAAACTGAGCTTTACAACACTTGACAGCTCACATCGTTATCGTTTTGACAAGTATTATAATCATCGTGTTTTTGAGAATTTCATATAAAATTTAAAAATGAATAAAACTATTAAAATGAAAATAGTAGTTTACCTTGCCTTGCAGCATATCATATATAGAGTCTTCTATTACGACAGTACGATTTTTTTCCATTTTTTTCCGTTAAATTCATTTTTGCGATTTTTCACGTACACATATACAGGGTGTTTCATAATTGGTGCACCAAACTCAAGGGTTTGATAGCTGAGGTGGAGACAAGCAAAAAATTATAAGGGGGGGGGGGGGGGGGGGGGGTAAGACGCGTCGTTTCGGCGGTAGGGGGGTTCAAGATTTTTAGTAGTTCTTCCACTTTACACCCTGTAACTTTCTTGATATACACCCTACAAGGTGAGGTTCATCTCAGATGATAGCAAACCGTCTAAACTTTCCAGTGAATGCCCAATCAGCCTTCCTGTCGCCTTCTGTCGGAAGTAGTAGGACGTCAAAGTCAAAAAATTGGAAAAAAAATCCTAATTTTTTCAAATTTTAACGATTTTCCCGCCAAAATGCATGATAACTATAGAGTTTTATTACAAGATTTAGAGACCCCCGGAATGTTACCTTTAATTTGAATAAGCACATGTACCTGCCTAAATGCAACCGTTTTTGACGATGCGATGGTAATCGCGCCTACTATTTATTATGCAATTCAACGCAAAATTAGCAAAATTAATGAAATTATGAATCATAGAAACGTGAATATCTAAGAAACGGTTGCATTTAGGTAGGTACATGTGCATAGTCAAATTAAAGGTAACATTCCGGGGTTTCTAAATCTTGTAATAAAACTGTATAGTTATCATGCATTTTGGCGGGAAAATCGTTAAAATTTGAAAAAAATAGGAATTTTTTTTTTCCAATTTTTTTACTTTGACGTCCTACTACTTCCGACGGAAGGTGGCAGAAAGGCTGATTGGGCATTCGCTGGAAAGCTTAGACGGTTTGCTATCATCTGAGATGAATCCTACCTTGATAGGGTGTATATCAAGAAAGTTACAGGGTGTAAAGTGGAAGAAGTACTAAAAATCTTAAACCCCCCCCCCCCCCTAACGCCGAAACGACGACGCGTCTTACACCCCCCCCCCCCCCCCCCCCTTCACCTTATAATTTTTTGCTTGTCTCCACCTCAGCTATCAAACCCTTGAGTTTGGTGCACCAATTATGAAACACCCTGTATATATTAAAATAATCAAGTGTGTTTGGATCGCCCTGGATTGTCTTTAAAGAAAAATTCTTAATGCTGAATTTAGCAACACGTGACGTTTAAGAAATTCTTACTTTTACAACGCTTTTGTCTTGAAGATCTTAAAGATTCTTAGTTTAGCAACACGCCCTATCTGTTTAACTTCTATTAGATTGACATGTCGTGTAAGTTATAACCATAGAGGCATATATTTACACAATGTCAAAAAACTAATCGAAGATGACTAAATTCAATAACTTATATAAAAAATGATGTAAAATAAAAATTTATTATTTGATTAATTCCCAATTTGCTTAGGTTATAGGTTACTTAGCATAACATGTACGATAACCCTAATGGCATGCACTTACACAATTCAACGTAACCTCAAATTGACCAAAAAAAATTGGAAAATTATAAAAAAAATAGAAAATTATACCTTTGTAGTCCTTGATAATTTAAAATGTTAAAAACAATTAATTTTTAAACTGTCGTAAATCCTTGACCAATAAATTGTAGTCTCAGCCAAAGACAACTTGAATGAAGTTTTGATGAAAAAACCTTTTCCGAAAAAATCATCGAATCACTGATGAACGTTATCCAAAAAATTCTAAGTTTAACCAATTGATGTACTTTAAAAAAGAAAGATGAGAAACTTGCATATGAAATAAACTATGACCTCTTGGCATGTGTTTTATTTTGACAACTCGATGAAAAAGATAAGTGAAGGATTGTCGCGCCTTTTATAGAAAAATTTGCTTCGATTTCACTATCCATAAAGTGAAATTTTCGACATATTACCCTTTATTACAGTTTTTAATTATTATTCGTATATGCCAAAATGAATCGACGCGCCAGTTTTCCTTTCGTTTTTGTGCATTCCTCTCACTAATTTGTATTATTTCTATCCCTTTCACACTATGGCTCTCTTTCGCACTCGTTAGTGTGAATGTACATTATTAAAATCGCGAATTACACGAAATCAGTGAAAAATATCGCGAAATGAACGCGGCCATTGGAAACACGCGCCGATTTCACCCCAATATGGCATTTCAAACGTCGTAGGAACATCAAGTTTCGCCGTGATTTTTGTAACCTCGAAATGTCAAACGCGCGCAGTGATTTTGTTAAATTTATTAATTTTAATAGTGTATTGTGTAGTATTTTCTGGTGTTTTCATCGTGTGATGTCATAATGTTCAGTTAATGTTAATAGTTTATGGGTTTTGTTATATTTTGTCTTGTTTTCAAGGTTGGTGGACACCCGTGAAGGTGAGGAAAAAATGATTATAACCAATTTTATACGATTTCGTATTCTGAAGAAGTTTTTAGTACAATAAAAATGTCTTGGACTGATCGTTTTCACAGTATACGTAAAAAACCTAAATTTTTATATGGCAACACAAAGAAGGAGTTGCCCGATTTAGTACATTTTTGAAATTTTATTTGCTAGTACAATGACAGCACTATATACTAAATTTCACTCTCTACGTCGACGCGTTCTCAGGCAGTGTCCAAATATATAGTGGAAAACGAAATTTTTGTATGTAAACATCACGAAGGACTTGCCCGATTTGTCTCATTTTCGAACTTAATTTTACTTTTTTTTAAGTCCGTGTACAAAATTTCAGCTCTCTAAGTATACGGACGGACCTGCAAAAATCAAAATAACTTTTAATATTATGCGTGGGTGTCCAATCCATTTTGCTCAACCATCATTATTTCAAGGTGTTACAAACGGAATGACAAGCTTAGTATACCCTTCAGATTTGATCTAGGGTATAGGAAAGACTTCTACCCAAATTTATACAAGTTACTGAAAATAGCTCTTGGTCTTGCACTTGCTCGGCTTGTTAGGAAGGGAGGCAAGGTGAGTGAAATGAAAGCTCAATTCAAATCTGAGGAGCTCAGAGTCGGTGGCTTGTTTTTCAGCACAGTGAAGCATTTTTGGATGTTCGTCCACCTATTCCAACAACTTAGGAATGCGTTGATGGTGCATAAATTGTGATTGAGTTGATTTTCATAAAAGTAAAACAATAACATCATTCGCAAAATCGAGAAAATCCTTCAAAATGCTTTGCTCTTCACTATTTATTTGGGTATAGCGTGAAAGAGAGCTGAAATTTCATAGACGGCGTCCTTGTTTTGCGAATTTGTTCTACAACCGGGCACCTCCCCAGGTGGCGGATAGGGGGATGCCCCTCGAAAGAGATTACTGGCGAGTGGCATGAGTTGGAATGTGAGCGAGGACTACACGCATAGTGATCACCAGGCTATTGTGTTTGAAATCACGAAGCAGAGAGGAACGATAACCAGCGGTAGCCATGGCCGCAGTCAAAGAAAAGAATGGGTGGCCAAGTCCATGGACATGTAGGTTCTAGTGGAGGCACTACGAGACGCCAGCGCACCAGAAGGCACACGGAAGAAAGGACGAGGTTGGCCATGAGTACGCTGAAGGCCGCGTATGACGCATCGATGCCAAAACGCATCGTGAACGACCGTAGAACACCAGTCTACTGGTGGACTGAAGCGATCAGCGAGCTACGTGCCAAGTGTCACAAGGCACGAAGGAGAAGCCAAAGATCGGCTCAGAGAGGCAAGAAGAAGAGCGCCGCAAATACATCGAGGCACACGGCGAGCTCCGTAACGAGATACGTAGAAGCAAAACACGGTGCTTCAGGGACATGTGTGATGAAGCAGACGCAAATTCCTACGGCAACGCCTACAAGAATCCAACGTGGACCATTGACACAAACAATCCGGCGCGGTTGCGGTCGAAGAGTTGACCAACGCGTGCAAGAAGGTGGGGGCGAACAAGGGCCAGGACCCGACGAAATCCCAAACAAGGCATTGGAGAAAGCGATCGAGTGCAACCAAACAATGTTCACTGGTGTGATGCAAACGTGCCTGCAGGAAGGAACGTTCCCAAAAGACTGGAAGCGGCAGAAGCTTATACTGCTGCCCAAGGCACCAGGTGACCCATCGGCTTATCGCCCAATATGCCTTCTAGACACTGGCGGAAAACTGTTGGAGCGAATAATCCAGAATAGACTTGAAAAAATAACCGAAGGCGAGAGATCACTATCGGGAAGGCAATTCGGTTTTCAGAAGGCACGCTCGACGCTAGACGCGCTAAACCTTGTGGTGTCCACTGACAAAGAGGCCACCGCAGGAACGAGATAGAAGGGCGGCAGTATCAAATACTGCATCATAATCACACTGGACGTCAAGAACGCGTTCAACTCTGCTAAGTGGGGTTTAATCATGAAAGCATTACAGCAGTTGGGTGTACCGGAGTACCACCTGAGAATAATCGGCGATTACCTCAGCAACAGGGTGCTCATTTACGATACCGATGACGGACCTAAAGAGTACCGGGTCACCGGTGGAGTGCCACAGGGCTCCGTGCTAGGTCCAATTCTGTGGAATGTCATGTACGACGCAGTTTTGACGCTACGGCAGCTCTAGCCTCAAAACTGCGTCGTACATGACATTCCGCATCTTTGGAGTGTTTTAATGTCGAAGTGGTGTGGTGATAGATTCTACTACATTTTATATCGATCTAGTACATTTTTGTCTCGAGCCTACTACACACTATGTATGGATACTCTACTTGGGGGCATCACTGGTTTGCCAAAAAAACATCAACCAAAGAACAAAATTCAGAACAAGAGAGCAAGCATATGAAAAAAAAGCCCAAAATATTGTTAATGAGATTTTGAATCTGAAGCGTCATAACTGTGGAGTGGGGAGGGATACAGGGGTGGTTTGACATTCACAGAAAAGATCTACAAGATTCTACATACAACGCCGTCTGAAAATATACCGTGTACTCTGTACTTTTCAAGATATAGGATGTTTAATGAAAAAAGAGCATTTTTTTACTAATCACCCTGTAACTCGGTAGGGTGTCATTTTTACACCCCCCCCCCCCCCCGCCTGGCATACAATTTTTTACTTGTTTTACGAGAGGAATCATTTAGCAAAATATAACAATATTAGTCTGCGACAGCCTGTATGTACATAGTTCTCCTAGAAGCTGTTATATTATTTAGGAAAATGGTATGTAGCTCGGTCAACAACTTTGATAAATAACGTAATTCGCAACTCTCATATTGACAGCATCCAACTACTCAGTAGGGCTGCGACCCATAAATGGTAATAACTTTCTCTATACGTACATATATGACGGAATCTGTAAATTTCAATAACACTTCAACAGACAACCAAATTGCTAGTGGAAACTAATAACTTTTCAATTATTTCGGTAACATTATGAAGGTAATTTTTACAGCTTAAGAGCAAATAATAAAATCCATAGCTCTTGAGGAAATTCCCATACAAGAAAATGCGGTTACCTGAAAAAAAGTTGCAACTCATTCGCCTCCTTAAAAAACACTTGACCTCAATCTCCTTCTATCTATGAAGTTTTATGGAGTGGATTACTCACATGTACTCCAATTTAAAATCGCTGTGACACAGGTAGAACAAGACATACACACACACACTCACGCAGATCCCTGCTTGGGGTTTGGATTTGCTATTTAATAGCAGCTTACAGTAGGGAATGGGGTGGCCAAAAATGATAGTTTAAATGAGTTCAAGGGAGCGTATTCAGCATGTAGGTATATGTATATGAGTTGGAAATATATGTAGAGCTGGAGGGCACACTCTATACTGTCGCCACTACCACTACCACCATGCATTACCATGGCCATCACCATCATCACTCTTAAGACATCCAATGCTGCATTGTTTTTAAAATTTAAATTTTTTCGGAGCAAAAACTCCCGAATTTTATTCAAGAAACGAAAGTCCTACAGAAAGTTCCTTCCTCTTGAAAGCTTAAAATAGATACAAGCTGTCGTAATGTAATGAAAAATATTTTGAATAACTTTTCCTATCCTATTGGAAAGGGAAAAACAACCAGATGACGCCGTAGCCAAAGAATTTGCAATTCTCTGAATACTTCATGGGAAGCAAACTTGTAATAGGATTAATAGCTTAGCTGGGAAACACTAAACGAAGGAGTGTTATTGATTATAATGATTTTCCGTTCCATCATTGCGAGCAGTCACCACCTAATATTTTTATATAATTACTGAAAGCTCTTCGATAACAAAAAAAATCATTGCCTGAGGTGTCTTGGGTAACGCTGTTTCAATATACATTATCATACTTATATCCAAAGGGATAGAAAAACAAGACTTTGCCTTTGAATACTCTTTCAAATTCAAATTCAAATTGTTTATTGGGATAAAATATCTCAGATGTTGAAATCTTTGATGATACAAACTTAGTTGGTATGTTTATGGAAAATTCTAAATTAATATTAAACTAACAATAAATGAAAAAAGTAAAGATAGAAGAAAAGAAAAGAAAAGATTAAAGCTATAAATGACAAACTAAAGAATAATGAGAAATTGAAATGTAAGCAATGGAACACAAAACTGAAACAAAAAAAAAACTTGAAAGTAAGCAATAGCAAGAACTAACAGCAGTGCAGGGAATGAGAAAGCATACAAAACAAAACAGGAAGCCATAGGTAATGGAAAAGAAAACTGAAAATAGAAATAAAACTGACCTGGGAACTATAATAAAAACAAGAATAAAAGCGCATAGTTATTTCGGAGTGTGAGGGCAATGTCAGCCCGCATGGCTCTCATCTGAAGCCAGATGGCGAGTTAGCAGTACCCTGAATGAACTGGCCGAGCTAGAAAGCTGCAATGACGCCGGTAGACTGTTCCAAAGGCGAGCAACATGAACAAGGTGAGAGCGTTCTAAAATTCTATGTTGATAGCGGGAAACACGCAGCATTAAGTGCCTATCAGAGTTTAAAAAGCTGAGGTCGGAAAATAGATATCTAGACGCCTGGTTTAGATGACCTTATGAAGAAAAATAAAATTTATCAATGTCAAATAAACATCTAATGACATACCCAATAGAGAGTTACGAAAGAGGGAAATGTGATCATATCTTCTCAATCCATGAATAAAACGAATGCAGTCATTGAAAGCGACATCGAGCTTTCTCCTACATGGAAAGACAATGGATCCACTTGTGAAATCGGGCAAGAGAAGTGTCTTCACCAGCCTAGAGCGAAGAGCAGGAGACAGAATCCTTGCAGACAACCACAACCTTCGAAGAATGCCATAAATTTTACCCAATGTGTTTTTAATGTGGTCGCAGCAATTCATAGAAGAGTTGAGGATAATTCCCAGCTTAAGGTAAAGCTGTGCCATTCAGAGTTGTGATACATCAAACCTCTCACGATTCAAAATCATGTAATTTGATTTATTAGGATTTAAAAGTAAGTCGTGCATCTTGGACCAATCTGAAATTCTGTTCAGATCTGTGTTAAATCTCTCGACACAACCCTCTATCAGGTAAACCGGCCTATTCAGGTATACCTGGACATCATCCGCATACAAGTGTATTTTGGAGTCTCTTATTACGTTGGGCAGATCATTTATGTACATACTGAACAATAAAGGGCCTAAGGTTGAACCCTGAGGTACCCCACACGTGAGAGGCAAGCTTCTCGAAAGTAAATCATGGACTTTGATTTGCTGAGATTGTCCAATAAGAAAGCTACCGATAAGTGATGCCGCAGATGAAGAAAATCCAAATGTGTTTAATAAGATGATAAGGAGCTTGGATTGGTTGACGCTGTCGAAGGCTTTTGAAAAACCCAGGAGTGCCAGGACAGTCAGGTGATTCTTATCAAGAGCTCTACGAATGTCGGACGTTACTTTTAATAAGGCAGCAGCACAGCTATGCCCAGCTCTAAATCCTGACTCCGAATTGATTTGTTCCAAGTAAAGTAAGATCTGTTCATGCATAAGTTTTTCCAGCGGCAAAAACACAACATACTAATTGGACGAAAATCGCTTGGGCCATTGGGAGATGCAACTTTAGCAAGGAGCAGCACAATCGCACTTTTCTAAATTCTAGGAAATTGCGAGGATTCAAGCTCGTATTGAAAATATGAAGGATAGGATAGACGAGCCAGGGCAAAATAATTTTTATAAAACGGGGCGATATTTGATCGGATCCCACTGCCTCAGACTTGACAGCATTAATGGCATTAACTACTTGGACAACATCAACACAGTTAAAGCTAAAATCGCCTTCATATGCCAGATAATCTGGGACCTCAGAAGAAGTGGTAGGAGTAACATCTGAATTAGATGAGGAAGGGATGTTATGAGAAGTAAAGTACTTATTAAGGCAATCAGGATCAGCATCACATTATGAGACACCTTTGCCAAACACACCAGCATTTCTGAGATTTTTCCACATTTTTCTTTGCGGTAGATTGGAATCGAGTTTTGATTTAAAGTACCGACGCTTAGCGGCTCGAATTTCAGTATTAGTAAAATTTCTAATGTGTTTGTAGCCATCACGATTAACTTCGGTCCTCATACGCAATAATCTTTGGTGTAAAAAATCGCGTTCAACAATCAATCCTTAATTTCCGCGGAAAACCATGGACAGCCTTTCTGATTCAGTGTACATGATCTAAAGGGAACATATTTATTAAAAAGGTAGAACAGATTTCAATTTAGAGAAGGCAATTTGAGCATCAACGGAGGGATAATAATTAACGGACATCCAAGGGATAGTTGTACATTCTGCAACCAGAGCAGGCATATTAATACTATTAAAATCTCTGAATGTAAAGGAATTCCTTAACTGAATTGGATTGATAGAAAAGTTATAAGTTAAAAACAGAAAGTCATGGTCGAAAGTCGGTGGACTGTTTAATTGATTCTGAAACAGCACCGCATCCGTATCGGAAGTAGCAAATAGGTCCAGCAGAGATGGATTGCCTGTATTGAAGTATGTTGGGAGTTCATTTATGACATTAAGGTGCATGGACTGCAGAAGAAATATAAACTCATCAGACCTGGTGGTCTTGCAAAGCAAGTTTACATTGAAGTCACCGCCTATTATGACGTTGGAATATCTGTGAGTAAGGTCAGTGAATATATTTGCAAATTCCTCGGAATTTCCAACATTAAAAACTTCAGCTGGACAGTAAACTGCAGATAACATACACTTGTCAAAACCATTTTCACAAACAAATTCAATATTTTGTTAACTCGAATAATTAATAAGTTTGGCCTTCACACAATCTTTAACAAAAACAGCAATCCCTCCACCCATTCGATGTAATCTGTCATTTCGAAAAAGTTTATAACCGGGAATAGCTACAAGAGGTGAGGGGATGTTAGAGTTCAGAGAAAAATTCACTAATCAAAATAGCATGGATATCCGAACCTGCAAAAATGTCTAACATTTCATATATTTTAGATCTCAGACTGCGAGCATTCAAGCAGCAGATGTTTAGACCATTCGACCTACGGCAAAAAATATTAAGAAACTCCCTCACCCTGTTTTGAGTCTCATTGGAACTCATAAAGGCTACATCGCAGAGCGCAGCCAGTTACAAGGCTCATTTTAAATAAAACATAACGTCTTCACACTGACAGCGCTAACATTAAAAGGCAAATTATGTACATTCCTATACGCAGTATGCTTTCCTAACCCCACAACCGACACAAAAAAAATTGAAACGAAAAAATAAGAAAGGTTAAATGAACAAAATGAAAAAGAGAAAACTACTATATAAGAAGCAAAAAGTAAAACTCAGAATAATAAAAAATTATCTAGGCAAATAAACAAAAAAATGCAGCAAGCATTAAATAACCAAGTAGTAAACAAATCCATTAATTGAAAAAATATGCCTGTACTATGCGCCCGAACGGCTGGTAGATGTGCACATGGAGAACAGCTGGTCCCGATTTTTTACCATCAAAGTACGATCCTCCTTCTTCAATCTGATGTGTACAATGCCATCTTTAGTAAATTTGGAGAAAACCTTCTGCTCAGATCGGAGTTTTATCGCATCTCGCAGGAGAGCATTGGTAGCAGAGGAGACGCTTTCGCTGAGGAGTATTTTGCTGTTTGCAGTGAACCCCTCCAAATCACTCAATATAATACGACGACGACTCCAAACTGATGAGAAAAACGCTTTCCTTTCAGCAGGGCAAGAGAACTTCACAATTATGGGACCATCAAGCTTACGATGACGTCCCTCCTGAACTGATCTGGGCCTCAAGCGGAGAGCAGACGTATACGATGAAAGCTGATGATCAATCACTGAACAAATGTTTTTGAGCAACTTGTTCACATTCTCGTCACTTTTTTCAGGGATGCCTCTTATCAAAATATCCGAAGAGCGCTGTAAACACTACAAACTCTCTATAATTTCGATGTTCTCGTTGCGAGTCGATTTAAAATTCCTCTGCAAAGAGTTTACAATACCTTCCAAGGCAGATATGCGGCTGCTGACTGTACTGAACATTTTGTCCATTTTAGACAGAATACGGTCCTCAAGCTCCACCAGTTTTGCGATCGGCACAAAAAGCACTAGGGAATACCGCGCCACTATGTGGAGCTGCCCCTTTATTTGCTTGTTTTGAAGAACGTAAGAGAGGAGCATTGGAAGAGTCCTCGCTGTTGTGGTGGCGACTCTTGCTCTCTTTTTCCTTAGCAACGTTGTTGACTGAAGACATTTTACAGCAGATAAGAAGAATATTACAGAACAATAGCGTATAAAGTAAAACACCGCTAGGTACGAATAATTTGAAAATTTTGCACAATATGTAAAGTTATTTAATTTAATCACACATTAGATATCTAAATATGTAGGCACTGAGACTAATAAAGTCGCAAAAATGGAAAAATTAAACTGAAAATTGGAAGAACACGGGAGCAAAACTAGACACGTCTATTCGGCAGTACTCATTACTTATTCTTTGAAAACTTCTTTGAAGCGAATCAAATCATTTCAAGATAGGTTGAAATTGGTTCCCATGTTGGCTTCATTATTATTAAATTTCGCTTGATGCACGTGATTAGCCAGCTATAGAAAAACAGACATTTTTAATACTTTATATCGGAAGTGATTCGAAAGAATATTGGATTACCGAAGCGATGTGTAAACTTGAATTGCATTGACTTATCTGAGTCAAACAAATTCTAAGAGTTAATTTGTGTAATCCTGTGAACATAAATATTCTAACGAATATTAGGATTGCAAACATAAATCATTGGAAGCTTGATTGAAGAAGTAAACTGACTAAAGCTATATAATATACCATGAATTGTTAGTACTTATCAATGCCATGTGAATGAAAATTTAGAGTGCTTCAATGCCGTTTATCCCATTAATGATAAGACGATATTTCTTATAAATCAATTCTATGGGCAAATTTTAGCTGAAATGACTCGTACATAATTAAAAGTTCATGTTCAGTAACAATCTTTTGAAAAAGTTTTAGAACATTGGCATTGTTGAACTATCTATATTAGAGTGGCCCAAAAATGTATTGATTTGCTTAAAAGGAGTCAGTACTCAGCAAAAGTTTCAATTTACTAGATACCAGCGAGCCTGTAGCCAATAAAATTTACTATACGTAGGTTTGTGTCCTGAAAGTGAGAAAATTCATATAAAATTAGCCTAGACTTACACCACAGACCACATTAGAGACATCTAGCGTAAAAGACATGCGACAAAATTATACAATTTAAGACTATTACTGAATATTTGCAGTTCAAATAAATATAAAATTTTTAACGAGAATTAACTGTCCTAAACTTTTTTGTACATAATTGTTAAATATACTATTTTGCTTTGTATTTAAACAACTTTCAATGAAATATTACAATTTCTCATCGGTGAAATATCGGGAGAAAAAACCAGTACTATTAGAGCCAAATAATATAAAAAAAAACGCAACTAAAAATAAAAATACTCGACGTTATTCACTAGATCTAGGCCTTATCTTTCTAAAATAGTCACAATCTAAAGAAATGAGAACACCTACTAACAAGAATTTGATTTAAAAAGCTTCAATTTTTACCAATTTTTACAAGTTTTCGGGCTAACATCTCCATTCCAATAATTTTTTCTTTATCTTTGATTTAAGGTATAAATCATTATTCTGCTACAAACAGTTTGCCTGAAATTCGCATTGAAAAATGTACGAAACTTGCAAATCTTGGTACTGACAGGTCGCTCAAATCGAAAATAGTGTCGCTGTTTTGGACTTTCAGGAAAACTGTTGCAACATTTTCTGCAATAACTTTTTAATTTGACAATATTTTTTCTTGATTCTTTTTTCAAATTTAGGGGAACTTAGATATGAACTTATTGCAGTAAAAGTCGTTTTCTAGATATTTTAACACTTTTGTTTTTTGGGCCACCCTAATATACATATTTCCAGGTGAATAGCGCAAACGACAAAATCGATATGTAATTTAATAGATTCCTCTCATAATTTGTAATATTATTAGTCTTCCCCTTTACGTCTTTTTCCCAGCAATAATGTAAATATAAATAATTAAAATCGCGAATTACTAAAATCGCGCGAAATGAACGATATCATCAAATTCGCGCTTTGAAGTTACCCCAATTTGACAGTTTAAATGTCGTGAAACTATACAGTTTGACATGTACTTAGGTTAGGTAGAAGGGGTGCCGCTAGAAGTGCCTAGCCTGTTTCACTTAGACCACCAGTGGGATAACCTTTAAAATCGCCCAAGATCCATCCTTCTTCCCTTAGGAACTCAGGATGCATCTAAGCTCTTTTCTTTGCAGTTACCCCAGACTTGAAAAGAAGTAGCTACCTAATAGCCTACCTATTTTATTCAGCAGAGCGGGGCACTCGCAGATTTAACCAGCACAGTGTAGTAATTAAGTGAAATTGTCACAGTCGCCATGTAGTAATTAATGATATATGTGTCATATATATATATGAGCTCGGGCGTTGTGTAGTCAAATAAGAAAGATGAAAGCTCGTCGTTGTGGATCGCAAAGATGAACGTAGATGAGACAGGAGAAGCTTTGTAAAAAGCAGGCCTCCGCTACTACGACGGGCGCAGCTGTAAAACAGCAGATGCCCGGTAGTAGGATTGAAATGAAAGATGGTACGTTGGCGCAGCTGTAAACAGCAGACTCCCGGTGGTAAATAAAAGACTACTGTTATGTCTAACTAATTAAATCAATTCCTCTTTATTGGAGTAATATTTTGTTATTATTATTTTTTTTTTACATGCTTATTAATTAGCTATTGGATTTTATTACATTGCTATGGTTTTGTTTATATACTATATACACTAATTTATGCTCTTATGATTACGTTTGTGCTATTGATATAAATTTAATTATCTATTTTCCTTAGTCTATTTTTGTGTATTTTATAATTGTATTTTTATTCTTATCTTCTATTGTACAGTTTACATTATCTATAGATTTCACTGTGTATGGGCCATTATATAGTGGGTCTAGTTTCTTCCTATTTTTTGAATTTATTAGTACTTTATCGCCAATTTTTAACAATATTGGGTAGCTATTTATTTCACTGTTTGTTTTCGTTTTTCTTTTGATATGTTAAGGTGCTCTTTTACTTTATTTATCGTTTGTTGCAATCTATATTTTATTTCTTTACTATACAACTCGTGATTATAGACGTTGTCTGGACGGTCGATATTGAGTTCAGATGGTACGCTTATTCTTTTAGCAAATACGAGTTCGAATGGTGTGTATGTACGGTGTGGTATTGTAGCAAAACGTATAGTAAGGTATCCAGTTGTCCCAGTCATCTCTATTTTCATTAACGAATGATCTTAAGTATTCGTTGAGATATTTGTGATTTCTCTCGAGCGCTCCTATTGTTTCTGTGTGCACTGAGGCAAATAGTTGTTTTGTTTTTAAAATTTCGCAGATTTCTGTGAAAACCTTATTCTTATATTCTGCTCCTGGGTCAATTTTCAACTTGTTCATTGGACCATTGCTTCTTTGTTGTGTTTTTGATGTTTGTTTTTTTAGCAAAGTTCACATTTGTTGACATATCTAGCTACTGATTTTTTCATGTTGTTCCACGTGTATATATCTTTTAGTTTGCTAAACATCCTCGACTGTCCCAAGTGTCCTCCCGTTGGGGTTGAGTGGAAGCCGTATAGTATTTGATTTATTTTCTCTATATCAGTCACTTGAATCTGTGGTTTATATATTATTATCTGTATTTTATTTAAAATTTTATTACATAGGCCTTTAAATGCGGTTATACTTATCATATTAAAAATTTGACTCTCTGCGGAGTTCTTCAGAGTCTTGGTCTGAAGTTGTTTGTGGATATACTCTTCCAATGCTTCGAATGCCTGCTCTAGTGCGGGCTCTGCTAATTGGGTATTATTTATTCTTATTATCCGCTTATTAAAATATTTTATAGTTTAACGCTGGCGTGAGTTCAATTCTTCTTTTATTATCAACGTTGATTTTTAATTCTGGTAATTTTATTACTTCTGATGGTGCCAAGGCCTCAGTGATACGCAGTTGATCAGACGGCACACTTGTGTCATTGGCTTCTTCTTTTATACCATGAGTTTCTTTTTCATTGCGCGAGTTTTCATTTGTAATATTTTGATCTCTTTTAGATCTGATATACCAAGCTTTATTCTAGACAAGGCGTCAGGTCCAGAATTTTCGGTTCCTTTGATATATTGGATTTCTAAATCAAACTCTTCCAAATCTAATCGCATTTGGGTTAATTTCGATTTCGGATTCTTCATTCCGAACAAATATGCTAATGATCTATGGTCCGTTCTTACTATAAATTTTCGTCCATAAACATACAGTTTAAAATATGTTATAGCCCAATATATGGCTGTTAGTTCTTTTTCAATTGTTGATTTGTTGCTCTCTCCTTGTGTGAATGTTTTACTTGCGTATGCGATAGGTAGTTCTTGTCCATCAAAATTTTGGGAGAAAATTCCACCACAGGCAGTGTTTGATGCGTCTGTCGATATAATGAATTCTTTATTAAAATCCGGGTGTTGTAATATTATGGGCGACATAAGCGCTGATTTTAAAATTTCAAAGGCTTTTTGGTGAGTTTCAGACCATTCAAAGATTGACGATAGTAGTTACAAAATGCTACGAAACGCCTGACTTCATCTGCGCTCTTGGGTATAGGATAATTTTTTATAACATCATATTTTGAGCTATCTGGGCTTATACCTTGTACTGAAATTTTGTGACCAAGGTATGTAACTTCGATTTGAAAAGATTTGCATTTTTCTGGATTTAATTTGAGATTTCTCTCTCGAAATCTCTTGAATACGGATGACAAATTTTTTAAGTGATGTGCTTGTGAGCATCCGATGACTATTATGTCATCAATATGTATGTGTATATGTGTTTGTACTTCTGTGTTAGACCTGCCATAGCGATTATCCTTCGCTGAAAACTGTTTGTATATTAAGTCCGAAAGGAAGTCGAGTAAAATTTTAGTGTCCATGATTGGTTGAGAAAGCTGTGTACTCTCTAGAAGCTGGATCTAAAGAAATTTGGTAAAATCCAGACATAAGGTCTAGTGTTGAAAAATATTTTGCACGGCCCATTTGATCTGAGATATCTTCTATTCGTGGCAGTGGGAATTTATCTGAAAGTACTTTCTAGTTTAAATTTCTGAAATCTACCACTAGCCACCACTTTTCGTTTTGAGTACTTGATTTTTTGGTACTAATAAAATTGGAGAGTTGAATTGGGAAACAGGGTTTTCTATTATTTTATTATCCAGCATTTTCTTCACTTGATTATCGATTTCGGATTTATGTGCCTCTGGAATTCTATAGTTTTTTGTGTATACCAGTACTTTATCTGATAGCTCTATTTGCTGTTCATAGAAATTATTTGTTATAAGGGGTTCATTTTCAAGGGAAAATATGTCTTGATATTCCTGACATAATTTTTCAAATTGAGGTCTAGCATAATTTGGTATGGACTTAAGATTTAAAGCCGAAATTACTCGATTTGCTCTGTTTTTGTTGGGGATATTTTTATTCTGAATGTTAAAATTTGTTAAAGGTTCGGTTAGAAATTTGGGTTCTTGGATAGTTACTGTTTTAGTTGTCGTATTCAATATTCTAACTAGTGGATTTTTCGCTGAGATAATTGTTCCTCTTACGAAAACTCCTGGTTCGAATTCTTCGCCAATTACGACAATATCGTTAGCTTCTGATTTTATATTTTTGATTTTTCTAACAATTTCGCATCGGGGTGGTATCACGATAACGTTTGGGGATGGACCACTCATTATGAGTATTTCGATTGACTCCTCTGCTGTATTTAATGTAAGTATCCAAGTGTCGTAATCAATGGAGGCTTTGAATTTAGTTGGGAAGTCTAGTCCTAAAATTGCATCTGCCTCGATGGCTAGATCGTTGTCTACGATTTGGAACAAGTGTTCGATCGAAAATTGATCGTTGAAAGTTAGTGTAGCGTAGGTTGCTCCTATTGATTTTCTTTTATTACCTGTGACACCTTTTATGATACAAGTATTTTTAGGATACTATCGTTGGTCGGCGCTTATTTTGCCTCTTTGAAAAATTGATATGTCTGCTCCTGTGTCGACTATAAATGTGCATACTGAACTATACATACGCTTTTACGAAATTAGTGAGAGAGATATTTAACGTGTAAACTCTTAGTTTGTTTGTGAGATCTTCCCCAACTGATCTGTTTCGTCTTCTGGTTGGAGGGCTTGACATTCCCCCGAATCATAGAATCGAATTCTACTATTGTTCTGGTTTGGATTCCGGTAATTATTCTGATTCGAGTCATTTCTTTGGTTTGAATAATTATTTGGGTTCATTAGATGGATGGTATTAGTGACTCTTTGGTTCTGTTGCCTTTGTCATCTGTTCCTATTAAATCTTCCATTGTAATGTTCCCTGTATTGGTTTGAATTAAATCTAAATCTTTGCGGTTGCCTGCTTTGGTAGTGCAATACGTTATTCTGCTGTGGTTTATCCACTGCAACTGCCTTCGCTGTAATCTCAGTTAGAGTTGTGAGATTACTCGCCTTTAGTATCAATTCCGTATCTCTATTAGATATGTTATTAGCGAACGTCTGGATGGAAAATTTTTCTGCTAATTTCTCGGCTAACCCTCCAGTCGCGATTTTTTTCCGATATGAATGCTCTAGTCAGCTGCCGTGACAGGTCTTCGACTTGGGCAGAGAAATAGGTAATTTTTCTATTGTCTTTATGACACGATTTTAATTGTGCTAGTACTGCTTCAGATGAGACTTTCACAGAAAATTTCCTTATCTGTTTATCTTCAATTAAGGAAACCGTGCTAATTTCGTTAGTTATTGTGTGTTTAGCTTTCCCTGTAATTCTGGTTCTGATAAATTTGATCATAATGTCCTTCTGATCTGGTGGCGTAAGCTCATCTAGCAGTTCTATTGATTCGATGAAAGCTTCTGTTTCTTCTATTTTTTCATCATATGACTGGACGAGTGACGTCGCGGTTCGTATATCGAAAGGAATACGAGTACTTATTTCTTCTTGGTCTTTTATATAAGTTCTAAAATTTTTCTCGATTTTAGCTTTATTTCGGTATAAATCTCCTTCATTTTTAATGCTTTTTCTGCAGTAGTTTCTTGTTTTACTATCGATATTGCTTGTGCTTCTACTTTTTCCACAAGTTCTTTCTTTTCCTTAAGCGTTTTTTTTTCGTATAACCCCTGTTTATGCTTTTATTGAAGTTACTTAAAATGTTCTTTAACTCTTCCTTTATTTCATTTAACTGGTCCATTCGCGCATGTTTATTAATTTAATCCACCCTAGCTTATTTCTGGATTGTGATTTGAGCTGGGCTGTTAAGGTATTTTTTTCTAAGCCCCCTTCGGTGGTCTCGGTACAGAGTGTACACTAATTCTATTATCTTCACAACTGCTATGATTGCCAAAAGAATAATAATCTTCTTATTATCAATATTTACCGTATCTTCTATTATTAGGTTGTTGACGATCTCGCAGTTATTGTCTGTAACCTTATAATTTGTTTTACCCATATTATTAAAACGTTGTCGATACCTATTTTACTAGTTTTTAATTTTACTATAATTTACTATAATTATACTATACCTGTATAATTGATAACCAAAATTTTATTAAGCTTAAACGCTATATATACAGGGTGTTCCAGAAATGTCTTTAATCCTTTAAGGGGATGAAAGTAGAGGTCATTTGGGTCAAAAAAGTCCATATACTTTTATATCGAACTCCGCTTGTTTTTCGAGTAAATCGATAATATCGATTTTCGAGGTTTTGCATACCTCTTCAGAGTAATTTCGTTATAAGTTCTATTGTAATTAATGGATTGTGACGTTAAGAACACATATTGGCCTTTCTAAGAATGCATAATAAGTTATAATTGTGCCTTCAGTTATTTAAAAAAAACAGTTTTCTCTATGATTTTTCATTTCACCATCATTTTTGTCGCACTTCAGTGTACATTTATTCGAAATATCACCATTGCACGAACTTGGCAAAACTATGAAAAATTTGCGCATTATGTCCCCGTTCCAAAATAACCTCCCTAAGTGCTATCAACAATAACAATCAAAAGTTATAAGCAAACATTTGGAAGATGTGCCCATCGAGGTAATCTTCAGTTTTTTCGTAGGATTCTATCTCCTCCTACAGTTTTTACGCTACGACAACCATTTATGTATATGTCATTGTACGGGAGTCTTAACTGGCTATTAGGTAGGGTACTTTTCGATTTCGAAAATGGAGGGGGTAATTTCGAAAAAAACACTTTTTTACCAAAATTGATATTTACGTAGATTTCGTTATTCCGCATCTTTTAGTGCTATTATTTTTGCGGGGGGGGGGGGGGGCAAGCTCTGGGGGGGGGGGCAAGCTCTGGGGGGGGGGGGAAGCTCTGGGAGGCCTGAGACCAAGCCGCATGAAAAAGTAGAAAATACACTTTTCTTCACACACAGAGATGGACTCGGATTTTATTCGCTGACAATCACCGATATATTTCAGTATGATCAATCAGAGGTAATAAGTGATTTGATTTATGAAGAGAAATAATATTCAAGAGAAATGTCCTAATCAAAATATCTGAGTCCACCTCTGTGTGTGAAGAAAAGTTTATTTTCTACTTTTTCATGCGGCTTGGCCTCAGATTTGTTTGAAAACTCGTTTTTTACTTATTTTATTTTATTAAATTATTTCCACTGACAAATTTTGCCTTTCAAAATTTGTCGTGGCAGTTGTTTCTATTAAAACGACTTTGATGAAAGCTGACACTTTTGTTTTTCCCAAGTCGTTTTATGGGAAAAATTTTTATAAACTGTGTGGAATGTGTAGAAAATTGCTGATGCAATTTTAATATTCATTTGGAGATAAGCTAATCATGTTTTAAGCATGATTAGCTTATGTGAAAAATTTATTGAATATAATTTTTATTTTTAACCTTTTTCAGGTTTGTACGAAAATTTCATTTATTTTATGTATATAGCACAGATAGACAGAAAGACAGATAGACAGACAGATAGACAGGCAGGCAGACAGACAGACAGACAGACACAGACAGACATACAGACAAATAGACAGATAGATAGACAGACAGACTGACGGACATGCAAAAATTAAAATAACTTCTCATATGCGTGGGTCTCCAACTCATTTTGCTCTACTAGCATTACTGACATGTGTAATATTTAGTGACCACGTTCATAGAAATGCATTGCAGAAAATGGACCCGCTTATACAGGGTGTTTCAGATAAGGATGTCATCCTTGCAGTGGATGATAGGGGAGCTCGAGAAACGAAAAAAAATTTACGCACAATTTTCAATTCTCCTAAAGGTTTTCGAGGAATTCGGCTTAAAAGGATATTCCACCCCCAAAGTGCAGGGTTTTGCATTTTTGCTTATATCTTTGAAACTACGCAACTGTAGAGCATACCTACATGACCTACATGCCGTAACAATAAATGCATATACGAGCATCTCTACAGTAAATAATAATAAAGAAAGAAAACAAAAGAAATACGATCGGAATAGCCACGCGCCATTCTACGATCCATTCATGAAATATCAATGACGCAACCGATGACTGTATGTCATTTTTATTTCATTTCACTTAGCACTCTTTCAATAAGAAAAGATTGCAATATACACATTTAGCCATTATTATGCTTGTTTACATAGAGGTCATTATGCATGCATTTATCGATAACATTAACTTTTATCGATATGAGTAAGGTAAGCAATTTTCATAAAGTATTTGTAATACTCTTGTTTTTTTCCCATGAGAAGGAAATTTTATTAAGGTTTAGCGAAATAAGCACTTTTAAAATAGTATAAATGTAGTGCTATTGAAAATAAATTTTTAGAGTTTAACCAGTAACTCTCGTGGTGTTTTTATTTCTGCCAGATATTGAGCTCCTCAGCGCTAACATGGCTAACACAGGTAATGAGCTTTTCAGCTCCTGTTAAGAGATACACCGACACCAGATATTGAGCTTCTAGCTCAAACTTGGTGGATTTTCGGAGGATTGAGCTTCTCAGCTCTAACAAAGAAAATCGCTAACATCTCGTTCATTCTTATTAGCAGAGTACTCTATCACGATATCGAGAAGTTATTCACAAAACGTTGGATAGAGATCTAACACGCATTTTAAAGAGGACAAAAAATTCTTGAATTGAGATAGTTTTGAAGACTTTTATAAGATAGCTGTCGAAATATCAAACCTTAAATTCGGACTTTTTGCACGAAATATCATATTTTTCGTACTAAAAGAAATTTCTCTAATGATTTTTTTTATTTTATTACCTTAAATAAAGATTTTGTCTTCTTTTAAGTGCTTTTGGTTTCATCCCTTTATCTTTATCTACTCAAAAGTTACCGAACTTAACATACTGCCTTTGTTTCTAATGCTTAATCCAAAGTTTCAAAGCAAACGCAAAAAATAAAAAAAAAATAAAAAAAAAACATTTAATTTTTGCATGATATACAATCCATTATTAATTTTATCATATTGCTCATATCCTAACTACATTTCTACATACAAACTAAGGAAAACAACTAGTCCAACTTAGTCTAATTTAGCAAGTTTTCAAAATGGCCTCCTTCTGACTGCAGACATAACAAAGACCTTTTTCTTATGGACTTCATTATGTCAGTCGTCCAACTGTTCTCTTATAGCATGTCCTGCTCCCTCAATGCGATATACTAACGCCTCTTTGGTACTTACTTCCTTTTGCTAGACAATTTCTTTCATTTGTCCGCATAAGTAAAAATCCAGAGGTCTAAGATCTGGTGATCTGGGAGGCCAATTAATAGGACCCAATCTACCAATCCATCTATTGGGAAAGTTGCGGTTTAACCACAGTCTAACGCCTTGTCCACAGTGACTTGGAGCACAACCATGTTGGTACCACATATTCCTCCATATTGACAACGGAATATTTTCGAGTTCATCGGAAATTGTGGTTTCCAGAAAACTTAAATAATTTTCGCTATTCATCTTATCAGGGAGAAACCAAGGACTGATGAATATCTTCCCGATTATTCCCGCCCATACATTGACACAAAATCTGTGTTGGGTTGAAGAGGCTCTTACCTTTCGAGGGTTGTCTTCATCCCATGTATGGAGATTGCTGAAATTAAGACATCCAGTTTTTGTAAACTGGCTCTCATCTGTCTAGATTATCCTTTCAAAAAATGTATAATCATCAAAGTTTCGTTCAAGAAGCCAATTACAAAATTCCCTCCCGCTTTTCAAGATCAGGCTGAAAGCAGTTTTTGAACAGGAGTAAAATGATATGGTCGTTGATTTTCATCCCTTAATAACCGCCATACAGACGTCGTTGAAATACCGATGCTAAGAGCAATCCGATTGATACTTGTTGCAGGATTTTCTATTACAAGTTCCATTACCCGGTCTCTCATACCTTGAACAAAGCTGGTTCTAGACCGATATGTTCTATGTTCAAAGAGAGTTCCTTCCCTTGCTCTTGCATATTCCTCATTAGAAAATGAAGTCATCTTTGAATAAAAATACCTGTAGATATTAAAAACATTAGTTAACTTTTCGGAGTTCGAGATCCAAGTGCTAAAGTAATAATAACAAAAACATACATGTTTTTTCTAGTAAATAAAAAATGTCAGCTGTATTGTAAAGATGCAGAGTAAGAGTAGCGCAATGTCTTGCAATACAACTTTCTACCTGATTGTTCAGTAGTTAGTTCTAAGATAGTAAATAAGGATTATTATGCAATGCATTGTAAAATTGTGGCAACCTACCTACTAAATAACATGTGCAACGTATCCAATAATTCATTTTTGTGAATAGTCATAAAATTTTAGATAAACATGGAAAGTAAGGGTCGCGCGTAAGGCTCAGTAACTTTTGAGTTACTAAAGATAAAGGGATGAAACAAAAAGCAGTTAACAGAAGACAAAATTAGGCCTTATTTAAGGTAATAAAATAAAAAAAATATAAGAGAAGTTTCCGAGTTATTGGACTTTTAGTACAAAAAATGTGATATCAAAAAGTCTGAATTTAAGTTCTGATATCTCGACAGCTATCTTATGTAAAGTCTTAGAAAGTGCCTTAATTCAAGAATTATTTATCTGCTTTAAAATGCGTGTTAGATAGATCTCTATCCATCGTTGCATAGTTTCAAAGATATAAGCAAAAATGCAAAACCCTGCACTTTGGAATACCCTTTTAAGCCGAATTCCTCGAAAACCGTTAGGAGAATTGAAAATTGTCCATACAATTTTTTTTCGTTTCTCGAGTTCCCTATCACCTCCTACATGGATGTCATCCTTATCTGAAAAACCCTGTATATAGCAATCTCCTTCGGTCTAAGAACGAAGTACCAACTGAACTATAAACAACGAATAATTAAGTGGGTTCGTGGAAATAAATGTTTTTAAATTAATTATTTAGGGTTGTTTGTACAGCGAAGGAGCTTTTTTGTTTGAAATTTGACAATGAGGTGAAAAAATTGTGTCCTCACTGTGATAGTAAAAACAGAAATATTATTTTTGGCTTTTAACTTGTTAAAATGCTAATCATAAAGAAATAAGAGCTCATTATTTATAACAATATCTACTTAAAATAAAAAAAAAGCAACAAAATAAAATAGTTCACCTGCCCCAATTGCGAAGCAAAATATTTCGCCTACCCTGAGCTTGAGTAGACCCATATGGCAAAAGGGTGATACGTAGACCGAAAGAAGCTTTCACTCGAATTATTAAATTTTACAGCCTAATTTAATTTTTTTTGCAATAAATTTATTAAACCATCGTAAACTTGAAAACATTTTAATACTTTTTTTCTTATTTTTATATGTATATTACTTCAACATGGCTTTGGATTGCCCCAAAGGTTGATATTATATCGCCGAAAAAAAACTGCGTCATTCAATATTCTGTCAAACTTCGAAAAATCTAATTCGCTAGTAAAGCGCACATATTTCAATGCTAATTTTTCCTTCGTAGTACATTTTAATAAAGGCATGGTTTTATTTATTATTTTGACCTTTTTATTGCTTCGAAGCTTCGAATTTCTTCCATTTGAATGCCGAATATATTAAAATATTCGCGCAGGTTATAGGGAAACACTCAAAGTTCGCAGCAACTAATTCTTTGTCAAAAGATGAACAATTTTAAGTAACAAGCTTTCATAGAAAATCGCAAACTGAACGGAAAAGACAATCACCCTTATTATCGTTGTCACTTTATGTGAGAAATGGCGTTACGACACAAAAATGGTATTATGATTGTCGTTTAAAGTGACATTTGTTGAAAACATACGACTTTGGACGTATTAGTGTTGTTGTATTAAGTAGATATACATATGTCGATGCAAGTGAAAATTTCACTCACTTGGTTTTTGTAAGTGATAGATGTTAGACGTGTGTAAAGAGAAGGAAAATTCAAGAGGAAAAAGATAAATTTTATGATGGCTTTTTAAGTTGTTCATTAAAACATAAAATTCAATAGTCTTTTAGAAATTAAATTAATTTTTTTTTGCATTTTTAGTGTAAAAATTACAACAACAAAACAATTTGAAGTCATGATAGATTTTATGGTGAAGCATCCTTTTATAGCTAAAGGGCTGAAATACATCCCATCTATGATTTTTTTTTCTTTTAAACACTTTCAAAATAAGACAAAAAAAAGACAAACCTCACTTTTGTCTACAAATGTTATTCATACCCTGATGCTATCTGTCACTTTAAGTGACAACGATAATAAGGCTTCGAAGAAAAATGTCACATCACACTGTTCGACAACGACAATACGAAAAGTGAAGTGAGAGTGACTGCGGAGCTTGTCACTTCGGTGAGTGGACAACTATAATAAGGGTGAATAAGGTAGCTTTTCTTATCGCAACAAATTATTTTATTTATCGTCTGAATTCCTGGACTAGGTTCAATACCTATGCAGCAAGTATCGCTGGTCATTTGTTACCTAGGCAGGCGCAATACCTAGTGAAGAATAAAAGTGTCCGAATGTTTTAATTTCTATGTTTGTAACTATGCTGTAGCATAATTATAGATCATACCAAACCAATACGAATCAAAAAAAAAATTGTTAATGAATGTCTGAACTATTCAAAAACAAAAAATTATTCCAAAGCATTCGATGGAATATCACAAAATTGAGAAATAAAACAAACCCCTTCTAGACAGTTTCGCACGCCACTGTATTGAAACGCCTATTCTTAAGTTCTTGAGAATATGGTATGCCATGGATTACGGTTTCAGATTTTTCCATTGAATAAATAAATAATAAGGAAACGTCATATCGGGAGAAAACGTAAGCCGCTGTATGTATTAGTGTGCTGTTTTCGTATTCGTTTCGTCACGGCAGTAGTGAAATCGTAACATTTTGAAGGGGGCATTTTTTATAATCCAAATTGTTGTGTAAAAATAAATAAATAATTAGTGTCCCCTTTCCTTAGGTAACAATGAATAATGAACATATGTTGCCATCGCCAGCTTTAGAAATGTCATGATTGGAGTATGAGTTACATTTCATATAAATACACAAAAAAAAAAACAATTTATTACCTGCTCCGCCCATTAAATTAATAATGGTTCTCAAATTATTACAATAATATTTCTTTTCTTTCTGTAATTTAAAACTAACACCAAACAAAGATGTCAACTGTAATGCGTTTGGGTTAGTTAGCTATGCTGGGTAGCACTCTCAAGTCGATACCGGCTGCGAGAGCGGCTACAATGATTTTCCGAACACCAAGGTTGCTATTGCATTTTCGAACGACGATAGCCACATCTACACATAGCCGGGAGCAGCCTGAACGTCAAGGAGCGACTTACTCTCGCATATACACTGTATACACTCGATATGCCGTTTCCTTATTAGGTATTTATTCAATGGATTTTTCAATGCATTCTGTGGACAATTTAGAAATTTTAGTTTATGTTGAAAATTCAGTGAAGTCAAGCTGTTTTTAAGCAAATTGCGGGCAATATCTCAAAACGTACAAAATGCGGTATTATTTTATTAAACAAAGGTTACTCAGTTTGAAAAATTGCAGATAAGTGCAGTGTAAGTAAATCTTCTTCTTTAAAAAGAAAAGGAGCTCCACCAGTCGAAAAGAAAAAATATTAAAATAATGAGAATTTCCTGTAGACTCGTATTTTGTACGGGTCTCGAAAGAGTAAAAAACTCATTACCACTTTCCACATATTAAAATAACTTTTAAAATAAATAACTTTTGTAAATAAAATGCACTAAAAAGTAAAAAGAACATTTTTTTCTCAGTGATATACACAAGAAAAGTTTCATTGCAAAATAAGAAATTCTACAACTCAGATTAAATCTTAAAAGCTTAGGTAACAGTTGCAGTTAGACAATTGTGATTATAGTTATGGATGCCCAACCTTTAAAGATTTAATCTGAGTTGTAGCATTTCTTATTTTGCAATGACACTATTCTTGTGAGAAAACTGAGAAAGAAAAAAATAATTTTTCCACTTTTTAGTCATAACATCTATACACTCTCTCTCCATTTCTCCCTCTTCACAAAAAAACATGTAAATCCATCCATGTTTACTACCCTAAAACTCTTTCGCTAAGAACGGCTCTCTCATGCGGTCAGGCACAGTTACTCAGTCAGGGGTTAGTGAGTAGATAAAAGTTATTGAAAAAATATAATATTTAATAGCACTCAGCAAAAGCTTTAACTTGGTATCACACACGGCCCAAATTAGACAAACCCACCGGGGGTAGTTACCACTTCCCAGCCCAAATCCCCAAACACATAAAACATATTTAGCCCTTCGGAAAGCTCGACATTCACTCATTTTAAATCAACAAACCTCAAATAAATCCATCCACGTTTACTACCTTGAAAGTCACGAGCAGCACTGTCAGGCACAAAGCTTTTTAGTCAGGGGTTAGTGAGTAGATAAAAGCATAGATGGCACAAGAACTAGATGTCACATGGCATACTAGAGCAGAGTATAAGATTGTGAAATGGGTAGTGCATTCTGGAATGGACCATAACATAGTTTAGAGCATACGGAAAGCAAATGTTTTTATAATAGCAGTTGTGTATACATTTGATCGACTTCCTCAACACTTCAGATACGAAAAAAATATGAATCACTCTACGTATACATCATTTCAAATGTTGTGGTCCATTCCGGAAAGGATCACCCAGCCATATAAATTTTGTATACTTTTTTGGTACTACATGCGACATCTAGTTCTTGTGCCATCTATGATAAAAGTTATTTAATAAAAATCGCCTTATATTCCAAAAATATTGTTGCCCAAAAGGAGTATGTTAAAAGAAACGAAAATTGGATCGCGGAAGAAAAATGTATTAGTTGCATATGTACATCACAATCGAATTTTTCTGTCATTTTGTCAGATGAATGTAAAATTAAGAGACTTACATCAGACAGACGGTCTAGTATTGGACAAATTATCCCAGTCAGACGAATATTCATGATTTCAAGTAAACTTTTAAACACGGAGGAGGCTCAATCATGATCTGGCGTTATTTTACCAAAAATGGTGTATGTCCATCTGTAAAAATTTACAGCATTATGAGAAACGAACATTATCTACCCACACATTTTAGAGCAAAATTTGTCTGAAACCATACTAAAGTGTGGTGTTACGAAAAACCAGTCAAGTTCCAGAAAAATGGGAACCCCAAGCATACTGTAAAAATCGTTTCCGAATGGTTAAAAATCACAAATATACAGTTATAAAACGGTCCGCTCAAAGTCTCGATATGAACCCCATAGAAAATCTATTGTTTTATGTCAAAAGCAAATTGGGAAATTATGTATCGGGGCGGAATGAAATACACAACACGTTCCCTTATCTCTTCTCGAAGGACCTCTTTTGTTCTCCGCTAGAATGCAAGTTCTTGTACTTGGATTCTTGTCCTAGTTAGATATGGCACTGGTTCATGAACCAGTACCTTGAGGAAATGTGGAAGGGTTCTTGGACAGTTACACTGTTGAAACTGCTGATTACACTGCCTATAATTAGCGCAGAAACGACGTATAGAAAACCACAATTTTCTATTGGAAATCAAAACTTAATGAATGCTTTATTTTCCATTATCGGCTTTTTATATGATCAATTTGCTGATTTTTACAAATAAGCGATTTTTAGTCGCGCCGGCCGGAAAGAATTTCCAGACGAACTTTAATACTGCTAAAAATTTATTTGTACAAAAAATACTGATATTTCCAAAGCGAGTGAATTGAACTTATTTACAATTAATGGAATATTTTATAATTGCTGAATATACAAAATTATTGTGAAACTTTAAATTAAAGAAATACAAGAATGGAAGAAATTGAACAAGTTATATTATAACTAAATAAGTGAGAAAAATTATATAGAAATTAAATGCGTTGTTGTTGTATGTATGTTATGTGTCTGCTGCCTGAACACACTTTATTTTCTAATTCTTTTTACATAAATGTACTTACACCTGAACTTTTCTTATTCTTTGTCAATGATTATTTTATTCTATATATGTATATCTTTATTTAATCGTAATCATGACCGAATATCAATTCTCAAACCGGACTCGAATTTAATCACCTTCAATGGTGATAAGTCCCGCCGTTCAGGGTAGAAAATGCTAAAAATTCGCATTTTCTTACCCTGAGAAAATTTTACCATTAGTTCTGAACTTGTTCAATCTTGTCCAGAATATTTTCGACGGACAGTGGCTTAAAAAATGTTAAGTTTACACCTTTGTAAACAACAGCCACCGTCTTGACGTTTGTGATCTCAGCCTGGATATATTTATATGCAAAGTATTTATGCGGCGCGCATTTCTTATCGCGAAAGCTCTTTTCGTAATATGTATGTACGTATGTACATACATATTGTATTTTTCGCGACAAATCTTACTGAAGATAAGATTTGTCTTTTGTTTTATTTGTTCATTCTTTTCTTTAGATATTTTCTGCAGAAACTTTGGTTTTTCCCAAGTCGCTTTGTTAGAATTAAACAATAAAGTTGGCATGCATCCCCCCCCCCCCCCCCAAGGGTATTATTCTTTATAGAGGAATAATCCTCTGTATATTTTGGATTATACTCTTATCTGGTGTATCAGATTACCTCTTCAATCGCATTCGGACTGATTGGGAGCAAAACACTAACGTGGGGTCACTAATTTTGGCGAAATTTATCGGTCGGTTCCTCACTCGATATGTTATTCGCGGAGATTGTAGACAACGAGCCCTTCCGCTGCCCATCTGGGATTTGTACCCTGATCTATGGGATTTACGTGGTACATGTGGGACTTGGATGGACGGGTCCCATCCGCCTGAAGCGGACTGATATGCGCCGGGCTCAGTCGTGGAGTGTGGCCGGTAAGCGTTTCTTTTACATGGTCTACTTGTTTGTTTTACCCTATTTTTCTTTTTACAGGAGGCCCCGTCGTCGCCAGTGGAGAGCATGGGCTATGCGCATGCTACCATCCACTTTTCAGCTCTCCATTGACGGATATCATTGGGGCATTTATGGCGACTGTGCCCCCTCCCGCCGATGTCCCCTCCGACGAGGACTAGGTTCGAGTTTTGCTGCCTGGTTCCCCCAGCAGCACGCCCGCAACTACAAACAAACATAATTCTTTTCTTTGTTCTAGTTTTTTTTATTATTGTATCTGTCTTGTCTCCCTTTTCCTTCGAAAAAATCCTATAAAATAACAAAAATTTAAAAAATTTAAATTTCTAGCTAGTGATTCTATCTTTTTCCTGGGCCTTATTGGCTCCATTCCGACAGCGTACTTGGCGTGGGGTTTTTGGGTTAAATGTGTAGGCCTTGGTAAGCTAAAAGTGTGGGGTTTTGTCCCTTGTATTTGCGTAATCCTGGGCCCAAAAATGAGGGGTTGACAGTGAGGGCGTTCTTTTTTTTTTTTTGAAAATATACAAGAGAAGCAAAGGAGTGCCGTTAGTACCATTACTAGCCTAAGCCTGGTAATATTACCTTATTCTTATTGGGTACAATATTCATCTATTTGTATCTATATTTAATTTTAATGTTTATTTATATCTCTTTTTTTTCTTACTCTCTAGACCTTTAAACTATTTTAATTTTAACTTCCTCTACTACTTTTCTTATTTATACCATGCCTTTTTGTACGATTTTTATATCCTAACTAATTGTTAGCTAATTTATGTGCAACCACTATTTATTGGGGTCTGTGTTACTTTTCATATGGTTATTCCTTTTGTTTTTTCTTCGTCTTAAGTCGTCGTTATATATTATATATGTTGTTATATATACATAGTTTCTTTTTGAATGGTCTATTTTTTATTAAAAAAAAATTGTATAAGTTTGTAAAGTGTCCACGTTAGCAGTGTCAGCGTCGGACCTTATACTATTTGTACCCATTTTGTTCTGGGAAGGCTTCTAGCTCGTTTTAGATGGGGTTGTGTAACCTTGGTGCGTGGTTCTAAAGGAATTCCCTCTATTGATATTCTGGGGTTACCTTGTCTCATATTGGTGACTACAGGCCGCAGATTTTTCACTGCCTCAGCTATTATTATGGCCAAAATTAGTAGGCTCGTAAATGATATACAAGGTTGTGGACAGAATGTGGAATCGCCACAGATTTGGGAACGCCTGTGTTTCCGGCTTTCATTTTTAATGAGGTCCTGATCTCCTGTATGGAAATTTAAGTTTAAGCAAGTTCTTTCGTGTCGTGGCATACGATTTTTGGAGTTTGTACTTGAATAAATTGTAATAGCTCTGATGATTGTAAAGGGGTTCAGGGTCCCGTTTTAAATTTGATGGGACATCCGCTGTGAAGCCGTAAATGCAGTCCATTGGTGTAAGTTAAGTACCCTCGTGTACACTATTGTTATACACAAATGCTACGTTTCGTAGGTATTGGTCCCATGTTTTGGGATTTTCACGTACGTTTGTTCACAGGTATTCTATTAGCGGTCTATGTGCGCGCTCTTGCTCCATTAGACTGGGGATGGTATGAACTGTCTGCAACTTTTTATCTTTAGAAGCTTACATACTTTTTTGAACAGCTCACTCAGGAAATTTGTTCCCTGATGGTGACTAATCTTTTGGTATGCGATAGCGAGTAACGATTTTATCAAAGAACACTTGCGCTACTGTGAATGCCTCTACATTTGGTATTGCATACCAATCGACAAATTTTGTTAAATTATCTTGAAATGTCAAGATATATTTGTTACCTGATGTGGTCTCTTCTAGTGGACCTACAATATCAAGGTAAACTTTGTCGAAGGGCTGTTCTGCAATATCCGTGATTACCATCGGCATTTTAAATTGGGGAGATGCTTTCATAGTTTGGCACTTTGGGCATTTTTTAATATATTTTTTAATACCACACATGCTCTCCACTAATACTTGCATCTTATACGTTTATAAGTTTTGATGACACTTCGATGGTCACCGAAAGGAGAAATGTGGTAATCTTTTAAGGTTGTGGTGCTCGTGATAACTTCGGGTGCCTTAGTTCAAATTTTCCTGGAAAAGCGTTGCCCGGGCTTGTGTTTTCACCTCCGGAGTCTAAATTTCTTTTTGGTCCGCTTTGGTGTGCTCGTTTATCTAACCTCGAGTCACGACGAAGCAATGAGCGGATTTCTACTTATTTTTCGTTCTTGGGGACTATGTTCCTCCACATGTGAGTCCATACTGTGGTGGACTAGGGCTTTGACCGTTAAGGTATTGCCTCAACTGATGACAAACAAAAACATTGCGGCCCCTGTAGGCCTGACAGTACGAAATTCATTAGGCGTTGAAATGGGCTCCCTTGAGCTAGAATAACATACGCTTGAACTCGTAGTACCCAAAACTAGTGCTGAAAGCAGTATTATGTCGATCGTTTTTGTCGACTAGCACTTGATGATAGCCGTTGGCTAAATCGATGGTGGTGAAGTACCTAGCATGACCTAACTGATCAAGAATATCCTCGATTCGGGTTAGCGGAAGTGCATCGTCTATTGTCTGTTTAATTTACGAAAGCTGAAAACGAAGCACCATCTTTTTTCACCGTCAGGTCCCGCTTTCTCGGGGTTAACTAGTAATGTTGAATTCCTAGGACTTTTAGTAGACTGGACTATCCCACTGTCTAGCATTTCTTTGAGCTGCTCATTAATTACTCCCTTCTGAGTTTCAGGTAATCGGTACATTTTTTGATTGATTGGTGGTTGATCTTGCACCAATGGAATATTATGCGATATCGCTTTTGTATAGATGAGTTTGTCACCTTTGAGGAAGAAGATATCATTGTACTCTTCGCAGAGCTCTGATTTCGAAATTTTCTCCGCTGCGGTTAAATTTGGATCTAGGCTGAATTCTTTCTCTAGCCTAAAAATACGCGTGTATTGTTTTGGGTCTTCCGGATTTTCATAATCCGGGTATAAATATCTTTCGTGTTATAAAATTGCCGTTTTTACGGTTGAATCTTCGGCTGACTTGTTCTTCGTATTAAATTTGTTGAACGACAAAATCTTATTAAATAAATCCCTCAAAATCCTTTCAACCTATTCATAATAAAGTACATCAGGTCACACTACACTACCTCCCATTATTAAGAAAAAGATAAATTTCGCTTTGGCTTTGGAGATGTAAAATTCCTCTCAAATAAAATTCTCATTTTTCCCGAAAATATCAGAGAATCCAGCATGAGTTTTCCCACTTAATCTCTTCATAGCAAAACGAATGTAAACAAAAGCACGTGCTGTTCAAATATCATAGGATTACAGCAACAACATGTTTCCATTTACAAAAACAACATGTGACCAAACATTATCAATATTTCATGAAAACCGGTTTTCACAAAAACGCGGCATCATTTTATGAGAGTAAAACGTGAAAACTCCGCCCTTTCTCATTTATTTACGAAAATGAAATATTTGTTTCGTTGCATGCAACTTGCGCTTTCAAATTTTTTATCTATATTCATAAAAGTTTTAAAGAGTTTGATTTTTTTTTATTTTCTTTCTTTCTTTCTTCCTTTTCTTGCCGTGTGCATTTTAAATGTAAAATACTCGGAAATCTCGCCTGCTTCTTAACTTGTCATTAAGTTAGCTTTGCTTTGGTGCGCTTAGCATGTTGCAGGGTATTTGCTTCATTGCGCTGACAGCTCTTCTCACATTCTGTAGGCTCTTTTGGAGCTTGACTGTCAGCTTTTCTCGTTCTAGAAGCCTTGAAGACACTGCAGGTGGATAATTCAACCTGTTTAGGCTCTAACTCCTCTGCCAATGCTTTGAATGTATCTTGTCCGTTTCAAACTCTAATGGTAAAGCAAATTCATCTGGATTAGTGTCCGTGCGAAGAAACCTTAGTGCTTTGCTTGGTCCCTCAACGTTACAGATGTTCGGTGGGAAATCGTTTCCTAGAAGTCCATCATCGGAAAGGCCAGGTAAGTTCTTTTTGAAAATACAGTTTCCCTGAAAATTTCCCGTGCCAAGTGAGGTCTGCAATGTACATGTCTCATTCTGGTTAATTACGTTGAGGTCTTTTAATGACCTTTTCTTTATTATACTTTTCATATTTCATATTTCATTTGATGGGTTACTTAAAGTCGAGCCGGGGAGTTTTGGTTCTACTGTACATCGTTTCCCTGACTCCGGGCTTCCCATTTTTTCTTCTCTTTACACCACAAAATTCGCACTTTTTCGTACATTATGCACTCGCGAATTGTTAGTACTTTGCGGCTCTCTAGGGCGTTGATTTGGTGTATCCCTGTTATTGGGTCTTTGCATACTGTTACGAGCATGGCCTTTATTCGCTATTTAAAACACAATATTTCGGATTAATTCAAAGGTTCTTTCTTAATTTAACTATACTGTTTACTCTCACAAATTCACAAACAATTATCAAATGAACTCCTTATAGTTATCGCTAGTACTGTACTTCTAATTATCGCAATCCAAATAGTTTACTTAGTTCACTTCACTGTCTGAAATAAGACTTCCTCCTGAAGGTAAGAAACGCCGTATTTAGAGTTATCCTAGAACCTAAAGTTGTTTCCATTTCCAACAGATGTCGCTTGTGTCGCTTTATAGCTCGTAACAATACTATTATTTCTCCTACAGTCACTCACGTCATGATTATACATTTTGCAGTTCACACAGTACGGCGTATTTTTACGTTTGAGGCAATCAGTATATGTATGGCCTCATAAATTACAAAAACTGCAATTGATTTTATTCAAAGAATTATTTTTATTGCTTACATTCAAATTTTTATTAAGAGAGCTTGGCTCCTGTTTAATATTTGGCGATTTGTTTGACTGTGTGAACTGTGACGGCTGTATATGACAATTTTTATTCGTGTGAGCTGTTTTGCCAGGATCCTTGTGCAAGGGGTGTGAAATCTTGGTTATATACGCTATGATTTGCCGGCGAACTAATTTGACTAAATTGTGCGTTATTTGCTGTTGGTTTACTGAATTAATGTGGTATTGTATTTTGTATCACATTTGAATGAAATTTCCCTGGAGGCTGCAGGAATAGATCACTTTGCTGGAGACGCTCCATGTCAAGTGCTTTTTATACTAATTCATCTACAGTGCCGTCGGCCATAGTCAAAAGATATTGACACATATATTGGTTATTAACACCTGTTTTCAGTTCATTTTTTGCAAAGTTCTCTAACTGAATTTTAACAGTTGGTTGGATACAGTGGCGCCGTATATGGACTCTGCTACTTCATTACAGAAAGCTAGCATTTGTTTTATTAGTGATGTGAATGCGTCCCTTTCAGCTCCGGTTTCAGCTCCGGATCGTGAATAGATGACTGTGTGTGTAGTTTCTCTTTCTGTCCCTTGTGAACAGCTTAGTGTGGAACTCTTTTAATCCATGGCTGGGTTGAAGCCCGCTATTGTCCCACGCTGGCACTTTTGTGCTTTGCTGAGGGGGTGGCTGCTTGCTAATAAGCAGAGGCATTTAGAGCTGTCCGACACCGAGCGTTGGGGGTGATTAGACCAAACAGGTCTTATCTTATTAACCCCTTTGATTCGAGACAGATAGAGGATTTTCAAGCGCTTACACTTTTGTTTTTGATGAAAAGTAGGCTTCATCTATCCTACCGGCTGAACCAATTTTGTCATGTATCCGGGCGGAGTGAAACTAATTAGTTTTCACACTTACATACAATGTAATTACCTGAACTTATGTTGTTCTTTTTCAATGATTATTTTATTCCGTATCTTTATATTATCGTAATCCTGACAGAATTTGTTCACCATAAGCAATAAAAGCAATTGTCTTGTAATAATTTCATCGGAAAACTAATTAAATATTTTGTCGTTATTTTCTCCAATTTTCTTGTAATAATTTCACCGAACACTAATTCATTCTTTTGTCTTACACCCGCCGAACTGCCAAATATCAGTTCTCAGACCCGACTTGGAACTTAGTCAACGGTGATCAAGTCCCGTCGTTCAGGGTAGAAAATGCTTAAAACGCATTTTCTTACCCTGAGAAAAAAATGTAAGTTTACACATTCGTAAACAACAGCCACCACATTGTCGTTTGGGATCGCGGCGGGCATATATATACAATGTATTTATGTGACGCGTATTCCTCATCGCGAAAGCTCTTTTCGTTATATGTAAGTATGTACCTACGTATGTACATACATATTGTATTTTTCCGGACAAATCTTACTGAAGGTAAGATTTGTCTTTCGATTTAGTTTTTCATTCTTTTCTTTAGATATTTTCTACAGGAACATTTTGCTGAAGGCAACATTTTCCGTTGGAGTTTATTCTGAACGAAACGAATGGGATGAAAGTTGAAACTTTTGTTTTACCCAAATGTTGTTGGAATTATTATTATTATTTTTTTTTTTCGAAAATTTATTAATTTTATTTCAAAATCTAATGTTTTGCTCTGTTTACAGTATACCCAAAAGATTATTCATCCTCTTTTGATTGATAATGTAACCATTCCCAATTCATCATCCCTTAATATAGGTACTGTTCATATTATCGAGTCTGATCTTATCAATTGCAAAAAACGCAATAAAGCACTGCATCCAATCAATCCAATACATCCCCCTGAAAATCCTGTTCTATTTGCAAGACTGATATTGGGTCCCAATCTGAATATATTTCTCACATTTGACTAGAAGCAGGACTCACTTTTATGTTAATCATCGGGAATGAATAACATGTGCAAATTAAGCGAGCTTGGCAATAAATAAATAAATAAAATAATAAATAAATTATTTCTAAATAAATTTTTGTCCAATTTCTGGTTTTCCTATTCGTACCCAAAATATCCGCTCATTAAACGCAGCTTACTATTTCACATTACAACTCTCGTCACTCTCCTCATATCTCGTAATTCCTTCGAAGTGAGAAAAAATTAACTTAGTCGCCTTTTCCCTGAGCCATTCATATGTATATACATACGTAATAATATTGAAATTATAAATTCAAGCAGAAACAAAGTTTAAGAAGCTTAAATTCGGGATATTTTATATCTTACTATCGCATTGTGGAGTCTACAGAAAAAAATCAAGGAAGAATTATGCAACAACAATTATCAAAAAATTTTCTCTCCTAAAACAAGCTGAAAAAATAGATCTAAGAACCAACTGCTGATACACATGGAGGAACCAATATTGGAATCTGAGAAAAGTGAACGAAAATTAAATAAAACAAGTTTGTCTGTTTGCAGATCTTTGTTCCTGATTAAGAAATTTATCTTGGTTTCCTTATCACCGGAAGGCATAGAAACAGGCGGCTGCTAAGAACGTATTCTAATACCAAACTTCCGCTTTGCCTCAGTTACATACACATTTGGGAGTTGCTCTTCCACCACATCCTTGTCGACGTACAATTATATTGCCAGACTCTTGCTTATGAAAGTTTTACAAGTTTTCCCTACACAAAAGTTTTCTACTAAATCCTTGTCGTAGGAATACCACCCTGGTTTTGGGTAAAAGCATTCGATTAAGTAGAGCTTATTGAATATCATTAACGGAATGTGCCTTAAAAACTCAATGATGATGAAAAATGGCAGGGTCACGATTATCATGGGCAAGCTGACGTCTTCATAATTCAAAAAGTTGAAATTGACTAATTAACGAGTCAAAGGAAATTTTCCTGAAATGATGGGAACTGTCAAAGTTGCCTCAGATATTATTGATTTGAATCGAAGTATGAATTTTTGTTTTTGGGTTGTTTGCAATTAGTAATAATTCCCCGTGACAGATACTGTCACCAGCGTCTTAAAATATGGCGATACTGAAGACCTGTATCCATTTCTTAATCTCAATCTTAAGCTTACTATGAAATCAAGTGCAAAGCGCAGCACTATGATGCAAAGCACAACATGGCAGGAAGGAGATAGAGAAAAGTTTAGGGGATATGAGGAGAGTGGCGTAGGTGCCGATGTTGTATGTTGCCCTTAAACTGGAATGAATGGATTTTCATGGGACTTTTTTCATCGAGTTTAATAGTAAAAACTTTAATATTTTACATTTTACATTAGAAGCATATTGGAAACAATTATATAATTATTTAAACAAATAAATTTTAACAAATCTTCATGTTTACACAAAAGAAACATGTGCTTAAAAAAAAAACAAATCCAAAAATTTCCGAAAAATATGATATTTATAGTAATGGTATTCAAATATGATCGTCAAAAAAAGTATTCTTATGGTCTTCGGAACAACCACTGATTATGAATCTATGTTCATCAAATATTGAAATTGCTGAACGAAATGGCGAATGTAAGGTCATAAAAATATAATCATTCTACACAAGAATGAACAATTTGAGATAAAACCAGTAAAAAAGATAAAATTAGTCTAAGACTAACTGTTATGATACCCTAGATACCCTATGTAATTTCGTGTGGTCACTCCTCTGTGCAAGTTTTTTTTTTTTTTGAAGTTGTTTTACGCATATATTTCTAGAACGGTTCGGCGGACAGTAAAAATTTATTTTTATGAAATGGCCGTGGACAAAAATTGGGCTCTCTACGTTGACGCATTCTCAGACAGTGTCCAAATATATAGTGAAACACGAAATTTTTGTATGGCAACCCCAAGAAGGAGTTACCCGGTTTGTCTCATTTTCGAACTTAAATTTACAATATTTTTTTAAAAGGTCGCATGCAAAATTTTAGCTCTCTTAGTAAACGCGTTCTCGAGTATCGTGTACACAGACGGACAGACGGACGGGCAGACGGACATGCAAAAATCAAAATAACTTTTAATATTATGCGTGAGTGTTCAATCCATTTTGTTCTAACAACATTATTCTTATGCGTTACAAAAGAAATGATAAACTTAGTATACCTTATAAATTTCATCTAGGATTCTAGGGTATAAGAAATGATATCATTAAACAAACACATTCTCAATGACCAATTAGACGAGTATTCGAATAGTACGTTACTAGATCAGCCAACATACCAAAATAATTTAAATATCAGATCAGCTAGGTAGCTAGCTAGTAACCTGATGATGATACCACAGTAGGGCGAAACGCGTCGTGTTATTTGTAAAATAATAATAATTGTCGCGGAAAATTATTTTGAAATATTTTTTACCTAATTTTGAAAAAAATGTGTAAATGGCCATATTATATATTATTATTATTATTTATTTATTGCTCTACATAATTAAGCCCAATGGTCTTATAACTATATGTAGCATAGGTGTAAAGACTGTTTAAACAAAAATAGCTTAATCTAACTTAGATATACTCTACAACTAATAATATAATATAAAAACAATAAGTAAGTAAAATTATAAAGAGAAAATAAAAAATATGTTTAAAGTTAACTATAGGAAACGACATATATGGATACATTAAAAAGAAAATAAATTTTAAAGAAAGAAAGAGAAAATAAAACTTATATTTAAGTGTAAAAGAAATAACAAATTTAAGAAGAAAAAAACAAAAACAATTAGTTAGTACGAAAATGTTCAAATAATACTCTCTTGAGCCTCATACCAAGGCCTTTTTCTCTTCGCAACATCAAAGGTAAGCTATTCCAATTTCTGAGAGTCCGACCAAAATACTGCTTCTCAGTGACCGAGAAGTTACCACTAGATGCAGATAGACTTACACTACGTGAATATTGGGAGAAACGCACTTTTTCACATAAGTAAGAGGTCTGCCAGAAGAGATAATACCATTAAGGAAAAGCAAATCTTTAAACAGAAGATATGATTGCAGGGGACATCCATCTTAGAGATAACATTAGATACCTGATTAGACCAAGAAAGTGTATTGTTGATAATGATTCCTAGATTCAATACTTTTTTGCGATAAGGTAAGATGATACTATTGAGCACAATACGAGGCATTGACGAAGTATCCAGTCTACACCTACAGATTAAAATTGCATTAGATTTGATAGGATTCAAATGAAGCTTGTTCGGTATACACCACTCGTGTATTGAGCAAAAGTCATTGTTAAGGCGATCGACAGCATCTTCAATTAAGCCAACTGGCCTTGATACGTAAATTTGTAAGTCATCAGCATATAGGCGATATTGAGCATTGATAATAGCATTCGGCAAATATTTTATAAATAGCGAAAATAATAGTGGACCCAGTATTGAGCCTTGAGGTACGCTACAAGTGTTTGGTAAAAAGGTTGAGGAATTTCCATTATAAGTGACCTGCTGACTGCGACCAAAAAGATATGACTGAATAAGATTGCATGCCAAACTTGAAAAACGAAAATTAGTTATTAATTTGTTGATAAGTAAAGAGTGATCTATAGAATCAAATGCCTTTGAAAAATCCAATAGAATGAAAACAGTTATCATGTCACTATCTAATGCCAAACGAAAGTCATAAGTAAAGCAGATGTACAGCTGTGTTTGCACCGGAAACTAGACTGAAACTTATTCAAATAGTTATGACGTTCACAATAATTCAATTGGACAAAAACGGTACTATCGCAATAGGTCGGTATTCGGTGGCGCTCGATTGAGATTTTTTTGGGATGGGAGTAACCTTAGCCAACTTCCAGGAGGAGGGAAAATAGGAACGAAAAATAACATTGTTTAGAATATACGTTAAAGATGGCAAAATTATTGGTATAAGCAATTTTACAAACTTAGGATGTATGTCACCAATGCCTAATGAGTTTGATTTTATTGAGAAAACTGCTTTAAACACTTCCTCCTGCGTGACACAAGCAAAAGAAAATGTATTATTGGTAGCTGCCGTGGGGCTATATCTTACGACGGAAGGTGCAGATGATGGAACCGAACTACAGGTGACAAAGTTTGAATTTAATTCATTAGGGTCAACGTAAGTCTTACATTCCGAAGTTCGCCCAACTCCAATCACTCTCAAATTGCGCCAAAGCTCCTTTGAAGGTAGCTTGGTGTTGAATTTCGATCGAAAGTAGTACTTCTTAGATTTTCGTATTTCACTAGTCACAAAATTTCATAGATTACAAAAATTGTGCCAAGTTTCAGAAGTTCTAAATCGCTTCCATCTACGATACGCATTATTGCGCATTGAAATCAATGTATGAATCCGTGCGGTGAACCATTGGGTACCCGAAGTTAGAATACTTTTCGTTCTAAGAGGAAAAGAGGAACACGGTATTGGTAATATGGCCATAATATGACAAGGTCTGAAATTATAAAAAAAAATGATATCTTGCAAGTTAAATACATATTTATTTTGAATATAAGTAGTACATTACGTAAGAATACGAAAGTGAAGAGTTTATATGCTGACAATACGAGCATAACCTGCTAGCAATATGCTCATAGGCTATTGCTGCACATGAAGTAAAAAATAAGTAAGGCTTTGTTTTTATCTAATGTTTTACTGCAAATTAATAATTTTTTCCACAATCTACCGATGTATTGAATACAAGACATTGCAAGACAATAGCACTTTTTTTACTTACTTTTTTAATAAAATACTTACCTCGTAAATATTAGGACGATGTTTTAAAAAAAGACTTTTCACTGACACTACTTTGCTTTTCGTCACCTACTAATCCGATTTACAGTTCATATATTAGAGTGGCATAATGGTAATCTATGCGTATGACATTCTCCGTCATCTTTCGTGAAATAACTACGGCCAGTGGGCATATTGCCAACATGCGCATATTGTATTCACATACCTTACTTGGTTTTTGCAACAACGTGAATTTTATTATTTTCTTAATAACTTTCTATCAACTTACAGACCCCTGACTCAGAAAGTTTGTGTCTGAACGCCTGAGAGTGTCGTTCGTGACGAAGGAGTTTTAGGGTAGTAAACGTGGATGGACTTACATGGGTTTTATTTGGGTGAATGGGGAGCTTTCAGAATCTGAGTCGTAGCATTTCTTATTTTGGATTAAACTTTTCTTGTTTATATCACTGAGAACGAAAATTTTTTTTAGTTTTTAGTGCATTTTATTTACAAAACTTATTTCTTTGAAAGTTTTTTTAATACATTTTATTGATTTTTTATTTTAATCCCTTGCGGGACTCGAACTTACAGTTTTTATAATCGATCGTAGATGGAATAGAAAAATTTTAGAGATTTTTCCAACTTCTACTTTCTAAGTTTTACTGACGCATGTAAACCCTTAGTAAGGAAGAAACAGTAGTAATGCACACAGAAGAGGAACGTCTGCACCGTTTGACATTTTTATAATGAACTGACTAGTCAGTTGATCGAACGCAACTCATTTGTAGTCAGTATTATTGACCGACGAAATCTGTTCTGACCGTCAGTTCTACTGATCGTGTAACACCCTTGTATTACTCTTCTACCACTATGGATATATGTGTTAGTTATATATCGCCATTCTTCACTCGAGCATACATGAAGCACGTTACCAATATTTCTTTTAAGGATAGATCTGCTTCAATCGAGTAGTGTTATTAATATTTGTGGTAAGTATTTAGATCTTATATTTTAGTTATTTTAGTTTTTTTTTTTGTAATTAATTAATGTAATATTCCTTTAACGCATATAGTCCTTTATGAAAAGACTGTTATTCTATGCAATTCTGTTTATGATGAACAATTGCGGCACTAGTTAAATTAGACAGCCTCCAACATAATATGCTTTTTGTACCAACACTTAATCAAAGGCAGAACCGAAAGATGAAGAGATTAGCTTTGGATATTATAGGCACTATCGCAAACAAATTTTTTTGAGTGTTTGACCAGGAATACCTCTCAAAATATGAGCTTATCTGACTAGACACAACTTGTTCCATCAATAATGCACACGAATTCTGAAGAAATCTGGTCGATTAAAGTTCGAAGAAAAAAATGAGTTCTTGTCCCTAAATTGAAAACAATTTTACTTGCCTGAGCACACGAATCAGGCAAAATAACATACATTTTGGCTTGTACCCATGTTAAATTTAGCCCAGATCAGTGAGTTATGGAAGTTTGCTACGAGCTCTTCTCATACACCACTTTGTTACTCCAGCCGGCGATATCTGGGTATGTTCCGTCTGCGATAGTAGCATAAAAGAGACACTGAAAGTATTAAAGGCATACCCTTACCACGTTACAAGGTGAAAAAGGCAGAAAATAAACAACATACATATTTAGTTATTGAACATAAATAAGATACGGGATAAATAGGAAGCATCGCGGCAAGGAGCTTTGAATGGACAGCTTTTCTAAGCTCTGAGCTTCCCATAAAGATACTCTGCTTATTGGAATAACTTAAAGTGTACAAACTTGTTCATGAAATAAATGAAATGAGATTCCCATTAGTTTAATCTTCCTTTACAACGGAAAAATCAAATTTGGCGTTGATTTTTTTATGCCACAAAAGTGTAGCATAATGTGATATTTTTATCAATATATATTTAGGACTACGTGCATTTGTAACCGATTCTGATACCCTTGTCAGTATTTGCGATATTCTCTGATGACCGATCCAGACTAATATAAATAGAAACGCGGTTAATAATAAAAAAAAATATTTAATATAAAGTACTATTGAAAATATCATGAAAGCTGCCTGTGCAAAATTTTATTTAGGTCCTGTAATGGAGATGTTTTTCGTCGAATGATGTAAAAAATTATTTATTATATAGCTAAGGGTGTTTCAGAATACATGTTTCGGAATACATACAATCAAGAGTACAAAACATTGTACGAGCAGTGGCGTGCAAAATGCGTTATAGTTTATAAATGCTGCGCTGTTATGTTGTCCGGACGACAATTTTGGTGGCAATTTCGATCCAAGAAATTTAACTAGTTAACGGCACGATACCAAGAGACCGGTTAAGAAAAACCCCTTTTTTTAACTTTCCATTTTTAGGGTTTCGTACCTCAAAAAGAAAAAAGCGGACGGTTTTCTCGAAAACGATGTGACATAATATTTTGAAATTTGGCGACTGTCAGGCCTTTGTGACGCGTACATATTTCGGTAGTCAAAGATTGAATTTTTTTTTATGGGGGTGAATTGGGCATCCAAAAAACATTATTTTTGTACCGTCTAGGATATCTGTTGAAAGGGCTACTTTATAAAAACATTTATACTTATACTTATAAAAATATAGCCCAAAATGTTCGAAAAACGTCGATGTTTTGTTTTCTTTCTTATAATTTTCTGTGTAAGTTACTCAGAATGGATACAGAAAACTTGTGACTGTTTAAAATAGTCTTGTTTTATGTTAAAAGCTAACAAATCGCAAGATTTAATTGCGAAATATCCGACAAAAATACTCTATCTTCAAAAGAATGCGGTAGATGAATATTTTGTTGTGCCAAATAAACACAGTTCGGCAACTGTTTGATTTTTTTTTAATTGTTATATTAAAACATTGTAGTTCGTTTCATAAGAGGAAGAACGGGGTCTGGACAACTACAAAGGAGCTATTAAAAGCACTTCTTGACGCCCACTTACCGGGTAGCGGGGAGATAATGCTAGCTGTGTGGAATTCTGCAGAACGGCGCCTACAAGACAGAAAGGAAGAAGTGATTAGCTCCATAGTCAGCGAAAAAGCGATAAAATGGGAGGTCTGTTTCTTTAATCCCCTTAAGGCACTTTCACATCAAAAACAAGAACAGAAAAATGCAAACCGAGAAACTCAATTTATTCCACTTTAAAACAAGATTTTTGTTCCAATGATTAATAAAACCTAAAGAAATAGGATAAACTAAAAATTTTACTGAGAAAATAGTTATATTTATTTCAGATTTTGAAGAAAAACACAACTTTTATGTTTAATCGACCGAAAAACATTTTCGGCGGAAAAATTCGTCCGATAAATCATAAAAGTTGTGTTTTCTTAAAAATTCTAAGATAAATATACTATTTTATTAGTAAAATTATTAGTTTATCCTATTTCCCATGATTTTATTAATAATTGGAGTAAAAATCTTGTTTTTAATGTGGAATAAATTGAGTTTTTCGGTTTACATTTTTTCGATTCTTGTGTTTGATGTGAAAGTGCCTTTAAGCCATCAGGGGCGGATGGACTGAAACTCATTATGCTTCAGAAGGCATTAAGGTACATAATAGCATGACTAGTCCCGATCTACAAAAGCTGCCTGAGTCTTGATTTCTTGTCCAGGGCCTGGCAGGAAGTGAGAATTTTCATTCCGAAGGCAGGCAGAAGGGGCCATATCGAGGCAAAGGACTTCAGACCTATTAGTCTCTCCTCTTTTATGTCCAAAGCTTTGGAGAGACTAATTGAGGTGAATATAAGAAGTGTATGGTAGGGCAGCAGTGGTGACCAGCATGCATGCTTGCCTACACAAAAGTAAAATCGGTAGAGTCGGCTCTATTTACACTCTGGGTGCATTTCTGGATATTGACAACAACGTTAAGACGGAGACTAAATATAACGGACTGAGAAGGGTAAGAGTTGATAAGGGTCTATGTGACTGGATCAAATACATGTTTCCCAGCAGGAAGATTAGCTCCTGTTCAGGGGATGTGGTTGTGAGAAGACGCCGCGGGGGAGGTGGTGCTATCACCACTCCTGTGACTACTATGAGGATGACACATACATGCTGACAACCGGCAAATTTCTCTCTACTAGTAGTGAAAGGCTGAAGCTGGATAGCTTGACCAATAATAGTGGATTAAGTCCAAACTCGACCCCTCTTTAACACCAAAGAAACTATGGATTAATCTGCGTAAAGGAAGTATATGGTAGTGATAAAACAACGTGTTGCATAGATCCAAACGTTCTTAAATATTTTTTCGCAACCTCTATGCTGGCCTTTCCAATAGTTCCTCATGCAGCTCCTTTAAACATGGAAGAATCCGTGAACTTCACTTTCGATATGTAACATTAGAAGAAGTATTAGAAGCCATGGATAGTATCAAATCAGATGCCACCGGTGATGATAATATCCCACCCAGATTTATAAAACTTCTCCTTCCAGTAATATGTAGTTCCCTGTTAAACAGGGTGTCCCAGACTAATATGACTATATTTTGCCAAATTATTTCTCTCGACAAGGCGCAAGTAAAAAATTGTATGGGGAGGGGGGATGTCACCCTATCGAGTCTCAGGGTGATTAGTAAAGTGTTCTCTTTTTTCATGAAACACTCTGTATCTTCCAAGTACAGGGTGTACGGTCTATTTTAAGACGGCATTGTATGCACAACTTTGAGGTGTTTCCTATGAATGCTTAGCCACCCCCGTACCTCTCCTCACTTCAGAGTTATGACGCTTCAAATTCAAAATTTCGTTTTTTTTTTTAAATACCCCCACTAACATACACTTTTTTTATAAAATTTCGAAAGCCCAGAGTCTCCTCTTTAAGGTTATGAGCTAATAACTCTTTAACGGCTAGTTAGCACATAGGGCTTTCGAAATTTTGTAAAACAAGTGTATGTTAGTGGGGATTAAAAAAAACCGAAATATTAAAAAAAAAACGAAATTTTGAATTTGAAGCGTCATAGCTCGGGAGTGGTGATGGGTACGAGGGTGGTTGAGCATTCGTAGAAAGACCCCAAGGTTGTGCAATGTGCATACATAAAATTCCGTCTTAAAATACTTTTGAAGATATAGGGTGTTTAATAAAAAAAAGTGGATATTTTACTAATCACCCTGTAACTCGGTAGGGTGACATTTTGCCCTCACCCTGCAATACAATTTCTTTCTTCTCTGGACGAGAGGAATCATTTGGCAAAATATAGTCATATTAGTCTGCGACACCCTGTATATACTCGATACATGCCTTATGTATTCTCAGCTTCCTCGAAAGTGGAAAAATTCTATATTCACTATTATACAGTGGCAAAGAGCTCTGCTCTTAATGATCCAAGCGATTTTCATCCTATAAGTGTACTATGCTTCCTAGGAAAAGTATTGGAAAGGTTGATGGCTCCACAAATAATTAATTTTGTCGAGCGCAATGACTTTCTCTTCAGATTGCAGTCTGGGTCTCGCCCTGGGCATGGCTGCGAGACTGCTCTACTGAAAGTCACTACAGATATTCGATGCGCGCTAGATAATAATCTTCTATCCATCTAGTTCTACTTAATTTTCCAAAGCATTCGACAGCGTTGACCACACACTTCTTCTACACAAATTATATGACAAATTCTTTTTCTCCCAAAGTGCAATTAAAATGATCAGCGAATTTTTATCAAATCGCTTCCAACAAGTCTTAGTTGATGGAGTTAAATCTAACTTCCTTCCAATAAATTCTGGAGTTTTACAAGGTCCTACTATGGGTCCTTTACTCTTCACCTTATTTATAAATGATTTTCCGCATTACAGGATGAAAATTTGCAAAAATACGCTGATGACGTGCAGCTTTATTTGTCTAGACCTATTGGATTAAACAGGTGAACTGTATTGCTCGCATTAATAGCGATCTAACTCGAATATCCGCTTGTACTGAATCTAACCGGCCTTGCTCAATCCGAAGAAGCCAACTGCTTAGCCTTTTATAGTGGGGCTATAAACACGCGGCAACTGCCTCCCATACTGCAAAATAATGACACATTACCTTTCTCCGAAATTTTACCAGCCTTGGAGTTGCCCTTAACAGTAAACTAACCTTCTGCGCTCAAGTTTGTAGTATATTCAGCAAAGCAAGGCTCTGCTTGACCCTCATTTGGTTTACTGCAGCACTACTTCTCTTTCCTCGACGCAGCTTGTAAACGTAAGCTAAATGTAGTATACAACGATTGTGTATGCTTTATTTATGGCCTACGTCGTTTTGATCATGTTTCACAATATATTCCCTCAGTTCTAAGATGTTCATTAAATGCTTATCGTGGTATCACTGCCCTAAGTTTACCACATCGTCTAATAAATACAGGTTTACCAACGTATTTATTCGAATATCTTGGTTTCTTGCACTCGCACCGCCACTTCAGACGACTTATACCCTGATTCCGCACACTAGTTGGGTAACGCTGTTACTTTGTCCACATTGCACGTAAATGTAACTCTCTTCCCAATGACATTAGAACGATTGGCTCAACGAAGATTTTGAGAGAGAAATGAATTCAGTACACAGTATCCACTAGGATTAAGTGAGGTCGCGAATGCACGAGGTGGGTCCGCCCTGACAACAATTTTAGGTAGATTTGTTCAATTTATATCTTGTCTTTCTCTTATTCTTCTCTTGTTATCTTTATATTATTTTGATTATTGTGAGCCACATAGTCGTAAGACAGCCTAATTTTTTTTTTCCTTTTTAATTTAATTCTCACCATTTTCTATTTTCGTATACATCCTTAAAAGTTCATCTTTTTGTATACATTGAATAAAGCTTTTGAATTTGAATTTGAAAAATGCAATGTTGGTGTTGCACTGAAGTCACATCGAAACCGAAATAAGACAGTTTCTACTACAATGAGTCTGTTCGTTGCACATTTGTTAGTTTTCTAAACAATTTTTTGTACTCAAACGATGTAATGCAATTAACTATGTTGTTATAGTCGTAGCATACTGTATGCAGCCGTATGCTACACTGAAGCTAGCCACAGCCTGCTGATTCGGCTAACCGAATGCCACTTAATTGACACAGAGCAGCGCTCCCATATAGCTAGTTTGGTGACAAGGAAGAAGAAGAGATCATCAGTTCGTTTTGCATTCCGGAATACGGAAATTTCTTCTGGTGTTCTTCCAGTTACAGAGGTTAAATAATTTACCATTTATTCCTTTTAAACAAAATTAGTGTCATAAAGGTTAGAGTTTTATCCCGCTATTCTCTATGCAGCTTGCACTTAATGAAATTATTAAGGTTTCGACCTGTTTGTTAAAATTTGGTAAGTGAGGTTAGCTTAAAAAGGTAAAACAAGTGGTGAGCTAAATTTTGTTTTCTGAATTTATATAGTGGACGAAGAGATTGGAGAGTGATAATCACTCAGTCAAGTATGTGAAAATTGTTTGGAAACAATTTGTAATTGTCTGGAAGAACGGACAGTCACTGGTTTCTTTTGGAAGCCTCATGCCCCAGCAGGGTGAACGCTATATTGTGTAGGTTCTACACTGTAGACATACATTTTACCAAAGAAAGACAAGAGGCCATTACAGTGTCTCCGTCATAATCACACTACTGGTGAGATATCATTTGTTGTATCCTACCTACTAAGTGCAAGTGGAAACGTAATTTATCCGGCTCAGAAATTCCAATCGCTGGTGGTAAGTAAAAAGCTATTGTGGCGAGGGTGCAAAAAGTTGCATCAGACTATCTACATTCATCGCCAGCGATATTTGGTCATCGAGTTTTGTTTTCGCTAAATTTGTTGTGACCAACTTCAAGAGAGACGTATTGTAATTTTTAAAGTCACATCAAGACTTGGTCTCGAGGAAAACAAAGGGGAGGGGGAAACGAACTCCCATCATTCCGTCACGTCTGGTTTAGTTCCAGTTGATTTGCTGCATGTTCAGCTTGGTGTAATTAAAGGACTCATTGATCTTCATGCAAGTCGGTATTTAATTATTATAGAGAATTCAGTTTTTTTGAATTATTGTTGATGTTATAAACTAGATGCTAATATTTGAATTATGACCCTACATATTATCTTTTAGATATTTTTATCTCAATTTAGAATTGCAGGGAAACTATATTGCTATATTGCTAACAAAATATTTACTGGATTTAGAGATTAACTTTTAAAATCAGGAATTGCATGAAATAGACTCGTACAGTGGTGGAAATTTACATAAAAACACTAATGTTTTTTGATTTTTTCAACTAAATCTTCAATAAAATTAATCTTTTTTATATATTTAAATCTATATATAATCAGAGATAATATTACTACCTTTTAAAAGTAATTCCAGAATTTTTTCGATACTAAAAACCAAGAAAACACTAAACTACAACTGTTTTTATATAAATTTCTACCAAAATTATACAAATATTCATTAGCGCGTACAAATAGTAAATGTGGAGATGAACATATGAGAGAGAGAAAAAGTCATAACGGAATTCTTGGGAAAGGAACAGTAATAGAAGTAATAGTACTATATTATGATCGAAATTTATTGAAAGTTGAAACTCTAAACTAACCTTCAGAATATGACTCGAATTGATAGATAACTGATATTCTGCACATAATCGCACGCATGAATTCATGTTAGGTAAACAGGGTAGGTTAGATAAACGATGTATTACAGCTACATCGTAGCTGTAATCATAACGTATTCACCGGTTCGACTATTAGTTTCTAGCTCACCTAGTGCTCATTCGGTCATACCTCAACTTAATTCTAACAATCTTGGGTTGCCTTAACCATTTAACGATGTAATGCCTTTCGGATTCATTTACGGCAATGTTGATGGTTGAATAGGTTCGCTTTTTCTCTCTTTCAGATCATCATAGGGACACTGGAAAATATTCTGCCCTCAGTGTCGTTGGGTGGATGGGACAAGCAGAAAGAAGGCAGAACATTTGCGCCTTCACAGGAGGTAATGCTAAATGATGTAAAGGTCCCTTCTGGACCGGTGTGTTACGGCTTTTTGTGGTTTTGGCACGAAACATTTTTGTATATGGCAGGTGACAGGGCAGGTCTTCGTGGAACCCTCCCACACTCTCCGCCAATAGCCGAGGCGAGCTAGCGTGCTGCCTCTCAACGCTGTTAACCGAGTGATCTGTCAGCTCATGCTGGCAGTCTGGACTTCACATAGAAGTTAATCGCTCAACATAGATCCATAACAATCTACTCGATGTATCTAACGTTGTAACGGAGCGTAAGCTGACGACACTTCTTCCGGCAGTCATTTGCTTTTGTCTGCCATTGCAGCGTGGTAAATAGCTTGAAAGCACTGACATCTATAACATGGACTAATTGATCTTCTATCTCATATGGGTTCCCTTTTGTAGTCAGGGGTGTGAAAACTATCTTATGCAGATTTCGATGGAACCAATTCAGTGTTGCACTTTTTCTGCCTGTGGAAAACTGAGAGCACTGAAGCCCATCAAACATATTTCTATCATATTCCTTGTATTTAGCTAGACCTAGCAAAGCATAAACAAAAGTTAGATACTTGAATTGTGTGGATTTGGACATGTCGGGCGTGTTTCTTTGAGCTGTGCAAATTTTCATGGATTAAAAATCAATTAATGATAAAAACAATCATTATCGGGAAAAAACGTGGATAAAACGGTCATTAAAGCTATAATATTAATAATAAAAGGTGTTATGAGTGAAACTTCATCCGTTAATCGAAAATGAACTCAATTTGCAATAAGTGCCATTGGGCAATTAGAAGTGATAAGGATAGAGACAAAATAATTATTTCTAGTGGAGTCTGTGGGGGTTTTTACCATACTCAATGCATGGGAATAACGAAAAATGATGCAGATTTAATGAACGAAAAGCCGTGCATAATATTTACCTGCGATAGTTGCAGAAGCATTTCGAAAATTATTTTGCAAAAAATGTGTGAGATTAAAAATACCATGGATGAAAATTTGAAGTGTACAAAATAACAAAGTGAAATAATTGAAAGGATTTCAAAACAGGCGGATGAGTCGGAAATGATAAATAAAGAAAAAACCAGGTCGATAAAAAAAACAATTTCATCATATGCTGATATTGTGAGGGAACCACCGATATTGATAAAACCAAAAAAACCGCAAACAAGTCAAATAACAAAGAAGGAAATAAAGAGCAGTATTAATCCATCTCTATTATCACTTAAAATAAACGGTCTTGCAAACAGACAGAATGGCACCGTGGCAATAAATTGTGGAAATACAGAGTCTAGGAATAAGATACGTGACATTGTGACCTCGGAGATAAGTGAAAAATATGAAGTATCGATACCGAATGGATTGAACCCACTATTTTATTATACGGTATACGCGAAGAATGGGAAAGAGATCATTTAGCACAAGCGGTGAAAAAACAAAACAGTATTAACGGCCTTGTCAAGTCCGTGAAATTTTACAGAAATTTTTCCAAAATCCTAAAATTTATAAGGCAATACTTGAAGTGGATAGTGAAAGTTTTAAGCTAATTATGAGCTTGGGTATTAATATAGGATGGAATATATGTGTGGTGTTTGAAAATGTGCAGGTGAAAAGATGTTATAAATTCTGGGGAATATAACCATAACTCAAAATATTGTAAAAATAATATTATATGTGCAAAGTGTGGAGAGCAGCATGATACGCAGCAGTGTGATGCTGAAAGCTATAAGTGCAATAATTGTGTTACTTATATCAAATGAAAAATATGGTTTAAGTTTAAATGTAAACCATGATTGTCGTGGTATATATAAAGCAGGTTAAAGTAAAAAAGAATAAAATAATTTATTAGCAACCAAAGGAACTAAAGTGTGTTTACGTAAACATCCAAGGATTGCTAAATAACATGAATGAGATAACTTCCACAATCGTAAGTCACAAATTTGATTTTATAATATTAGTCGAAACTCATTTCACATAACTCATTTAATATAGAAGATAGTGAAATTGACATAGAGGATTATTACGCCATAAGATGTGATAGTGATTCGAGACATACAGGTGGGATTGTGTTATATGTTAAAAAAAATTTGGCAATTTGAAATCATGAATAGTTTAGTAGTGGATAGAGAATTTTGGTGTTTAACAGTTAAAATAACATTGGATAAATACATGTTAATAGTTCTTGCATTATACAAATCCCCAAGTGCCCAGAATCGTCGTTTTTGCGATAATTTTAATGAGTGGCTAAGTAGCTTAAGTGAATATCCCTGTGATATTGTAGTGGTAGGAGATTTTAATATAAACTGGTTGGATTCAAATAATAATTATAGAAAAGATATTGAAAATACATTGATCATGAATTCATACCAGCAGATAATTGTAAGCCCAACTAGAATCACACGGACCTCGAAGACCTTAATTGATTTGGTGATGATAAATAGTACATTCTTTGTAGCAAAAACGAATAGTACAATAAATATTTCGGATCATGAAACAATCGTTATCAGTCGTGAAATTAGTGTAGCGAGGACCCATAGAAGAACAAAAAGCATAAACATTTTAAGATACAATAAGAATAGCTTCGTTAGTGAAATAGGAGATGAAAATTACGATTGCGTTAGTAGATTCGCGAATGACTTGAAAATGAGGTTCCAAAATGAAATCTATCGAGTTACCAGCAATTTTATAGTACAGAAAAGTGTCGACACCACTTTGAGAATAAGTGGTTTAATTTAGACTTAGAACGATTAAAGAACATTAAAATTGCAAAAAGGGATCGTGCATTAATAACGAACTCAGAATGCGATTGGAGTAATTATCGTGTAACACGAAATGTATATAAAAGAAAATTAGAAATGACAAAAAATAATTATATCCAAAACAAAGTAAGTAGCTGTGTTGATCAAAAGTCGATGTGGAAAACAATTAAATTAATGGTATTAAAGGAAAAGAAAAGTGAAATTAATAGTGTTAATTTTGATAATCCTTCAGAAGAAGGTAATTTGAATTTAGTGAATAAGTTTAATGAATTTTTCGTAAAAAGTGTGATAGATATTAAAAATTCGATACCGTATGTGCAATATGAGAACCTAGTAAACGAAGTAGAAACAAGATTTAGATTTGTGAGACTAACTCTAGATGACCTTGAAAACACTATACGTCAAATGAATAGCAAGAAAGACAATAACTTACTTAATAAATAGATGATATTAGATTCATTCAAGAAGTCAGGCCGACCACTACTTGATATAATCAATGTGGACAGTTTCCAGATATATGGAAAGAATCCATAGTTACACCATTTCAAAAAGTAAAAAACGGGAAGAATTGTGTAGAGTTTAGACCAATTAATACTATGCTATTTGGAGAGAAAATGTTGGAGAAAAGTGTCTATAGACAATTTGACGCGTACCTTGAAATGAATAAATTGATAGTAGAAAATCAATCTGGCTTTCGAAGGAATCATTAATGCGAAACTGCTATTAATATGGTCCTTAGGGTATTGAAAGAACAATTAGCAAGAAAAAAAGGTAATGTGTATTTCTAGATTTGCAACGTGCTTTCGAGACAATAGACAGAGACATACTACTGCTAAAATTGCAGAAATATGGAGTAAGAAATACTGAGTGGCTGTGGTTCAAGGATTTTCTAACTAATAGGCGGCAAAAAACCAAAGTAAACGGCCAGGAGTCCGGATCTTTGCAAGTTAACCTCGGAGTTCCTCAGGGGTCTGTGTTGGGAACATTACTGTTCGTGATCTACATAAACGATCACCAACGAGTGTTAAAACATGCACAAGTGGCATTGTTTGCGGATGATGCTTTGTTGTTTGTAGTAAATGACACAATTGAAGAAGAAAGAAATGCTATGCAAGAAGATTTAGAAAGCGTGAGTGAATGGCTAAGAGCAAACAAGTTGAAATTGAATGCAACAAAAACTAAGTGCATGTGCTTAAAGGATCAATATAATCTTAATTTAGGAGTAGATAACTCGAATATCGAGCAAGTGTATAAAATGAAATACTTAGGTGTAGTTATGGATTACAAGCTGAAATTTAGGGATCACATTTTATATCCAGGGTGTCCCGTAAGTCGACGTCAAGCCGGAATCGGGTGATAGACCAAATCAGTTACCAGAAAAATATAAAAAAATCTAAGTCATGTATTTTTCAAATTATAGACATTTCTTTTGTTTTCGATAAAATGTACACCTTGTGATGGTTTTTTAGCTCCTGTTGCTACAAATCTTTACTTTTTTTCAATTTTATTTTTCTTATGTAATCCCGAATAGTGCTTATGTACCCTGCTGCTTTAAATTCTAAGCCTACTGCTCCAGCTTGGAAGGAAATGTCACATTTTGCCGAACCAAGAATAGAAAATTAATATTTCACCCAACTTTAACTCACAGTAATGAAAAAAAATGTACTACGCCAGTTTGGCAAGTAACTTTAAAAGTTGACGCATTTAATAAGGATTCTATAATGGTATAACACTTGCTACAATATTTCTTAGATTACGGAAAAAAAAAATTTCTTTAAGAAACCGATTCGAAAAAAAAATTTTCACCTACTAAAAATGATTTTAGTGTACCCAAAGCTTGCCGTAAGACCGTAACATTCAGATTTTAGTTTGAGTGAGACGGAGTCATTACATGAAGTGTAATGAAGTGTCAGCAATAAACATATACAACGTGATTATTAAACCGCACTTCGAATTCTGCGCTACAGTTCTTTTTTTGTGTAACCAGGAGCAATTGACAAAGACTCCAAAATAAGGCAATGCCTTGCATTTTGTATTGTGATAATGGTTAAATGTTGTAAAGTGGTTAAATGTAGGCCAAAGGTTAAGAATGAACATGTTAATATTTGTATATAAATTAAAACACAATCTTGTTCCAAATTACTTAAGTAGACATATAAGCTACGTAGGTGAATGTCAACCATATGCATTGAGAAATGTTGATCAGTTTAGACTTCCAGGCTTTACAGATGCTAACTCGCAGAACCCACTTATCTATAAGGGCTTTAAAGAATTTAATGAATTGCCACGTAGCATTAGGAATGTTCCAAATATTAAAATATTTAAAAGAAAAATAGTAGAGTATATCAAAGAAAATACTAAGTGATTCATAAATGTAATAATTAATGTTTATAGCAAAAATGCTAAATAAAGTTACTTACTTAATATATACGGAACTGTCAAAAGTAATAAATGTTCCCGAATAAAATCTTTAATTCGTTTAACTCAAAAATTTCACAAATAATGGCAACAGAACACGTTGACAGAGCAGATGACAATTGAACTTCAGTACGCATTTGTGACACCGAGAAAATAGCCAATGCAAAGTAGGGGAAGTCAGTGCAAACCTGGTGTTGCACTTATTATTATTATTACTATCAATATGTAAAGAATACTTCAAGATTTAAAATCTTATAGTAAGTATTGATGTAATGAGGGGAAAAATTTGGACACATAAAAAACCAAGTTGATCTAAGAACTAAAACTAAAAATAAAAAACAGAATATATTATCCCAAGTATAACTAATGACTACTAGAAATTAACAAAGAAATTTAGACCATTATTTGAAAAGAAAGAGAAATGGTGACAAGAAAAGTAAGAAAATTAAATAGATCTATAACATAAGGAAATAAGTAAAAAAAAGGAAAATATGCATACATAAAATTTAAAATGAAGTCTACAACATTGACTAGGTGAAGTGAGCCTAGTAAGAAATAAGCAGTTTCCTGAATGTGCCGAATGAGCCCGCCATCTGTAGATTATTGGGCAAAGCATTCCAAAGTCTAATGACCTGATAAATGTAATACCCTTCAAACACAGTGGTGTAAAATTTGGGCAGTCGAAATTTATGTCCCCTATTGGTATTCAAGGCTGAACATATTGCGCAAATAAGAACGTTGAGAAGAAAAAGCCAGTTTGTAGAGGAATATTAAAATTCGTCGCTCAAAGTAAGTCTTCAGCGATCATTTTAGAAACGTAAAACTAAAATGAGAGACATAATCATACCTCCGTAGTCCAAAGATAAACCTAAGGCAGTCATTAAATTCTACATTTAATTTTCTAAAGCATCGAGAATCATACTTAGAAAATACCAGACAACCTTGACTAAATATGGCAAGATCAGTGATTTGACTAGATGGCAACGAACCTGTGTAAGCCCGAAGTGGGCTGAAAAAAGAAGGAAAGAGTTCTAGCTGATAGCTAAAAACGACGCAAGGTAGAATAGATTTTATATAGAGTTAAATCGACATGGTCGCAGCATCTCATGTTAGAGTTTAAAATGACGCCCAAATTACGGATTCTTGATTCATATGGGATAGTTAGGCCATTTATTTTGCTAGGTGGGGACGACAAAGTATCAAATCGACCATGAGAGAAGGCAATTCGCTGAGACTCGGCAGGATTTAGATTGAGATTGTTGTTTAAAGCCCATTTACATATTTCACACAAGTCATCATTAACGCGGGCAACACAGACTTCGAAGAGTCCGATAGGACGATAAAAATAAATTTGGACATCATCGGCATAAATGTGTATTTTAGCACCACCGCAGGTAAGTCGTTAATGTACAGACTGAAACACAGCGGACCTAGGATAGATCCGTGTGGAACTTCACAGGTGAGATAAAGGAGATCAGAATGAATACCATTCTCAAGAGTTACTTCTTGAGCTCTCTGGGTAAGAAAACTTTTCATGAGGTTAACAGCACTATTCGAGAAATTATAACTGCTGGATAGTTTATTTAGAAGCTTGTTGTGACAGACACTATCGAATGCTTTCGAAAAGTCACTTCTGCTATAAAAGTTGTCCCATTGAGCACTTGCAGTGCTGTAATGCTAGAAAAAATGCAACACTGGTGTTGCACTGAAGTCCTATCGAAGTCGACACTAATTTCAAGTTTCATTTCCGCTGTAACATTCTATTACAAGCTCAAAAAATTCAAAATTATTATTTTTATTGGAAGCGTATTTCCTATAACAACAAATATTCTTTTAACTCGAATTATACGGAAATAAAATTAAGCAATTTTTGTCTGCCTATCCCTAAAAGTAAGTATGGGGAACAGAGAAAAGGTTACAAATGTTGTATTGCCATCTATTTCTATTATGTGTACATTGGTAGATTCTTAATTGATAGAAAAATAAAAAATAATGTAATTAGCGATTGCAAACAGTACAAATTTTTAGTAGTGTCAAGAAGACAATGTTATAGACTCTGTGAAGAAAAGAAAAAAGAACAACAATATAAGTATCTAAGCTAACCCTGCATAAATTAATACAATGTTCGGTGCCCTGCATAGTGCTTAAAACGCTTGCGAGCAATCAGATCTGAACAATTATGCAAGAATGAGTATTACATATGAAACAAAAACAAAAACAAATAAACAAAAAACACAATAAGGTCCAATATATTATACCTCTGTGGGCTGCGCTGGTGACTAACATAACATAACATTAAAAGGCATTAGCGGGCCAGCTACAGCCCTGCAGTAAGAGCTCACTCATATTGATTTTGTACACTCATCATGGAAAAAGAACTACGATTTCATTCTAAACAGGCCCTAAAGCCTAAAACTATTACGCCCACAGAAAAATGAAATTAAAATAAATGCAGCCAAATTTGTCTTCTTTCTAATGGTTTAAAAAAATAGTATGTACCTACAACAAATTTATGGAAATTATAGCGTTTGAACAAAATACAAGCTATTTTTGTATCAAAAACTCCTGCAGTAAAACAAGGCAAGAATGTGTGTGATGTCGTTCGCTAATCGGCTTGCTACTCTCTTTTTGAGACTTATTTTATGCTTTGTATATTCGGGGGTTTCGGCATATTGCATTAACATAAAGAATTTTTCTCAAACTACATACACTGAATACAGTAAGTTTCCAATTTCTGAGGAAAAAAATAATTCTACCTTCGCAAAAACTCTTTATCTACTTCAGCCTTAACAGATGCCCACAATTAAATCCTAAGGGAGCATAATATAATTGTCGAGCAATTAGCATTTAAGACTTTCCTATGAAATAGCGCCAAAACTCTTAATTAGCACTTGTTGCGCACCCTCCATTAAAAGCAGAGTTTAAGGAGCGTTCCTTTATATTATTAAATTATGAGAAAATGATGAGGAGATAGGTTTGGGAAAGAAATGAACAATAGACGTACTATAAGTAGAATGCGAGACCAATGCAAATAAAAATCGCAATTTTAAAATGTTACGAGAAAATTATCTGGTAACAGCTAAACAAGAAATAGATAAATGCCAAATTTTACGGATGGGGATGCATATGTAATCAGAAAGTTGCAATTTTTGGCAATAGCTTTTCCGAGTTAAGTAAATGTCATGCCTTCCATCGGCCAAAACAATGGTCTGATTGAAAATCTATGTTTACTTTATCTGCTGATTGAGAGAATCATATCTAATGTTTCTAAATCAGTAGACCTTCAGGAATGAAATAAAGGATAGATAATGCATTTACCAGTAAGCTCCTAAGAGGCAAATCAAAACATCAAATTTAAATCATCCAACAACTTGGAAATGTATTGCACTATTTACATCTCTTGTTACAATTGGAGTTAACAATTAACACAGTAAAAGAATAAAGTTTATCTAAAGACAAAACATAATAGTCCAAACCAAATAGTTTTTACCTGGTTTTGTACATTAATCAACAGCTGACTTTGGCTGTCAAGTGACAATTGTAGAAAAATTAGTAATCCAAGCAGAAACGATTGCACTTTACACAGTTTTGCAGGCATTTTAACATGAACTTAACAATTTTTACATAAAATTAACACATTTATCACGCACTTTCCTGGAAAATACTGTTAAAAGCACTTTTGATAAACAATACTTTTTAATTATACCGCAAAAACCCGCCAGCCAACCGAACTATCCGCCATTTTAATTTTGACTGTTTTGATTTGACAGCAATAAGATTCGAGAATGAAAAAATGAATATGCGAATATTTCGAAATTAATGATAGCCTGCACCAATTTGGTTTCATTTCGGTAATAAGTATCTTTCCAATTATATTTTGTTTATAAACATTTTCGAGTTGTATATGGACGTTGCAAGGTATATAGAAGTCAATTACCATTAAAATTTTGAAACATTACAGCTGGTAGCCTGTGACGAACTCTGTGACTAATGTATAACTCCGCGTGCGTGCGAGTGTGTGCCCCTGCCAGCCTGCCTGTGTGCGTGTGTGTTTCTTTAACGAATGTTTTTCTATTCCATTCTAACTAAATGCTGCTTTACTGCACAACTCGTAATGAATACAAAAACGCAATGCTGGTAACCCGAACGTTGGGAAGGTATGTAAATACCCACCAATAAGAGCATTGGCTTCTTTTAGCTACTTAAAAGAAGAAGAAGAATATTTATTGTCAAATTGTATGGCGGTGTGCAGTGCAAAGTTCGCTATTTTTAAAGTGAAATATCTCTGAAAGTATAAGTTTCCGCGAAAAATAATTGTGATATTTGTGATTTGCGAGCGAATTGCAAGTTATTCACAAAGTTTGAAGAAAATCGGTTACAATCGTAACCCCCAGAATATAATACAACCCATGAAGTCGCCGAAGGCACCGACACATTAAAATGCCTTAACGTGCCGGGTACAGCATGCAGTAGGTGCGCACTCCACTGCTTTTTGTATACTCGTCATGGAGGAAAAACTAAAATTTCATCTTAAACAGGTCCTACAGCCCAAAACTGTCGCTCCCACAGCAAAATGAAGTTAAAACAAATTGCAGCCAAATATGTTTTCTTTCTAATAGTTTTAAAAAAATATAGCATGTAGAACAAATTTACGGAAATTATACCGTTTGAATGAAATACAAGCAAGTTTTATATGAAAAACTCCTTCAGTAAGACAAGGCAAGAAGACGGTGGATGTCGCCTGCTGACCGGCTTGTATCTTGCGGGGGTTACGGCACAGTATATATCATACAGTAGCTCAGCTTTGTCAAAATTGTCAAGCGAGTTGGATGCTTCTATAAAGAGACTATACTTTCTCTTTCAATAGTTTTAACTAACACAATATTCAATATCTAATGCAAAGGTTCCTATGTAAATCTAAAGTGGAAGAAACAGAACTTACAGCATGCACAAACTTGTACTAGAGGAAGAGGGACAAAATGACAAAACTATTTCTGAAAAAAAGCTGAAAACAATTTGTTCCACTTCCCATGCCATTCGGCTTGGTAGAAATATCAAACTGTCACAAACATTATTTCCTTAGATATGTAGCAAATAGGAATGGTTGAATCGTGTATAATTCGTGTACATGAGCGTAATTTGTCAAAGCTGCGTGCATGATTGTCAAATGTGCTTTTGTTTTGTGAGCAGATTTAGTCAATTTAAAATTCTTTTGTGAAATTTAACAAAAGTACGTAATCAATTCTTTTCAAAACTATTTATCTTTGAAGTTTATTTAGTGCAAAGTTTTATAGTACCACTAGTTCCTATTAAAATCTTCATATCAATTAGAAAAACAGAAATGAAGTGCTCGGTCAGTGCTTGCAAATATAAATTGGATTATAAACCAGGAAAATCCTGTTTGAGGCAACTGCACTATCTAAATTATCTTTTTTGTTAATAGAAGCAAAGATTTATATAAATTAATTATGTGAATTGTTTCAAAGTAAAGTAGAAAAAAAAACATTTTTTACCACAGATGCTCCGCTCAAAACCTTAGTTTACTTTTTGCAAATTGACAAGTTGCTTAGAATAGGGATGGATGTAAATACATGTAAAAATGGACTACGAACACAACAAAAAATTCATTAGGCAAAATCTGGCTTATCACCATTCCTGTTTGCTATATATTCTAAGGTTATTATAGCCATTTTGCCAGTTACACTGTCCATGGAACGAACACCACTTTGCAATCAAACAGCGTTTTGGTAATGGAACAATACATTTGCAGGCTGGTGCTGAGTTGTGTACTTACATAAAACTAATACTTCTCCCAACCATCGTGCAACTAGCTACTATTCGTTCATTTACATCCGTATCATACTTAATAGTTCCCTCTTATGGGAGAAATTTTGAGGTTTTTTTTTGTAATTAAAATTTTAAAATTCACTTTTCAGTAATTTGTTCTAAGCTGGGCTACTGTATGAAACACTGTGGTTACGGTATGGTGGCTGATAATATCGAATATATCTTTCTACAGATTCGGGCTCCGGCTGCACATACACACATGCAATTATTATATTGTAATCAAAACTATTTTATTATTTTGTTGACCTTCGGGAAGGTAAGGAACAAGGCTGTAAATTACTAGAAGACTATTTTCTGTATGGATAGTAGTTTAGGCTCTATAGAATATACATAAAAGTCACGCGATAGTTTTTAGGCCGTTTTTACGGGTGAAAAGTATTCAGGGGTAGGAAAAATTTTGTGCTACCAAGTTTTGATCGGGAGCACCGGCAGCATACCAATTCCACAATACCACAGTACCAATAGTACTGCATGCGAATTAGCTCCGGAAATTTTGAAATTGCGGAATTTATGAAATTTCTGATGGGACGACTGTATAGATGTTTACCTACGATTTGAGGTGATAATATAATAATTTAATTATCATTGGGTGCTGTAAACTTGTAATACAAGGTTTGTTCGATGAAAAAAAAAACACCGTATAAATTTTCCCCAAATTTTTAAAACACCGGGTAAACCTAATGTAATGACATTTCTCTGACAGTTCTCCCGAGTATAATTAATTGTAAAAGGTTATTTATAAAATGGGTGAAGACAAATGAAATATGCTCTAGCTATTTTTCTATTTATTTTCCTCTAATTTTTGCTTATTTTTGCTCAAGAAGTAATTTATATGTCCCAATCAACAACAAATTGCAAGTGACAGTTCTCAAGTGACAACTGTGAAACCATTACCCCGAGAAATTGTTAGTGTAAGCACGGGGTAGCTCAGATTTTTGAAAAAACAAGATAGTCTAGCCCGGTGTAGCCCTTGGTTTACCCGAGGCTTTCATCAAACAGACATACAGTTAGTGATTATATAAGAAACTGCGTCTTAATTAAACACGCACACAATTAATTTCGGTAATCATATAAGGAACTACGCGGTGCTGGTACGTCTCAGCCCAAGAGAAGGAAATTCATTCCTTCCATAAAAACTTCTCGTGTGGGAATTCCCTTAGAACTTTGATGTTTGTTTTCGTAGCCAATGAGAACGATACTGATGCTTTCGAATGGCTTAGCTCCTAGCCGAACTCAAATGACATATCCTGCTGCAGGTATACGTGTTCGACAAGCGCCAGCTGGTTTTGTTTTCTTTGCTGTAAAGTGAGATTGAATTTGCGAAAATCAGTCTAAAATTTGGTTTTTTCATTAGCTAAACAATTCAAAATGCTGACATTACGTGAAAGGCAAATAAGTAAGTAAATGTTAAAATTCCTATTATTGCACATTACCTTTTTATGCATGAAAAACCTGTGTACTTTCCCACTCCACTGCCTTGATTACTTTTTATATTACTAATTACGATTCTTTACTATTATTGCTTTTTAGATGCCATCAAACAAATGTTAAATCTAAATCAAGCCCCGTCTAAAGCATTAGCTGCGGAGCCGGTATGGAAAATATTAATATATGACAGGGTGGGACAGGATATTATTTCACCTTTAATATCGATCAGAGAACTAAGAGAACTTGGTGTAACACTGCATGTGTGAGTTTTGTAATTATTTGCAAATCAAAAGGATTATCTCAAAGTAGAATTTTCATATTAGTTGTTTTTTATCAGATTTGTGGCGGTATCTCCTGTTTGGTAGCTTTTCACAATTTCGATGGGACTTAGTGCAACGCCAGTGTTGCAGTTTTCAGTGCAGCACTGGTTGGTTGATGGAACCACTTTTATAGCAGAAAAGCAACATCAGTTCAATTTTTTGGTGTTGCACTTTTCTAGCACTGGAGCACTTTGGCCGCTGGTCAACTAATTATAGCTCCAAAATTGATAATATTCTATTATAAAGATGATTCAATTTTGTTAACTACTCGTGATAATTCCATCTTCAATAGAAAGCTATAATGACTATGGTACGTTAGTAAAATCTCCGGTGTTTTAACTTAATTTTTAGTTATGAATAATGAAAAATTGGAATTTTCATGGATGTTTCCACACATTCGAGACACTACAAAGAGTTGTCGTTAAATTTAAACAATCACTTGAACGACCTTAAGACATATATTAATGATATTCCTAGCTCTATTGAGAACTTGTTTGGTCAGGAATCCGTTTCCTCCCCACTACAAACGAAACTTACCACTATTTCCGAGATCTCGTTGCTATTGCAGATGAAATCAGAACACAATCTGATCTTCGCACAAGTGTTCCAGCTAATAGTTTTAATCTTCCTTCTTCCGCTTCAAGCTTAAGAAGTGGAATCATAGCGGCCCAAAATGCAATCGCCACCTCGGACACTAGTAGCCAAAAATTCCTTCCGACAACGACCTCTGCAGGTGCTCAGACGGAGTTATCTGTAGGTAAGAATGCTGTCCGGGCTTCGCACGTGCCGCTTCCGTAGGCCAAATCTTCCGAACTTGACTTGGGTTTGAATAGGAATGCTCCTATTCCTGTGGTGTATTCCAAGCCAATCCGTAAGCAAAGCATCCGTAAAAACCGATCCCGGAAACGTGCAATTGCAACTGAAAAGAGGAAGCCTTCCACAGTAGCGAATGGTACTTCATCTCAGTCCTCTTTAGGAAATGGTATTGGTGCCTCTTTGAGAACGGTACCTAAACCTTCGAATGTTTTCGTCAACCGTCTCTGTCCAGAAACGATGTGCGAGGACATATCGAAGTATTTAAAGTCCAAAAATATTGCGACTGATGGTATTTCTTGTCGAAAAATCAGTAAAAGCTCTAAACCGGTTGTTAGACCCCTTACTTAGGCCTCCTGGCGCTTTTACTAAATTATTTGTACCTTCTGAGCGCCTACTTAGAAATAACGCTAAAATAAATAACGTTGTTCCAAAAAACTGAAGTCGCTTTCCCTGTACTATCAAAATGTAAGGGGGATTCGGACAAAAACCGCACATATCTTCAAATCCTTTGTCGCGGCTTGCTTCGATATAGTTAGTTGCTTTCACTGAAACTTGGCTGCATCATGGTATTCGCGATGCTGAAATCCTTGATAATTCTTATCAAACTTTTAGAAGAGATAGACATGCTGTTTCGGAAGCTCGTGGCGGTGGCGTACTTCTCGCGTGTAAAAATAAGTTCAATTGCAGCAAAATTGAACTTCCTTGTTTATCCAACACTGTCGATATTGAGCTCATAGCTCTTAAGCTATCTCTCCTAAAATATGACTTATACATAATTTGTTGCTACATTCCTCCAGACTCCATAAATATTGTCGATTTTATCCATGGTAAGATCGAACCTATTGACGAAATACTACTTATTGGTGATTTTAACTTACCCGATATACAATGGGTACTTAATGAAGATGACGATGACTATCTTCCACTTAATAACTTGACAACAAGGGAATCACGTTTCCTTGACACTATTTCATCTCTTGGTCTCAGCCAAATCAGTAATGTTAAGAATGACATGGGTAGGCAGCTAGACCTGGTGTTTTCTACTGACGCGGGGAACTTATTAGTTGAACCTAGCTCAGTTATAATGTCTACTCTGGACAAATATCACCCCCCTCTACTAATTACATATTGCCATGAAACCGATAATCTCGCAAATTGTGACGAAGCACAATACTTCTAGTAGACTTAACTCTATTGATTTCAACACATTGCTGTCTTGCAATAGTGTTGATGAAGATGTTTCTAAGTTTTACATAATTCATTTCGATTTATTCGCTTCTCATGTTCCCCGCGAGCGCCAGCGGATCTCTAAAACATCACTGCCATGGCTCAATAAAGAGCTGAAACGCGTTAGAAATAGAAAGAATAAACTGTGGAAAGGATATTTGCGGGACAAGGACATTATAAGTCACAGCAACTTCCTCACATCCTATAATGAGTTCAACGAACTTTCCTCTTCACTCTATGATGAGTATATTCAAAGTATGCATGTGAAATTATTTAATGACCCAAGTAACTTTTTTAGGTTTATTAATATGAAAAAAAACCGACAACTACCCCAATACCATGAGGTACAAAGATTCTGCTAGTGACGTTTCGTCTGAAATTTGCAATATTTTTGCTTCATTTTTTGAAAATGCATTTTCCTCTTCAAACTTCCAACCTCGCAATAGAACTTTAATTATATGAACGACTCTCATAAAGTTTCATTCACTATCCCTACAATTACACATGAGGATATACTTGATCATATGGGCATCCAAATGATTTCACAACGGGTGCCGATGAGATTCCTCAAGCCTTTCTGAAGTCATGTTGCCTCTTTCTGTAGCCCCGCTGAGAATTATTTTCCAAAAATCGCTCGATAGTGGTTGTTTTCCGCAGCTGTGGAAAAATTCTTTCATCATACCTATCCACAAAACAGGTAGTAAAAATGATATTTCTAACTATAGGCCTATTGCGAAATTATCTTGCATGCCCGAATTATTTGAATCAATCATTTACTCTCAGCTATCATTTTCCTGTAAGAATTTGCTTTCTTCAAACCAACATGGGTTTATTTCGGGCAGGTCTACAACCACCAACTTATTAGAATTCATCTCGGATACTAATGGCGGGTTTGCAAAAGGCTTCCAGACAGATTGAATCTATACTGATTTTAGTAAAGCTTTCGACAAGTTATCTCACTCCGTGATATTGTTTAAAATAGAAAAGTATGGGTTTCCCCTAACATTCCTAAAATGGACGGAGTCATATTTAGATAACAGAACATACCAAATCAATTTCCGCCATTCCTTCTCTAGAGTGTTGAAAGCTTCGTCCGGCGTACCTCAAGGGAGTCACCTGGGCCCGTTGCTCTTTATTCTATCTATTGACGACATTGTATCTGTTGTGAAGCACTGCAAAGTCTTGATTTATGCTGACGATATTAAACTTTTCGCTCAGATTAAATCTTTTAACGATTGTGAACTTGTACCGGGCATTGAATAAATAACTAATAAGGAAACGGCATATCGGGTAAAACGTAAGCATCTTGGCGAAATGTATTAGTGTGCTGTGTTTGTATTTGTTTCGTCATTGCAGTAATGAAATCGTGAGATTTTGAACGGGGACATTTTTTATAATCCAAATTGCTATGTAAAATAAACAAATTTTTAGCGCCCCCTTATTTTCAGATCATATTTCTTGGCATTGCCTTTGTATGACTGACATAATTTAGACAGCAATTACAAATCAATTGTAAACAAACAAACCGGCATTGGAAAATTGTTAAATTTTTTGCCATGGCTCGTTATTTTCATAGATATTTCACTTTTATTTTGTTTAAAACAATATAATTGATAAGTAAAGCTATTAAGCTTACTTGAAGAATGCTTTTCCACGACAATAACGCCGTTTGTTCCTGCAGCACAGCACAGCGCACTTCATTACTGTTTTTTAAGACTCCGGAGTCTCTATTACACAAAATGTCTTTCACAAAAGAAATATTCCGCACTTATTTCACACTACTATTCATAAAAATCACGTTAAATTATTTATTTATCACAATATCGCAAATTCAAATCTGAACTTATTTTCAAATAATATGAAATGTCAGAAATTTTGAATTGCCGCAAAATAAGCAGCATGCCCTCTTGTCATCCCCCCCCCCACTAAAAAAGCCTATAATCTTAGCTTTAAAATGACCTATCACAGTGTACTCAAAATGTAGCCCTTTCAACGTTTTATGTACTTTTTTTGAACAAATCCAGCGAAAATGGTTTAAAATCTCATTTCCAAAAGATAATTGCCACTTACTGAACTTTTTCACTGAATATGTTTAAGAAGACGTGCAAAAAACGCAGAAAGGGTTACATTTTGGGTACATAGAGATAGAGTGTAACGGTCAAGTTTGCCCTGTATGAGCTGTCAAATAAAAAATAACAATAACAATAATATTGGTGTATTGAATTTTCTAAATTTTAAATTTCTATATATCTATAAAACTGAAAATGAATGCTACATGCAGGTCTTGCAAGAGAATAACTAAAATTGAGAATGCAATATTTTGTAATGGAATATGTGGATCCCTGTTTCATGCTAAATGTGTAAATCTTATGGAGTATCATGAATATAATTAATTCCAAAAATACCAAAGAAAACGTTTTCTTTATGTGTTCTGAATGCAGCAAACATATAAAACAATGTATGAAAATTTCGAAGCGATAATGGATTACGTATAAAGGCAAAACAAGTATCAAAAACGAATTATAGAGCAATTAGATAAAGTATCGAACGGTCTAATTGAGATGAAAAAGGAAGGTAATGAACAAAGAGAAATTATTAAAACAATATTACAAACGATAAATAAAATGGAAGATGGGGTAGGTGCAAATGGAACAATAAAAATGCATGCTCGGAAGTAGTAAAGAAGGGCCTCACGATACTAGCACAGGGAGTAATAAATAAACCATTAAACCCAACAGAAGACAAAAAACAGTACATTAAGGAAAAAATCAAACCAAGTACCTTGAACCCATAACTAAAGGAGGAGTCATAATTAAATCTAATTCTACGGTAAAAAATATGATTCTCCTAAATGAAGCCAATAAAGAATTGTGAGCGATACAACAACTCCCTTATGGCCGGTTTCACAGTACAGGCTTAAGCCAGAGCTTAGCTGAGTCACGGCTGTGGCTTAAGCCGAGAACTTCAGTGAACTCGGTTACACAGTACTCAGTAAGCAGGGGCTTAGTTAAACCGCAGATGAAAAATTTGAAATTGTCAGCATTGCGATAATTGTGAATTTTTAAAGGAAAATTGACATTGTGAATCCCGATGAAGAAGAAAGACATCAAAATAAAATATTGTTATCACTCGTTTGTTTAAACTTTCCGCAGTTTTTACCAGTCAGTCAAGCTTTTTATCTGCGACTGTATCAGATCCAAAATTATCATAGCCAAATGTTTCGACAGTCGGAACCGAGAATAAAAGTCAACATCATCCCATTTCTCGAAATGTTGCGAGCGTCTTATAATTTTTTCACGGTTCACACTGCGACTTTATATTATACATTTCTTGGTCGCTTATATTCTCTGCATCCGATGAATAACTCATTTTTGTCTTAAACTGTTTGGTTTCTTCCTAAAACGTCAAATGAAATGCTGACACTAGCTGCCAGACAGTACTCAAAACTGCTAACTAGATAACTATTTTTTGCTTGGAAAATTTCAATTTAGTTTTAAAGTTTAACTTGAAATTTGTACGTTCGTTTAATAACAAGCGCAGATTACATGCAACGAAACAGAATGGCAAATATTCATTTTCATGGTGAAAACAGGTTTTTCTGAAATATTGAGAGAGTTAGTTCCAAAGTTATTGTTGTAATCGTCTGTTATATCCCAAAGTTGTTGCTGTAATCCTATGACATTTGAAAAGCACGTGCTTTTGTTTACACTCGTTTTGCTCTGAAGAGATTAAGTGAGTGTAAATGCTGGATTCTCCGATATTTTTTAGCACCCTTGGCCAAAGCGAAATTTATCTTTTCTTAAAAGGTAGTGTGACCCGATATATATTATTATGAATAGTTTGAAAGGATTTTGAAGATATTCAAGAAGATTTTATCATTCGTTCATGTTTTTTACTTGTTGTCTCAGTCGCACTACAATAGTGCATAGCCAAGCCCGCCTCCCTCCCATTAATGCAAAAGACGAAAGTTCATGACATATTTCTTTCTTTCTTGAAAACACGAAAAATTTATAATTTTGTTCAGCTAATACTTTGAATGACCTGGAGCTGTGCTTGTGGAGGATGAGAATGGTGCTGAGACAACTTACAACTAGATGTGCAAAACTCCATATAAACCCGGAACACTGAAAGCTCTTTAACTTTTTATTCAACCAAAGAAAGCTATCATTGCGAAGAATTTATCTGGCATAATACAGCAAGAGAGAGAGAGAATGTTTAGAGCTTTCTATTAGAGGGCAATTAGCTCGTTTTAGTTGGACCGCGTTTTTGTGAGGTTTTGCACATCTAGATGTAAGTTTTCTCAGGTGTCAGTGAGCACCATGGCTGTGTTGTCCCGCATCTATAGCTGTAGTTGCAATTGGTAGTAAGGGGATGAGTGATGAATGTCTGTTCACGATGATACACACTCGATACACCGTACTAAAAACTGTTTTTTTAGCGAAAATGTTCTAACGCTTATAGCGCAATTTTGAGCAGAGGGTTAGATTTGGATGATACACGAGTGTTTTATTACATATGTATGCGTATACTCAGTTAGTGTGCATATAGATAATATGGAAATGATGAATTTTCCTTGCTGTTTCAAGAACGTGTATCAACCATGTATCAACTACGTGTACCATGGGCTGGGACACAATCGATACAAAAACCGGGTTTTACGTCATTTCTTGTCTCGAGCGTGTGTCAGGGGACTTAATAATTACAGAGCTTAGCGTAAGCGAGTAGTGAACCACAATTAGTGGTAGCAAATAAAGCGGTCTCCAATTTCTTTTAATGATTTTTATTAAATATAGTTTCTTTTAAATAAAAATAAAATTTATTTTCATTTTATAGTTAGTTAGTTTTTATGAGGGAACTAAAGAAGTAAAGTAAATTATAAAATATTGAGCATGCAAAGTGGATAAATCTAGACTATGATCATTTTGATGTTTAATGGTGTCGTTGGATCCAAACACGAAACTAACCCTCGGGAGTTCCATTTGCCTTGGTTTTGAAATGATCTTGGTGTCAGAAGCAAGTTTGTGTTGGAAGTATTGCACAGGAGTGGATTTAATAACAAATTAAAACAGGTCAATATAATTAATTTAAGTTTAATTTCAATTATGCTTTAATTTGATGTTGATCCAATTACAGAACATTCTCTTTCTTTCGTCTGGAATTTTACTGATTCTTTCCATTTAGAATTACTTTCTTGTTTGATGGTTCCGTCGATAATATACTAACAAGCTTTATCTCATACAACAGCCGCCAGTTTACCCGCTGTTTGTAATTGAAACAAACCATACATCTTTATTCCTCGAATTTTTGCTGTCCTGTTTCAACGAGTCCAAAAAAAGCCACGCTCATGTATACGAATTTTATTATATTCAAATGTCATATTCGATTGAAATTTAGGTTCGTACTGGATTCAAACATATTCAAACGAACAGATTTAGATGGCATCCGAAAATATTTGCTTTTGTTTGTACAAAAACCTAAAAATTTCCCTTGATTAATGACAACTTTATTCTGTGTAGCATATTCAGCCCGAGCATTTTTTTTTAGTGAATCTGATGCATTTTGTCTGTGATGTCATATTTGTTTCAAATGAACACCTTGATAGCACTTACGTTGCATCTTGGTCATACCCACTGACTTGTATGCTGGGTGTTTCCGCCTAGGTGGTCAATAGAGCAGGAGGTGATAGTACTCACATAGATAAACAAAAAATTTTATGGTGGGGGGGGGGCATATCAACTGTTTCAGAGTAGTAGGGTGATTAAGAAAAAAAAAGCTAATTTTTCCACAAAACACCCTGTATCCTCAAAAGTACAGGGCGTAAGATCACTTCATGGTCTTTCCAACGACTGCTCAACCAGCCCCGTGCTGCTCTCCTTTCAAGAGTTATTGTGTACTAAACTGTATACATGTCAGTGGGTACGACCAAGATGAAAGGTAAGTGCTAGACGGAAACACCCTGTATAAATGGACTCGTTGAACCAAAAATGCATGAAAACAAATGGCAAAACTTATAACGTCTTTAAAGCTGGCAGAACCAAAATTGCAGAACGGGTTTTGAGATAGCAGTATATTTAAGGCTCATTTAAGGCTAATTTAATGCCTAAAAATAAAATTTACGGCTCCCATAGTTTTCCCAGAAATCACGGTTCTGCTAGCTTTAGAAAAAGTTAGCAGAACCAAACAAAAAAACTTATAAAACATTTATTTTCGATGTAAAAAGTATAAATTTAAGGCTAATTTAAGGCTGCATGTATAACGACATATAAATAATTTAAGTTAAAGACACGACAGAATTCATTCAAAGAACACGATTATTAGAGCTGATAATTTATAAGAGAAAATCAGTACCGCACTAAATAGCCCTAAAAACAAATTTACACGTACAAATCGCATTGGCTTCTCAGCATTTAATTAGAATTACAAGAGCCTTAAATTCTGGCGGTTCAATTTAAGCTGTTTTCGAATAATAGATGTCGATTTGGCCTGGATCTGCTAGCAAATCGCGGTTCTGCCACTGAGCCTAGTGCTAAAATGCAATTCCTTTTCACAAAACGAATCAATTTTTCGACATTTAATTAGAATTCAATGAGCCTTAAATTCTGGCGGCCAGGCCAAATCCACATCTATTATTCCAAAACAGCTTCGATTGAACCGCCAGAATTTAAGGTTTATTGAATTCTAATTAAATGCTGAAAAACTGATTCGTTTTGTTAAAAGGAATCACATTTTAGCACCAGGCTCAGTAGCAGAACCGCATTTTGGTAGCAGAACCAGGCCAAATCCACATCTATTATTCGAAAACAGCTTAAATTGAACCGCCAGAATTTAAGTCTCTTGTAATTCTAATTTTAGGACTATTTAGTGCGGTACTGATATTCTCTTATAAATTATCAACTCCAATATTCGTGTGCTTTGAATGAATTCTGTCGTATCTTTAACTAAAATTATTTATATGTCGTTATACATGCAGCCTTCAATTAGCCTTAAATTCCTATATACTTTTTACATCAAAAATAATAAATTTTATAAGTTTTTTTTGTTTGGTTCTGCTAACTTTTTCTAAAGCTAGCAGAACCGTGATTTCTGGGAAAACTGTGGGAGCCGTAAATTTATTTTTGGGCATTAAATTAGCCTTGAATGAGCCTTAAATATACCGCTACCTCAAAACCCGTTCTGCCATTTTGGTTTTGCCAGCTTTAAAGACGTAAACTTATATTTTTGTTTCTTTCCGTGAGGGCGTTATTTCCCACTGAATTGTAACGAGAAATTGCTTAAGGTTCAACTGTATTTGCAGAAGATAATCAAACCTTTCCTACCGAAATACCTTGTAACAAAATCTTCTTTTGACTCAGAATAAAAATTTAAAAACCAAAATAGTCCCAGATACTTTTGTGGTAAATTCGGTAAATCTCACTGACATGTATGTATATAAGTTAATCCGCAAATAATTTAAATATAACGCCAGATTACGAGAGCTGGTAGCACAGTGAGAACATACTTTCTGAAATCAAAACTGGTGCCACATGAAATAGGAGATCAGTCAGTCCATTTATATACATGTCAGTGGTCGTACCTGAAGCCCAAATGATTTCGATATAAGCTCTGTACGAACTGTCCAAATGTCATACGTTGTTTGGATTCAAAAATTTAATTTTTGCTTGAAGCTAAACATAAAATCGTTCGTTTCATCACTATGCGCGTAAATATTTAAGAGTAAACTTTAAAAAGGAGTAGGTACCAGAGTATTTTTAATAAGCTTATTAGTATTGCACTCAGAAATATTAAGATAAATATTTATTTATAGTGTAAAAAATAAATGTGAAACTTTTTGTCGGTAATCAGAATAGTTTAACCAGAAACAGTTCGTTTTCAGATATTATGTGATTCATTCTGAGCGACTTTAGGAACATAAGTTCAAAAGCTCGAAAAATTTAGTAGTCATTAATTATAAATTTACTCTTCTTATTCTGTTTCAGGCAATTGCATTCCGACCGTGATTCTATACCCGATGTCCCAGCAATTTACTTTTGTGCTCCAACTGAAGAAAATTTAGGCAGAATCCATCAAGATCTTCAAAATGGTTTATACGATATTTATCACTTGAATTTTTTGTCTCCCATTCCACGTCAAAAAATTGAAGACTTGGCTGCAGCAGCCTTGCAAGCTGGGAGTGTTGCCAACGTTCACAAAGTCTATGATCAGTACGTTAACTTCATTAGTCTTGAAGATGATTTTTTCGTGTTGAAACATCAAAATAGCGAATCTGTGTCTTACTACTCAATCAATAGAGCTAATACGAGGGATGATGAAATGGAAGTTATCATGGATGGTATAGTTGACAGTTTATTCTCTGTTTTTGTAACACTGGGAACAGTTCCCATCATTCGGTGTCCAAGGAATACTGCTGCTGAAATGGTTGCTAGAAAGCTAGAGAAAAAACTACGAGAAAATCTATGGGATGCTAGAAATAATCTCTTCCACATGGATGCAACACAAGCAGGAGGAGTGTTTAGTTTTCAACGTCCAGTTCTTCTTATTTTGGACAGAAACTTAGATCTGGCTACACCTCTTCATCACACCTGGTCATATCAAGCTTTAGCTCATGATGTCTTAGATTTGAATTTAAATCGGGTTTATGTCGAGAATGATTCTGTTTCAGAAAAAACTGGAGCAAAGAAGAAATTACAACCATGTGATCTTGATAACAAGGACAAATTTTGGGCAACTCATAAAGGGAGTCCTTTTCCCACTGTGGCAGAAGCAATTCAAGAGGAGCTTGAGCAATACAGAACTTCGGAGGATGAGATCAAAAGGCTTAAAACTTCTATGGGCATTGATGGAGAGAATGAAGTGGCCTTTTCTATGGTTAATGACACAACGGCTCGACTTACGAACGCTGTGAATTCCCTACCTCAATTGATGGAAAAGAAACGTTTAATCGATATGCACACAAAAATAGCGACAGCAGTTCTAAATTTCATTAAAGCTAGGCGGCTTGATTCGTTCTTCGAAATTGAAGAGAAAATAATGTCGAGGTCATCATTGGATCGTCCAATATTAGACCTCCTAAAGGACCAAGAATTTGGACTGCCCGAAGATAAGCTACGTTTATACATAATTTACTATATTTGTGCCCAAAATGTCCCAGAATTTGAATTTGAACGAATGAGGGAAGCCTTACAAGAATCTGGATGTGATCTTTCGTCTTTGGCTTATGTCCAACGATGGAAGAGCATTATGAATCGATCAATGCACCAATCACAGTATGAGGGTGGTGGTACAAAAACGGTTTCTATGTTCTCAAAGTTAGTTTCGCAGGGATCGTCCTTTGTCATGGAAGGCGTTAAAAATTTAGTCGTCAAAAGGCATGTAAGTACGAATTTTGTATTGCTGTGTGTGTTGTTTTTCACGAACCTTCTTAAAGTTTGCGGCTTACTTATAGTTGCAGTTATAGTAGTAGTTTAATGCAACTGGTGTATGAACGAAAAATCACTGAGCTTAATATTTCAGATGACTTCAATAGAGCAGAATATCCTGTTAATTTATCCAAAATTATTGCTCTTGTCATCAAATTTCATCAATCTCTTGGGAATATTCTTTGATGCATTCGGGCGGAGAAACTAGGTAGAGAGAGTGGGTAGAATTGTTTTTCGTGGTGAGACAGACTAACGAAACACCGTTTTGCCTATTTGTGCATTCAAAGTATTTTTTGAGCCAGAATTGAGGTTCAGCCGAAAAAATTTTGGGAGTTGTCATTTATCATATAATCTCTCATCTGTGCCAATTTCACTTCTTCACTTCACGAGCATCATGAGTTTCCTGAGAGGGGGATATCCATTCCGTATTAAACTAAGGAAAAAAATCTAAATAAAAATAAGTAAAAAAACTAGTATGAAATTTCGTATGGTCACCCACCCATCTGTGCAAGTTTGATGTTTGAAGTGGTTTTTCGCATAAATTTCTAGAACGGTTCGTTGGAAAGAAAAAATGATTATAACCAATTTTATGGGATTTCGTATTCTGAGAAAGTTTTTAGTACAATAAAAATGTCGAGGACAGGATACGTAAAAACCTAAATTTTTATATGAGTTACCTCATTTAGTACATGTATCTCTACGTCGACACGACCTCAGGCGGTGCCCAAATATATAGTGAAAAGCGAAATTTTTGAAGGGCAACCCCATGTTCGAACTTAAATTTTTTTTTTTTTTTTAAAAAAGCCCGTTGCTAAATTTCAGCTCGCTAAGTGAACGCGCTCTCGAGCTATCGTGGGGACGGACGGACGCACATCAAAAAATCAAAATAATTTTTAATATGATGCGATGGTGTCCAATCCATTTTGCTCTACCATCATTATTTCTGTGCGTTACAAACGGAATGACAAACTTACTACACCCTACAGATTTCATCTAGGATATAATAAATGTTATTATTGGAAATTGAGCGTTTAGTGGAAATAAAATAAGCTGTGTTCTTTTGTGTCCGCAGAACAGAGCAGAACAACATATACACAAAAGAACGGGCTAATACATTTTCATAGACGATTTAAATGAAGTGAACAGTACAAATAGTTCGCTTCAATCGACAGAACAATTTGTTCTCTCCACTAAATGGGAGATCTACAACAAGGTACACAAAAGAACGCAGTTATAATGTTAATAAGAAACAAGTAAAAAAGCTAGAATTGGTCTAAGAACAATTCTTATGATACCCTAGATGAATGCCGATCTATGCAAGTTTAATTTCTGAAGTGGTTTTTCGCATATATGCATATATTTCTAGAACGGTTCGTCGGACAGAAAAAATGATTATAACCAATTTTATAGGATCTCGTATTCTGAAGAAGTTTTTAGTGCAATAAAAATGTCTAGGACTGGTCGTTTTCACAGTATATGTAAAAAACCTAAATTTTTATAAGGCAACACAAAGAAGGGGTTGCCTGATTTAGTCAATTTTTTTATTACTATAAAAACACCATGTAACAAATTTCAGCTCTCCACGTCGACGCGCTCTCAAGCAGTGTCCAAAATATAGTATATATTAAACGACATTTTTGTATGGCAATCCCACGAAGGAGTTGCCCGATTTGTCTTATTTTCGAACTTAATTTTACTTTTTTTTTTAAGTCTGGACGGACATGCAAAAATCAAAATAACTTTGAATATTATGCGTGGATGTCCAATCCATTTTGCTCTTCCATCATTATTTCAAGATGTTACAAACTGAAGAACAAGCTTAGATTAGCTGTAGATTTCATCTAGGGTATAATAAACAAAATAAATCAGCTTTTAAATAAGAAATCTTAATAAGCAACAAGGTGGGTAGAGCTGTTGAATTTTTTTGTTTCACGATGTTTGAATATTCATATTGTTAGGTAACCCAAAATAGCTGAATAAATGCTAATTTCATGTTCCCACACTTTTGTTAAAAATTATCTTTCGTCCAGACAAGGCTTCAAATATCTTGAAATGCGAAAGATAACTAAAATTATATAAAAGCAAACAAGTCTCTAGTTTCACACCTCAAGTAAGTTGCCGGTAAAACGAAGCCTAAGCTCGCGCTTAAGCTAGACTGTGGGAACATGTTGGAAAAAATGTAAGAAAGCTATTTTGGGGCACGAAAGTAAGAATGAGTTGAAAGTAAGAAGCGGACTTGTGCGGTTGTGACCAAGCTTGAACAATTAAACATTGCATGGAGAAAGATTCATTGATTCTTGCCGTTGCTAATTTTGTGTTCTTCTGTGCAGTAAAAAATATATAGTGAAAGAGAAAAAGTGTCTTTATATAATATATCTAACACTATGTACACCTCTCTAACGCATGTGTACAAAACTTAATAAAATGTCATTATATTCATAATTTATCAAATATGTTTTATTAGGTATTTATATTGTCCCACTAATGATTGCATTGATATCATAAGTATGAATTGCAACGAGAATCGCTTTACATATGCAAGAAATTCTAATTTTCAAATATTTCAGGAAAACTTAGGTGAAGCTACATGGCGAGAGACTTTGACCTCCAGAGACCACTTTTTCGGTATCTGGAGATCAGAGACCCATGTAATACACTTTGGAGATGAGAAAAATCGGTAAAGAGACCCAAACTATAGAGACTTTTTTGGTCTCCGATCTCCCATCGTGTATTTAAAATTAAAAACAAGCGGGTCTCCATGTTCCGTCTCCAGTCTCCGAAGTTTGCTCGTTTTTCCTCCAGGTCTCCGAAGACTACTTGTGTGTTCTGCTCTATCAATTAACTGTACTCAGAAAGAAAAAAGAATAGAGTGAAGTGAGTTTGACAAAATTGTTTGTTACTTTTTATTTAATTTATTATAGAGTCATTCCATAAAAAGTCCAATAAAATTTGCACTTTCCCAACTCGACCATCATTCTTCTTTTGCTGAAAGGTTAAGCTTTTTTGTTCCACGATGCATGCTTCCTCAATTAAAAACTTTGAAATTCTTTAAATAGTCCGATTTTTGATATGCTGCGTTATATTAATAAAATCATAACTTTGGTTCTAATATTCATAGGGGCACAGTTTGTAAGTTATTTTAAAAAGAAAAGTTCAATGTTTCAGGGAAAATTGTATAAAATGCAAATATACGTTATCCTTGAATATCTCATAATGCATCTTTTTGAATTTTATAATTTTTTAAAATAAAAATTCTAATAATTTTATTAGTAACTTCAAATTGAGATAATAATGGGTTTAGGGAAAAAAGTTTTTTTTAGTCAGAATCTTTTTATTTTTGAAAAAAAAGTTACACAAATTTGTTGTGTTATTCTTTATCCCGTAAAATTTTTTCACCAAGAATATAATTTTTAAGGTTTTTAATTTTTCGCATAATATAAGAATATTAATAGCTTTTGAGATAATTCTTTCTAACAATCTTTTTTTTTAATATTAACAAAGATCTCTGGAGATCTCCAGAGACGAAACATAAATTCCGTGTATACACTTCGGAGACGTGTCCTCTATAGACTTTTTCTTATGGTCTCAAGAAACCTAATTTTTTGATTTCCGTGTAACCCGTGTAAGCATTTTGGAGATTTTAGGCTTTTCAAAAATTAAAAAGTTTACAAATTTCTTACATCTAAAATATATTTTCAATAATTCTTCCACAAAGTTCACCCTGTAAATTTATTTACTTAAAGAATTTCCAGTAAATTTCCACAACTAAGGATTTCATCTCTTGAACAAAATCATTTTTCAGTAAGAATACTATAAACTGGCAATTAATAAAGTTATATCAACGTGTCTGAAATGATTTTAGTGATAAAGGCTTTTCAGAGCTGAATTCGTTAATTTGTCCTGAAAATTGCCTTACTAGGAGAGAGAAATTGTTTCCAGTCTTTTATACTGACGGCTCAGGTGCCGAGCACAATAGTGCGAGACAGAAGTAGTTGATCGAGGTCATCACCTTTCCTCACATATTTTCCCGAAACTAGCTTAAACTTGCAATTAGAGAAAAGTAATTCCCAATTCAATATTCTTAAAGCATTCCGTGCGTTATTAAAATTTGAAAGCAAATACTGTGCATAAAAAATTTCTGATAGTTGCGAAAGCTAAATTCAGTGAAATTCTAGTGCTCAGAGAATCGATGATTCGTATTAAATTACATCGCAACTGCAGAATGGCCACATTTCGGATTTGTATCAAAACTGAGTTACGTGCATGGAGATTCAATTAAGATAACTGCACTTAGACTCAATATGTATTCTCTCTAAGAGAAAAATTGGTCTCGCCACGAGACTGAGAACGGTGAGTAGTAAAGTAGGAAACTTGGGAAAATAGGGCAGAGAAAAGAAATACATATATTTACTCCATGAATCTTAAAATTGTTTGTTTAATTGAAATTCCTTTTTTTTAGACGCCTGAATTAAAGGACTTTGAAATCCTTAAAATTTCCCGAACTTTGGTTTGCCGAATTATATTCAAAAAATTTTAACTTGAGTTTTAATTGTCACAGATCGTGTAGCTTATTTTAAAGAGAAAAGTTCAATGTTTCCGGGAAACACATTTTATAAGAAAAAAAAATTAAGGATAATAAAAATATCCTTTATCTTGTAATAGATTATCTAATTTTTGACATGACTATCTGAACCAGCTTAACACAAGCTCGCTGCATGGACACGTTTAATAAATAAACGGTCAACAATACATGCGTTTCATCACTTAGTCGGTGCTAGTATTAGTATGTTAAACTAAACATAAACCAAACACCGGATGAATGATATGCAATGCGACATAGAAACAGAACTAAGCATTATATAGACTTTTTTTAGAACATGCTTAGAAACGTCAACGACAAAATGCTCAGCCTTAGTATTAACAGTAATGCACATGCGATTAATGGGTTCGTACATGCAAAAGTTGGATCTTGCGGAGTTAACATGCAACATGGGTAGTCTCAAATTGTGTCCATTATCGCGGAAAGAGATTTTACTAAGTAACAGCGGAGAATCAACATTTGCGTTTATTAGTTGATGCACAAACGTTACATCGGCAACCATGCGACCTTTTTGAAGCGAGTGCATATTCAAAAGCTTCAAGCGATCCTCATAAGGTGTAAGAATTAATGAATTATTCCAGGGTAGGTGTCTGAGAGCAAATCGTAAAAAGTTTCTCTGAACAGACTCGATGCGGTCGATGTGTGTACCGTAAAATGGAGACCAGACCTGGCTAGCGTATTCAAGAAGTTGTCTCACAAAGCAAGTGTACAAACGCAATGTTATGGTAGGATTTGAAAACTCTCAGGACCAACGTTTTATAAAACCCAGCATAGAACTACTCTTTGATACCATATAGTTTATATGGGAGATAAAATTCAATCTGTGGTCACATTTGACACCCAAGTCACAAACAGAGTCCACACGGCGAATCGAGGAATCCGAGAACTCATAGCCATAAGTGATTGGTGTCTGATTCCTATGGAAAGTCATAACATCACATTTGTCGATATTGAGTACCAAATTATTGCTCTCGCGCCAATTGTAAAATTTTTGAAGGTGACCCTGTACCTGTCCACAATCGTGAACAGATTTAATCTGAGCGCGAAGCTTAATATCGTCAGCATAAATCAAGACCTTACAGTACCTCACCACAGAGACAATGTCGTCAATAGACAAATAAAGAACAACGGGCCCAAGTGACTCCCTTGAGGTACGCCAGACGAAGCCTTCAAGACTTTAGAGATGGAATGGCGGAATAAGATTTGATATCTAAATAAGACTCTGTCCATTTTATAAATGTTGGGGGAAACTCATACTTTTCGATTTTAAAGAGTATCACGGAGTGAGATAACTTGTCGAATGCTTTACTAAAGTCTGTATAAATACAATCCCTCTGGTAGCCTTTTGAAACCCCGCGAATGGTATCCGAGATAAATTCCAACAAGTTAGTGGTTGTAGATCTGCCCGAAATAAATCCATGTTGGTTTGAAGAGAGCAAATTCTTACATGAAACCGATAGCTGAGAGTAAATGATAGATTCAAATAATTTGGGCATACAAGATAATTTTGTAATAGGCCTATAGTTAGAAATTTCATTTTTACTACCTTTTTTGTAAATAGGTATGATGAAAGAGTTTTTCCATAGCTGAGGGAAACAACCACTATCGAGTGATTTTTGAAATATTATTTTAAGCGGCGTTGCCAGGGCAAGGCAGCACGACTTAAAGAAGGCTGGAGGGATCCCATCAGGACCCGTTGTAAAGTCATTTGAAAGCCCATTAATATGATCGAGTATATCCTCTTGTGTAATTGTAGGAATAGTGAATGAAACGTTATGAGAATCGTTGATATGACTAAAATTTTTATGTCGAGGATGGAAATTTGACGAAGAAAAAGCATTGTCGAAAAAAGAAGCAAACATATTGCAAATTTCAGACGAATCATCACTAGCACAATTCTTATACCTCATGGTATTGGGGTAGTTGTCAGTTTTTTCTTCATATTAATAAACTTGAAAAAGATACGTAGGTCACTAAATAATTTCGCACGCATGTTTTGGATATACTCATCATAAAGTGAATTATCATTATAGGATGTGAGGAAGTTGTTATGACTTATAATGTCTTTGTCCCTGATATAACTTTTTCACAATTTATTCTTTCTATTTTTAAGACGTTTTAGTTCTTTATTGAACCATGGCGGAGATGTTTTAGACAACCGCTGACGCTCGCGGGGAACATGAGATGAAAATAAATTGAAAAGAATTATGTAAAACTTAGAAACATCTTCATCAACACTATTGCTAGACAGTAATGTGTTGAAATCAATAGAGGTGAGGCTACTGGAGAGTTCTGAAAAGTTAGCCTTTCTAAAATTGAAGAAGTATTGTGTTTCGTCACAATTTGTAATGTTTTCGGTTTCAAAGCATTATGTAATTAGTAGAGGGGGGGGGGGATATTTGTCAATATTAGACATTAAAACTGGGATAGGTTCGACTAACAAGTTACCGTGTCATTAGAGAAAACCAAGTCCAACTGCCTACCCATGTCATTCTTTACATTACTGATTTGGCTGAGACCAAGAGATGAGATAGTGTCTAGGAATAGTGATTCCCTTGTTGATAAGTTATTAAAAGGAAGATAGTCATTGTCATCTTCATTTAGTACCCAATGTATATTGGGTAAGTTAAAATCACCAATAAGTAGAAATTCGTCAAGAGGTTGCATCATGCCATGAATAAAATTAGATGTTGAAGTTAGTAGGTCGTAAATATTTTGACCTTTGTCATCAACAATGTTTATGGAGTCTGGAGGAATAGTCGTGTTTTAAAAGAGACACCTTAAGAACTATAAGTTCAGTGTGAAAAGTGTTGGAAAAACTGGGAACCTCAATTTGGCTGCAATTAAAATGGTTTTTACATGCGAGGAGTACGCCACCGCCACGAGCTTCAGAATCAGTATGTCTGTCTTTTCTAAAAACCTGGTAAGAATTGTCTAAGATTTTGGCATCGCGAAAGCCATGGTGCAGCCAAGCTTCAGTGAAAGCAACAATATCAAAACAAGTTGCAACAGAGTATTTGACGATATGTGCAGTTTTTGTCCGAATCCCCCTTACATTTTGATAGTAAAGGGAAAGCGACTTCAGATTTTTGGAATAATATTGCTTATTTTAGCTGTATTTCTGGGCTGGCGCCCAGAAGGTACAAATAATTTAGTAAAAGCGCCAGAGGGCCAAAATGAGGGATCTAATAACTTATCCTACACATCTGCTGAAGCAGTTAAGACGAAGGATGCAACCGGTTTGGAGGATTTACTAATTTTACGGTAAGAAACACCCTCTGTTGCAATGTTTTTGGATTCGAGATATCTCAATATGTCGTCACACACCGTTTCAGGAGAGAACCTAGTGAGGAAAACACAAGGTTTTGGTACTGTCCTCAAAGAGGTACCAATACCATTCCCTAATGTGGACAGAAGCAGGCGCTGGAGTGGTATTATCTACGCATTGGCTCAAAGCGCTGCATGCGGCCCCACCTGCCGAAGGAGAACCCTGGCTACCAGGAGTTGGCGGATTCGACGGGATAAATCCCACAGTCGGCAAAACCCCCATGTTTTTTGAAGTTTCTTTCCTCTTTGTAATTGGATTGCCCTTGTGGTTTCTACTAGAGTGGTTGTTTATGAAACCGTGGTCCAATTTCGGTTGTTGGGGGCAGTCAACGACAGCTGAACTGGAGCAGTTATCCATTTTTTGCTCAATAGACATTAAGGTTAACCTTGTCCGATAGGCCAACCACCATGCTCTTAAGGTTGTCCAGGTCACCTCTATACAACGCGAGCGTATTAAAAAAAGTATGGGCCGGGGGGGCTCTTCCACAAGAGTCGCAGACCAACAGTAAATTGCGCGTCTTTTTTAACAATTTTAAGGCCGCATTCTCGAGTTTTACGCATGTGGCGTGGAACGCGTTACTACAAACACCATCGCACGCTAAAAACTCGGAAGAGCCATCAAATTCGGCGCGGCAAAAACAACAGCAATCCATAATAATAAGAATAAAATAAAATTACGACACGATTGGAAAAAAACGTAGTAAGATAATACAAACAAAGCACGTTATGTAAAAAAAAAGTGGGGTTAGCTAGCGCTAAAAACAAAAACACAAAATTACACCAGTATAAATTAAATTACACCCAAAACAATATACAATAACCAAACTAGAACACTAAAGACACATACAAAACACTAGAATGTAATTAAAAACATATAAAAATACTTTAAAAACAAAAATTCACGTTAAACAAGTTGGGATCGTAATGGGCTTAGAAAAGATTTTTTTTTTTCGTCAATAGAGGTCTGGTTATTTAAAACAAAAATGATACATATTTACATATTGGTTGGTTGTATTATCCCGTAAAATTTTTACACCAAGGATATAATATTTTGTCTTTTAAACTGTGACCCGTTAACAGTCTTTTAAAACATAGGAAGAATTACCAAAATTATCAAAGTTATGATTTTTCGAATATAACACAGCAGACCAAGTACCGGCAAATTTTAAGAATGTCAATGTCCTTTAATACAATCTCATCATTTCTTAGCTTCTAGTAAATGAGCAACGAAATTGTTGGTGGTCGGGTTGGGAAATTGCAAGATTTGATCAATTTATTAAGGAACAAGAAAAAAAGTTAATATTGGTCTAAGACCAATTCTTATAATACCCTAGATGAATGTCCGTATGAAATTTCGTATGGGTACCCATTTGAGCAATTTTGATTCTTGCAGTGGTTTTTCGCATATATTTCTAGAACGGTTCGTCGGACAGAAAAAATGATTATAAACAATTTTATAGGATTTCGTATTCTGAAAAAGTTTTTAGTACAATAAAAATGTCTTGGACTGATCGTTTTCACAGTATACATAAAAAACCTAATTTTTTCGGCAACACCAAGAATGGGTGTCCAAATATATAGTGAAAAACGAAAGTTTTGTATGACAACCCCACGAAGGAGTTGCCCGATTTGTCTTATTTTCGAACTTAATTTTTTTTTTTTAAAGTCTGTGTACAAAGTTTCAGCTCTCTAAGTATACGCGTTCTCGAGTTATCGTGCGCACAGACAGACGGACGGATGGACATGCAAAAATCAAAATAACTTTTAATATTATGCGTGGGTGTCCAATTCATTTTGCTCTACCATCATTATTTCGAGGTGTTACAAACGGAATGACAAACTTAGTATGCCCCTATAGATTTCATCTAGGGTATAATAACGGTAATTGCTAATTTTGATCGATATTCTCTGGAATAACCCTATACGAAAGTTAATTCACACCGTTGTACCGCATAAAATTAATGATGGTACAAAGAAATGAATTAAAACAAGTAAAAAAGCTAGAATTGGTCTAAGACCAATTCTTATGATGATCTAGATGAATGTTCGTTTGTAATTTCGTATGATCACCCATCTGCGCAAGTTTGATTTTTGAAGTGGTTTTTCGCATATATCTCTAGAACGGCTCGTCGGACAGCAAAAACGATTATAATAAATTTCATAGCATTTCATATTCTGAAGAAGTTTTCAGTACAATAAAAACGTCTAGGACTGATCGTTTTCACAGTATATGTAAGAAAGAAAATTTTTATATGGCGCCACCAAGAAGTGTTACCCGATTTAGTCCATCTTTGAAACTTTATTTACTATTGCTATGAAACACCATGTACCAAATTTCAGCTCTCTACGTCGAAAACAATATTATCAGACAAGAAAGCGCGGAAGCCGCGAAATTCGATATTTACGGAAGAATAACCTTAGTCAAAGCAGTGGAAAAAACTAAATTTTGTCTGTAAGTATAAATATAAATATATAAAGAAAACAATATACTCATATGGAAATGTTAAAAGTAACACTTACGTTCGCATTGTTTCGCCGAGGCGCCTCAGTGGATGTCCCGCTGTATCAATGTTTAAAAGATTAAAAATACCAATCTCTATGATAAATTGGATTTCGTTCTCAAATAATGATCTATAAGGAGGTATTATCTGGAAATATAGTAGACTAGTACTTGAGCTTAACTAATTCCTGAGCTAAATTACTCTGTACAATCGATAGTGGTACTGCTGTTCATTCATCTGAGTCAGTCATCTGAAAGGATTTCGGAACTAAATTCGTCATAAAAATGAAAGCTCACAGTACTGCAGTCGGGGACCTCCCGGTAGAAGCAAATCTCCATACTTGTGATTCCACTTAGTGAATTGAAGCGGAATCCAGATAGATCCAATCAATATATTACTGGTGTCTATCCTACAACAAACATCAGAATTCAACAACACTGAGAATTCAACAAGCACAAGACAGATGTCTACCTTCTTCTTCTTCTTCTTTTCCAACCCGTTTTCCTGTCGGGCACTTGTCCCAGTCAGACTTGAAACATCTGGTCGAGTTTCGTCAACAGCACATTCGCCGTGTGGCCCACGATGTGTGCTGCTGCTAGCCGTCGGGTAGCATACTGCTGCCTGCAGTACGCTACGACCATAACATGGTCACTGTCCGTTTCGATGCCAGGTGCGATAGACTGCACGAATTCATAAATAGATTCATGTGGGACTCGTGTTCCAGTGTGAATCCAGCCATGATTAAGGTACAGTCTTAGCGTAGCAGTTGACGCCCCCTGTTTGATATGTATTTAAACTCGGTGTAAGTTGAGGATAACCTCCAGAGCCCTAGTGCTAGTTGACTGAAGAGTGCCGCTTGCGCTGAGGAGGCACAGTCTTTGAATGTTCTCCAATATCTTACAATGATTGGTGAAGTCCACCACACCACAGAACCGTAGGTTCACATGGGCCGGATGATGCTAGTGTATATCCAAAGGGTCATCCGCGGTTAGAGTCCGCTCTTTTTCCCAACAGCTCTGCGGCATATTTCGAAGACTCTTAAGTCAGTTTTCTGCAGTTTTCCGTGGATTGATGCTCAGTCCGTAATCCGTAGCCCAGTGCATGACTAGTCGGATCGTGTTTTGCACCAGTGCACACTCGGACTCATAGCTCCCGGTGTTTGTCAGCATTTCCGTAAATTTATGTAGAAGAACATTATTGAAGGCGCCTTCTAAATAGATGAAAACAGCCAGCGTCTCAACAGGATTTCCCTTAAAGTACACGTGCTGATGCTGTAAAAATTTGTTTCTGGGATTGGAGTACCTCAGTTCCCACTCGCAGATGCCTTCTAGAGTTTTGAGTACGAAAGAAGTCAAGCTTATTGGACCTGCCTTGGGTATAAACAACATGGACTTCTTGCCACAACTTCGGTGTGTAGTCCACTTTGATGCATGCCATAAAGAGAAGGGTTAGATTGCTGATCAAAGGGTCACCCGAGTATTGAAGAAGGGCTGGGAAAATACCGTACTTAAAATGTTTGAACGAGTCAACTGCCCATTTAACCGATTCATCCGCGATGAAGGCTACGTCTCTATCCCCGGAAACGGTTTCATTATGAAAGTTTTCGGTAAGCAGAGACGAGAAGTCCTCGTCTAGGCCATCAGGGAAGTGTTCATCTAGCAAGATTTCCAAATATTCCCCAAAGGGGGAGGCCCGTACTCCGTCACTATTTGGGAGAAGTTCGGGTTTATTTGTTAACATCTCATTAACCCTATCTACGTTTACGCAGAAGAGTTGCCACGGCTTTCTTTTAAATTTACGAATATCATATTTATAATGGCGCAAAACGTTTTGGTAGACTAATCATTTGTTTGCGCCATTTGATCTTCTGGTTTTATTGTATAGCCTGCGCACAATTTTGCCTTGATTGTGTAGTTCACGCGTTAGCCATGTGGGGTGGGGGGCACAGTTCAGTTCTGCCCTCCTGACCGGGTACAAAGCCTCAAAAGATTGGTTCAACGCTGCGGTAATTTCTTCGACTTCCCTATATATGTCCGCTCTCGAGGTTAGGTGTGACAGATATATTGGTGAGTCTCTCAGTGAACATGTGGTTGACAGCCTCCCAGTTGGTTCTGGTAGGGTTTCTATAAATCACCGGGTTAGCTACGTTTAAATCTGCAGGAATTCAATCTGTCATTGAGATTACAAAGTTCCATTTATTATTACTTTAACCTTCAAGGAAGAAATTTAGGAAATGTATTTTTTTCTCATCCTTGAATCAAAGCCTGGAAGGGGTAGGAAAGCATATAACACTTACAGCTTGGTAAGAAGATTTATAGATAAACTACGTATATAAATCTATAAAATTTCCGAAGACACAGAGATGAAAATAAGGTGAATTAAAATTTCGTATCTCCAAAACGAAGCCGAAAGCCATCGCAATTTTTTGTACATAGATAAGATAACTAGCTTCAAAATAGAAAAAAAGTGCTAAAGGTTCTCAATAGTAAATAATACTATTTTTTTGAAGAAAATACTATTATTAATAAATTTTTTTCGTTCGGTCCTACTATATTTTTTCATAAAAAACATCATGAGGCTTCATTTCGCATTTGAATCTGATAAATCGGTTGCACCGTTTTCGGGATATGAATTTTTTTTAAATGAACGAAATTTCTAACCTCCCTACGGATGGCTGGGGCATGGCAGAGGGAAACAAAAAAATATGGGTGAGCTATTTTGGTATTCCCTACAAATTGCGAAAATTTCTTCCAAATTGGAGATGGTCGAGCTCCAAGGTGATCGGTTTCGTGAGGAATGGCTGTATATGAAAAGAAAATAAACCTATAATCTAATTTTGTGTAAAACCATTGTGTTTAGAGTATATAGTGAACGCAGAGGCAATGAGTTCACAACTCAATAGATGGCTCTAGATGTACCGAATCGAAGAAATTCTCTGTTCACATTAAATGTGAGGATATAAATTTACTCTTTGGTTCTTGTTCGTGCGTGCTGCAGTGCAGCTAGATTTGCTCATCGCGTCACTGTTTATTGGATATTCTTCTCGTTCGTTGTCGTCTTCCCGTATCATAGGCGCTGTTTCGTGTTTGTGTGGTGGCTTCACCCATCACTACTTTGCATAGAATAAGATTGGTGGGCGAAACGGGCAGGCTGCAATGATTAATTTAGCTATGCATTGATGTGGCGGATTTTTGGGATCACTGACGTTTTCATAATTATGTACTAAGAAAAACAGAGGAGTAAATGTATGTTTTCTTAGAAGGGAATCTTTAACATCATTTTGCATGTCGTTTGGATTTGTGGATTTTAATTTCTAAGTGTTATTTGAGACCAGATGACATTTTTGAGGCTGCATATGAATGAAGACCAAATTAAGGGTTTCTTTTCTATTGAAGGAAGCATGATAAGAAAATATACACTTACGTAGATAGACCTGGGGATTACACGAGGAAGTACAGCTTGTATGCAATCCTCCCTTCCATCGCGTGTTTAAAATTGACAGAAGAAGGCAGTTCGATTGATACTTTATCAACTTGTATGGATAATCATTTAGAAAAATGGCATTGAGGCAAAGTTTTATGTATGTCGGCGGAAGTCGCTTTTGCAAACTTGATATTAGAAAATTTTCTGGAATTTAAGAAAATAATTTTTGTGTATAAAATTTTCATGAGTTACTTGAGTTTCTTGTGTCAAAACATTGTTCAATAAATTATCTATATCTATGATGCAACTACTTATATTATCAACTACACCAGCCTACCCATATGCTCGGCTCAGTTCCACGAAATATTTCTAGTTTACCTATATTTTACCAAAAAGAATATCTAAGCATGTACGTACATATATTAACAAAAAACAATAAAAATGGGAAAGCAGAATGTGAGTTCGAGCAAGAACAGAGGAAAAAATTGGTGTATTCATACATATATGTAAATTATTCAAAGAAGGAAGTCATGGATTCTCTTCTAACGAATCAGCGTTGCAAAAAAATTAGAACAATTCAACGGCCGACAAAGTTCATCACATAATCTGACATCATTATTGTTTGCCCGTCTCGTCACTATTCCTTGCAAAGTAGAAAACGAAGCCACGCAAACACCGCTGACAAACGACGGTACGAGAACGCCACGAAATATGTACCGAAGTATGAGCGTGCCAGCCAGCGGGCTGGGGGACACTACAGTGAATAGGCTTGAGTCTCGAATAGTACAGCGACGTGGCGCCTCTAGCGAGCAGTGTACCCAACAGCCGATTTCCATTCTTGCGTTCACTATATACTCTAAACACAATGGTAAAACCACAATTCTAAGAGAAAGAGAAAACCAGGATAAAAATACAAACGAAAATACCAAGGAGGGATTTCGATTGGTAGATTTAAGGAACTTTTGGAATGAATAGAAAATCATAAATGAACATTGTAATGCACACGGTTGCACAATAAGCAATTTAGTAACAACAAGTAAAAAAGCTAATATTGGTCTAAGACCAATTCTTCTGATACCCTAGATGAATGTCCGTATGAAATTTCGTATGGTCACCCATTTGAGCAATTTTGATTTTTGCAGTGGTTTTTCGCATATATTTCTAGAACGGTTCGTCGGACAGAAAAAATGATTATAACCAATTTTATAGGATTTCATATTCTGAAGAAGTTTTTAGTACAATAAAAATGTCTTGGACTGATCGTTTTCACAGTATACGTAAAAAACCTAAATTTTTATATGGCAACACCAAGAAGGAGTTGCCCGATTTAGTCCATTTTTAAAATTTTATTTGCTAGTACAATGAAAACACCATGTACTAAATATTAGCTCTCTACGTCGACGTGTTCTCAGGCAGTTTTCAAATATATAGCGGAAAACGAAATTTTTGCATGGCAACCCCACGAAGGAGTTGCCCGATTTGTCTCATTTTCGAACTTAATTTTATTTATTTTTTTTAAAGTCCGTGTACAAAATTTCAGCTCCCTAGGTGTACGCGTTCTCGAGTTATCGTGCGCACAGACAGACAGACAGACGGACGGACATGCAAAAATCAAAATAACTTTTAATATTATGCGTGGGTGTCAAATTCATTTTGCTCTACCATCATTATTTCGAGGTGTTACAAACGGAATGACAAACTTAGTATACCCCTATAGATTTCATCTAGGGTATAATAAAAGAACATAAAAAGGGGTTAATTTCAACAATTCACTGTAGATGTAACATGTGCAAGACAAGGAGCAAAGACAAGCATACTACTGAAATTGTTCGAAAATCAGAAAAACCGGCGAAGCATTGAGGAACCGACACGGGATCAAAGTAATAGTAGCAAGTGGTTACAAATAAGGCGAAATCGTCTTACGAGCTTCGAATTTTGGCAAACTTTGCACGAGAAGTGCTATAAAAGTAAGCAATTTAATCAAATCCATAATTGAATTGTGCGACACGTATTCCTCTAAAAATAATATTTCAAGATATTTTTGACGAAAATTTTGTCGAAACAGTAGCTATAATTATAATTGAGAGTTTTGCTATGAAATAAATTCATAGCGAATTTAGTCAATATGAAATTGACCGAGTTTGCTGCCAAATCCGCAACTCGTGAATTGAATGAAAAAAACTCTTTTACAAACCAAAAATCTTTAAAAAAAAAAAAATTCTATGCAAGGCAAGAACCAAGTCATACTGATGAGTATACGGTTTTGCTGGCTTTTTCATAGGACTTATTTATTATTATTATTTTTTTTTAAAAATTTTTCGTTTGTAAGAGTTTTTTCAGTCAATTTCATATTGACTAATTTATTTCATAGCAACACTCTATGAAATGCTAGTCCCGCATACGGCATTCAAGTAAATACTTAGCATCTCGCCTCGTATATAATTCACACTATTTTAAGTGCATATATCATGTCAGCTTGGCTATTCACTTTGGCGTACACGGCAGGCAGGAGCCAAGCCGCACTGGTTCCTGCTGATATGAATCTTTGTATAGATTTTTATTTTTTTTTATGATTTTTCGTTTGTAAAAGAGTTTTTTCTACTTAATTATAATGTTCGATTGTTTGAAACATAATACTGTTTTATTACATATTTTCCAGCGTTATTTAATAAGGTTCCTACAAAGCAAGTACGGATGGGTGAAAAAGATAATTTATTTTTCTGATGGATCGGCGGCGCAATATACAAATAGGAAGAGCTTACTGAATATTACCATGCATCAATCAGACTTTGGATGTGAGGTGAACTGGCATTTCTTTGCCACTTCGTATGGAAAAAATATAAGTGTTGGCCTGGGTGGAACTCTTAAACGTTTAGCTGCAAGAGCGAGCTTGCAGCGCCCCTACAATGATCAAATTATGACTCCACGCCAACTTTACGAATGTGCTTTTCAAAATATGAGCAACATGAATTTCGATTTTGTGTCAACTGAAGAATAGCCCAACAATTAGCTGTGTTAGAGCAAAGATTTTCGATGGCTCAAAAAGTATCAAAGACATAAAAGCTGCACTCAGTAATACCAGTCGGGGCTGGAGTAGAATATTACAAACTTTTTTTATTTGCGGATAAATGGACACATTATAATAATTTAAAAATTGGAAGATTAAGGTTCATCGAGGACATCACAGGATTTATTGCATATGTGTGTGTTGTTTAATTTCTAGCAAAGACGTAATTGGATTAAAAGTAACACGACTTAATCTATCAGGACCAAACACGACATTTACCTATCCTCATACTCCCATCGTCGAAATCACTCCACAGTCTTCAAAGTTTTGTAAAGTAAATCTGCTAATAGAGACAGAAAATAGTTACATTTTAGAAACAAAATATCTTAATCTAATAAATGTACAACTTCAGAGACATGGCCCGTAAAAATATACACATAAATGCCGCATATAAGAGTATGTAAGAACAAATGGTCCTTTTTAGGGCCGCCAAACTTTTAAGTAAAGAGTAAAATTAGCAACAATTATGGGTTCGAGTTTCCATTTTTTACAAAAGCTAAATGTCCAGTTAGGGATTTAAATTTGAAAAAAGGGAAAAAAAATTAGAGCCTACATTTCGAGGAATTTTAAAATAAAGGATATCATCTGAAAAACAAATAATATTTCGGCCCTTATTTTGTTTTATTCTTGTATTCCTGCTTCCCTGCCTAACAATTTAAATTTTATAAAACGCACACCCAGCAAAAATCTTTCAAAACTCATTTATACTAAAAATTCTTGAAGTACAAATCTTTAAAAATTAATTCCATCTAAACTGTAAGGAATTCCAGTTCTGCTTTTTACAGTTATTTCAATTTCTACAAAGGATTAAAATAAAAAAATGTGATAAAAATTGAAGCAAAATTTGCTATTTTCTTAAAAATTCAAATACGTTATCTCCACCAAAAATATGTCACGATAGAAAATAATTCATACAAATGTTTTTCTAATAAAAGACAACCTTTTTGCGAAATTTTATCAAAATTTGAGCTAGCCGATTCAGAACTTTGGTCGATTTTCCGTGGAATGACCCATATAACTGGTACATTTCGAAAACTATAAAAAAAAGCATGAATTTATTCTATTTTTGGAGTGTCGGATGCATTTCTGTATTTCTTAATGTCCCTCACTCATTAAAGCTCTAACCCTCACCATAAACAAACTAAAGTTGCAAATGTCAAACGTCAGTTGTATTAATTCGGCCTTAGAAGAAAGCTCCAATTGTGTTTCATTGAGTGTTTCATCCACAAAGACAGCTCCAGCAAATCGTATTTACCAGTTTGAGAGAGAGCTTGTCTAATACCTGCTAGTTGGGCTAGATCACTAGTTGAAAGAGTTAGATCTTGGACTCGTGTTATAAGGGCATCTTCGTCTTTATTAAATGCATGTATGTTCGTGGTTACAATATCCTAAGAATAATTTATCTGTAGCGTTACTGTTCATATATCCTTAAGTCGTGCGGTGAAAGCTTACATCATATCACAATAATATCTCTAGAGGTTTTTGGTGTTCGTAAATTCAAAGTTGTGCATCACCTCCGTCGACGGCGGTGGTTAGATGACTAACCTCATTGTTCGTTCGTCCCACATTGCCCACAGTATCGAAGTTGCGCCCTTAAAGGTAACCTGAGGAGTAGGCAGTAAGTTAATTTTCTTTGCAACAATATCGGTTCTTTCACATAGATAGCTGATAAAGCGAAAGATAATACTAATAGCAAAATGGCGCTGCAATAGAAAATCTAAAATCGTGAACACGACCTAATTTCTTATAATTTTTTTTTTCTAATTTAGAATTGTGTTTCAATTGTTCTTCTATTCCAGAATTTGCCAGTAACTAAGATTACGGAGCATGTCATGGAGTGTCGAAGCGGTGGAGAAGTTGATGAATATCTATATCTGGATCCGAAACTGTTGAAAGGAGGTGATATTATGCCAAAAAATCGAGCACCATTCCAAGATTCTGTTGTATTTGTTGTTGGAGGTGGTAATTACATCGAATATCAGAATTTGGTTGATTTTATCAAACAAAAACAGACTTCAAACAGCTCAAGAAGGACAATTTATGGAGCCTCAACGTTGACCAATGCGAAACAATTCATCAAGGAGCTATCTCAACTGGGTAAGGAAATCAATGTGCCTGTTCTGACTTAGGCTAATTTATATGCTATGCAAGTGTAATTATTATATTTATGAAAGATATAGGGAAAAGAGAAATGAATAGCAAATAAAGGAGAATACATGGAAGATGAAAGATTTTTTTATTTCAGATCAAAAGCCCTTCATATCCTCTGTAATCATAGAAACCCTAACTTGTTTTTTTCACAAACCATTGTTGCTCGAGGTGCATTTATTTAACCGCCGTTCGTGCGAGATATGTCCATCCTCCTCCCTTTCCCATTCTGTATTAAGATGGGCCACAGGCTTTGCCTTACAAAAAGGATGAGTTCACAGCACCCAAGAACATAAAAACCATGTATCCACTTGTGGTTGGTCGAATAATTTCTGAAATGCACGAAATTTTCTGGGCTACCGCCCAAGTTGAAAATTATTTTCTGATTGAAAAGAAACCACACGTTTATACAGCACGGTCTGTGAGGATCTAGCGAAGCATTCCACATCGGGGCTCTTATACAGCCCAGCAAAGGGTCCAAGGGAATGGAAACGTTGTTTATGTTTTAACATTGATTTCACTTATACACGATCACTCGGGTTAGGGTACAATTGGGCAACGTTCGCGCTAACAAGCACTAACCACCGGAATAAACGAGATAACCTAACAACCATTACGAATCTGTACGAACCAACCGGCAAGAGTTAATGGCCCCACATAAATGTACGCTTATATCTTTCCGTTTGTTCTGGACCATTCAGTCAGCTCCCAAAGCTAATGTGTGGGGGCCATTGTTTGATCAACAAGTCATCATCATCTCTCGGATCATCAGAGGCACGCAGAAGCCTCCTATCATGCGCTCCATTAAGTCTGAGGTATTGAAGAATGACCAGAAAAATGGGGAAAAAAATGCTGCTTCAAAGAAGATGTTAAGAGAACACACATCACCACTGGTCCTGTTGCTGTTACTGGTTTTTGAACACGAACACTGAAGGCTGCTGTATGTAACTGCAAAGAGGAGCGCTGTGAAATCCCAAACGAGGCAGAACGAAATTGATCAGTTCCCCGTTTGTGTGTTTGTTGATCGTGCCTCGTAAATTAGAAAGTGGTATGCCTAACCGTGATGATGAGGATACTGATGATGGGATGAGTACGGAGTCCCCACATGTGGTCACGGACAATGCTAAAGAGTTTTTGGGTACATGTAATTATTTGTTTACTCATGAAGTCGGTTGGTAGCTGATAATTTTTTGGTGGTCCGAACCTTTTATACTTGAGTTAATTTATAAAAAAATAAAATGTAGGTACTAGGAGAAAATTGGCGGAAAATGTTTCTAAACACCATTGCCATTGGGATAAGATCACCCGTGAGTTTTTAGCATTGATTGAGCCTTGCACTTTTTTTAATCTGTTTGGTCTATTGATTTATTTATAGATTTCACTGAAATTTGATTTTCTCATATGTAGCTTATGCTGACGATATCCCCTTTGCTAATAAATGAAATATTTTAAGGATATAGTCATCATGGAATGACTCCGTCTTATGCAGACAACTTTTGAAGAAAAACCTGTTCAACATGTTTTTCCAAGGAGCTCTGGACATACCATGCCTACTGTTCTCAATTAAATTCCATTTAATTCAAAAAACATTTATTCAAGTACCCTTGCTTAAAGCTACGTACATACAATGTTGGACATATCAAAAGTGAAAGAGTAAGATCATAGTGACATTTTCAGCACAACAAACAATAAAATTTCACAGAGGTATACTTATGCTGAAAAATAATCAAATAGGCAAATATAGGAAAACTTAATAAATAAACTTATATTAAAAAAAAACATGCATATGTATAAATGGACCGCTTATTTTGTAAAATTTCATACAGTAGTAATAGTAGGAACAAAATTCGTACCTTTCGGGGGAACACGTTGATAGGCCATGGCTGGCAACTAAAGGCAATCAATTTTTTGATTTTAGACGTTGACGTGGATTTGTATTGTTAAGATCTCAGTGGGATTTGGTTTTTGTAAAAAGATCTTAGTTGGCCCGTAATATTGAATAAAATAAATTTTATAATAGTTTTGTTTTTTAGGCGTTTCCATCGCTATCGATGGCCCTTTCATATAAAACTATTTAAAAAAAAATCATTGAGAAAACTATTTCAGTCCAGGGTGATTAGAATTGGTGGTCATAAATGAAAGAGGTGATAGGTTGAAGTGTTAGAAACAAAAACAATGGTATGGGAGGGGGTGCACTCTTATCGGACTTCATGTACCTTACATAACGTTTTTATTTTTATCTCCGGTGCTTCGTAACTTTTAGACTTGATAGGTAAGAAAATGCCCTTTCCTCACGTGCATATCCAGTTTCGATACGTTTCACATTTACGGCGCAGTAGATTTAAGTGTTCGAGCCATTCTACGCGGCTACAGCGTTATGAACATGTGAATTTTTATGCACTTCCGAATAGCCCCTACTATCCCCTTTATAAAGGTATGCTATTTATGGCGCCTATTCGCACAAGATTTTCCATTCATTTACTCATCGTCTTATATTTAAGTATAATTTATTATAATTGTGGTGAAAAAAAAACAACATTAATCTACGTACACGAAGTAATTTAAAAAACGAAAAAATAAAAGATTAAAGAAAAGGAAAGAAACAGCCATATACTAGGTAAAAAGTAATAGTTTTAACAGAAATTTAACACAAATTAGAAATGGGCTTTTTGAATTCGTTGACGAGGTTTCGCGACTTTATTAATAGGAAGTGAGTTTCAAAGGCGAGCGACCTGGACAAAGTAAGATGCTTCAAAAATGGATGAATAAAAAAACTGTAAATTGATATAAAAATACTCAGGCACATTTGTCTGAATGAGATACAGGAACAATGAGGGCCTTTCTCTTCACATATATGTCCGGGGAACAGTCAAAAATCGATGATCTGTGAAGCCTGATATGTATAAACCTACGTAGACCGAAGACAAAGCATACGCAATAGTTGAAGGCAAATTCACGTTTTCGTTTGCAAACCGGGTCAAGTTACTTCCGTAAGTAAAGTGGGTATTAAAAAATAATGCCAAGAAAACTTCTGAGGAATTTTTGTATGAAATCGTTATTTAAATCATCCTGGTAGTAAATTGAAGTAATAAAGTAAGAAGGGGTATATCCTGTTGGAACGTTGGCAAGTTTTATTACGAAAAACTAGTAATAGATGTCACTGTTAATGACTCCTGGTAGAATTAGAGATCCAATTAATGCATTGCCGTTTATGTCAGTCCAGACATTCACGCTGAATCTCCTTTGAAATGTTGACTCTTGTTGACGCTGATGTGGAGTTTTTCCGAAGCCCAAGTGTGTAGATAATGAAAGTTCGTTATACCATCCACAAGATTTTCCCGTGACAACCATGGTCAAAGTATGTAAAGAAGAGAGTTCATAATTTCAAGTTTTTGTAACAAAAGTTATGTTAATAATATTTAAAAAAATCGAAATTCTTATTTTAGAGCGCCATAACTACGGAGAGGAACAGGGTTGGTTGAACTACATAATGTCTTAACGGTGACCATATACTCTGTAATTTAACACATTGTTGACCGGCAATTTTACAAAATGTCACCGGCTATTATTTCGTAATTGTATGTGGAAGTAAAACATTCTGAATAAACTCCAATTAAGTTTATTTTTAGTTAATGAAATGAAATTAAGCTTTGGACATATTTTTTATATAACTTTTAAAATTTTGTTTTTGGTAAGATAAACTCTATGGATATCACCTACGTGTAATGGTACACTAAAGGTTTTGCAGATATATCTTGTTTCGCTGTGATTTTGAGTACACCTTCTAGTTGGGTTTGTTTTTACGCCAGTCACTATTGTTGCAAAACGTGGTCGTTTAGTTCTCCTAAAAGTCTGAAAGGTGAATCTTTGTAAGGAGCCTATTTAGAAGTACGAGAACAACTGCCAGGTAGTGTGTTGCATTCATTTGAAACTAGAGTAATCTATTCCCTAGCTACTTCTAGTGGAAATTTGTTGTATCTTAGTTTATTTTGTGACTTGGTAGAGCCAATTTCGAATGCATTAAACGAAATATAATTGATCAGAAAAAATTCTACTTTTTTAGACCACTTTATTGTTTTTCGAAAGATACTGCTGTTCGCAAAATGCTGATCTGCCACGATCGACGCCTTTCATGTGTTGTATTGTATTTTACGTAGGTTTAACTATATCATCCGTAGAATTTCTCTTTTGCTTTCCAGTTGATATCATAGATGGATCATGAATAGTTGGTATCATGCGCACTAACCTTTTATCTTTCCATGTGATAAGAGGAATGGGCCTTTTCCGTATAAATATCATTTCCCCTCTCTGAAGATTCTTGGACTTTTCTATTAGTACCTACCTTTGGAAAGCCACGGTTCTATCGTATGGTACCACATACAATTGTTTTTTTCTTCCAATAATATATCAGCTGTAGAAACGCTGTTGTAGTAATTATCTTTATATAAATGATTCCATGATAACCAAGATACGGCTCAAAGACTGATAATGTAGTTTCTTGTAGCTTTTTTCCTTCACCCGAATAGATCTCAAAGTTGCAAATATACTCAGACTCACTTTCACAAAGCTCACATTAAAATTCCATATTTCGTTTTCTTTGCCGGATTATATGTTCTGATGCTTGCTTATATGTATGTCCTCTTCACGGTATCATTGTTTCATCAACTGCTGTTTAGGTATATTACAGAGATTGAAATTTTGGACAAATTTTACAAAGCCTGTTTCCACTAAATGTACTCTGTGCATTATCACTGAGATGGAAGAATGTAAGAATTTGATCGAACCTGACCCTGCTCATAGTTTTAGGAAATATTGGTGCTTCAACCAAAGGGTCCGTTGACCAGAAATCTCTCCAATGTGATTTTTTTAGTTTGTTCCATTAATATCAATAACCCGAGAAACTTCTTCATATCGCTAGCTGTAACTTCCACCCATGGTAAAGTTTTAGCAGAATTTTTATGAAATTGTTTCATTTGGCAGTGGTATAAATTTGTTTCAGAAACAGCTAAATCAAAAAAGTTACCAAAAAGTAAATCCGTTACTTCACTGATGCTCGGTGCATCACTAAAGGCACTTTCACACCAAAAACATGAACAGAAAAATGTAAACCGAAAAACTCAATTTATTCCACTTTAAAACAAGATTTTTGTTCCAATGATTAATAAAATCCAGAGAAATAGGATAAACTAAGAATTTTACTGAGAAAATAGTTATATTTATTTCAGATTTTGAAGAAAAACACAACTTTTATGTTTTATCGGTCGAAAAACTTTTTCGGCAGAAAAATTTGTCCGATAAATCATAAAAGTTATGTTTTCTTAATAATTCTAAGATAAATATACTATTTTATTAGTAAAATTATTAGTTTATCCTATTTTCCACGATTTTATTAATCATTAGAGCCAAAATCTTGTTTTAAAGTGGACTAAATTGAGTTTTTCGGTTTACATTTTTTCGATTCTTGTGTTTGATGTGAACGTGCCTTAAATTCTACAGTTACACCCGAAATGTTTGAATAATCCTCCAAGGCAGGTATAATATAATTTTCAATCCAATATCCAAAATCACTTTCATTATCAGATTCTATTTCTTTTTTGTCGTTTTGGTGGTATAATATCAGATTCACCACTGTCCACCCTGCCATACAATTGATTGAACAACTTTCCCTTCCTTTACGAAGTTGCAAAAAAACCGTTTGTGTAATTATTCATACCTCTTCCAAATTTTCCCCACCACACGAGTAATTTTTCACCCAGATAGTTTTTGCACCAGAAGTACGCGAACGCACCTGTAGATTGAACAACGGATTTATAACCCTATGAGATATTCAGGAAGCCGTCCAGAACTAGGTAGTAGGCTACCTGAAACAAACCAATATTGTGCTCTTGACCTAAGAAGACACTAGCACTACATAATATATTTCTCAGGTCGCAATGCTCTAAGGCGTGCCTCCGGCTTCTACCACAAAAAATAGTAAAATCTTATCTATGTAATGCTGTACAATTTTGTTCATCGTTGGGTAAGCAGTGGAGCCTACGGGGGTGAAACCATCAATCAATGAAGTTATGAGGATATAAAACTGCAATGTAGTACATTGATGATACCCTCCTAAGTCTCTACTAGGCAATTAGGAGAGATAAAGATCAATGTGATTCCAAGACATCTAGATTGAAAATATCTTTGACAAAACTGAAAGATTATAACTAGTAATATCATACTAAACGCTCCCACCCAGATAAAATATCTTACAGCGCCCACAAGGATAATAAAAGACAGACGCCATAAAAAAATGCTGCCATAAGTTGGCTGATTCTTCCCATTCAGCTTATCTTGAACATCACAACTTCACTTTTTGAGTACAATTGCGAACCAATTAACCAAATATGGTGGATGGTACAAGCGATTGTTTTCACAAGATCAAAACCAAACAACAATAAAGAAAAAACGTAAAATGCAACAAAGAAAAATGTTCGATCATTACGTGATCATCGTGTCATTCACTGTAACTATGGATCAGCAAAAAATTCGATAATCAAATCTGTAAGACCTCGTATGGGATGATGCTTGCTACTTGGCGTGCATACCAAAATGTCCAATTGTCGATAGGCGGCTTCAACGGTGATCAGAACCTGTGATGACATTAATGATCATTACAATGCTTTTGATTGCCATCTCAAGAAGGTAATCAATTGATCACCTCAGAATAGCAATATTGTCCTAAGATAGCGACTAATATGGAGCTTCGAGCGCAGGGATTCATCTATGGACTGCCTGTGTTGACGGTCAGTACTTTTTCTCCCTTTTTCTTCAAGTCTTATAATAGCTCAACACCTGGCGTGTAAGTTTCCCAACTGGGTATCTGTAAACAATAATACAGCAAAAAAAGAAAATTTCTGCAAAAGCGCCACTGATGGTTGCGATCACCAAGAATTGAAGTGATTCGGTAGCCAGCAAAGCCATGTATCGATCGGCAATCGTAACTTCCATATTCGACTACTTAAAGACTGCGGCACAGTCGCGCAATTTCGCGTTGTACTGCGTCCACATCACATACCAGACATGATGGCTCTTCGCTGATTGTTTTCCTTACTTTTTGCAGCATTACTACCATACCTGGGTGAACGTGTCAATCGCTCACTTGAAGCAATCGATTTGGTCCAAAAATGGCTACAAACTACTTACTAAATTGGGACATGACCACTCACAGGGTGCCTTTTCACGAGTTAATTTGTTTACACAGTCGTGCGGCATGTGTTGAGCGTGTCTCATTTTTTATGTTTTTTGCTTACAAAACAAGAGACTATATGGCGCGCATATTTCTAATTCGTGTGCATCCATATTATGTATGAGCCGATTGTGAATACAACTTGTGAGGCATACGTGTATGTGTACTGCCAAGAAGGTACTTTCTTGCACATTTGAACCGTTATTTGAATAAATAATTTATATAGAGCTAAAAAGTGAGTTGGGTGATCTTTACATGACAAAAGCTGCTATTTCGGTCAACAGGGTATCGCAATGAATCGACTGATATTTGAGTTTTGATTTTTATGGGCCTTACTTAAGCATGCTATAAATATTAACATAGTATATGTAGTTGCGTATCTAGGGGGAGCAGGGGTAGCGGTGGCTATCCTCGGATCACATTGTCAAAATATGGCGCCTTCAAAACAAGGTGATATGAATTTTATGCATAAATATATCTAATACTAAAGTACCCTCATAACCCTAAAAACAACATCTATATTTTGTTATAATCGAAACAGTGTTTGCCCAGAAATGCAGCTTTGCAAAACACTCAAGAAATACTTCCCAAGTCATGAAACGGAAATCCTGTCCGATTCTTTACATGTGTTCTATTATGATACAAATGGAAAAGTGGCTATAATTAATTATGCTATAGAGCCTAAGCTATATATTTATACAGGAAAATAGTCTTCCAGAAATTTTAAACTTGGCTCCTTACGTTCAGAAGAAGGGATAAATGTCATCGGACCAATTTTACTTGACATATTCAACTCTTCGTTGTCAACTGGTTAATTTCTGGAGGTTTTGTAGGAGTCCCTTATCGTATCGAATTTATACAAGAACCTTACACCTTTAAATATGCTTCCTTTACCTGAAAATATTTGAAAAAACTATGACTGATGAAGTATGTGGACCAGCATAGCATTATTTATTTGATTTCGCTTACTTCTTTGATAATCTTGCGGACTCCAGAGGGAATGCCGCGCATGTATCAAACGAAATTGCATGACTAGATCATTGAATAACGATCTTGATATTATTGTCGCTTGGGCAAAGCGAATCGCATCGAATTCAATGCATCTAAGACGCAAAGCTGTTTCATATCTTTAAAACATGATCACCATTTAACCACTGCCATTTCATTTGATGGCATTAACATTGCCAGCAAATTAAGCTGGACAGACCACATCTTCTGTGTTGCCAAATAAGCATCGAAATGTCTTGGATTTCTGAAAAGGTGTAAGAAATATTTCAGCCCATCATATCTAGCGCTCCTCTACAAGTCGTATATCAGACCCAGAATGGAATACAATTCTCAAATCCGGGCTGGGGCTGCCCGTACAGCCAGAAATTGGCAATAACTTGTCACATCGACTCACTCGAGCACCGCCGCAATGTTGGTTGTCTTTCGCTCCGATATCGCTACACGCATGGCCAATGTTCCGATGAAATATCTAGTCTGATCCCTTATAGATTTATTCCTGCACGGAATACTCACACTGAAACCCGCGCACATCCTCTCACCCTTCAAAATAATTCGGCCGTTCAGTAAAATTACGTGATGTTTTCTTATTCCGAACCGTGCGAATGTGGAACAGTCTACCATCTTCTATTTTTCCTCAGGCTTACAATCTGCGAAAGTTCACTGCGAAAGCCACTTTCCTCATGGCTTAATAATATATAAAAAAAAAATATCAGTCACACTTTAGAAAGCAGCATTCTTGTGAAACAGCTCTTAACTGGGTAATAATGGAATGGAAGCAAGCTATTGATTAAGATAAATTTATTTTCTTAGACATGAAAAGGGCTTTTAAGAAGGTGAATATAAATATTCTCCTGGATAAATTAGATAAGTAGAGAGTGAAAGGCAGGGTAGCGAATAGGTTTCGGTCGTTTCTAACGATCAGGTGGCCTATTCTTGAATAACGAAGGCACATTCCGTATTCTTTATACTGTCAAAACCATTCGGAATCGACACATGTGGTATTCTTGAAATCCGCATTCGTTATATACCGAACGCAAACCCTTCATATTTATCAGCTGCTACTTTACGGGTGATAATGGGAGATAAAAGATGTGCGAAAATTTCATATGCTCAAAAAACTAAACTAATTGAGTTTTTAGAGTAAAACCCGAAACTGAAATTTGGTAAATATGATAACTCTGTCAGTTCAAAAGATGTCACGGAATTGTGGCAAAATAAAATCAGAAAAAAAGACTAGAAAAGTTTTTTTTATGATATTATATTCGAAACAAAGCTAATAGAAAATTTCCATATTTGGCAGGATTTGAAATGTGTGGTGAAAGGAAAATCTACGGCTGCAGAAAAAAACATTTGCTTGGCACTGGTGGAGGTCCTCCTGCAACATTTTTTTCTATCTAGCGTTGAATTAAGGGTGCAGGAATTGATTAACGATCGACATAATTGAGAGTCCATAGATTCTTTAACGATTTCAGACGCAAGCAATAATGACAATTCACTGAAGCTAGCCATTTTATACAAATTATATTTTAAAACATGAAACAGCTGACAATATTCAATTTGTAAATTGACAGATTTAATCTTACCACACTCGTTATGTTGAAAAACTTTTTCACCACTTCGACTTTATAACGATGAGGTTCAAGAATACAAACGGGGTATTCGATTCGTTATCAACCATTCGATATATAACGAATTCGTAAAAACCATTCGTAATTCAAAAATAGGCCCCCAGATCGCAGAGGACTAAAGTAAACAAACTTATGTCAGGAGAAATAAATTGTGCTTTATATTAATGATGTGGGTGATATTCTGGACCACTCTAAATTAAGATTCTTTGCAGAGGATGCGTTATGGTATGTGACAGATGACAGCGTGAATTTTAGTGTAGGAGTAATATGATAGAATAAGCTTTGCAAATGGTTAAAAACGAATTAGTTAAAGTTTTATAGTGCAAAAACAAAAATTATGGGTATTTAATCTAATGACAGACTTAACAACAATTGATAGTGTCGCTATTGAATTGGTTGAGAAAATGGGAATTTTAAACAATACACTAAATTTCAAAGATCGTTTCAATTATATCTGTAACAAAATTGCCAAAATTTCAGAAGATCAATATAACATCTTCGGATGTTAAGTGCAAAGCCACATTTCGAATATTGTTCGTCAGTACTATTTATGGGTGCAGGGGAAGATTTAAATTGACTTCAGAGATTACAAAATAAAGCAATATAGATTAGTTTACATTGTGACTGAAGGACATCAGTAAAATTAATGCTTGATACGCTATGCTGGTATAAAACAACAAATATTTTTAAGCTAAAGCATAACTTGTCTCCCAGATATTTCTGCAGAAATGTAAATCTGGTTAGTGATATGCAGCCGTATCAACTATGAAATAATACTAATTTCAGACATTTGCACAGAGTCATTAGACAGAAAATTGGGGTAGATCACAACCTTCTATATATTACAAGCCGTGAAGGGAAATTTTGCATATGTGTGAGTAGAGCTGTTTTCCCTCCATACTCTCTACGATTATTCACTTGGTTCAGGTTCAGTGGTGCTATATTCTTTATGTATGGAGGACGCGCATTTTAAATAAGCTGGGAAGTGATTATATTTATTAATTATTATATTTAAAAATAGTTAAAGTACATATCTCAATTTGTTCCGCGCGTGATATTTTGGGTTTTGGCTACGGATATTTAGAGTGAAAGTTTTATAGTGAAGTGAAAATAATGTCGACACGAGGAAAAGTACAATTAGTCTAAGACAAATAATATTATACCCTAGAGAAATAAAGTGAAAACACAAAGTTCTGTATGAAAACGCTGCGTAAAAATTTTAGCTCTACGTCGACGCGTTCACAGGATGTATTAAAATATATAGTGAAAAATCAAAGCTTTGTATGGCAACACCAAGAATGGTTCGCCCGATTTAGTCGGTTTTTGAATTTTTATTTGCAATTTTTATGAAAACGCCGTGTACAAAATTTGAACTGCCCACGTCAACGCGCTCTCAGGCAGTGTCCAAATACCTATATAGTGAAAAACGAAATTTTTGTATGCAAACCTACGAAGCAGTTACCCGATTGATCCATTTTCTAATCAATGTTGGTCTACCAGCATTATTTCTGTCCGTTACAAACGGAATGACAAATCTAGTTCCTATACCCTATATATATATATATATATATCATTTACGGCATAAAAAGAAGCAAGTGATCTTATAATGCTTTAAAGGTTATTTGTATTCGATATTCGTATCTCTTCGTCAATCGGTTATCAAAAACCGTCTGGGTTTTCTTTGAAATATATTTTCGCCACATATTTTTCGGTTTGCCAAGCCGATGGATGATCCATAAATTTTAAGTTCTTTACAATGTTGTTTGTTTTGACTACTGTTTTCCGTGCTCGTCTTACAAAAACTATACCGTCTAAATCAAGATATTCATGAAGCTGCTTCAAAAATCTCATCAAATGCTTCTAACGTCTTCTGTAATTATGTACTATGTACGTGCGTATAATAAAGAAGTAAATTTAAAATATTTAGTATTTGGAAATTCAAACAAAAATAATAAATAATAAAAAAATTAAAACAGAATTAATTTATTTTTCATTTACCCATAAAAGTCCCTTGCAAAAAACAAAAAAAAAACTCAACTGAAAAAAAAGTATCAGAACACCACATTTTCTCACAGCAGCCAGCACTACTAGTGTCCTTCAATGTATGTGTAACTTTCTCCTCTTCATGGCTTGTAATATATAGAAGGTTGCGGGTAGATTCGATTTTGCTACTACATATAGAGCTTCTTGAAGCTCGGAGGCATTGCCGTCTTTATGTTCCAGGCCGTGACATCGAGCATAAAGACGGCAATGTCGGAGCGCAACTTTTTTACTATTGTCCCATGCAAGTTAGTGAACTGTTCGCACACTCGCACGAATTAGTGTAGATAGAAAATAATTACCTAGGAATGAAGCTAGTTGATTATGTATGATAGGTCAGTTAAGTGTAGTGAGTCCTCGTAACATGTGGTGCGCATAAGTACAGACTTCGAGATTCGGAGCTAAGGCTGAATGGTGAGTAATGGCTGGATTACATTACAACGCCCACGCCGGCGTGGTCGTCGTCGTCGTCGTCAAACGCCGAACAAAACACCGGGCAAGTTACAAGTTACACACTGGGCGGCAGCGCATATCTTAATTTCCCTTACATTTTACAGTTGATTTTTTTGCTTGTAATCTCTGCCGGTTTGCAATAAAATTTTAAATAATAATAAAAAATATATTTTCTTTTCCTTCAAGTCCACATTTTTTTAATATAAAATCATTTATTTTCACAAATTTAAATATCGTTTCATTTTGTCATGTTTTTTCATAATAGATTTAGATCAGGCATATTGGCAGCAATGGAGCGCCAGCGTTAAATTTAGGATTAGAGATGGGTCGACGACGACGCCGGCGTGGGTAATGTGCATTTCATACATGCAGTACTGTCTGTAAATATTTTTGACATAAAACGACGACCACGCCGACGTCGGCGTTGTTAATGTAATCCGGCCATAATTGGTTTGAAAGGTATTTTATAATTGGATGACTTTATGCGTACTTTGTAGGTTTACTTGTTGATGGTTGTCTCTATTTCATACACCGCGTTTATTATAGGCAGTGTAATCAGCAGTTTCAACAGTGTAACGGTCCAAGAATCCTTGCACAATTCCTCAAGGTACTGGTCCATGACCAGTGCCATATCTAAACTACGACAAGAGTCCAAGTAAAAAACGTTTACTCTAGCTGAGAACAAAAGAGTTCCTTCGCTATACAAACATTTTGGTGACCCCGACGTGATACAGGCACATCGCTGTATCATATAATCAGCCATTTCAAGAAGACAACTTCGAATCTTTTTTAGACGATAGCCTCAATCAACATGGATAAATTGGCAAACCAACAACAAGCAACTGGCTAAGAGATCCATACCATAATAGAAAATTACAGGAAAGAACCCTCATACCGAACAGATCTTACTTCAAAGAAAGATTGCGCAGACTACAAGAGGCATGGGATAGATTCGAAGATGCAGACAACATTATAAGAACCCAGCATGGAGAAGAGTTGCGCATCAATACTTCGTGAAGGATTATTATAATGCTGTCAAAGAAATCTGCTAAGCTTACCATAGAGCAAATGACGAATTACATAGATTCATTGGAGGCTGGATCAACACAGTAAAAGGAACACTAGCGCGAAGCTTTCCTATTATTGAGAAGGAAATGAATGCACCATCACAGTCTCTGGATCAGAATAAGCAACAAGATGCACTCAAGATAGACGCCCAGTTTGAATCAGACCAAATGACCATTTCCCAAGAAGTTCATAGAGTAATAAGGAAACAAAAGGTAGTCATAGAATCATTAAATCGACTCCTCACCAGCCTTAACATTGAAGATCAACAGCAGTCTCAACAGTATTATGAAGTGAAATTAAAGAAAATTGATCATTATTGGGCTCAAATCGAACAATACAACACTTTGGTATGGGAGGTAACTGAAGATCCAGCCAAGGTATGCTACATCATGAGGATTATCATCGAAGATTACCTTCAATGAGAGAAACGCAAGCAACAGGCAATCATTTCGCTTACACAAAAAATGAATAATGTTTACCTGCAAGCATCTAAGATGACTTCATCAGATAATGCTAGCATCAAGCTACCAAAAATAACTTTGCCTAGTTTCGATGGTGACCACCTAAATTGAACACAGTTTTGCGACTTATACGAGCAACTAATTCATTCCCAAGGCATCAGCAAGTCACAAAGAATGTTTTACCAGACCAGCAGCTTAAGTGCTGAAGCAAGAGCATTAATAAAACATTTTGCAGCAACTGAGAAGAACTACGATACAGCCTGGGATATTCTTCAGTCATGCTACGAGAACGAAAGGTTGTTATGTACAGCATTTCTAATTGGTTCTTAACACAACCAAATCTTCAACATGAATCAGCAGCTGGATTGAAGAGTATTCATGGTGTCACAAAGGAATGCATCCATGGTTTGAAGAACTTGGGAATTGCTACAGAATCTTGGAGTCCATTACTTGTGCATCTGATCATCAAGAAGTTGGATGAAGATACTCATTTGCTTTACGAGCAAGCTTTGGAATCGCCAAGAGAGCTACCACTATAAACCACCTATTGAAATTTTTGGAGCTGCGATTTCAAACATTGGAAGCATTGCGAAGAAGCAAACATACATCGGAGCATGGCTGTCGTGTATTTCAGAAATCATTCACGAACAATTCAATAACAGCAGCCCTAACCTCGACAAGGGTCAGCATTTACGTCATATGCAAGAAAAACCACTCTCCGTACTCGTGTAAAGAGTTCTTATTCCAATAAACCGTTGCAGCATTTTGAAAAAACACAAATTTATGTATTAAGTGCATGAAGGAAGGCCATTCAGTCACATGCTACACTTCGAAAAACAACTGTGCCAAATGCTCCAAAAGGCACAATACACTGCTACACGTGGATATGACAATGAGACATGTCAAGACTGACCAATCTGCATGGTCAAGAACACAACGCAATCCAACGAGCAACAAGGAAGTGATGCGATCTCCTGTGCAGTGTGATACCACTGCACTTCACACAGCAACCAGCGACATAGTAGCTGAGAAGACAATCATAGCTGCCCGCACTAATCAACTTGACTCCACCTATGTACTGTTAGGAACAGCCTTAATAGAATTGGTCCTCCAAGAAGGAGCTGTAGTACAGTGTAGAGCTATTCTTGGGGTCGCAACTTAACTTTATGACGGAAGATCTAGCAAAGAAACTGGGAGTCAGACAAGTTACAGAAGCAATGTACATCAGTGACATTGGAGAGCATACCCAAAGGCGCAACATCGTGCAAACGTGCTTTTATGCTCAAGAATAAACAATTTCTCAACTCGTTTGGAAGCATTTTGTCTACCCAATATTACTACATATCAACCCGAACGCATAATGATATCAACTCTTGGCCAATTCCACACAACATCTAATTAGGAGATCCGGAGTTCAATTGGCCTGGTCGGATTGAGTTTTTAATAGGTGCTGAGCTGTATTACGAACTAATGTCCATTGGACAGATTAAGCTTGGTCCAAACCTACCAACATTGCAAAACACTGCGTTTGGATGGATTTTCTCAAGAGCGATCCGAGGAAAGAAACTTGCTTTAGCGACATGTAGCATTTGCAGTGAAAGTGAAAGAACCGAAGATCTTTTGGAGAAGTTTTGGAAGCTAGAAGATATTGATTCTTCGGATGAATGCTCAAACCTAACAGCAACAGAACAGAAATGCGTAAATCACTTCAATCAGAATGTCAAAAGAACCAGAGAAGGAAGATTCATCGTGAAATTACCATTTTTAAATGATTCAACGAAACTAGGAGAATCCACGGACATCGCATTAAAAAGATTTCTGTCACTAGAATGAAAATTCAGCAGACACCCTACGATAAGGTCGCAATACGTTGAATTCATGAATGAATATTACAGACTTGGGCATATGAAGGAAGTAAACCCTACTGAGATCGCCAAGCAGCATTATTTCTTACCACACCATTGTGTACTTAAGCCTGACAATAACACCCCCAAGCTTAGAGTGGTGTTTGATGCATCGGCAAAAACTTCATCTAATATATCGTTAAACGATATCCTACACAAGGGTCCCACTACCCAAGATGAATTATTTTCGATTCTTATCCGATTCAGGCTGCCAAAATTCGTGTTCACGGCTGACATCGAAAAGATGTATCGGCAAGTTCTACTTGATGAAAACGATCAAAACTACCAGCTGATCTTTTTGGAGAGACAATCCAGATTAATCTTTGAAAACCTTCAGACTTTGCACAGTTACATACGGATTAACCTCAGCTCCATTTTTGGCAACAAAATGTCTGCAGTCTTTAGCAAACACGGAGAGAACGGTTCCCATTGGGCGCAGAAGTTTTGAAAAAGGACTTTTACTTCGACGATGTAATGACCGGATCTAACAGCTTATCTGAGTCCAAGGAAATGCAACGAAAATTAAATAATTTACTTCAGTCAGCGGGTTTCAATCTGTGAAAGTGGTGTTCAAATCACCCACAATTACTTCAAAACATCCCAAAAGATGACATTGCGCTAGAGCTCAACGTTAATGAAGAATCCGAAGTACACATCAAAACGCTTGGCCCGACCTGGCTACCAAAAACAGATGCCTTTTCAATAAAAACAGCTTGGCAAGACGCCAAACGGATTACCAAGCGAACTATATTATCTGACATTGCACACATATTCGATCCTCTAGGCTTCGTGAATTCCTTGACTGTAACGGCAAAGATTTTCATACAGAAACTATGGTCGCTAAAGCTGGACTGGGATGCAGCCATACCTGAGCGATATCAACATTCAAAGACATGTTACATCAACTCAACAGCGAAGTTCAATACAAATTCATGCGTTCTCCGACGCATCTGAACGAGCCTATGGAGCTGCAATTTATGTCAGATCAATATCGCAAGATGGGATAGTTGTAGTACGATTATTATGTGCCAAGTCCAAAGTGGCACCCATAAAAACTACAACACTACCTCGACTTGAGTTTTGCGCCGCAAAATTAGCTGCTCAATTGACTCAACGTATTGTAAGAGATATGAAGCTGAATAGTCAAAAGATCTACTATTGGACAGATTCAGAGATCGTTCTCGCGTGGATTAATTCAGAGTCTTCTTCATTTCATACTTTCGTCTCCAATAGAGTAGCTTCCATTCAGAGGCAAACGAACACAGAGCAATGGCGACATGTGAAATCCGTTGGATACCTCGCAGACCTCGTATCCCGTGAAATATCCCAAGAGAAATTGAAGAACTGCAACACTTGGTTTTACGGCCCACCATTTTTACATGGCTCAGACCGGATTTGGCCGTCTAACTATTCCGAAGTGGACACTGATGTGGAAAAGAAAAAATCTTAGATCGTGTTAACCGCCTCAAGAGAATGTTTACCATTCAGCAGTGCCATCAAGCACGGAAATTCAATCAAGAGGCTGCAAAGAATAATGGCATACATTCTAAGATTTATTTCTAATGCAAAGCCGAAAAATCAACATAAAAAGAGCGAGGCTTCAGTAAGCATTCAAGAATTGGATGAGGCGCTTATCGTAATCTTAAAAGAGGCACAACAAGAAGGATTCATGGATGATATCAACCAACTAGATCGAAATGGAACGGTTAACAATAGTAGTTCATTAAATTGTCTCGCAACCTTCATTGACGAGGAAGTTATGATACGAGTAGGAGGAAGACTGTAACACTCAAATCTATCATACGAGTCAAAACATCCAATATTGCTGCCTTGTGCTCACCCAGTCACCAAGCTACTAATGACAGACATTCATAAAAGCAACCTTCATGCTGGCCCCCAAAACCTTACTGACACTTACACGACAAAGGCTTTGGCCAATCAGGGTGGAGACTATTACCAGATCGATCGTGTAGAACTGTGTTCGTTGCAACAAGGTCAAGCTCAAGCTCATAACTCATTTAATGGGAAATCTCCCCGCAGCCAGAGTTCAATCCGCTAGACCATTTATAAATTCCGGAGGGGAGTTTTGCGGCCCCATTTGGACACACTTCAAATTAAGAGGGAAACGCCATCAAAAGTCACATATCGCAATATTCTGCTGTTTCGCTACAAAGGCGACGCACACGGAAGGATTACCAAGACAATTCAGGGAAAGGACGGCTTGATTCGAGTTGCTGACGTCAAAACCACGTCTGGAACTCTTAGAAAACCTATACAAAAACTGGCACCTTTACCAGTAGATGATAAAGATGATGTACGAGCGAATTAGATACAGGAAAGGCTTCAGAGAAGCAGAGCTGACAGAGATCAAGTGGATGCAGGCCAGGACCTGCCAAAATGTCACGACGTTCGGCAAGCTCTACACTCACCACGCTTCCATTCACGTGTCTCATATTCCCGATTATAGGAAATTCACCAGTAGAAATATCGCCGTTTAAATCTCAGCCGACCATATATTTCGAAAATTTTGGCTCTACCTACTGGTGTACTAAGACATGGACAGAAAGCTGTCAGTATATTACGTGAGCACCTGCCGTTATGGCTTAATCTCACGGCAGTCTTAATGCACGGATTAGAAGACAAGCGACAATCAACACCCTCAGAAGTACCAGTTTATGTCAGTGCACGTTGGACTTACTGGTCGAAGCGAGACCTACCTAAAATCTCTTCCGATCTTTGGATCACGGCACCCGGTTGATTTAGCGCAACTCTACGCCGAGAGTCAATCCTCTAGGCATACATTAATAAGCGACCATCCTTCAAATTTACGGACGTAGTGTGCAAATATGACAAAAGAACAAACTACTCTGTTTAGAGAAGAATGTACTGTATCAACGCAGATGCTTGAAGGATCTGGAATTCTGAAAATCCAGAGCAATTGCGCAATAAAGCAAGAACTCATTACAATTCAAGCCCACAATGTCTATCCGAGCGCGATGCGAACATCACTTCTGCCAACTTAGAATCTGGGGCATCGTAGTTTATAAGAGCGCCTGAAAGAAATTCAGCTCAAAAAATTAAGCGAGGGTATTCCCGAAGCTCAAAGAAACCAATAGTTACCAAACGAAATCAAGCCAGTCGATGTTCACCATTTGACCTTGTTCTACTCAGCACTTGTCTTTGGACTACTTATTGCCGCCTGCCTTGATATACAGGTGGGCAAAACAAAAATGCAGCAATTCTGGACTGAGCAAAGCTATACCCAGAAGGAGTTCTGGAGAGCCTTTTACATTGAGCATCCGTGAGGAAGTTTGAACAAGCTGTTCAACGCAGGGAAGATGTTCAGGCAGCAGACTCATAACATACATACATACAACAATGCATTTAATTTCAATTCAATAATTTCTATATAATTTTTCTCATTTATTTAGTCATAATATAATTTCATTTGCATTTGCATGTTGTTGTGATTTTGGAGAGCATCCCTTACGTCGGTTCGGGTTGTATAGCCAAACAAGATCACCTTCATTGAATCCTGCTGAATTCGCACGTAAGTCATAGCGTGTCCTCATCCGATGGGTACTTACTGCTAATTTCGCCCCCATGGCCCCTTGTATATCAGCTTTCCGTTTCAATGGGGCTCTGACATTACACTTATACATTTCCATTCTGCTGCTACGGGGCGGCCGTTTGTAAGAAGAACACACAGTGCATCTGCTACACCACTTCTCTACATCCTCCCTCATATGTAGCCAATAAAACTTTTCTCGTATTTTAGAAATTGTTTTATTCACTCCCAAATGTTCTTCAGATGCTCCACGATGCATTTTACCTAGAACATCGTTGATTTTTGATGCCAGGACGACTATTTGCATTCGGAACGATTTACCGTTAGGTGCTTCCCACTTGCGTTTTAATATACCGCATTCGACATGAACAGAATTCCATTGAGCCCAGTAGCTTTTCACTCATCCTCGAAATATCCTTCCATTCTGGTTTTTCTATGTCTGCTTTCCAAGCCAGAATATGCGATATGTCCGGATCTTCTCGTTGTGCTGTTCGCAAATTCTCGATGTCCCAACCTGTTGATGGCTCCACAGTTCCCAACTGTATAGTAGCTGTTTTCTCATTTCCGTTCTCCCGGCCGTAATGCTTACATTCAGGTTCCCATTGACGTTGTACCAAGGCTTCTGCATTTCCATGGATACGTCCTTTCCTGTGTAGGCTCTCAAAGCCATAAGGTTGGATTCTAGTCTCCCTAAGAATAGTTTGCTCTTTAGCACGCCAACTTGGACATTCTTCTCTCCCTTTCTTTTCTGTTGATTCCTTTCGACGGCGTTTCCTGCAGTCGCTTTGGAGGTGTCCCAATTTATTACAATCCCAACATCGAAGAGCACTACGTGAAGGGGTGCTCAGTGATAACTGCAATCTATTGCAAGTCTGCTGCTCAGCTCGATATCTTTGCAATTCCACTTTCCTCTCTTCATCTAGAGATTCTACTCGTCGGCATTTTCTGCAGTCTCTTTGTAGGTGTCCTGGTCTATTACAATTCCAGCATCGAAGAATACCACGCAAAGGTGATCTCTGGGATGACTGCATTCTATTACAAGTACATTCATCCACCGAAATGTCTCTCATTCGTACTGCACTCCGCGAAGCTTGTCTGGCGGATTCATTCACTAATGCATAGGCTAGTGCTTCTGCTGTTGATTTCTTTCCTGCTAGCCTTAATGATTGTTGTAAATTTTGATCTGTAATAGCGTTCACAAATGCTTCCGTTGCCACTTCATTGAGAAAATCTGCATTCACGCTGGAGTATGAAAGATGCGCTAATCTTTCTACATCTGCCTGCAGTTGCTGTAGTGATTCTCCATGTTTTTGAATCCTGTTGCGTAATTGTAGGCGATATACTTGCTGCATGTGTTTATCTCCGTAACGTAATTCTATCACCTGTACTAATGAAGAGTAATTACGTTGATTTCCAATCGGTACAGTTTGTAAGAGTTCTGACGCAGGACCTCGAAGTGCTAACACCAGAGCTATAGCTTTGTGTTCATCATTCCATCCATTTACCTCTGAAGCTGCCTCGAATTGTCTCTTGAAGATATGCCACGAATTTTGTCCATCAAATATTGGAGCTTTCATTCTACCTGCTCCGGATATTTCAGCTGCTACGTTTAGAGGCTGACGATGCTTTATTCTTTCCAGATCTGCTTTAAAACTGTCAAGCTGCTCGGTGACTTTTTGTTGAGCTTCCGCCACTTCGTGCTCGATTCCTTCAATTTTCAAATTTTGTTCTTCTAAAAAACTTTTTAGGAAAGTCCTCTGTTCCTCCAAGCAAGTTTATAGACAATTCTCCAGAGAGATCTTTGTTCGTCCAAACGGGTTTCCAGAGATTTCTTTTGTTCCTCAAAATCAATCTTTTGTTCATCAAAACGGGCTTCCATAGATTTCTTTTGCTCCTCAAGAGAATTCTTTTGTTCATCAAAACGGGTTTCCATAGATTTCTTTTGCTCCTCAAGAGAATTCTTTTGTTCCTCAAGAGAATTCTTTTGTTCGTCCATAGATTTTTTTCTGCTCATCTAAACGGGACTCCAGAGATCTCTTTTGTTTCTCTAAAGAATTGCTTGTTTCCTCAAAAGCATTTTTCATCTGCAGAGCTAATGAAAGCTCCAATTTACTCATTAAAGTGCCCAAAACTTGTTCCATGTTCATCACAGACTTTTCTTCCGCTTCAGTTTCTTCCAAGTTATCTTCGAAAACAAATGTCTCAGGATTCTGCCCTTCTTCTATCAAAGCTTGTCTCAGTCGCTCGACGAGAACATTCTTTGGACCTGTCGTTTGTAACGACCGGTTCCCTAACTCTACTTTCAAATCCTGTATCCGAAGCTCCTCCAGTTTGCGCCCCAATTACTTTAATAATTCTCTTACAGAAGAATATAAACTATTTTCCAGAACTTTCACAATTTAACACAATTTCTCAAAATTAATCACACTTTGAATTTTTAAGTCAATTGCCACCACTTTATTTCGCGAATTTATCCCACTTCTGACACCAGTTGTTGCGAGCGTGGCCTTTGGTTCGTTATTTAAAACACAATATTAAATAATTAATATATAAGTTCTTTATTACACTTAAATCATATAAAGTTCACAAACATTCAACTCAACTCTAATTATCGCTAACACTGTACTTTCAATTATCGCAATCTAATTACACTCTTTCGCTTGTTAACACTGCAACGTCTAAGACAAGACTCTTTTTCTGGCGATGACAACTGTTATATTTATACCCTAGAAACTCTCCGGATTATTCTGGAGTGTTCTATTCCAAAAGCTTCTTGACTGTTCTATTCATTCTTATCCATAATCGATTCTCCGAACCTGAAGTCGTTTACTCTCCATTGCCAGTAGATGTCACCAGTTGTCTCTTTCTATTGCACGTAAGTATATGAAAGATATTATAAAAGATGAGATAGATAAAATTTGTGAACAAATGCTCAGTGCAAAGGCTGCCTTTCCATTGCCCATTGCCTTAGGGATGTGTAAAACCATATCCATTACGGAATTGGCGCAGTCAGTCGTTGTAAGTTTTTGCAGGCTATCTTCAATAACTATAAGAATGTTATGCTCTCTACTTACATCAACTAAAACTGCTCGTGAGTATGCCTTCATTTTAGAGAACGATCGTCCTATTGGGTTTTCTTTGAATTTCGATTGACTACGATTTACATCTCTTTCTTACCTCCAACTCCACATCTTGGGCAGCTTGGGTTGCCATTCAACAGAACTGTCTGTGCTGAACTGTTAATGAATTAAAAAAAAATTTATAGAAAACCACTTTAAATCTGCAATCGATACTGTTGCTTCAAACAAACTGAGCACTGTGATAAGTGATGGAATCTACACAAACTAATTGGAAAATGCATGACCACATTTCTTAGCGATAAGGTTTTCTGTTATTTATTCTGACAATTTTTGGATTCGCGAATTTTGATCTAAAATTGTTGCCAATGTTTGAAGCCTATTATTGTTTTTAATGACAAAATGAAATGATAAAATGTGGATTTGAATTGAAATTGGAAGCTTTTGTATTAAAATGTCTTACCGAAAATTTAGGATAAATTTATTTGCTCTTGGGTTCAACTTATTTTTGGGTTAAACTTATTTGTTCTTGGGTTAAATTTATTTGCTCTTGGGTTAAACTTATTTGTGCTTGGGTTAAACTTATTTGTGGTTGGTTGGGTTAAACTTATTTGCTCTTGGGTTAAACTTTTTTGTGCTTGATTTAAATTTATTTGCTCTTGAGTTAAACTTATTTGTCCTTGGGTTAAACTTATTTGTGGTTGGTTGGGTTAAACTTATTTGCTCTTGGGTTAAACTTATTTGTGCTTGGTTTAAATAAATCTGCGAATGCCAATTCACTCGCTTTGGAAATATCAGCATTTTTTTGTACAAATAAATGTTTAGCAGTATTAAATTTCGTCTGGAAATTCTTTCCGGCGCGACGAAAAATGTACAATCAAACGCTTATTTGTAATAATCAGCAAATTGATCATATAAAAAGCCGATAATGGAAAATAAAGCATTCATTAAGTTTTGATTTTCAATAGAAAATTGTGGTTTTACTATACGTTGTCTCTATTTCATACACCGCGTTTATTATAGGCAGTGTAATCAGCAGTTTCAACAGTGTAACGGTCCAAGAACCCTTGCACAATTCCTCAAGGTACTGGTCCATGACCAGTGCTATATCTAAACTACGACAAGAGTCCAAGTACAAGAACTTGTATTGTAGCGGAGAACAAAAGGGTTCCGTCGCTATACAAACACTAGGGTTGTACAGATTACGTTACTTAGGTGCATCTAAATGATAGTCCCGCTGAAACATTTTTTCACAAGCTGTTTGTTTACAAGTAACCTTGAATCGGAGGATGGGCAGTAGATAGAAAAAACTCATTCCTAGTTTGGTGGTTCTTGAGATTATTATAAGCACAAATTTGTTGAATAAAAAAATTAGGCTATTGGGTAGCTACTTCTTTTCAAGTCTGGGGGAGCTGCAAAGGAAAGAATTCAGATATATCCTATGGTGATTTGTGAAAACCCAGCTTACTTTCTTAATCACCTTGTAACTCCGAAACAGTGGATATGGGCCACTCCTTCCTCAAGAATTTTTTGCTTGTTAGGTGAGTACTATCACTTTCCGCTATATGGATCACCATGGGGGAAACACCCTGTATAATAATTCAATTCCCATTACGTACTGCGAATTTGTGATACAGTTATTATTTACAGCCAAAACTGTAACTTGTTTGAACACATACACAGTAATGACATAAGGAGCTACAGTGTTGAATGCCTCTCATCGATGAAAAGTGAAGCATGCTGCATCGTGTAAACCCTATGTTATTATTCGGAATCATCAGCCTCCTTCCAATATTCTCGGAGAGAATATTTTCGGCAAGCAGTACGTGCTGGAACTGATGGTACTGGTGAATGACCTGTTTCGAATTCAGTGCAGAGGTTGAACTGTGGGCATTATTATACCCTAAATGAAATCTATAGGTAATACTAAGTTTGTAACTAATAGAAATATTGACGGTAGAGGTAAATGGTTTGGACATCTACGCATAATATTAAAAGTTATTTTGATTTTTGCATGTCCGTCTATCCGTCTGTCCATCTGCACGATAACTCGAGAACGCGCTCATTTAGAAAGCATAGCTAAGCTGAAATTTTGCACACAGGCTTTTTAAAAAATAGTAGATTTAAGTTCGAAACAAATAGAGTAACTCCTTCGTAAGGTTGCCATACAAAAATTAAGTTTTTCACTATATATTTGAACACTGCCTTTTTATAAAAATAGTAAATGAAATTTCATAAATGGACTAAATCGGGCAGTCTCTTCTTGGTGTTGCTATACCAAAATTTTGGTTTTTTACGTATATGTACTGTGAAAAGATGTTTTTATTGTACTGAAGAGCTCTTCAGAATATCAAGTCTTATGAAGATGGTTGTAATCATTTTTATTTTCTGACAAACCGTTCTGCAAACAGATGCCAAAAACCACTTTAACGATCAAACTTGCACCAATTCTAGCTTTTTTACTTGTTAATATATAAGAAATACCAGGGGGAGACCGTCTGCGTTGCTCGGCGATAATATAGATACCTAGATGAGTGGGGGTGGGGTGGGGTGGTTAGAGATAAATAATATCTAAGCTATTATTTGACTCGATCGCGCGATTCCGTACTCTAGGGTCTCACTCTGTATCTGTATGTGTGTGTGCGTGCGAGTTACGTTACAAGATACACTTTCCCACAATAAAAGTGATGAATACACAAATCCGTTGTATTCATCACAACATTTTAATCTAGAAGAACTAAAGGAAAAATATATAAAGTCATAAGTAACGTAACACCTTCTTCCGTCGCAAATCTGTGGGGACAATAAGTTTACCAATTCGGATAAACTTCATAAGTTCTCACAATGTATATCAAAAAAAGCTAAATTTGCTTAACTAGCAAATAAACGTTCTCACACTTTTTCGTAAAGAAAAAGCTGTGAAGAACAATTAGAATGTAATAAGCTCAGTTCTGTCGGAAGTTTAATGTCGGTAACATCATAGTTAAGAATTACTAGAAAAGCTCTCACTCCAGTGAGACACTGTGCCAATTTTTGTTTGTTAAGTTGAAAGTGAATAAATAAATAAAACATATATATATTTCAATTAATAAATTGGTTGTTTTTTTTTTTTAATTTTTTATCCGAAGATAAATGTAATTTTCTAACTGGCGCAGTCGTTAGGATTCCTTTCAAAAGAAAAAGGGATCCAGTGATCGAACCAAAAATTTTTTAATTGATATATGTATATGTGTGTACACGAATATTTCCAAAAAAAAACCTGAGTTGTGAAAGAATTTTTGTGCATGAAAAACGTATCGGAAAAAGATACAAAGTGAAAAAAAGAGCAAATATTTAAAATATTTTGTGAGAAAGTGCGAAGAAACGACATTCTGAGTTTTTCTTGTGGATGATAAACAACAGGAACAGATTTTTCGATTTAAATCGAGAATTGCATCAGGATTTTGAAGAATTCGAAATGGAACAACTTCAACAACAAATTGCACAATTACAGCAAGTTGTACAACAACAGGAGATACAACTTATTAATTTTAGACAGGATTTTTCAACTGTAGATTTAGCGAAAGGCTTTCACCAAATTCTGATGAAACCCGAAGATACTAAAAAGACCGCATTCTCCACCCCCTTTGGCCATTACGAGTATGTTCGGATGCCATTCGGGTTGAAAAATGCGCCGTCAACATTCCAGAGACTCATGAACTCTGTGCTAAGAGAACATATTAATAAAATATGTGTCGTCTATTTAGACGATATTTTGATATTCAGTACATCTCTTGTCGAATATTTAAGTAATCTCAGAAAAATTGTCAATGAACTAAAAAAGTCTGGACTTAAAATACAAGTCAACAAATGCAACATCCTTTGCAAGGAGACCGAATATCTAGGCCATGTCTTAACTTCTGATGGTATCAAGCTGAACCCAGAAAAAATTAGAGTTATCAGGGATTTAAAATTACCCACTACTAGGAAACAGATAAAATCATTCCTGGGTATCACTGGGTATTATCGCAAATTTATGAGAGATTACGCAAAAATTGCACACCCAATTACGAAATACCTAAAGAAGGGAGCAAAAATAAATTCGAACGATCCGAATGTCATAGCCGCCTTTGAGAAACTCAAAGAGCTAATTACTAATTACCCAATCTTAAAATATCCTGATTACGACAAGAAATTAAAAGTAATAACCGATTCTAGTAATCATGCATTAGGAGCCGTCCTTACACAGGATGGACATCCCATCTGTTACGCATCGAGAACCCTGAACGACCACGAGAAAAACTACTCGACCATCGAAAAAGAGTTGTTAGTAGTAGTATGGGGGACGAAATACTTCAGGCCGTACCTTTTCGGGAAGGAATTCGACTTACATACAGACCACCAAACAATCAAGTGGCTACAAGCGAAGTACACCGGGAAAGATATAAACCCTAGACTACAAAGATGGTTGGTACAATTAGGGGAATACGACATTAAGATTGATTACATTAAAGGTACGGAAAATAAAATAGCGGATTTCCTTAGTAGAATTAACAAAGATACTAACGAAATAAATGCTGTAGACGATATAAAAATTTATGACAAAATCCCAGCGAAAGAATGCCAAGAAATTAACAACGAATCTCTAGATATGCAGACAGTCCACTCTCAAGAGGAAGATCTAAGCGATCACATACCAATCCTCGAAACTGTAGTCAACCGTTTTAGAACCCAGATAATTATTTTGGAGGAAAAAGACAAGGAATTTGAAAAAATACATGGTCATCATAGAATTTACATCGAGAGAAAAGACATCCCCGATAGTTTAGAAGACATATTTAGGAGACACATCAGCAAAGGTAAAATAGGAGTTTACTCAGGACTAGAAGACTCCGAATACAACAAAGTTCAATAAAAATTGATCGAACTTTTTTCAAGCAACTCTAAAACTAAGTTTATTAGATGTAGCTTCCTGCCAAAGGATTTAGAAAATGAAGAACAAGCTATAAAGCAAATATCATTGTATCAAGCAGGCCATTCAGGAATGGTAGCTAATTATGCAGGAATGAAAAATAAAGTATATTTCCCAAATCTTAAAATCCTAATTCACAAAGTAGTGATCAATTGCGATATATGCACAGCAGCAAAATACGATAGGAACCCCATTAAGAAAAAAATTGAGTTTACTGAGACGCCAGAAGACATTAATGAAATAATTCATGTCGACACTTACGTAAACAGCAAACAGTCATTCATTAATTTATCGATAAATTTTCAAAGCATGCTGTATGTTTCCATTTAGAAGATAGAAGTCTTACTCTGGTTGAAGGCTATTTCTATTAAAGGCAAAATGAAAAAGTTAGTAGGCGACAACGAATTTAACAACACAAACATTAAAAATCTCTGTAAAGAAGAAGGAATTAAAACCCACTTCGTAAAACCCAACAGCCACACAGGGAGTTCAGACGTAGAAAGATTGAACAACACAATAACCGAGAAAATTAGAGTTCTCAATTTAGAAGAAAAGGTTCCAATAAAACAACAAATATTAAAGGCAATTGAGTATTATAACAATACCTACCATTCCACTATTAAAGCTACACCATTTGAAGTACAGAAAGGAAAAGCTGATAGGAAAATTATAAAGGACCGTATCGAAAGTAAAAAGAAAACAAGTGAAAAAGCTAGAATTGGTCTAAGACCAATTCTTATGATACCCTAGATGAATGTCCGTATGAAATTTCGTATGGGTATCCATTTGAGCAATTTTGATTTTTGCAGTGGTTTTTCGCATATATTTCTAGAACGGTTCGTCGGACAGAAAAAATAATTATAACCAATTTTATAGGATTTCATATTCTGAAGAAGTTTTTAGTACAATAAAAATGTTTTGGACTGATCGTTTTCACAGTATACATAAAAAACCTAATTTTTTATATGGCAACACCAAGAATGGGTTGCCCGATTTAGTCCATTTTTGAAATTTTGTTTGCTAGTACAATGAAAACACCACGTACCAAATTTCAGCTCTCTAGGGCGACTCGTTCTCAGGTAGTGTTCAAATATATAACGGAAAACGAAATTTTTGTATGGCAACCCCACGAAGGAGTTGCCCGATTTATCTCATTTTCGAACTTTACTTTTTTTTTTTAAAGTCCGTGTACAAAATTTCAGCTCTCTAAGTATACGCGTTCTCGAGTTATTGTGCGCACGGACGGACGGACGGACATGCAAAAATCAAAATAACTTTTAATATTATGAATGAGTATCCAATCCATTTTGCTCTACCATCATTATTTCGAGGTGTTACAAACGGAATGACAAACTTAGTATACCCCTTTAGATTTCATCTAGGGTATAATTACCATTGAGAAAAGAAACAAAGTTAGGGAAGATTATCTAGAAAATCGTGATATAGGGTTCATTAAAAACTACGCTAGCTTAAGACACAAAGAACAACCAAAGTATAGGAAACTAAAATTAAAAGGGGTACATGAAAACAATATTAAACGGCCATTGAAATTTTCAGGTAAAACTAATACTACTCTGGATACTGATAATGGTGCCATTAAGCAGCCAAAAGATGACAATTGAGAAAATAGACTCCGACGTAGGTTACGCAGAGATCTTGATAGATGAAGAAGAAATAGTCGCGAAGTACGACACCATCTTACATATAATTGATCCGAACGAGATCCTTAGAATAGTTGATAAATTAGAGTCAAACATAGGTTTATTAGATTTAGGAAACCATAGAGAGTGGTTACAAAAAGAAATAAATAAAACTAGGAATAAAATAAGGACAATTATACCCCATAGGATTAGACGTGGTCGTATTAACGGTTTAAGCAAGCTAATGAAGTGGTTATATGGAACTATGGATGACGAAGACCGACAAGACATCGAAAACCATCTTTTAATTACTGACGAAAACAATCATAATATTATATCTAACTTAAATCAGCAAATTAAAGTTAATGATAGTTTCAATAAAACATTTTTGCAAATAAAAGAAATAATTGAATCTGACAGAGTAAAAATACAGAAGAAATTTAACGAACTTGGTAAGACAAATCAACAACTAGTAACATACAAATGTTAAAAATTAAAGCCATACAAGAAACGGTAGACCACATACAAGAAAATATTGCCTTGGCAAGAAGAGGTATATTCCAACCGAACATCCTGACAAATGAAGAAATAACAGAATATAACATTGATTTTAAAATGCTTTTGAATATACGATCAGGCATTGCTAGGTTTAATAATAATAATATTTTACTTGCAATTAAGTTATCAGTAGAGTCAATCAAGACTAATAGGAAATTCATAATACCTATTACAAATAGTGAACATAAGGAATTAGACTCAGACTTGGAATATTTTGTAAAAATCAACAATCACACTTATACGTTTGAAGATAACAAATCAATTCGAGAATTAAAGCCAAGCAAAAATTGTATCTTCCATAAAAACTGTAAACTTAAAATAAATCTACAGGAAGAAATTATCGAATTAGATAATAACATGTTAATTCTAAAGAATTTTAAAAATAAAAATTTTAGTAGTACTTGTGACGAGAGGAAACTCACTCTCAATGGGAATTACTTTATAACATATAATAATTGTACACTAGAAATCGACAACATAAGGTACAGTAACAATATATATATATACAAAGAAAGATATGTAATACCACAAGTAGAGAAATCAATCCAAGCACAAAATAAACTAACATTCCAAGAAATAATTTTGAACCAAGAAAGTAATACAAACGAAATTACAGAACTGAAGTATCACAAGGTTATTAATTACGGCCTAGGAAGTATTACTACTATTATTATACTCGGAATAGTGATTTTTATTGTCATATACTGTAAAAAACAAAAGAAATTAAAACTAAAAATTGTAAATAAGATTCAGGAGAATCTTAAAACTAAGGAGGGAGGAGTTACGTTACAAGATACACTTTCCCACAATAAAAGTGATGAATACACAAATCCGTTGTATTCATCACAACATTTTAATCTAGAAGAACTAAAGGAAAAATATATAAAGTCATAAGTAACGTAACACCTTCTTCCGTCGCAAATCTGTGGGAACAATAAGTTTACCAATTCGGATAAACTTCATAAGTTCTCACAATGTATATCAAAAAAAGCTAAATTTGCTTAACTAGCAAATAAACGTTCTCACACTTTTTCGTAAAGAAAAAGCTGTGAAGAACAATTACAATGTAATAAGCTCAGTTCTGTCGGAAGTTTAATGTCGGTAACATCATAGTTAAGAATTACTAGAAAAGCTCTCACTCCAGTGAGACACTGTGCCAATTTTTGTTTGTTAAGTTGAAAGTGAATATATAAATAAAACATATATATATTTCAATTAATAAATTGGTTGTTTTTTTTTTATTTTTTATCCGAAGATAAAAGTAATTTTCTAACTTGCGCGTGTATGATGGCGCGTGTGGGAGAGCTCTCTACGTTGACTCGTTTTCATGCAGTGCCCAAATATATAGTAAATCACAAAATTTCGGTATGGCAATTCTAAGAAGAAGTTGCCCAATTGGTCCCATTTTCGAACTTTATTTGCAATTTTTATGAAAACGCCGTGTACAAAATATGAGCTCTTCACCTCGATGCCTTCTCAGGCAGCTACTATAAGTACATGGTGAAAAATAAAAGTTGTGTATGGTATCACTAAGATGGGGTAACCCAATTTAGCCAATTTTTCAAATTTTATTTACGATTGCTATGAAACAACCACGTAGAAAATTTTTTGCATGGCAACCCTACGAAGAAGTTGCCTTATTGGTCCCGTGTACAAAATGTCAGCTCTTCTACGTCGACGCGTGAGGCAGTGTCCAAATATATACATAGTAAAAACCTAAACTTTTGTATGGCAACACCAAAAACTGGTGGCCCGCTTTGGTCCATTTTTGAACTTGTATTTGCAATTCTCATGAAACGCCGTGTACAAAATTTGAGCTCTCCACGGCGATGCGTTTTCGGACAGTTGCCAAATATATAGTGACAACCCAAAGTTTTGTATGTCAATATCAAGTACATGTTGCCCGATTCAGGCCATTTTTGTAATTTTATTTACTATTGCTATGAAGACACCAAGTACCAAATTTTAATTCTCCATGTCGACACGTTCTCATGCAGTGCCAAAATATATTAAAAACGAAGTTTTTGTACGGCAACCCTACGAAGGAGCTGCCCGATTTGTCCCATTTTTTAACTTAAATTTAAATTTTTTTAAAACGTCGTGTACAAAATGGGACTCTTCACGTAGACGCGTTTTCAGGCAGTTTCCAAATATACAGTGAACAACTAACAACACCAAAATAAGGTCGAACGGTTTGGCCCATTTTTGAAATTGTATTTGAAATTATCATCAAAATACCGTGTACAAAATTTCAGCTCTCCACGTCGACGCGTTCTCAGACAGCTTCCAAATATATAGTGAAAAACCAAAATTTTGTATGGCAACACAAAGAAGAAGTTACCCGATTTAGCCTGTTTTTTCAATTTTATTTACTATTGTTATGAAGACACCACGTACTAAATTTCAGCTCTCTACGTGTAATTGTTGTCAGTCTAAAAAACGAAATATTTGTATGGAAACTCTACGAAGGAGTTGCCCAATTTAAACAATTTTTGAACATGTATTTCCAAATTTTATGAAAATGCTGTGTACAAAATTTCAGCTTCCTACGTCAACGCGTTCTCATGCAGTTTTTTAGATCTGGACAACAGCGCCATCTATCGTGTCCAAAGCTATCCTATCTCTCAAGCTGGAACCAACCAAACACATTCACAAAATTTCATTGAAATCTGTTGGGCGGTTTCGGAGATTAGCGTGTACGAACACAGTGAAACGGGGTTTTTATATATTAAGATTTAACACTAATAACACAGTATATTCACTACTAATTTGAACACATTGTTCGCATTTACTTCTTGTTTAGTATTGATTTGGGGTCGTCTTACACTTAAAGCAATTTGGAATGGAAAGAATATCTCGAGTTAATAAGTCGAGAATTATGTTCCTTTTACTATATAGTGGTTGCGAAAATGCTTCCTTGTTATAATGTCCGACCAGTGGCGTCACTAGGGTTGGTGTCACCCAGTGCGGTAACTCATGATGTCACCCCTCTCACGACACCCCATAGACCTCCTCCGAGTCCACCAGTGCTAAATAATGGAAACATACAGAATCCTTCTAACGTTTATAAACATAGGTCCTATATTTACAAAGGCAATAGAAGAAAAAATTATTATTATTAATTAATATTAATTCAAGGTCGGTTGGTAAAAGATTGTAAGAAGTTAAGAACTAAGAGCTACATAGAAAATATGTTACTTTTTTAATTGTTATTTTAACATTAAATTTTATATCATATTAAATCACGACTAAATCAAAACTTTCCTTTCCTGGCCTTTAGAGCTGCAAACTTGTTAATGACTTTATCGAAATCAACTCCTTTCGCCAAATCACTTTCAATTGATAATCTTGCAAGATCAGAAAGCCTTGACTGTCCCATGGTAGATCGCAAATAGTTCTTCATAATCTATAGCTTTGAAAAACTCCTCTCACATGAAGTCACAGGCACACAGATCGTTAGAAATAATTATAGGCTCACTGAGAGATATGGGAGAGATTCTAGGAAGTCCCATTCATCTATGAATTTCAAAACGTCAAATACTGACCAGTCTTTGGCTTCTTCGAGATCAATCTCTGCTGCCTTCTTGGTATATCTAATGAAAGCTCTTCCTCTGAAAGCTCATTATAGAAAGTGGTCAATTTTGGAATGGAAACCAGTAACTCTTCTTCAGTGGCCCCCTTCGATTTTTTTTTATTGAACGGTGAAAATTTTCCATGAAAATCGAAAAAAAATTCGTTGGTCTGCCATTTTTTGTTTTTTAAAGATATCGAAATTCCCCTATGTGGTTCTATAAACCTATATGTCTAGTTTCTAAATATATGTTTATTTCATTTTTGAAATGAATCGTATGGCTTAAGGGTTATGGCTGAGGAGCAGGGTCTAGATATTGTTTGATTTCAATATTTTTTTTTTTTGATTTCATACTTTTGTGCCATACTGCTTCACTGGAGTTGCAGATTTCGAAAAAAAACATTTTTTACGAACAGCCCTAATTTTGGTGTCACCCCTTGTAATGGTGTCACCCGGTGCGGTCCGCACCCGCCTAGTGACGCCACTGTGTCCGACGGCTCCACTTGTACCATTTTGAACAGTTTTTTCGCGCTCAGTCACTAAGAGTTCTGCAACCGAAGTCTGACAAGGGGTTCTTCAAGGGATAAGCCTTAAGAGCCTTTAAAATTGTCTGAACGATTGTTTGTCTAAAAGAGCTTGTGTTTTTCATGGTAGATAGCATATTTATTATTTGAGTTTTGCTCACGCTTCGCTAAAAGCAAAGCAGTGCTACTGACGTATGGACAAGGGGCGCAAGAGATAAGCCGTAAGATCATAGCCAAACTAAAGGCTAAAACACAATGTGAGCGACACGACAAAAACGCCGTTCAAAATGTCCGTGAAAATACAATGGGAGCGACACGAGCGTGACAAGAGCTGTCAATCCCCAATTAAATTTGTTCTGTTATTTGTGTTCTAAATTAAAAATAGAAAAAATTTCAACGAATAAATTAAAAAAAGATTATTAAAGTAGCATGTGTGGCCGTTTTGGCTAATGAAGATAAAATACAGAACCAACATAGAAGAAGCAGGTGTGTCCAAGAGTTATATAAAACTCAGCCGGAGTTGGGTTTCTATGCGGATACGTTTTTTTTTCGTATAATACGGTGACATTTTACCGCCTGAATAAACTTTTCTTAAATTTTTTATTCAACCAACTGAAGGCCGACAACCGTTGCTTGTGCCACTAACAATTTTTATGGGCATAGACTCGTAGATGAGCAAATAGCATTCATTCCTAATTAGAAATTTACAGAAAATGTTTCGGGAGAATTTTTATTCAGTCTGGGCGCCGACTGGAGTTATATTCAGATGAAATCATACAATGAGTGCCGATGTCGGCCTCCAATGCTTAACAATTCTAAGGAAAAAATTTGCAGTAAATTTCTAAGAAAAAATTGCGGCTTTTACATCAGGTCCAGCCATCGCTGGTTTTATATTGGATCGAGGCCTTTGGTTACGTCTTCTCTGCACTGCAGTAGTAGCGCCTCTACAACACAACAAGGTACTAAGTCAAATTGCGTTTCGCAACCGCTATATAGTTCTATACACAATGGTTAAGCGTTACCTTTGAATCTAATGTCGATTTCGATGGGACCATTTCAGTGTTGCACTTTTTCTGGCAGCGGAGAACTGGGAGCACTGAAATCCATCGAACATATTTCTGTCATATTCCTTGTATTTGTGAACACACGTATTATATTGTTACGTGCAATAGAAAGAGACAACTGGTGACATCTACTGGCAATCGAGAATAAACGACTTCCGGTTCGGAGAAATGATTATGGAATCTACAGGAAGGTTCAGGAATAGAATGCTGAGAATGAATATAACAGTCAAGAAGCTTCTGGAATAGAACACTCCAGAATAATCTGGAGAGTCTCTAGGGTATAAATATAACAGTTGTCACCGCCAGAAAAAGAGTCTTGTCTTGGACGTTGCAGTGTTAACAAGTGAAAGTAATAAAAAAGCGAAAGTGTGTAATTAGATTGCGATAATTGAAAGTACAGTGTTAGCGATAATTAGAGTTGAGTTGATTATTTGAAGGATTGTGAATTTTATATGATTAGAGTGACATAAAGAACTTATATATTAATTATTTAATATTGTGTTTGTAATAACGAACCAAAGGCCACGCGCGCAACAATATACACGGACCTGTCAAACGTAATAAATGCTCTTTATTGATATATAGAAAGAAATTCCTTCTTAAACTTTATGCAAATTACCCAAAGAAAATCTTTTAATTCATTTAACTCCAAAATTTCACAAATAATCGCGACAGTACAGTTTGACAGAGCAGATGACAATTCAACTTGAATATGTATTTGTAACATCAACAAAATATCCAGTGCAAAGTAGGGTGGGGAAGTCTGTGCAAACTCCGTGTTGAACTTCTGCTATAAAAATTGTCCCATCGAACATTTTCAGTGTTGCACTGCTGGAAAAAGTGCAATACTGGTGTTGCACTGAAGTCCGTCCCATCAAAATCGACATAAGATGGCCTGGGTGGGACTGTCTTGCACTTGCTGTCGTGAAGCAATTAGCCGAAATAAATAAGGTCGCGCTGATTTGGGTGTTAAGACATAAAGATATTTAGGGCAACGAGATTGCGGACCGTCCTGCAGAGGAAGATAAGCACATTTTTGTTTATTAGCACCACTGACTTATAACAATGAACTGAGCGTATTGCCATTTTCCTATAGGAAAGAATGGCACAAGTTTTACAGTTTTCTCGTTCGCCCTATGGCGGAGTTGGAGCTACCAACACAAAATATTGCTTACTGAACTTTTTCTTATGCCGTTTGATGTTTTTATGTTGGCTACAGATGCAATCACAGCAGAAAGAATAAGGTAAAGAGAGTGTTTACCATGCTCCGTCTCTCTTGCCCATACGCAGGATTCAGGTAAGAATGACTTGAAAATTAAAGTCGGAATGAGTTTAATTCCTTATAAGCGATTAAAATATCACTTGGGCACAAGAAAATATATTTTTTCAATTTAATTCGATTTACGGGTGTAAAATTTCATCTGATTGGTTAACTATTACATGTTTAAGCGTTTTAAAGGGTGCTCTAACGCTGATATACAGAAACACAATATTTGTGCCACATTGTTATAAGTCAGTGATTGGCACTGAGTCTGTTCTTAGCCACCTTTCCGTTCAAGGCAGGCTTTGGGAGGATGGAATTAAAGTGGTACATTGAGAAACTCTGCAAAGCTGAGAAAAGCGGAAAAAATTATAATGTATTCGTAACATATTCCCCGTGTTCAGTAAGAAAGAACTAAGGCTCTTGTGAGGCATGCGTGTACGTATACCTCCAAGAAGGTACTTTCATGCACTTTTGAACCGTTATTTGAATTGAATAAATAATTTATATAGAGCTAAAAAGTGAGTCGGTTGATCTTTACATGACAAAAGCTGCTATTTCGGTTCACCGATGGTTTAAAAACTGCAGTCAAATTTTATCATGCCAATTTTTGTGCCGATCGTACATGTGCTTTGTCACCAGGAGTTATGATTTTTATTTCTTAGAAATTTACTGGAAATTTTTTCTTTATGGATAAATTGATGATAAAACAAAGCATTCAAAGGAGCTGAAAACTATGCACTCAGTAGCGCGGGTGTTTTTAAATGGGGCACCTTGGTTCTACTAATAAAACTCGAATACAGATATTCTCGTCGAACTTTAGCACAGATTTTTGTAGTTTTTGTAGTATGGGCTGTACGATCTCTTTATGAAATTGGCATTTTGGTTCAAGCGCTTTGTTAACTGGGCAAAGCAACGTCTTTATGTTCTAATTAATTAGTTAGTGTGTGATATATAAAGATAATTGTTTTTCATATATACGAGTAAGTTATTGATTAAGAAACAAATTAGTTTTAATTGAATTATCCAAAAAGAATCAGGAAACGCGGAAGACCATAAATGAAGAGTAGAGAATATATGTACACCATCTGCTTTTATTACTTTATTACTGACTTGGGCTATGTATTGAGAACGTTTCGCCTTTTTCAACCTGGTTAAAATAACTTTCATAATAATTGACAAAATAGAAGTGATATTATTCTATTGTCAGTAAGTATATTACTATTTCGAAACCTTGGGGTTACGTTGCCCAGTGTCAGACCATGTAAATGGAGCGAGTCTTCACGCCAGTTCAAGTTCAAGACTTAATACCTTCAAGTCAACAGTTAAATACCACTTGACGTCTTCTTGTCTTATTACCTGCTTTCGCTTGTTAATTCAACAATCAACAGGCCACGGCAAGCAAAAGGATTTTCGCAAGAATTCTAAGCAAAAGAAGTAGGTAGCAGCAAAGGCAACATCAGCTGTGATGTTTTGAACTTTTATATAAAATAAATGTACCTAACCGCAAAAAATCCGCCTTGTCGTTTATCCAGTTTTTCCGTGAGTGGTGTCCTCTATCCTCGAGCATAGTGTTGGCATCTCATTTATTCGTTGCTTTGGTGTTGTTGTTATTTTTAACTGCTTGTTACAGCGACTCGCAATTGTAAAGTCTGAAATAAAAACCTTAACACTAAGCAAAGGTTGTCGGCAACTACTGACACCGCAAGTGCAGAAAAATCTTTAAGAAAAGCACCTGTGAAGGGTGAGTACATTACTCAAGAAATTTCCAAGTATAAGTCAAGATAAGTTTTAAGGGCAAAAGAAGAAAAAAAAACCTTGCACACGGCGCTGGCTGCTGCTGCTTCTCCTACTGTTCCTGTTGCCATTGCTGTTGTAAAAACAAAAACATCTAAAGAAATGCATAAATAACTGAGACGAGGCTCGAGATCCAGCTCGAGCCTAAAGGTGCCTTCATTCCGTTCGTCTCCAGACTTGCCCCTCTTTATACTATCTATACCAGAGTGGAGTGAATATAGGGAAACATAAAAGATGCGCGTAATTAGCGAGAACGGAATTTTCAATTTAATTTCAGTGAACTGAAAGATACATTTAAGCTAGGTACCGTGTATTTTTATTGACGATGGTTAAACGGTGGATGATGACCTCTCCTTTAATTGCCATGACTCGGGGATAAAAGTTAATTAAAGGATGCAAGATAGAATCACAAAAATTTATAGGATATTATATGAGCCCTAGATGTTTGCATTCCGAAATAAAGTTACATTTTAGTATAGACGTTTTAGATCGATTTACATTATGTATATCTCCGCGATTGTAGCTGCAGCCACAAGGTTTATAAGGAACGCAGAACAACTAAAGCTTCTCTATGAATTTAACTAAGTATGGAAGTGCAGTAGGTACTTAAAGATAATATATTATAGCTTATTGATATTTGTTAGTCATAATGATGCCTTTAGGATAATATTTTATACTCAATCAAAAGTAAACTGGTCCAAGGATCGACCGGTTGGTCTCATTTCATGAGTCGAAAACGAATACGAAAGTGATTACTATATTATATGACTATATTACTTTTGCTTCTTTTAAGCCAACATTAAATGATATATTTTTTTAACCTTCAGGCCCTTAGCAGTTTCAGAGCAGCTAACATTAGGACATCAAACAGATACTTAATGATTTTTACTCTATGTTTGCAAAACAAGTTACACTTAAAGTGACGAAAATTAGAGGCAACGTTTATATAAGTATGCTTGCTTATATTGTATTTACCACACTGAGAAACGAGGTATTAAGTATAAGAACATCAAAAATGTTCATAGAAATTACTGAAACAAATAATGACTATTGCTTCCTTCCGATCGAGGTTGTTGGCTTAAAGCCGAAAATCAAAATTTCATGAAGAAATTTTGAGAGCATACTTTGTGGTTCGATCTCATCAAGACAGCAATGAAACCCTGAACGATCTCCTGTCCACACTGCAGTGAGCTCAGATCAGGTGGACATAATAAAGATTTTTTAAAAATCTAAATATGAATCATTTTAAGGATAATGTATTTTCTTCACAATTAAAATGATTTTTGGGCATCGCCCTGTGCTGCTGATCGAAACACACAGTATGTATACTCTCAAAATTCCTTCATGGATAGTTATAGCCAGTTATAAACATGTTTTCATGCAAAGCTGTATAAGTACCTACCTACCAAGGCGAATGTATTGAAGTATACATAAACCGAAGTACTGAAATGTCGAATACTTTGTAGTGATCTGAAATTAAGAAACGCAGCAAATTATTAATCGCATGGGCAGAATGGCGACGAACTCCACGATACTTCATGCTGTAAAAGTCATGCCGGTTTGTACTGTGCAATATTTGTATATACAGGGTGTTTCCCTTTAGGAGGTCCATAGTGTGGGAGGTGATAGTACTCACATAGACGAACCAAAAATTGTATGGCAGGGGGGGGGGGGGGCAATATCAACCGTTTAGGAGTTACAGGGTGATTCATAAAAAAAACTAGGTTTTCACAAAACACCCTGTATCTTAAAAACTACAGGGCGTATGGTCACAGTTAAGGGCTCACTGTATGCAGAACTTCATGGCCTTTCCAACGACAGCTCAACCAGCCCCATACCCATCTCCCCACAGAAGTTATGAAGGTCTAAACTAAAAATTTCGGATTTTCTTTCCTTTTTTTTACTTCGACCTCTATTATTTTTGCAAAATGGTCGTCAACATAACTTTTTTTTATAAAAAACCTGTAAACTGTAGACTCTCCTCTTTAATATGACCTATTACACCCAATGTGCTATCTGAAGCCCTTTAAGAGTTATTAGCTCTAAACAGGTTTTTATAAAAAAACTGTGACCATACGACCTGTAGTTTTTAAGATACAGGGTGTTTTGTGAAAACCTAGCTTTTTTTATGAATCACCCCGTAACTCCTAAACGGTTGATATTCCCCCCCCCCCCTGCCATACAATTTTTGGTTCGTCTAGGTGAGTACTATCACCTCCCGCTCTACAAACCTCCTAAGGGGAAACACCCTCTATATGGAGAAAACTTATATAATTCTACCTAGCTAAGGTGTAAATGCCATCGTGCCGACTACTGTATGGCAGTGGGTATGTAGTAAGAAGAGAATTTTTGCGACCGATGTCCTTGGTGTACTCATAACGAGGTTTGTTCCGAAAACTGACTCTGTCGGAACTAATTAAAAATTAAAAAAAACAGCTTCTCATTATACTGCTTAATTAGACGACAGATTATTAGAGGAGAGGGAGAGCGCCAGCCTGATACTAATGCTAAGATAAGGATGAAATCCAGCCAACGCTTTATAAAAAACCAACCCGTGCTGTGACCCACGTACCTATGACCTGAACCACAACCATAATAAAAGCACGTCGATATATCGCCCTATGCAATAAAATATCGATGTGCTACAAATTTGACCCTGAAAAGTAAAATTTATCTAATTTAAAAATTCGTTCAAATTTCGAAATGCATTTTCATTCCATGCTGAAACAAAATGCAATTTAGCGTAATTTCATTTTGATATCAGACGCATATTCTGTTTATGCGGTAAGTTTACTTACCTAAATGCAGTACTAAGTACATACATACTTCACTCCGATTCCTCCAAAGCACTTCCATGTATATACATACAGTTCAAATTCATCAAACCTAATTGTATGTACATACATACATACACATATACATTTCCGCGCTTAAGCTCTTCGCAAAGCGTTTGCAGTGGCTATGACGCTACTGCAGGCGTGAAGTTCTACCCCCAGTTTTGGGGCGCCACAGGAAGAATGTTGAATATTTCCTGTTCTACAGCAGATATCAAGATCGCACGCTGACGGGATGGGGAACCTGTTGAACCTGTTTAACCCTTGGTAAACCACATCTAGACTTTGGTGAGTTGGTGAACGATCTCTCTCCGAGTTCGTAAATCTATTAAGGGACACTGCTCTCCTTTAAGTAGATGGAATGGCTAGCCCAATAGGACCTCTCAGTGGTTTGACAACTTCTTATCTCCCCCTTTAAACCACCAACCCAACAATTCACAAACGCATTAATCAACCAACCCGCTTGCTTTACGCTGGTATAATTTATTTCTTCTTTAGTTTTGAGCTTCTTATAATTTTTGTAATTATTGTGTACATACATACATGAAATAATTATTGGTTTTGCAATGAACAGAAGTGAAATAAAGATAATTCTTGTTTTCATAATATGGAATAAATAAGTAAAGGCAATCAACTATTGAAAAAACTCATGACGAAGCAAGAGCTTAAAATTTTACAACTAGAATGATCAGAATTAAAATGACTCACAGAAATATAATAATGGTTCATAGAAAGATTAAAAATAAGCATAATTCCTATCATTTTGGCCAACTTCAGCAACACCTTGGTGAAACCTAAAAGCCGAAGCCCAATTTATTACATAGGTAACAACAGAGAATAATCCCGATATGAAGTAAGTGAATACATATTCCTACCCTAAGGGATTGTTTTTAAGAAGATAATGTTAAGAACCAACCAAAAAATAATTATCACAGGAAATATTTTGTACCTACTTAATTTTTAAAAAATGTGTAAGTGGCCATATTGCCAACACGGTGTTGGTAATTTCCATATATGTATCAAATAGTCTGAAATTATATTATATTATTAGTTAAGTTATTTTTTTATCTAATGTTTTACTGCAATTTAATCACCACAATTTAAGTTTCAATATCCATGTGTGGCACACAAGATATTGCAATAAAATAGCACTTTCTTTGCTTACCTTCCTCCTTAAATATTAGAATTGCGTCTTAAAAAACGATACATACACCAGTGCTGTCATCTTTCGTGAAATAACTAAATTACGGCCCATTACCAATATGCGCATATTGTATTCAGCTACTTTAGTAACATCCTTATGTATAGAACTATATAGTGGGTGCGAAAATGTTTCCTTGTTATAAAGTCAGAGGGCACCACTTGTACCATTTTGAACACTTTTGCTCACGTTTCGCTAAAAGCAAAGGACATGGGTTTCAAGGGATATGCCGTAAAAGCATACAAAAGTTGGGAATGAAAAGTTAAGTCTGCTTTGCAGTACTAGCGTCTCTACAGCATAAGAAGGTACTAAATCAAATTGCGTTTCGCAATTACTATATAATATTGTTGCGTGCGTGGCCTTTGGTTCGTTATTTAAAACACAATATTTAATAATTAATATATAAGTTCTTTATTTCACTCTAATCATATAAAATTCAGAAACATTCATTTAATCAACTCAACTCTAATTATCGCTAACACTGTACTTTCAATTATCGCAATCTAATTACACACTATCGCTTCTTTATTACTTTCGCTTCTTAACACTGCAACGTCTAAAACAAGACTCTTTTTCTGGCGATGACAACTGTTATATTTATACCCTAGAAACTCTCCGGATTATCCTGGAGTGTTCTATTCCAAAAGCTTCTTGACTATTCTATTTGTTCTATTCCTGAACTTGCCTGTAGATTTCATAATCGATTCTCCGAACCTGAAGTCATTTACTCTCGGAACCTGAAGTTGTTTATTGCCAGTAGATGTCACCAGTTGTCTCTTTCTATTGTACGTAACAATATATATTTATATATATATAGTATATGTGGGATTCTGCGTCAGAAATCTGAAAAAAGAAGATAAAACAAAGTTTTAATAAATTTCAAGAATTTCATGCAGCTGCATAAAATTCCAAAAATTGAGAACAATAACTTACCGCTATGTTGTAAATGCTGAGCTGGATCTGAAGTCATCCGATAATTGCTGTTCAGTTGCAATTGACTCGTTAAGCCGTGAAATCATTAGTTTCAGTACAGTCAAATTGTTACGCCGTATAAGATAAGCTGTAGAAGTGGAACATTATTGCCGGTTTCCAGTTCAGTTATCTAATTACCTGTTAACAGTTAAGCCGTGTTTTGAAAAGCCGCGAACCAGCTGTGTATAAAGATCGTGCGTTAGTTAAAGACTAGACTCATATTTTATTCTAATTTTATTTACCTTGAATTACCTAAAAGGACATTACATCTTAATAATAGTGAAACAAAAGAACTCTGCGTTTATAACTGAATTTCCGTTAATAAATAGTGCTATTAATTAAAATAACCAATTTTACGTCTTTTTAATTTAATTACCAACCCCACAAATCGTGTCAGAAGTAGGATAGCGGGATTTTGAACTGTAGATAGTGAACTGTAGGCGTGGATCCGGGTATCGATGCAGATTAACTAGCGGAATAATAACGGGATTAAAAACTGAACAGTGCTAAGTGCGATATATATAAATTAAACCAAGTTGTGAAAAAATAAATTCTAAAACGTGCATTAAAGATCTGTTTATTAGTGCTGAAAAGATATAGTTGGTGTATCTCACAGATATAAATCTGAATTTGTGATAAAATTGAGACGTGAACTTGTGCGGATAGATAAGCTAAAGGTGTTAGTGAAACAGTTTTGAGACCAAAGCTAGAAATTTTCAAATAAGAATGTTGAAAATAATTGTTGCTTGCACACAATTTGTAACAGGGTAAATTATGTGTTAACGGTATGGTATGCAGAAAATTCCGGTAAGTTCACTCTAGCTCAAATTTCTTTCATGCTTCGGGATAATGCAAAGACTTTATTAAACTAAATTCCTAAATTTAACAACTTTATGGGTGACTTTAATCGATTCACTATACCTGAACTTCAAAAGCATCTTACGGATAGAGGATTACCCCATAGCTATCAAGTAAAGAAGGATTTGATAGATAGATTGAGTGGAGCAGTTAGTCTAGAATCTTCAGATAAACAAGCCGAAAATATTTCGAAAGAATCTAGCGAGGATCTCGAAGGAGAAATTGTCGAATCAATTAGCAGTCTGCTGGCTGAGTCGGAGTTCGCAGGTTTTGACGGAACGAATATGTACATCTAAAGAGGAGCCTAACATGACGACTTTTGTTTTTAAGGACGTAGATGAGTCACTAGAAAAATTTAGTGGTGAGTCAGGGAAGAATTTTACCGTTTGGGTGAAAGAATTCGAAGAAATCTCTGAGGTTTGTGGTTGGAGTGAAATACATACATACCTTTACGCGCGACGCCTGCTGTTCGGAGCCGCAAAGTTATCAGTGGAAGCAGCCAATGGAATAACTAGTTGGGAATCTCTTAAGAAATTTTTAAAAAGAGAATTCGATCACGTACCCACCAGTTTGGATGTACATAGGGCTCTAGAAAGTAGAAAAAGGAGTCCGAATGAGTCTTTCTTAGAATACATGTATTCGATGAAGCAGTTATCAAAAAGGGGAAATGTCGACGAACAATCTCTCGTATTAAAGAACAAGTTTAGAGTTTATCAGATCATTAAGAGCCAACAAGGTGTGAAGAGAGTTACAGAACAGGATGAACGACCAAATCGAATTATAAATAATCGTAAAACTGCTGGAAAAAGATGTTTCAATTGTGGATCAACTTCTCATTTTACAAAAGTGTGTCCTAACAAAGCAAAAGGTGCACGATGTTTCGGCTGTGGCGAGTTTGGCCATATGTCCCCAAGTTGTTCTAAATCGAAAGGTGAAACAAGTATGTCCATCCATCAGTCGGTGAATCTAGTAACGCTGCCAGGTATGAGAATAGATATAGAAATTGGTGGAACAAACCTTTTAGCATTAATTGATACGGGGTGTGATGTAACTCTGATTAGAAAAACAGCTAGTGAGAGGATCAATGAGGGCTTACAAGAACGCAGAGGACCAAGTATCTCTTTGGCAGGTTTTCGTGCTACATTCAGACCAGTCAGACCGGAAAGTCTTGCGTACAGATGCAGATATCGTTAGTGGACGAGGCACCTGTATATCATAAGCCACGTAGGTTAGCTCCTAAAGAAAGAGAGATAGTGCGCGATCAAATTAGGCAATGGTTAGATGACAGTGTAATTAAAGAAAGTAACTCTGACTTTGCTAGTCCGGTAGTGCTCGCGAACAAGAAGGATGGAACTTATAGACTATGTATTGATTATCGTAAGCTGAACGGTAAAATCATTAAAGACAGATATTCGTTCCAAATATCGAAGACGTGATTCAAGAATTATATGGTGCCAAATTGTTCAGTAGTTTAGATTTGCGAAATGGATTTTTCCACGTTGATATAGTGCCGGAAAGTCAAAAATACACTTCATTCCATTTGGTCTATGTAATTCACCTGCTGTATTCCAGAGATTCATCAATGCTGTGTTTCAAACATTAATACAGAAGAATATTTTACTCGTATATATGGACGACATTATTATCCCAACAGAAAACGAAGAGGAGAACATCGAACGGCTAAAGATTGTTTTAAGGGTAGCACAAGAAAATGGTTTGCTGGTGAAATGGGAAAAATGCCGATTTTTACAAGGAAAAGTTGAATTTCTCGTACACATCATAGAAAATGGAAGCATGCAGCCGTCAACTGAAAAGATAAGAGCAGTCAGGGAGTTCACAATTCCAAAAAATATTAAGCAGCTGCAAAGTTTTCTTGGTCTTACCAGTTATTTTAGAAAATTTGTACCTAGCTATTCACAAATTGCTAAACCGCTATTAGATCTAACCAGAAAGGACGCAAAGTTTGTCTTCGATCAAGTTCATCAAGATGCATTTCACACGTTGAAGGACAGGCTTTGTAGAAAACCAGTTTTGAAATTATTTAACCCCTCATTGGAGACTCAATTGCATACAGATGCCAGTAAAGATGGATTTGGCTCAATACTACTGCAAAAGCATTGTGACAGTGGACAGTTTCATCCTGTATTCTATTTAAGTTTTAAAACCACGCGAAGTGAACAAAATTATACTAGTTACGAACTTGAGGTCTTAGCCATAATTAAGTCCCGTAAGAAGTTGAGGACCTATCTCCTTGGTCTTCAATTTGAAATATATACTGATTGTAAAGCTTTCCAACTTACCATGAAGAGGAAAGAATTGTGCAGCCGCATAGCAAGATGGGCCTTGCTCTTGGAGGAGTATAATTGCAGCGTACATCACCCATCCGGAACAATGATGCGTCATGTAGATGCCCTCAGCCGCTATCCAATTGTGTTACCTATCGAAGATGGTCTACTCCAAAGAATACGAAAAGCCCAGCTGGAAGACGAAAATTGCCGGTTAGTTGCAACTATTTTACAGGATAAGCCGTATGAAGATTTTTTGCTGCGTAGAAACATTTTATACAAGCTGTGTGGAGGAAAATACTTATTAGTAGTTCCGAAGCAATTACAACGCGAAGTTTTGAAACACATACACGTACAAGGTCATGCAAGTTCAAAAAGTCTGGCCGAACTTGCTGGATAGGATTATTATATTCCGAGACTTTCAAAAAGGGCAGATGAGACAGTCGCCAATTGCATCGCTTGCATTTTATCATATAGAAAGCAAGGCAAGCAGGAAGGTTACCTTAGTCCTATAGACAAGATAGATGTACCTCTGTTAACATTCCATCTAGATCATCTGGGACCTCTACCGTCAACCGCGAAGTCGTATAAGTTCTTGTTTGTAGTAGTAGACGCCTTCAGTAAATTCACCTGGATTTATCCAGTGAAGTCAACGTCATCCGAAGAAGTCATAAGAAAACTCGATCTTCAGAGTGGGGTTTTTGGTAACCCTCACCGAGTAGTAACTGATCGTGGGACCGCCTTCACTTCAAACGCTTTCCTTGAGTACTGCAATGAAAGAAAAATATCCCATATTACCATAACTACAGGCGTTCCAAGAGGAAATGGTCAAGTGGGGCGCATGAACCAAATAATCATTTCAACCTTGTCTAAGCTGTCAATAGAAGATCCTCAAAAATGGTACAAGTACGTTGCTAAGGTACAGAAGGTTATCAATTCTACGAAGTCAAGGTCCACAAATAGAACTCCATTCGAACTGATGTTAGGCGTCCCAATGTTCAAAGAAGACGAATTTGACTTAGTCAGGCTATTAGAAAACGAGCTGATGCTTGACTTCGACAAAAGCAGGAGAGACATGCGGATCGAGGCCTGCCTTGCAATACAGAGACTCCAGGAGGAAAACCGAAAAGCTTTCAACCGGAAGAAAAAACCTGCTCGACAATATAGGGTGCACGACATGGTAGCCATAAAAAGGACGCAATTTGGACCTGGTTGAAAGCTATATCCAAAGTTTATTGGACCGTATGAGGTGACTAGACTTAAGGGGAAGGATCGTATGATGTCTCTAAAGTTGGGAATCATGAAGGAACCAATGTAACATCGTCATCTGCTGATTTTATGAAACCATGTGCCAATAGTGATGATAGCGAGATTGAAATCAGTGATGAAGATTTTGATGAGTCGCCTGGGACAGACGGCGAGCAGGATGGCCGAATGTGGGATTCTGCGTCAGAAATCTGAAAAAAAGAAGATAAAACAAAGTTTTAATAAATTTAAAGAATTTCATGCAGCTGCATCAAATTCCACAAATTGAGAACAATAACTTACCGCTATGTTGTAAATGCTGAGCTGGATCTGAAGTCATCCGATAATTGCTGTTCAGTTGCAATTGACTCGTTAAGCCGTGAAATCATTAGTTTCAGTACAGTCAAATTGTTAAGCCGTATAACATAAGCTGTAGAAGTGGAACATTATTGCCGGTTTCCAGTTCATTTATTCTAATTACCTGTTAATAGTTAAGCCGTGTTTTGAAAAGCCGCGTACCAGCTGTGTATAAAGATCGTGCGTTAGTTAAAGACTAGACTCATATTTTATTCTAATTTTATTACCTAAAAGGACATTACATCTTAATAATAGTGAAACAAAAGAACTCTGCGTTTATAACTGAATTTCCGTTAATAAATAGTGCTATTAATTAAAATAACCAATTTTACGTCTTTTTAATTTAATTACCAACCCCACATATATACAGGGTGTTCGGTAAATGTCTTTAATTCTTTAAGGGGATGAAAGTAAAGGTCATTTGGGTAAAAAAAGTCCAGATACTTTTATATCGAACTCCGCTTGGTTTTCGATTAAATCGGTAATATCGGTTTTCGAGATTTTGCATACCTCTTCAGAGTAATTTCATTATAAGTTCTATTGTAATTAATGGATTGTGACGTTCAAACCTTTATTTAAAAGAACACATATTGGCCTTTCTAAAAATGCATAATTAGTTATAATTGCGCCTTCAATTATTTTAAACAAAAACAGTTTTCTCTAGAATTTTTTAATTCACAAAATTTTTGTCGCGCTTCAGTGTAAATTTATTCGAAATATCACCATTGCATGAACTTGACAAAACTATGAAAAAAATTGCGCATTATGTCCCCTTAAAGTTGAAACTTTGAACTCCCGCCCCTCCCAGAGCTTGCCCCTCCTGCAAAATGAAGATGCGGAATAACGAAATCTACGTAAATATCAAGTTTGGTAAAAAAGTTTTTTTTTCGAAATTACCCCCTCCATTTTCGAAATTCGAAATCGAAAGGTACCCTATCTAATAGCCAGTTCAGATTCCCGTACAATGACATATAAATGGTTGTCGTAGGTTAAAAACTGTAGGAGGAGATAGAATTCTACGAAAAAAACTGAAGATTACCTCGAGGGGCACATCTTCCAAATGTTTGCTTATAACTTTTTATTGTTATTGTTGATAGCACTTATGAGGTCATTTTGGAAAGGGGACATAATGCGCAAATTTTTTCATAGTTTTGCCAACTTCATGGAATGGTGATATTTCGAATAAATGTACACTGAAGCGCGACAAAAATTTTGGTGAAATAAAAAATTCTAGAGAAAACTGTTTTTTTTTTTAAATAATTGAAGGCACAATTAAAACTTATTATACATTCTTAGAATAGAAAATTCTTTTAAATAAAGGTTTGAACGTCACAATCCATTAATTGCAATAGAACTTATAACGAAATTACTCTGAACAGGTATGCAAAATCTCGAATACCGATATTATCGATTTAATCGAAAACCAAGCGGAGTTCGATATAAAAGTATCTAGACTTTTTTTACCCAAATGACCTCTACTTTCATCCCCTTAAAGGATTAAAGACATTTACGGAACACCCTGTATATATATATATATGTTAAAAAAAAAATCGACTTGGTTGGTTTTAAAATTACGTGATTGCGTTAAGCCCGGTCACAGATTCTATCTAAGTTGTCGTTAAGCCAGATGAGGCCATCCTCGACTAGCTCAATCGGCCTATTTAGGTAAATTTGTACGTCATCATCGAAAAGGCGTAAGGAAGTATCTAGCAAGTTCGTTAATAGATCTGTTATGTATAAACAGAAGAATAAATTACCGAGAATAGAGCTCTGTGGTAAACCGCTGCAGAGAGTTAAGGGAGATCTGAGTGACTGATTGACCATAACAAACAGGCTAAGAAGAGCAGAAAATTGTTGATGAGAGAGACAGCTGTAGACGAGAAACTGTAATTCCATTATAATTTAAGAAGTTGTCTATCACGAATAATCGAATCCGACCGCCTTGAAATTCAGAAGGACTATTATGGCTACCCGATCTCTGTCAAGAGCGTTGCCAATGTCCGGCACAACTCCGAGTAATGCCGACTATGCCAGCTATGGCATGGTCTGAAACTGAAACCTGCTGCCAGTAACACAGAACAGCTGCGAGGCTTTGGAGCTGGCCATTTTCCAAAGTTATGGAAACTGGAAAGTAATTACACTCATGTTGAACAGATGCACTAAATCATGAGAAATAGATCAAATAAAATTTTTTAGAAATTTTGACGAGACATCTTCTATGCCAGCAGATTACTTTATAATCGCAATTAATACCAATTAATACACATATGAACGAAGAACCACTATTATTAATAATTTGAGTTACACTGTCAGTACCCGATGGATGTTGATCCGGTATATTTGCTGGGGATTGAATAGATGTGAAAGCGTTTGTAGGTTATTAGGATCAAATTTACAGAATTCTCAGAACTCGTTCTAAGAAATGTTAGCAAAACAGTGACTAGGGATGATGAATTGCTATAGGATGAAGGAGAGCAAAACTGTCGTTTAAATTAGAAAAATGCAGTAACCGTGGACGATTTATACCGAAACTAGCCGAATTTCTGGCATTAATATATGGATTGAATGAGATGTATTTTAGATAACATCCGCGTGCAATTTGTTGCTAATATGAGCATTTATTTTGAGTGTTTTCCTTATATTTTCCACATTCGACCAAGGTTTTGGTTTATTTTACAGCATTTCGAAGAAAGTTTTTGTATTATCTACTAAAGTATCGCAAGTATAAATTGTTGATATTAATTGCTTTTTTTTTTATATAGTCTACGTTAGTTTTTGTTTTTTATATTTGTCATGGCATAATTTGTGCTTTATTATTTTTTTCTATTTATTCTACCCTGAAAGTAAAATCAATTTGTTCCCTTAAAGATTGTCCACATGTCGGCAAATATTTTTTCACCTGCAGAAAATATTTTTAACGAAAAACTTTCGAGATAATATTATACTCTACTACATTTATCCATTCCAGTTTAAAGATGTAGTAGTCCGGGAGTCCGTGAATATTTCTGTGGATCATTCATTACTTATCAGTTAATCCAGCATACCAGAAGATGATGTGCTTCATGCAAAGATCGAGAAAAGTCAAATGATGTACCACCGCCTCCTCAGACACTCCGCCAGCAACACTTCTTCAACCTTATCAAAATAATAAAGAAAATTTTATAATCTTTTACTCGATGTTATTTGTAGATGAACAGGATGGCGACATTTCTGAAATGGGTTATGTTCAGGGAGAACATGGATTTCTGCATAGATGAAATGAATAGTTTTGATGTTACCTCGGCAGCATAGTTACCGAATTCGGCAGTACAGAAGAGATTATCAGTTTACGAAGTGGTACTCGGTGGTTGTGAGGTGTAGAAGTTTAACTCAGTTCATAACGTGGTCGATGGAGAACTACTTTTGCCGCTTAATGTCTCTCGAGATCTTGGAAAAAAAAAACAAAACAAAAACGGAAATTGAAAAATTACAGTCCAAACTGGGAATTAATTTTCAGAGGTATCAAACTAGCACATTCAGAAAAATACAAACCCATTGATGATTTATATAAAAGTATATAATAACGATGATGATGAATATAATGCTTCCATACTAGTTATATGGTGAATTTAGAAGTTAATATCTCCAAAACGAGGCCGAACAACTTCATAATTTTTCAATGCTTATGGCTTCAAAATAAAAAGAAAAGAAAAGAAAAAACTGCTAGTGGTCCCCAGTAGAAAAAATGCTGCATTCTCCTAACATTCCAGTCAATAGGGGTTTTTGTCCTACAAAAGGTGGGATAGTTGTGATTCTTTATATGGTATTTAGTCCCTGGCCCCAATGACAAATGCAAATTTTCACCCTTGGCGAGGGTTTGCGCAATCCGCCATCTTGCATTAAAGGTACAAAAAATTGGTTTTTCAAAATAATTCCTCAATGGTTGGTACTATGACAAAAATAGCTGATACAAATCTTTAGCTGATACAACACTTTTTTTGTAAATCTTCTGTGTAACAAGTTACAGCGCCGGAAATGTGGACATTCTTCCAATAAAATTTATTCCACTTATACAAGGTGTTTCGTCCATAGTGGTCCAAACGACAGGAGGTGATAGTAGTCACCAGTCAACCAAAAAATTGTACGGCGAGGGAGCGGCATCTCAACCGTTTGGGAGTTACAGTTACAAGAAAGCATGCTAGTCCTTCACAAAATACCATGTATCTCAAAAAGTACAGTCACACATTCCTGTTTCCTGAGGAGTTAGGTGGTCTAAATTAAGATTTTCGGATTGTCTTACCTTTTTATTGATTTTGAGCTGTTTTTTTTACAAAAGCTACTTAATGTATTTTTTTATAAAAACCCTAAGCTGTGGACTCTTCTGTTTGATTTTTGACCTATTACACATATGTCCTATGTATCTGTAGCCGCTAAACAGTTATTGGCTCATAACCTATTCAGGTCATACCGAAATTAAACGATGTTTTTTTGCATCACGTGTTTTCAGTCACTAATGGAACAAATTATCTTTGAGAATAGGTGTGAGAATGTCCAAATATGTAAATAGTAAAAAACGAAAGTTTTGTATAGCAATCCTACGAAGGAATTACCTGATTTGTGGCAATTTTAAACATAAACCTAACATTTTTTTATAAATTAAAGGCTTTCTAAGTAAACGCGTTCTCGAGTTATCGTGAGGACGAGCGAACAGACAGATAGGCAGGCAAACTGAGAGAGAGAAAGACGGATAGACAGTTATGCAAATATCAAAATAATTTTTAATATTATGCGTGAGTGTCCAATCCATTATTACCCATTACCTTAAGAGATTTAATCTAGGGTATAAAAAGTGCTGGAGGTCCTGAAGAGTGAATAATGCTATTATTTTTAAAATAATACTATTTTAACAAACAGAAAATTTTCGTTTTGTATTACTTACTTGACATTTGAATAAAATCGGTTGCTCCATTCTCGAGACATTATTTTTTGAAAATGTCGTTTCATCGAAAAATCACGAAATTTCTAGCACTATAGCGGGAGAATGGAGAGTTTTTGGGGGAAACATTAAAATATGAGTGGGCTATTTTTGTATTCAATACAAACTTGGAAAGTTTCATTCAAATAGGAGATGGTCGAGCTCCAAGGTGATCGTGTGGAACGGCAAAAGCATAGACAAACTAATAACATACAAAGACTGGACACGTAGAACAAATATTTGCAACGCTTTTCTAGAATATAAAATGAACAATGCCTCGAAGCTGCTTCGACTTGGCACTTGATGACGTTCCCAAAGGGTAAGTCAGCAATGCATCGCTCCATACAAAATCAACGTTGCCTCGACCCAAAACCCTCGAGAATACTTCTCAACCCATGAAACAGATATCTATATGTGTGCGTTCGGAGTCCGTTCTCTAAAATGTTCTATTGATACCTACATACTTATGAAAAAGTGCCAAACATTGACTTTATATATGCTATAGAGCCTAAACTACTATCCATACAGAAAAATAATCTTCTAGTAATTTAAAGCTTGGTTCCTTACCTTCCCAAGGGCTACACTGCCTATATACCTTCCTTAACAAAATAATAAAATAGTTTTGATTACAAAGTAACCTTACCATTTTACGCTCAATACCTCTCAGCTGAGTAATAATTGCATGTGTGTATGTGCAGCCGGAGTCCGAATCTGTAGCCAGCTACATTCGATATCATCAGCCCACGGCATGCCATGACAGCACAGCCTCATATACAATGGATTACTCAGCTGAAAATTTTTGTTTGAAAAATCGTAGTCATTTGGTTAAGATAAATTTTTTTAAATAATTTTGTTAGGAAAGGTATAATAATTTTATTACGGCTCGGAAGATAAGAAAGCAAGCTTAAGATTATTAGAACACCATTTTTCTGTATGAATAGTAGTTTAGAGCGGGGGAGCTATTCAAATCAAACTTTTGTCAGTTTTACATAAGAACACGGCAAATATTTTAGAATGTAAGGACTACGTTGGGCCTCGAATGCGGTAGGGAGGGAGTCTGTTTCATGGCTTGTGAAGTATTCTCGAGGGTTTTGCTTGATCCGATGAAGGGAAGGCCAAATTTTTTTCTTAGAAATTTACTGGAAAATTTTTCCTTAGAATATATACACAGTTTTGGAGGGCGACAACAATTTTTATGAGCGTAGACGCGTAGACACAAAATGTTTCGGTAGACTTTTTATTAATTTTGGTGGCCGGCTTGTTATATTCAGGTACAGTAGGTACCTACATACTTTCATTCTGTGATGTAATTATACTATATAGGGTAAAATCCCCAATTACCGGCCACTGTTTTTTTGTGACCTTAACATCATAGTAAATTATGCAACATCAGTCAAAAACAAATTATTAATATGAGAAAAGGATTGTATTCTTAGTATTTCCTGTGCAATGAAAATATGCTATTAATAATATTGTCATAAAATTTTTGGGTTTTTCCAAAAACATGCAACATTTTTTGTTCCCGGCCAAAAAATGTCCAATTCCCGGTCAAGTTAAACTTAATGAGAATATAAGGAAACTTCGTCGTTATTTTCAAATATTTTATTTCTTTTTAGTCTCTTCTTGTATTTTACAAAACAGAAATACATTTCCAGTCAATTTTCTCATACTTTTTGGATTGTTTACATAAGAAATTATAATATAAATCTAAATTAATTTGACATTCAATCCTAATAAAAACATAAGTAATAAAACAGTTAATTAAAAAAATAAAACAATATAAAAAAACAAACAAAACAGTTTATATTCTATTAAATACTGATAGTGGGCTGGCACAGACCAATATCACATTATGAATCAACTATGATTCTTACAAAATTTACAGCCAAAATCTTTTTCAACAGCCTGCAAATAAGAAGAAAAATCTGTACATTTCAAATGATATCATCTTGGACATTTATCGCATCCAACATTTTTCAAGCTATCATCTTCTACGTCGCTTATGAGATCCTCTTGACAGGAGGCACATTTCACCTTAGCGGATAATGATAATCCTCCTGGAGATTTATTCTTTTTATTTCCACAATTTTTCTTTTTAGCCATCAGTAATTTCTTTTTCAAACGTTCTTCTCTTCGTTGTCTAACGCAGAACGTCACAAAATTCGGCTGAATTATTAGTATTGAAACATTAAGGTGGACAGTATACCACTGATATCGTACATTTATCCAATCAGTATTGATTTCCATTGGTACGATCTCCAGATCCTGCAAGGAAAATGAGCCAATATTCTAGTTTTAAGTCTATTTTCCATGTAAATAGCTGCATCTTCCCCGACACGATATTTACGGTCATTTCAGAGTAAATTATTGCCTTGGATTGATACTAGAGCATTAGGTACATACATCAATCTTGTTTGTAATGCTCTTTGCGTTTAAAAAGCATTTGTTTTGAGGTAAGATCCACAGCGAGTCAGTAGAAAATATTTATTTAGATACCCCATAGATGAAATCCCCGTAATCGTAAATATACCAATTATTGTATTTTGAAAATAATCATTTCGTTCTATAATGGTTCGGCAAACAGTCACAAACAAGAGTCACAGTTATCCCAGTAGACGACAACACAATTTCGTTCATTTTTGAACCTAGATTTTCAACTAAGTATCACGAGAAAGTGCGTGCTGTACAAAATTACAGCTCTCTATGTTAATACGGTCTCAATGACTGGACAAATATATTATTTCATACTATAGTAATATTATTCTCAATTTATTTCCAAATTTCAAACTTTTGTGTGGAAACACTATGTTACCTGGATTTCAAAAATCTGCGAACTTGGCCACTTTTATAATAATGTGTGCATAATTTCAGTTCGCTGGGTGGTCATCGGGTGGTAAGAACGGGAACCCTATTACTAAGACTTCGATGTCCGTCCGTCCATCACCAGGTTGTGTCTCATGAACCGTAATAGGCACAATGTGTATTTCTATTGCCGCTATAACAACAAATAATAAAAATAAAATAAAATTAAGGGGGCCCCATACAAGAAACCTGATATTTCGGCGTTTTTTTCCTCGTTTTATTATCATTCATTATTGTTATCATAAGTAGGATCAAATGACAGCATTATTTTTTCACATGACGCCTACTCTCATTTGAAAAAATAAATAAAAAGTACACAGTGTTAAATTTTGTACGATTGTATGGAACTCTTCGTGAGCGAGTCCGACTCGCACTTGGCCGGTTATTTCATTTTAACAATTCATTTATAGCTATTCATTCCCTAATAATGGTAGTTTAAATTCAGTGAACCACGCGTGGTAGTACGGAAATAAGTTGACTTTGAATTTAAAAAACTACCGTTATTAGGAAATTTAGGGAATATAGGAAATATCCCCTAAATATATATACATATATACTAAATATACCGCATAGGGATAAAAACTTGCACAAAATTCTAATACGTATAAAAAAAAACCGTTGTTTTAAGAAACACAATGTTTTATTATTATATAAGTTTGGTAACTTCTTACTAATGTAAAAAAATATTTATTCCATTTCGTGAAGCTTTACGGCAATTTACTGGAACTTTGTTCATGGCGGTAAAAAAATACGATGTTGGAAAGTTTTTTAACTCTTTTTTTATTTTTTCTGTCAGCGTTGTAATCGATTTTGGTTTATAATTAATGCCCTAGACCCTTCTTTTTAAATCGACCCAAAAATCCTCAATAGGTCGTAACTGCGGAGCGTTTGGAGGATTTTCATCCTTAGGTACAAACGGAATTTTTAGGCGTTTTAAATTCTCTAATGTTTGTTTGGCGTAATGTGAGCTGGCAAGGTCTGACCAAAACACAACTTTATCAGCTCGATGTTTCATTGAGATGAAGTCCACAGCTTTTGGCAGACAAAGGGTTTTATACCGTTCGCCAGTGATGCCTAAACCGGATTCAAAAAATTGTGGCTATAACATTCCATGTTCACTAATGGCAATATCTTTTTTGAAAATTTTGATTTCTCAATACATTTAACTTTTTCATCTGGATTGACCTGTGGGTGATCATAAAAGTGTTTTCCTCGCCACTCGTTACCATCTAAGGTGAAATAAGTTTCATCGTCCATGATACAAGCGATCTTGTTCTTAGCATAAGAAGTATTTTTTACAAGTTTTTGTAACTTTGCACTTTCTCTTGTTCGCTTGAAACTTTTGGTTTAACTTTTATTGTTTTTTTTTTGTACACCCATATCATTTAAGCACTTTTTTACTGTTTTATGGTCACATTTGAACTTTCTTCCCAATTTGCGGTATGACTTAGCAACCCTTAGGGTCATTTAAAACACACTTTCTACCACTACCACTTCTTCTCTCAACAGTAATATTATTTTCTATCTTATTTAGAATATTGTACACGTTTCTACGCTTATAATTCATAGCAACGAAATGCTTCACTATGTCTGCCTTTTTGTAGTCGCGATTTTGGTAATAGAATTCACATATTAAATTGCGGCGCACTTCTTCTTTTTCAGACATTTTGTAGGCACTGATCATCGCACAGCCAAAACCTTTATGCATAAACTAAAAGGAAGTGCTGACAATGCAGAAATAGTAAAAAAGTTCCGTTACATATTCTATGAAGCGAGATAAGCAAACGCTAAAGCTTGTGCACATTTTTTTGCCACGTTTTTTACACGTTATAGGAAATATATATATATAGGAAATATCCCCTAAATATTAGGGAATATTCCCTACGTTTTACGGAAATAAGCTTTGTGGCAACAATTATGCAAATTTTATCCTATGCAAGGTAGAGCAAACGGCGCGTTTATTTTTTAATTATGGTAGACCTAATCCACAGATGTTCTTGTTTTTGTAATTGAGTAGGACTCGTATTCAGTAATTTATGTTCCCGAGTATGTTTCTATTATTTATTTCTTTTTGGTGGTCTTTGGTCGGTTGATGCTGATGCCTTCATAATTGTCTTCGTTAGTGTTATCCTCTAACTCATTTTCTACACTGGTAATCTGAGCTTCCAACCAAGTCGTTATCTCATTTTCGTCGTCGCTAATGACCTCTGGTGCATGCTCGTGTGAACCACCATTGCAGAATCCACTTTTCCTACAATCATATTCTCCACCGAATCCCTTTTTGCAATTTCATGAAATGGCATTTAGTAAGGTATCTAGGCAGGTTTCTCTGACATTGGTAGCTACTGGAGTGAGCCCATTTGTATCAAGTTTCCAGCCCCAGCCGGATGGATTTTTGTTTTGATTCCACATCATTTTTGGATTTAGTGGTAGGTCATAAAGCAAGATACCGTTCAGCGTGGTAAAGGAGCTAAGTTGAATTTGCTTTTTATTGTCGATTTTGCGAGACATTGTTAGCGGACTTCTTCCAAAGTTTCCTCTTGCATGTTGTCCCCATACAAACGTGCCCTAGCGTCTGCGATGTCTTCTGATTTGGCAATCTGATCTTTGAAGATGACTGACGGCAAAAGTCCCTTGGACAAGCGAAAAAAAATTGGTTTTTCCTTGGTTGAAGAAAAATATATCGTATCACAGCTTCTAACTGCATGTAAACACCCCCCCCCCCCCCCCCAATATATTGTAGAGTGTGAAGGGTGTTAATGAAAAATTGAATTTGTGCTTACTTTTTATAACCGCTTACTTATGTATTTACAATCATAATAATACATCTTACGACTTCATCGATTTTGTCTGTTAAATCTTTTGTTTTTCAATTGCATATCAAACTAAATACATAGCGAATAGAGATGCTTATCATCCTCGAGGATACCATAGAATCTTCAAAGTTCTAATTTTATACTGAACCCAAAAATAATCAATCAAACACACAAAACTGCACCAAAACCTCTCAAAATAGCTGTCAACTTTGCTGTACGACATAAAGGTTGTGTTTGTGTACATGGTCGTGCTCAAAAGTGACAGATTATACTATCGATAATCGAGAAACAACGATAGGAATTTAATCTGTCTCGATGACATAAAAATGTTACCTATAAAATATTTGTTTGGTTATTCCCGGACTATGTCTGACCAACACATGATAACCCTAAAGCGGTTGTAATTAGAGCTCATTGGTTGGATCGCTCGGACTTCTGGTGGTTCTCATGAATTCAGTCCCCGTTCTGCCTAATTGGCTAGAAAATTAGAAGTGATTAGTGCTAAGGAAACGATATTCCGACATTGCTCTGTAATTTATGCCTAAATTTTAGAATTCAGATGCGAGATAAGATCGATAATTATTTTTTGGAGGCATTCGTTTTGTTTTAAAAATTTTAAAAGGGCTGAATAAGACGTGACCGCTGGAATGATGTCATTCTGTGGGAATTTGATATTCCACTATTTTCCACTACGGAACAAAATTCTCAATGTCTACCTACACTAGGAATGGGTTTGATTGATAAAATTTGTTGTTGTTGATGCTGTTATTGTTTTTTTTTAAGTCGGTTTGTATCTATTGATCCTCATATGTTTATAATGCCTTGTTGGCTCAATTACTCAATCAATGCATATCTCTCCGCATACATAGACAGAACATAACTTTTGTGGGCATTATGCTAATTTCCTGCAATCTGTTATAATAACATTATTCCGTTGTTAACGTTTAGGACAATATGTAGAAGCGCTCTTGGGTGGCGCTTGTAGCTTAACACGATTACGTGTTTGGTATTAAATTAAATTTTTTATTTTTAGAAAATTTCGATTACATCTAGTTGATGAAAGCATTTTTTTCCCGATTTCAGGGAGGTATTGATTTATTGCTGACTATTGCATTGAGGGATAATATAGAATTTGTATTTAATGAAAAGATTACTAGCTTTGTCGGCACTATTATAGTTAAAAATTATTTTTTGAGTAATTTTCCTCAGACAGATGAAATAAAACATGTGCATATAATTATTTAATTTTCGAAACAACTGTAGGAATATGGGGCAGTATTAAGCAATGATTAAATTTAAATTTCTCTTTAGAAATGTAACAATAATAGTGGGTACACATGGCTGCTGCTAGTATTGAGCATTTGAGGTATTTTTGCCGAGAAATCCAGTAACTGTAGTAAAAATGTGTTTAAGTATCTTCATTAAAAAATATTTGAAATTCTATGATTTCTTAAATAAAAAATGAGAAATAAAGATAGGAAAAGTGGGAGAGAGAGAGCTAATAAGAAAATTGCGTTTCATACTACACAAATTACAGATGGATTAAGATTTTTTCAACGTCAATTCAAATTGTTGTTTTTTTTTATTATAAAATTGTTGAAACTCGTTGGAGTTGTTACAAAAAAAAAAAAAAAAAATCAATAGATTAATTAATTGCACATTAAATGTGAGTAGCTTCATTGAACGAGAAAGTGGGCGTGTATCTTTAATCCGCTCAGAACACTCCAAGCGCTCTGACATTGCCGTCTTTATGCTCCAGGCCGTGACACAAAACGATTTTGCTACTTGCAAAAGTATTAGAGTGGTACGATTTCGTACTTCTCTTAGCATTTGTTCTTATGGAAAAATGCATTACTTTCAACTTCAACCTTCTGCACAATGTAAATAAGCCTCCGTACTACAAGTTTTATTCAGGAGTTTTGTTATTTAATTCCTTGTGCATTTACCAGCATAAAAATCTAAGTACTTTGTTTAATAAAATTGTTAATATTTTTTCACTCACTCAAACCTAACCCTAAACATAAAAATGAGAAAATGTGTTGAATTCTGTTGCCTTCATACCAGCTTTCATTTCTCTGTGTATTTTCTCACGGAGAAATGAAAGCTCACTTATAGTGGAAGCAAATAGTTCTTAAATCAGATCTACTTTTGTTTGAAACTGTTTTTCTTTGGAAAATGTATAAAAACCTAATATATAAATTATACCACCATAACGGCAGCAAATTTACCTATAAAATAGGCTAATATTTGAATTACCTTTGAATTATAATTTAAATGTTATGAAGAGTTAAACACAGAAAACGGTTGCCGTCCGTTCGATTATCAGCGCTGTGAGCAAGCACAGCTTGTGAAAACATGAGGCGAATGTGTACCTCTGCCGATTCATTGGTTAAAAAATACTTTCAGTCATGTTTGAAATGAAAAAACTGAAGTATTTGATATGGAATGGTGGAAATATTTTTAAACTGATATAATCATTACGGGATAATATAAAAAAATGGTTAACATTGTCTTTTTGTCTTTATTATACTTAAGAAGTTACTGTGTGTTAAACATTGAATGACTTATTTTTTTCATATAACTCAATAGGCAAGCTCTGATTGCTTTCTAGTGTGATTTGTGGTATGAAGGCAACAGAATTCAACGCATTATCTCATTTTTATGTGTAGTGTTATGTTTGAGTAATAAAATATAAACAATTTTCTTAAAAAAAGTACTTAGCTTTTTATGGTGGTAAATGCACAAGGAATTAAATAACACAATTCCTGAATAAAATTTTTAGTACGGAGGCTTATTTACATTGTGCAGAAGGTTGAAGTTTAAAGTAATGCATTTTTCCATAAGAACAAATGCTAAGAGAAGTACGAAATCGTACCACTCTAATACATTCAAAGAATTCGATGTCACGGCCTGGAACATAAAGAAGGCAATGGCCCTGACCATCACTTTCTTGTAATTTTAATTACTTTCAGAGTGCTCTGAGCGCTCTGAACGTGTATCTTTATTATTGATCAAAATGCTCAAACAAATCGTAGGTAGACCTCTGAGCATTTAGAGCAATCCGTCAATAATACCAATAGAGCGAAAAAAATCCTATTGAAAATGTGAATACTTTTTTAAATTCCATAGTTCTTTCCTTTCCTTAACACCTTATTTATTTTTATAACTTTATTATTATTATTTATTTATTTTTATAAAGAATCTTGTATTATCAATAGATATTTCACAAAGCGTTGCCAACATAAAAAAACGAACAGAAGGATCACAGCACTCTGGACTTGTATATTTTTCTCAACTGCTCTGAACGTTCTGAAAAATCTGTTCAATCTACAGAGCGGAAAAGATACACGACCATGTTATGGTAGTAGCGTATTGCATATAGCAATATGCTACACGTACTGTAGCGTGTATGTCGGCTGCTGTCCATAGCGGAAAGCGAACGCACCTTGACTGGGAGAAGTGCTTTACTCAAGCTCAAGTGACATTTCGTTGAAGACAAGTAAGAAGAAGACAATCATTTTGTCTTGTCAAAACGTGAAAGTGAAAGGACGTGAATAAGGTGAAGACAACAAAAATCGTAAATTTTCAACGGCATCGGTGGAAATCTACCCCTCATGTAAGTTCGAAATAATATTTATCCCTGCAAGAACCTATTATTAATTTGTAAAAATATTCTTCTCATCACCAGGAGAAAATTTTTCGCGCACTATAACTACCAGCTAGAACAGCTCAAATTCTTTAGAAAGCCCTGAATAGCATATGCAGCTGAAATTGCAGCAGCGGTAGCAACTGCCTCTGCATCTGATGCAAATTTACCAGCAGAAGGCAGGGTGGAACAGCACAATCGCCACCATAACAAATATCATTGCAGCCGCAGTCTGCTCACCACTCACTTCTACAAACGGTAACATTTCTAAATTAGAAATTTAAGATTAATATCCAGCAGTCTTAGTTTAGGTAGTGCATTTATTAATTTTACCACTTAAAAGTGGAGCATGACCAGTGAATGGGGTGCATTCAATCGCCCACGTTGAGCTAGCTCACATGCCCGTCCTCATGGTCTAAATAGGCACCAACGTTTTTGAATGCGGTGCTGGAACGAATTTCGAGTGTCCTAGTCGTCACAAGAGATTCTACAGCACATTTTATACAGCAAAGAAAATAAGGATCGAGGAACATACGATAATATACTCACGTTTCTTGAAGAGTTCGAGAGAAATTTTCCGATAAGTTCACCAATGTGGTAAGCAGTTCCGCAGAGTAAGCTATATTCATTCAAGTTTTTAATTTCGGCCCATAAGATATAAGAAATATTGTGAACCGACTGCATGTTATTATTTCGTTTAAAATTAATTTAATTCATTGCTTTACAATCTGTATGTATTGATCAGAAGCTAAGGGACTTTGGAGGATGGGGCTTGGCAAGGAAGGCATGCCATCTGCGCCTTCCATGGAATGCAGGTAAGTGACGTAAGGGTCCCTTCAGGACCGAGTGTGTGCTAGGCTTGTTGGAAGTAGGCACGAAATTTTTTTGATTATGGGTGATGACAAGCGGCAGGTTATTTCGGGAACTCCCCCACACTCTCCGCCACCCTTAGCCGAGGTGCTAGCGTGCCGCCCTGTGCTATCGCTGTCATCGAGTGATCTGTCAGCTCATGCTGACAGTTTGGACTTCACGTCCTAACCATTCACTCTCAACTTACTACCATAACAACCAGTATAATTCACATTATGGCCGCGGAATGTGCTGCACATATGGCGGCACAGGTACTACAAATTAGAACATCATCTCTATTGCTATTGGATCGGATTCTTGAGTCTTTGAACATACATAACATACATAATGAAGCATTCATCATAATGAGCATAATGAGCATTCATGCATTTTATTTATAACTTTTGAATTGACAATAATTTAAAGAGCAGTAATTAAAGGAGATGTGACAGTACTAGATTGTATAATTAGCTGTAGACTATATAGTCTTATCTGTTTGAAGATGAATTAAATAAAAATGAATGCAATATCGAATTGTCAACACATCATAAAATGTGTTGAATCAACAGTTTTCATGATTTTAATTTAGTTATCCTTAATTCTATTTTGATTGCATTTGAAATGTAAATGTAGGTATGTATGTATAGTATATATACATACATACTAACGAACATACAAAGTTAAGTCACATTTCAAGCAAACCATTAAATAGGTACTATAAATCATGAACATAAACAATAAGAAATACACGTTCGAGACTAGTACACAATCCCTTGGTTTGATGGATGGATGGATGGGTGGAAGAATTGATAAGAGATTAAGATCCTTTGAACTTAGGCCCATACAAAATTTTAAACACATTGAAAGAAGAAGCAGAGAACAGTGGCAGTGTTACTTGTCAATTATATATGTCAGGTGCTACAATTTTTAAAAAGTTATGTTGCTTTTGTTTGTTTTCCTATAATTATTTAAATTTAATAATTTTAAAATGCAGCTTACTTAAAATTTCATGGAACAAGTTTTAGCAATTTTTATTGCTTATATTAGTTTCATTAACTTTGTGGAATTGGCATCGGAAAAGAAATAGAATCTGGATCAGAGAGATCTTTCAAGAGTCTGAGCAGGAATTATAAGGATTTTATACCCAACTTTTCAGAAAAATAAAAGCAAGGGATGCTTGTAGATATTCTAAAAGAACGGTTCGCAGAAATTTCAAACTAATTAATTTTTTCCCGTCGCAGTACTTAACAGAAGCATCATTTTTTCTTCTTCTTCTACTGATGTCGCTGCTTCTGATTTTAATGTGTCATGGCCTTAACTACTGGCTTCCAACTCTCTCATCCCGTTTCGAGCAGTTTATTGAAGGGGTGTAAGTCAAGTGTTCTGCAATGCTTACTAAAGACGGCTGGACAGCTAGAGGAAGTGAGTCTCCGTTTTGGTTTCCTCTCCGCAACCCCTACTTACAGGGTTGTGAGCAAGTCCCATCCTGTGTAGATGAATCCAGGGAGAGGAGTGTTCAGTAAGAATGTAAAGGACGGATCACAGGTTTGGTTTGCTTAGTGCCAATAGCTTTTTCGTTAAGCTTGAGTTGGGTTCCGCACATTTATTTTGTTGCTCTAGCCGAGAGGTCATCTAACCAAATACGACTGTCTTGGCAGTCAGTCCTAGCTAGTTTTTTAATGGTGAAATATTTTGTTGCAATTCCGATTATGCAGGGGTGGTGCCCCTGAGGCTCCAACTCTCCGTTTCTGGTTAGATTTCTGTGACCTGCTCTGACAACTTTAGGATGAGTACCTCATTACACTGAGGAAGAGAATTCAGAGAGTGGTTTTACACTCCGAAACCGGATTGGAGTTTGCACAGTGTTTTATCAAGGCTTTGACAGCACCTTAGCTGCACGGTATACATACCAACAAGGTGTGACTATCCGGCACTATAGATTCGCCATTTTCTCTGTTAATCGATTCGCATGACGCGTTTCTTAAAAAGTAAAAAAATATGAAGTTTAATATTTATGTAAAGTTATTCAACTGGATTTAAAATCTTCAAATAAGTACCATTTTACTTTCTAAACAGAAAGATAAATTGGAGGAAGATTATTAGAATTGTATTCCACATTTCAATTTGTCACTATCCCCACTTTTTACATTTCGTTATGATGCATTGCAAATTAATAAATATAATTAAAATAATAAAAGGATCTTAAATAATCAATTAGGAGTGAAAATCAGAAGTATTACAGTCTTATTTTGCAATTTTTATCGATAAAACTTTCTTGGCACTTTGTTTTGATCCAAACCGATTTCCCTGAAATGAGGATTAAACTAACAAATTCAATGTATATTTATGGTAAGAAACTCATATGATATTTATTACAATATTTTAGCACTTATTAGCACTTCATTTTTCCCGTTTTAAGAATCGATTCGTGTGACGTTACACGCACTTGACAGCCCAGACAATCGTACCTTGTTACTCTGTATTTCGTGCTTAGCTGTTTAAGCAGATGACAATCTTCTTGTTATTTGTACCAGAGGTGAGAAGATACGTTCTTACTCTCAGAATAGGCGCTTCAGTGTTTTCCCGTGCTTTGGAACCATCTGTGTAAAATATAAGTTGTGTCAAGAATATGATGTGTAACAGAATATGATTCTACTCTATATGCTATTTTGAAGTTGCCTTTTATCATAGTCTCGAGGTGGTTTTCGCCGTCTTTCTGTTGATGTTAGGTACGACTGTGTGCATGAATGCAAAGATAGACTTGTGATGAACTAGTGTTCCCTTAAAAAACTTATTCCTAAACAAAAGTACTGAAAGTAGCACTCCCAAACTTTTAAAATCATTAGCCAACTAAAGCAAAAGATTTCTGATGAGGAAATTTGTAAAATTTAGAAATGCTTTATAAAAAATCTTTAAAATTCATAAAATAAAAGAAATCAAAACTAGACATCTAATTTCAACATAAATTAATACAGAGAACAGACTGAGTTTAACTAATATTTACGGCCTACGGGTATGTACCATTTAACACAAAGCAATTTAACATAAAAAATATTTATACATATATCGTATGTACTAATAATAATAATAAAACCAAAATTGTAACTCAATTAAGCTCTGGACAAACAGTTACTCAAAACAATAGAAAAAAGTATTTCGATAATGATAATAACAAAGAATCGTCATTACATATATTACCAAATTTAACATTAAAGATTCCATTCAATATGTTTCTCTTATAAAATTTTTATTTAGTAAAATAAATATATGTATAGATATTCATATGAAATAAGAACCTTTGATATAAAATAGGTAAGTGAATTATTATAAGTATATTTAGAGAGATATATCTCACTAAGCATGAAAAATGATATAATAAAAAAATATATATATTTTGTATAAATAAGAAGTTTTGGTTTTATATTTATTTACCTACGTAAAATTAAATCGCTCAAATGAAAATGAGCAGTGAAAAGTTTTGTGTGCATTCATGAATGTGTCCTTCCCTAGTTCTTATTAAGTTACTATATGTTTAATCTTAAGTCGTTTTTTCAAGCTTAATTAAATCAACAAAGACAATTCATCAATTCATTTGCATGCATTTCACAAATCATTGACCTTCTCTTAGAAAGCATAAAGGCATTCGCTGACAACACATAAATTGGCGCATTTACGAAAATAAAAACGCGCAACCAGCACAGGTCATTCGCTTTAGTAATTTGTAAATGCGCTAATTTTGTGTATGTCAGCAATGCGTTTACTGCTGTAATGATTATTGACCCTAGCTTTAAGTAACTCTAGTTTTTTGTAAGCTTGTATAAATTCGTGCAAAATAAATAAAATATATCAGTTTTCCAATGTTGCCAATTTATGTGTTGTCAGCGAATGCCTTTATGCTTTCTAAGAGAAGGTCAATGATTTGTGAAATGCATGCAAATGAATTGATGAATTGTCTTTGTTGATTTAATTAAGCTTAAGATTAAACACTATATAAGACCTGAAATTCTCATACATTACTCTGATTTTTGCTGAGTGGGAAAGATTCTTTTAAGATAAAGGCATTGGACTTTCTAAATTTAATATGAGATACTGATGTCGTGATTTTTATAAAAATTGTAATTAAATGAATAAAAGTAAGAAAGGAGGAGAACAAGTTATGGACTATTTGAAAGCTCTAAGGATTTCTCAACTCTTGAATTTCAAGTCATCATCATAGCGTATAACGGGTATAAGGAATGTGATTCATAAAACAACCACTGTATTTAAAATCCACCAAGAATAGCTTACCGTGATAATATTGCAACGTAATTACTTTTATGGACTCCTTCAATTTCATATGCTCGGATTTCTTCCTTTCCCTTTCATTGTTAATTTTTAGAAATTTATTTATTGTTGTCATGTATTTTACGGTTATTATTAGTATTATAAATTACACTTATTAACACATGTTACTTTTAATCCGTAAGTTACATAACTAGGTGTTCTTCATTCAAGTATGAGAGATACATGTATGCATGTACATATTATAAACCTGATAGAAAAAAACATTTTTGTTTAAGGAAATGAGCCTAAAGTTTATAAATTATGCTATGGAAATGCTATGGAACAAGGCTAAATACACACTAATGTAGGCGAAAAATTATTCCTCGCAGATAAAACTAGGTGCGAGCTAAGACGTAGTGTAGGCCAGCCGGTTATTGCCAAAGCACTATTCGTATTCATCGGACGTTCAAGCGATAAATCACATCAATATAAACCATAAGATCATGATCTGATAAAAATTATCGAGTCACACGAAAACCAAATGAGAGTGTTCCGAGGAATTATAATCCAATCCGCGGGGTACCATGCAGTCTGCCAGAAAGTGGCTAGCTTATAATTCAACAAAACTAAGCTCTCTGTTGTTGTAGAGTAAAGCAAAGTGAGCGCAAACAATTCCAGACAGATTGGCTCCAGTTCGCCGTTTGTATTCCAATCATACTCTTATTGGCTTCATAATGGTGACTTTAAGCACTCATTGAACCTAAAATATGTTCACCTTAACCGGGCGCTATTATCAAGCGATATTTGGTCAACAATGCCGTTATGTTCTCCAGTAAAGGTGGATAGGTGTATCTTGTTTTTAATATATTTTTTTTGCTAATTTATTTCTTCTTGAAATTTATTTAATAGACCAGGGAGCGGTCAAAAATTTTTGCGATCTTAAGATGTCCGATCACGCCATATAATAAAACAGACCAGTGTCCAGATCACTTAAAAGTGCGGAAAGGAAAAAAATTGTGGGAAGCAGAGAAAATTTAGTTTGACGTGAAGAATTTTGCTAATAAGGTAGCATCGGGTACCACTATGAAATAACGCGTCGTGGTACATATAAATACGTGTGGGAAGTCCAGGTGTTAGATAGTTAAATTTTTTGAGTATTTGGTCGCTATCAAGATTTACATATATTTTATAGGTAGATATAAGCTGGGTGAATGCGATACATTTTGGTAAATAGAATTTATCTTTCGCAGAGTTTGAGAAAAAATTTCGTATTTGGGTAGACTAAAAGAATATTTCAAGAACGACAAGACGAGTGACTTTGTAGCACAAGAGAAGCATTACCCCGATATCAACACAATAACGAAATACTTTTTAATCAATATATGCTCAAGATGTAACTGAAACATATTTAAGCAAAGTTGCAGTGGGGTCGGAAAGTTGTACCGGTAAAGACCGGAACCAGTGCTAATAGTACACAAGAGTGGAGAAATTTGTCTATCTCTTTTCATGACGGAGACAGATTTAAATTAAAACTTTTACTTATACATGAATTCTGTAGAGAAATTACAGAGCTCAAAATTTACAAGAGCATCATTCTTAAGTCCTAATCGTAAGAAATATATATATATATTTCAGTTGCATCACGGATATTAAAATAAAATAATTCGATGAAAAGTGAGTCGGGTTCGCGCAATTAGGGCTCCATACCAGAACTTTATCAACGAACAGTCGAACGGCTGAATTTAAGTATATTTAAATCTAATCCACACTTGCCTGTGATATCTGAGAAATGAATAAATTGTGCCACATTTTCTGGAACATAAGTAAATACCTTATCGATTATTGTGTTTCCCATTTAAACACGACCGTATTGTGAAATTTCTCGGTAAGAGCTGTCTTAAAAATTAATACATAAACTCTTTTTCCAGCAATTATGGCGATAAAAAGCTGCAGTTTTCCTGTTATCTATGATTCAATGCCTACTAACCCTGATAATACTCGTTCAAAATTTGAGCTTTAAGAACCTAGAAGATCAGAGGGGAACGATATTTGTTCGCATATTTTGGTCTATATTTTTTAATCAATTCCCCAAAAATGTTGATTGATGATAGTATACTTTTGAAACAATACCCTACAAGATAAAAAACAAAATTGTTTTTGGGGGTCCAGCCCACTCCAATTACAAATAAATAAAGTATTAACTAATTTTTGTCTCTCGATATACGAGCGCGGGTTAAAAACCTATCGTTTTGTAATAATTCAAATTCCGACATCGTTTACGAGAAAAACGTCTGTGACAGACAGATGGCCGCACGAGCGATCTTAAGATGATTCCGTTGGCCGAAGATAATCTAAATGAAAGATCTGTGTAACGCGTACTTTTTTCCAAAGGAAAAAACTGTCTAGATTTTGTAGTGAAAAAGAACATTTATGATACAGTGAAAATATACTTTTGACGAGACATAGTGTAGGTTGCAGGTATGTGGCGACACGGCCACAATTTTATCATGGACATGTGTTCACTTGATGTGGGCACAGGTCTAGTGGAACAAAAAGTAGTCGTAATAGAAGAAATTTCTCATCCACCCCCAAAATCTCATTTTAGACAAAAAAACAACCATTATTGTGTGGGTATAATAATTATTTATAACTCAGAAATTTTTTATTCGATGTCGAGTATTTTGTAGTATATGAAAGAAGAAAGATAGGCCTTTGTAACCATCATAGCCACCGGTCGAATATCTATCGGGGAATTTTGTGACAAGGAGCAAAATCAGAGTGAAATGACAGTTCAAGCGTGGTCTCCGAGATCAGCTTCAATGATGTTTGTACATGGTGGAAATGCTTCTCTTAATTGAAATCTCCGGACAGAACTTAACGTGGCTGCTTTCAGGGCAGTAGTCAGAGCACTCCAGAAATCCCAAACTAATCTGTTTCGTGGCAAGCTATTTATCAGTTATTTTTTTAAGAAGACAGGCAAATACGACAGCGAACTGTGTCGACTGTGCGAAGAGGAAAATTAAAACTTGAAACATATTATATGTTAGTGTCTCGCAGCATTACGGTTGCCAATCACTGGAGAAGCATTTATCTCTTCAAACATGGTTTGTAATCTGACCTCAAGGGCAATAATCGAGCTCGTTAAAAGACTAGATTTTCTCTAACCACTTTAGGCGAGGCGAAAAGCAGAGTATGCCCCAGTTCTTATATATATTGAAACTGTAAACTATTGAAATATTACCAACCTCTTGTGGACTTTAGCCTGCCATTATAGGCTCTTATTCGCTATTACTTTTTACGCTGTATAACTGTAGAGATATCAATTTGGGTAATTCTGTCTTTGCTTGGCCTATTGGTCTTCCATTATATTTATTTTTAATAATCACAAACACTATCACCCCTGTCTGAATTCACACTCACTATAGTGTTAGTTTTAAAACAGCCCTGATTGCACTTGAAACTGGGCAGTGAACATAATAGGTAGAGTAATGCATTGGATTGTCACAAATATGATCCCAAATAAACAAATAAGTAAATAAGTATGTATACACTTGTTGTCATAGATGAAAATGAAGTAAATAAATAAATAAATTGCTAGAATTAATTGTAGTATTAGCACATAAGTCATCTACATTGAAATGTTAACTTAATAAGACGCCATTTACCCCCCACTACTATTCTCAATTAAATATTGTTATACTGTTTAAGTTCTAGTTATATTCAACTCTGTATTTATCGTAATATTCCGTGTCTTAATACTCTATTCGCTATTCCCAACGCTTATTTGCGTGGGGCTCATGTGTATAATAAATTTTGAATTTGAATTTGAATATCTTCGGCTTAATAGCGTATCCCAATAATTACACTCCACCACCATCTGTACATGATACAATTTTCAGAAAGATCCATTTGATACTAAGATTCGACGTAAATGCTGAACGCACTGAAATCCTTTATGTATCATCCTTGGATTCTCTTTAACGTTAACTATCATTTTACTTGATGCATCAAAACGTTTTAAACTATCAGGGAAACTGGATTAAATTCAAGAAGGTGCGAAACTTTTAATATAGCGGCATCGGTTCGACTAACCGTATACTTATAGCAGAGCCGCTAATATTAGGGAGATAATCAAAATTCTTTTTCATTCATTCATTATCTCACAAAAGATCAACAAATTTATGAGTAACAAGCTTTTAAAGGAGAAAATCATTCACGCCAAAAACTCTAGCAGATACGATTTCAAATACAACTCGATGTGGGACACACAATGCGAGCGTCAGTAGTGAAAGAAAAAAAAACAGAAGCAAAGCTTCCCCCAGCTTAGTTCAGGCCACTACACTAATTTATAAGGCAGTGGTTGTGTTGGTAGGTTGATGCGGCCAGAATTCCCTCGAAAATGGGAATTACTGGGTGCTTTTCCCACAAATTATGATGCAATAAATGTTATTCATTCCATAAAACTACTTTACATATGTACATAGACAAAAGCTATTAGAATAAAAATTTATTATATTTTTCAAAATAAATAAATATAAATAATATAAATATAAGAAAAAATTCAGTATTTTTTAAACAAAACAAAATGGTTTTATCCTTTCTATTAAACTAGTTATATAAATTCTTCGCATTATGTAGGTTGAAATGTTTTTCAGGAGGCTCAAAATTAATGTAGGTAATTTCCTGAGATTGAAAACTTGAACGGATTGCACAAACTGCATTTAATGAACTTCACCAATCCTGTTACGTTTTGATGTTTTTACGTCGGTAGCAATGGAGAAATGGTAAAACCATAGCAAAATTTGCAGTTTTACTTAAATTTGGAAACATATATTCATCTTCAAAATTTTTCATTGTTCCTATTTCTCTCCAAAATTGCTCTACCGTCAAATTCATTAACTTTTTTGACCTTCATCTTTCGAAAAAGTAGCAGCTAAATTTCTCCATTTAATATTTACATCTGATTCGTTGGATCCAATTTTTTTTAAAGAACATTAAATTGCTTCAAATTTGTACGTTTTGAACTGTCAAGGGCTATTTGCGGGTTTAAGAACTCGACTTCTTTAAAAATTGAAGCATCAAATGGTAATCTGCCTTTGAGTTCATTAAATGCAGTGATGTAAAACTTTTTAACTTTCCCTTTTATTTCTAATCTGTGATCTGCTTCAAAAGTTTCGATGAATTCTTCACATTTCGGTCCTAAGTAAATATCCACAACTGGTACTAAATGCTCATCCTCCAATTCTACAATATTTTCCAGGGAATCGATGAAATTGGCCTTCACGAAATTGATACAAATTCTTCTTAGTGAACTACCACATTCTGCATATAATCTGTGTATTAATAGTTGCTTTGACTGAAACAGTGCATTAGAAGTAGAAGTAGTTTAAAACATATTCTAAAAAGTAAAAATAAAGTAAAGTAAAAATTCTACGGAGTCGTAAACATGTACTCCAGTGACGTCCAATTTTCAAGAAATCTTTTAATTGATGGTTGCCTCGTAAGCCATCTAGTTAAGACCTTTCTTTGTTCTAATTGAAAATATTCTTGAAACTCAGCCAGCATGGCAAGACTTTTTGGACTACTAGAAATGTAGTTAACAGCATTTTTCAAGAGTGTATCACATTCACTGGGAATATGCCAACGAGGTAATAACTAAAGGAGATGCAATCATATGTACGATCCGTGTACATGAGCGTACCCAGAATTGCCCTGCATTTGTGTATGTTTCATTCCGCCATTTTTGGTCTTCGCTGTCAGATCCATACATAGGTTTGGTTTGATTTGGGCTTGGCGCATTGACGCAGCAAAACTCATGCAATAACCGTAGGGGCATGAATCAAATATTACTCAAAAACTTTTTATCACTGAACTTTTCTTCTTAATTATTAACTTTTTTATGTTCATGTTTGCAAATTCAGTAAATACTTTTAAGTATGTGACAATAAAAGCGATTAAAATTGCGAACAGGTTGTACAATTGTGTACAGGTGTACAAATTTTACGGCGCTTATGTACAAACAATATCAGTGTCAATGTGTTAGAAATGGGTACGTTAAATTTTCTCATTTGCATCTCCTTTAGTTCTTACCTCGTTGGAATATGCATACTTGATTTACTTGCAATTAGTGTTGTCGAATGACAGGTACATCTAATTAGAATGACGTTAGGAACATCGGTTTTCAGTCTTGTATAAAAAGAGTTATGTTTGCCACTCATAACTGCGGCATTATCACAACCTAGACCGCATATATTTTTGAGTGGTATGTCCTTATCAATCAACACCTTTTTTAAGCTATTGTATAGGGCGTCAGCTGATCAATCAGCGGCATCAAGTTCACTGAGTTCTACAAGCTCATTTTTCATATTTCCAGTCAAAGTATTAAGAAATCTTGTGATAAAACAAAAGTTTTTCCGAGATCCTATGTCTGTACTTTCATCCAGTAAAACAGAAAAATAATTAGACTTCAATATATCACATGCATTTTCACTCTGCACAGTACTAAGTGCATTCGTCAATATTTTAGTAGCTTTTCTCCTTCCCATTTTTATATCTTTGCGAATTTGTGAATCTGGGAAAACTTCTTTAAGGAGTGGTGTTAAATGTTCAATTGTGTTGAAGGCCACATTGTGTTCCGCAAAGATTGCTGCCAGTTTGATCTCAGCACGTTTAACATTTTTATCGTGTGGTGTCTCAAAAGATTTAAAAAATGTTGATACTTTGCGTGCTAGCTCTGCTTTACATTTTCTATATGCTTGAGACTATTTTGATGTTTTTCAATTTCGCTTTTACCACAGAGAAACGTTGAATTACACGCCTGACAATGCGCCTTGGTATTGTCTCCTTTCACCTGTTTTAACCACCCTTTATATTTTGTGATATCCAACCAACCTGTTTGAAATTTCTTAGGGGAAGTTTGTAACGGCTTTCTCTTTTTAGAACTTGGTTCGCCTGAATCAGTGAACATAGCTAACTAAATAAAAATTTGATTTCAAACTATGTATACGAATTAAAATAAATTTTAAATTAACATACTGCTTTATTTGCAATGAACTATGAAAAAACAAATAATCAAAATTCAACTTTGTAACGTAATAATCTTCACTAAACCACTTCTTGCAGGAAAAAACTGCGATTACAAATGAATCCTAAATCCTTAGGTAGGCTGCACACCAATTACGACAAGTCACATTACTAATACATGCAGTGCGGATGAATAACGTATGAATGCATAGTGTTGTTCGCGGTATTTCTAATTAGAAATTGCTGGCAAGACATTTGCTTTTCACTGGAAATTCATGAATCAGTTGTGCATTCCGATGAATTTTCAGCATTCGTCCGCACAACATTTGACTGAAACAGTCATGTATTAAAAGGAGTCAGTACCAAAATTTGCAAGTTTCATACATTTTTCAATGCGAATTTCTGGCAAACTATTTGTAGCAGAATAATGATTTATATCTTAAATTAAAGGTAACGAAGAGGTCTAGTAAATAACGTCGAGTTTTTTTCATTTTTAGTGGCGCCTTTTTTAATTGTTTAATAGTACTTGTTTTTTCTCTCGATATTTCAGCGACGTGAAATTGCAATATTTCGTTGAAAGTTGTTGGAATATAAAGCCAAATAACTTTTTTTTTTTTGAAAATGCGCGAAAAACATCGAGTGTAGCTTCGGCTGTGTGGCACGTAGCGCCGTCCTGTTGAAACCAAATGTTGCCAATATCCTCCTCTTCAATTTTCCTGAACAAAAATTCGTTCAACATGGCCCGATAACGATTGCCATTGACTGTAACGGCCACTCCTTGCTCAATGGCCCAATTATGCCTCTGGACCAAAATCCGCACCAAACAGTGACTCGTTTTGGGTGTATCGGCTTTTCAATGTATGCGTGCGGGTTTTCTGTGCTCCAAATACGACAATTTTGCTTGTTTACATACCCGCCAAGATCAAAATTAGCTTCATCCGAAAAGATGATTTTTTTGGCAAAATCGGCATCTTCTGTAAGTCGATCGCAGGCCCACTCAGCGAAGCGAAAACACAACCATACACAACCATATTCGTTCATCGGAAGAATAAAACTAATTATCTGTCAAATCAGACATGAGCTAAGTGTTACCATTCACGAAATAAGCACTAGTTGAAAAAAAAAACGTTAGATGGCGGACCTTTTAGTATATTTAACAATTATGTGCAAAATAAAAATAGGAGACTTAATTCTTGTTAAAAATTTGTAATTTCTTTGAACAGCAAATTTTCAATTTCGTCTTAAATTTTCGCATATTGGGTTTCTGTCTTTTACGCTAGATGTCTCTAATGTGACTTGTGGTCTAGGTCTAGTCTAATTTTATATGGATTTTCATACTTTCAGGACACAAACCTACGTATAGTAAGTTTTATTGCCTACAGGCTCGCTGGTATCTAAATTGAAATTTTTGCTGAGTACTGACTGCTCTTAAGCATTTGACTAGATGGCCTTAGAGTTTGGGTCTTACACTTGCGCACTTGCGTGCATAGTATTGTGTGAACGTGTAGGAATAAAGAAACTAAGATTAAAAAATAAAAAAGTACATTCGTGTTAGATATTCGCATTCTTCAATTTTTGGTTGTGTTACTTGTATGTAGTATTTTGGAGGATACGCTTGCCGCTTATACTCATTCAAATTCTCAAAGCCCTTATTTCTGAAGTGAATTTCTTGGTTGTGAACGTGTCGCTTCAATAAAGATGTAGCTATAAATTGTCTCACTTTTTGATATTTTAGTAATAGGTCGCATGCTCCATTAATTTTGCCTTACTTATGCAACAAAATTCAATTTTTTGAGTAAAATTTAAGATAATATTTTTTGTACTTTGGATGTATAGTTTTTCGCACAATTTTTCAATTTTTTGGGGGCGAAAATTCCCATAATATGGGAGAATTCCCTCGATTTACCAACACTAGACTAGAAAGGAAGAGAATATAAGTGGATGACGTATGCGTATGGCTGAGTGTACAATCCGAACAAACCCAAAAACAAATGGAAAAAATGTTCCTTGGCCAGGCGACAGGGGTGATGACTGACCACTCTGTGCTTTTTTATGTATAGGCGGCATGACCCTCGAGAATACTTCCCAAGCTATGAAACAGAAACCTATATGTGTGCGTTCGGAGTCCGTTCTCTAAAATGTTCTATATTGATGCTTCTGAAACAGTGCCAAACATTTACTTCATATATACTATAGAGCCTAAACTACTATCCACAGAGGAAAATAATCTTATAGTAATTTACAGCCTGGTTTCTTATCGTTTCAAAGGCTACATTTACTGTATACCTTACTTAACAAAATAATAAAATAGTTTTGATTACAAAGTAACCTTACCATTTTACAGTCACTAATGGCCGGATTACATTAACGCCGACGCCGGCGTGGTCGTCGTTTTATATCAAAAATATTTAGAGACAGCACTGCATGTATGAAATGCATTACATTACCCACGCCGGCGTGGTCGTGGATGCATCTCTAATCCTAATTTTAACGCTGGCGCTCCATTGCTGCCAATATTCAAGATCTAAATTTATTATGAAAAACAAGAAAAATTAAACGATATTTGATTTTCTGAAAGTAAATGATTTTATATTAAAAAAATGTGAACTTGAAAGAAAAGAAAATGTCTTTTACGGGTCCGTACCCAAAGGGTACTAACGGGAACCCTGTTCCTGAACCCCGTTCCGATTCAATTCGATTCAATTCGATCCGTTACGTGCATGAGCACAATTGTTCCGCTCAAACTTACCATCAGTTTTAAATTTCTCATTGAAATTTCTCCAAATTTTGTCTTTTCTTTTTACATCCATGTAAAATTTGTTGCCTTTGTCAAAAAAGTTCTTCATATTTTTTAATTTCTTCATTAAAAACTTCTTCATCCATCTTGAGATATACACAAACATTGTGCAGGTAATTTTTCTAGGTTATGTCATCCGTAAAAGTTGAAATTTGCTCAACTTCTCCGTTTCGATCCATTTCGGTGTAATGTTTCCAATTGCACATACGTCTCATATAAGCAAATTTGACATTTGTACGTATCGGATCGAAACGGTGCAATTGTGTTTCCCACTTAAGCCTTCGGCGTCCGTCCGTCACCGGGCTGTATCTCATTAACCGTAACAGGTAGACAGTTGAAATTTTCACAATGTGTATTTCTATTGCCGGCGTCGGCGTTGTTAATGTAATCCAGCCATAATTCCTCAGCTGACAACGCGTAGATGTGGAACACAGCGTTTTCATAAAAATTTAAAATACATGTTCAAAAATGGACTAAATCGGGCAACTCCTTCGTAGGGTTGCCCTAAAAATATTTCGTGTTTAGTATATATTTGGACACTGTCTGACAGCGAGTGCACGTAGAGACCTGACATTTGGTACGTGGTGCTTCCTTGGCAATGGTAAATAAAATTTTAAAAATGGAGTAATTCGGGTTACCCCTTGGTGTTGCCATACAAAACATTTGTTTTTCTCTATATATTTGGAAGCTGCCTGAGAAGGCGTCGAGGTGTAGATAGAGCTCATGTTTGACACGACGTTTTCCTACAAAATGGAAATACAGGTACAAAAGTGAAACACATCGTGCAACCGGTTCTTGGTGCTGCTATACAAAAGTTTTGTTTTTCATTATATATTTTTAAAAAAAAGGGAAATTTAAGTTCAAAAATGGGACCAATCTGGCAACTCCTTCGTAGGGTTGCCATACATAAATTTTGTGTTTTACTGAATATTTAGGAACTATTCATCGACACTCACATGAATGTGGACAGACACACACACACACACACACACACACACACACACACACACACACACACGCACACACACGCACACACACACATACACACACACACACACACACACACACACACACACACACACACACACACACACGCGCACACACACACACACACACACACACACACACACACACACACACACACACACACACACACACACACACACACACACACACACACACACACACACACACACACACACACACACACACACACACACACACACACACACACACACACACACACACACACACACACACACACACACACACACACACACACACACACACACACACACACACACACACACACACACACACACACACACACACACACACACACACACACACACACACACACACACACACACACACACACACACACACACACACACACACACACACACACACACACACACACACACACACACAGAGTAAACCCTAGACTACGGAATCGCGCGATCGAGTCAGATAATAGCTTAGATCAGTGATTCTCAAAGACTGTGCCGTCAAATTTTTGAAATGCAAACAAGAAAAATTATTTTGTATGTAGTTTTATACATAAATTTATTGAAACCGAAACAAGATGGGAAAAAGGTATCACCTTCTGCAATGGATAAATGGTTAAAAAGAAGAAAGCTTAACGATGATAATGATGACGATGTTAGCAATCATGCAGATGGCCCCACGCCCAGTTCGAGTATAAATGTTTCCTCCTCAAAAATATATAATGTTCATCGGAAATATAATGACGATTTCTTAAAATTTGGATTTACATTTATAATAGAAAAGGATATAGTTGTTACCGAGTGTCTGGTATGTGGTTGTAAATTATCAAATATTGCTATGGTTCCGAGCAAACTCCAACGTTACGTTCTGGCTAACCATCCTTCGCTTATATCAAAAGACAAAAGATCATTATCTGCAAAATTCAAACAAGTAAACGTTTTTGAAAAACAATTTAGTGTGTCTGAAAAAGCTTAAATAGCTTCTTACGATATAGCGATCATAGAGGTCTCATCAGTGTGCTTATCTCTGATCGCCTACCCCTGAAATTCGATGATAGAGGTCACCCAATTGTCCATATAAATACTTTTTAACAAAAGCAAGTGTGAATTATATGATAGCAAGATTTCTCATTGCAATTTTTAAATTAAGTGATTATTCCCCTTGTTGCGCATGGCAATGAATCAAGCTCAAATTTCGCATTAAATTAATTACAAATTAATCACTCAATAAACATTCTGTTGTCTTTGTAGTACATATTATTTTATTTTACATTAAAAATTATTACCTTAAATTATTTTACACAGTGTATTATAGGTAATTAAAATTCTTTTAAACTTATTTTATTATTAGTGTCCGGCAAATTTTGAAATTGTTAAAGTGTACCGGAACAAAAAAAAGGTTGAGAATCACTGGGTTAGATATTATGAATCTATGAACACCACACCCCCACTCCCACCCGCACCCATCTTGGTATCTATATTATCGTCGGGCAACGCGGACGGGCTCCTTCTAGTTTTTATACCCTAGATGAAATCTATAGGGTATACTAAGTTTGTCATTCCATTTGTAACGCACAGAAATAATGATGGTAGAGCAAAATGGATTGGACACCCCCGCATAAATTTAAAAGTTATTTTGATTTTTGCATGTCCGTCTGTCCGTGCGCTCGATAACTCGAAAACGCGTTTACTTAGAAAGCTGAAATTTTGTACACGGACATTAAAAAAAAAGTAAAATTAAGTTCGAAAATGAGACAAATCGGGCAACTCCTTCGTGGGGTTTTCATACAAAAATTTCGTTTTCCACTATATATTTGGACACTACCTGAGAATACGTCGGCATAGAGAGCTGAAATTTCGTACATTGCGTTTTCATAGTAATATCAAATAAAATTTCAAAAATGGACTAAATCGGGAAACTCATTCTTGGTGTTGCCATATAAAAATTTTGGTTTTTTACATATACTTTGAAAACGATCAGTCCTAGACATTTTTATTGTACTAAAAACTTCTTCAGAATAAGAAATCCTATAAAATTGGTTATAATCATTTTTTCTGTAGCCGTTCTAGAAATATATGCGAGAAAGCAATGCAAAAATTCAAAATTGCTCAAATGGGTGACCATAGGAAATTCATCTAGAAGAATTGGTTTTACACCAATTCTAGCTTTTTCACTTGTTTATAAATAATTTTATTAGGAAAGGTATCAACATTTTATTTCGGTTCGGAAGATAAGATAGCAAGCTTATGAATTTCAGAACACCATTTTCTGTATTAAAAGTAGTTCAGGGCGGAGGAGCTATTCAAATCAAACTTTCCAGTTTTACATAAGAGCACTGTATATATTTTAGAATGTTAGGACTCCGTTGTGGCTCTCATATGTAGTGAGGGACTCTATTTCATGGCTTGTGAAGTATTCTCGAGGGTATTGCTATAGGTAAACGGTAGTATACCATTGGAAAGTGTATGAATGTGTATGATATGTATACCATTAGAAAGCTTGACTGATTCACAGCTTCTGTATTTCGGGAACTATAGGCAAATAAGCAGGTTATGTAAAAGAAATTGTTATATCTCTGTAACCTGGGTGAGGCGACCTCTCCTCTAGGACAAATTTGTGCTCCGATTGACATATTTTACCACCCTGTGAAATATAATACCATATGGGCTGTATACAATTGATAACAAGTGCTTCCTGGAAAAGAATAGGAAGGTTATGAAATGTGTTATAGATCTATGTTGAGCGATTGACTTGGACGTGAAGTTCAGACTGCCAGCATGGGCTGACAGATCACTCGGTAGACAGCGTTGAAGTGCAGGGTGGCACGCTAGCTCGCCTCGGCTATTGGCGGAGAGTGTGGGAGGGTTCCACGAAGACCTCCCGCTGTCACCTGCCATATATAAAAAATGTTCGTGCAAAAAACAAAAAGTCGCAACACACCCAGTCCAGAAGGTACTTTTACATCACTTACCATTACCTCCTGTGAAGGCGCAGATGTTCTGCCTTCTTTCTACTTGCCCCATCCACCCAACGACACTGAGGGCAGAGTATTTTCAGTGTCCCTAGATGATCTGAAAATTCAGAGGAGGAGCGGACCTAATCAACCCCAGGGCTCCAGGCGAGCGGAGGAAAAATAAATATCTACAAAGCTTCATTACCTTACAAGATTTTAATACTCAAATACACAAAAAAATGTCTGAATTATTGAGAGATATACGTATTATTTTTAATTAATAGGTAGGCCCTAGTCAAATAATCTGGTAGTTCCCTAAAGATAAATCTATATACTTATTATTTCATCGAAATTTCGTATTGGCACCCGCAATTTTGAAAAATGAAATTAAAATTTATCGTTTGAAATAATAAATTCACATAAATAAATACTTAGTGGACATATTACTAATATAAAGCATGTCGGTAGTTATATGCATGTATATTATAAAATTATCAAGTAACCTAATTAAACAATTTTTATAATTAACTAAATTGGTAACTTTGTACTTCATTAGTTGCTAAGAACTGCTAACTAGAATGAAGAGAAATATCGAATCTGTTGATAAAGGTGCAATACCACTTGTTAGTGAAAAACAACAAGCGCTACTAAAGTAATTTTCTAGATGCGTCGTCTTTTTAGTTTTGTACAAGAATTCTATAATAACTATTTCGTTTGTACGTATATTATAATTAGTATAAGAATGTAATTGATTGATATTGCATCTTTATTAACAACAAATTGTATTATTATTTGCAATTCATAGAGAATTATTACTATTGAAAGTTTAAAAGGTTATTAAATCTAGTAAACATATGCATTCATGACGATATTTTTTTCCTAAAATTTTATACCTCTTGCTCTTCCTGTGAATTTATTTAATTTTATTCCTAATTAGATGTGGACGAACAAGGAAAGAATGAAAAGTACTCACCACCAGCTGATTTTCCTTTAATTTGTTTTTCTTATTATTCACCTGGCACCTTGATACTGCGCTCGAGGAGGCCTCCTAGTGTTGGTTCTGCAACGGTTCTGAATGAGCTAACTTAACATAATAATACAATTAGTCATTTCATCTTGGATGTTTCCTAACGGGATACCAATTAAAACCGCTTCTCGGGATGTCCCCCTTTTCTTGTGTGGGACTAAAACGTTGCCCGCGAGGCGAGGCGAGCCTAAACTGATATCGCTTTCCTCCTGTTATACGTGTTGGCGCCCTGAATCTAAACAAAATGTCACAAATTTAGCGCGAAATTTAACAGAAATGCATGTAAAACCTCACCCTTTTATTTTTCGATTTCGGATTCCTTTACAGAAAACGCTCGTTATTTTTGTGTGTGCCTCCCCGTGTTCTAAAATGCCTTCACTACTCTACCAATTAAGCCAGTGGATCTTGGCGCTAGTGCTGGATTTGAGTCCAATATAATCCTTGTTAACGAAAATGATTCTAGACCGTGGATAACTAGACTGGAAATTGAGATGGGTCCCTTCAAGGACAACAAGTTTCTTTCATTTTCGTAAAGACGCAGCACGGTCGAGCAGAAAAATCTATATATTAAAACGTCGTTTTCACCACGGATGATTTCTAGCCTATCGGAGCGGACGATGTAAAATTTTTCTTTAATTGTCGGTAAAATTATACACCAAAGATATTGCTACTCACCCAATGCCGAGTACTTAGATTTTTCTGTCTTTCGCAAAATTATTAAGTAGGGAACACTGAATGATCATTCGGGTCCACTTTTGTAGCTCCCTTTTTACTTTTGTGAGGGCAATCCGGAAGAACGCAGCGATCAGAATTATCCGATGGTTGTAATTGGTTGTTCCCTTCTTTCGCACAAATTTTTCCCGGGCCGAAACACATACGTGGCTTTTTATTTACTCTAAACTCTAACGTTTCCTCACATGGATTTTCTTCTTCTTCTTTTTCTTTTCGACTGTCACCAAACTTAGCTATATGGAAGTGCTCCTCTGTGTCAATTAGGTGGAGTTTGGTAGTCTACATAGGCAATAGCTTACATGTAGCAGGCTGTTGCTAGCTTCAGTGTAGCATACTGCTGCATACAGTATTTTATGACCATAACAAATGCAGCGGTTTAGGGAGAATAAACGCTTTCAAAGCTATGAAATAAGTAAATGTTTTGACTATCTTAATATGAAATTTACATGCATGAAGGAAAGAATATGATGAGATAAGATAAATTCAATAAAATATTGCAAAATAAAAGGTAAACATTTTAAAGGCTCGGAAACTATAAAAAATCTAAAAGATTTAATTTACAGTGTGGAGAATAGAAAAAAAGTGTAAAAGATAGTTAAACTGGAACAGTTAAGGAGGTTATCGGTGAGCTGGACACATATTATATCCTACCTGTTCTCCAGAAGTAACTCATAAAATTTGTCCGAAACAAAACAATATCATATTCTACTTTTCAAAAATTTGTCGATGGAATCTCATACAAATCATCAGCAAAGAGGACGAGAGGTGTTGTCAATGTCCTTGAAACTAATTGTCCCAAGAAACTCGAATTAGCAGACGACATTCACCCACTGGTAGAAATCCTAATTGACACTGTGGCCATAGATTTTATCAGAGTTAATGATGTTTACATACTTGAACTTGTAGGTATTAATTTTTCGGAAATCCAGGATCCCCTGGTCTAATTAGTGCTACATTTTTTAACCTTACAACTTTGTCAACTCCAGCTATAATGTTCAATGGTAATTCCCCGACCTTGCAGAACCAGGATAACATACAAGCATGGAGAAAAATCATTGGTTGTAGTTTTGTTGCATGCACAGGGAGCAAAAGAGAAATTTTTTTGTACAGGACAAGAACATAAGAATTTGTGAAAACAATTGGGCACATTACACCGAAATGAATCGAAGCGGAGAGGTTGAGCAAATTTCAATTTTTCCGGATGATATAGCCCAGAAAAATCACCTGTAAAAATTTGTTCATACTCAAAGATAGATGAAGAGGCTTTTGTTGAGGAAATAAAAAAATATGAAAATATATACGAGAAAAAAAATTTTACATGGATGTAAAGTGGAAGTACCAAATCTTGCAAAATTTCAAAGTCAATCCTTCGAAACCAAATGAAGAAATTGTGTTCATGCTTTTCTTGAGCGAAATGGACTGGATCGAATCGAAACCGCCGAATTGTGTTTGGTCCTTAAATAAAGATCATTCCATTTTACATGATGGCAAAAGGCTGATAAACGTTGTTCCTGGCTATAAAAATATAGGGAGACAACGAACGGGCCAGGAACTAAGCTCGTGGAAGTCAATTTACATTGACAAGAAGAAATTCTTTACCAATATCCATTAAATGTCATCTATAAAATGTACGATGAGACTGCATTGCAAATGCAGCAAGCGATGCGCAAATAATTAGACATTTAGACATGTAGACATTTGATATTGTTACGGAAACAACAGCATGAGATAAGTTTCATAAGAAGTATACTCGAGGTAGACATTTACGCACAAATTACATTTGTTTCTTCAATTGTACCTTTTTTTTGTAAAGGCAGGGGACAGGTGAAATGAAGCGCATCAGGTCTTAGTGAGGCAGGTTTTTTAGCTCATCCACAGATAGAAGAGCACACCCTAGAATATCCAGCCTGCACCGGGCGAAGGCCGGGCACGCACACAAAATGTGTTCGGTTGTCTCGGGCTCTCCCTCCAGGCAGGGCAGACGCTCAGGACAGTCAACAACTCCCATCCTTGTTAGATGAGCGTGAAGTGAGCTGTGGCCGATAATGATGCCAACCACAGCACTACATTGTTTCCTTTCCAGCCCCATAAGAAAATCGGAGATATTCCCATTGGGCCCATCAAGAAACAGTTTTGTACACCTGCAAGTATTCAGGTTCGCCCATCTCTGCTGATGCTGTACCTACCCAATAAGAAGGTTCATACGATTTAAACTACCAGATGCTGCAGCTAGTGGCAAAAAGTTCCAAGTTTTACCAAGATTTCTATAAAATTTACTTAAGCTTTCAACATAGTGACCACGCAATCACATCCGACCATCGAAGAAATAAGAGACAATTCTCCAGTTTAAATATCAATATTGTGGAGTGGAGGAAGAATTGTAGGAAGCGACATTAATTAACAGGACTTTCCAATGCTAGAGTCATTCTTCTGATAGCAGATTACACACTTCACATACATATATTTCCACTAAGTAGGTGCAATTAAGAATTTGTCAAGAAACAGGTGAATTTCTGTTTTTTTACAATGTCCGACGAGGAATTAAAGGAGTTGTTAGCAGAAATTAAGGATAGTTTTACACGTCGTTATCCATGGTACTTATCGACGACGACCGTTAGGTTGAGATAGACTTTTCCACATTTTTTTCTATTTAGCTCTATTTAGTTCTGCCCTGGTTTCCTTTCTCTCCTGAATTTTTTGGGCACCAAACGTATCTTTATTTCCATTTTATTTCAGTAATTATAATTCAAATATTAGAGGGTGTTAATCCAATCCGGGCATTAAAACTTAGATCCTATGTGCCTTCAAAATCGCTATAATGACTCAGTCTTACCCTCTACACCTTTAAAGAGTTATTAGAAATGAGATTGAAAATCCCCTCTCTCTGTGATTGGTTATAAAAATCCATTACCATTGTATATTTCCCCTCTTGTTGATTCGTCAATATTGTATTAACTTGAAGCAGCTTGCTCACCCTATTTTTCCTTCGCTTTTACTAACGTAATTTTAACCATCCTTTATTTTCAATTTTTCCCGTTTATCTTGAATTGTACTAAACACTGTAGATAATATCTACTTGCTTGTTAATAGCAATAATTCGTAATATCAATAGCTGTAAATCTTAGCTGTACATATTAATTAGTAATAATATAGCATCTAGTTTTGTTTATTTTAAAATTTTTTCTCACTTTGAAATCTTCTTCCGCAACTATTATTCATATCATTGGAGAAAAAAAAACTTTTTTTTTTATTACTTATATAGATCCCGGTAGCTTGTACATAATTGCGACTTTAGTCTGTAAGCTATCGCTGTAAATTCCTAAACAAATAAATAAAAGATATTTTTTTTATCTGCAAGACAGCATCTAAGATATGGCAGATATATCGAAATTGATCTTCATCCACCTAATTTCAAACTATCAAAATAATTATCGGTTTTTATGACAAAGTTTTATGCTAATTATAGAGATTTGTTAAAATCAAGAAATAAAATTCACATTGATGTATAATCTGAGGACATGATATAATTTTATTCATGTAGGTACTTGATGGGAATGATTCCCTTATTCCGAATATCGCAGACAAAACGTCAGACAAGTTAAATCGCGTCCCGACATTGCTCACAATAGTATTGTATATATTTTTGTGAATGTATGCATGTATAAATAATAAAAATTAAAAATCCCACGGAAAAGCAAATAAAAAAACCTGCGCTGAGAAGAGCATACCGAAATTCCACCTGTGTAGGTACCCGGCAAAAAATCTCAAGAGCCTTCGATTAAGAAAGAAATGAATGACCTCATGAGAAAAAAGCAGAGAATGGTTTTAAAAACGATTGTTTTATTAGCCTCATCTTAAGCAACAGGAAAAAAAATTAGAAAAGGCCCGCGCTTATAAGGTTGAGGATTTGTGGCCACTTGTCCATGATATTCGATGCGTCCTGCGGCGAAACTGCCTAGTGATGCTTATAGCCCCCCAGAATTTTGTATTTCCCTATGCAACGGACGTCAAGTAACGCACACACAGATATATCGGCGAAAAAAAAAATCGTGAACGAGATTGCTGAGAAGACTCATCAAGGGTACAACATCGGTCTGTTACCTTATATAAAACAAAGACCCACCTCTGAGTCGAAAGACCAAAAATGCCGACATGTCTGCACTGAATTCTTAACAGGATTGCGTTTATGCGAAAATTTTCACGTGGTGCTTGGTAGGTCTTCATTCTGAATGCCCTAAGGAAGCACGTTAAAAGACCGATGCGACCGGTGTCTACAAAAACTAGCAAAACAAGAAAAAAGTTGCGGGCATGTAAACAAAAAGGAGGAAAGGTCTTGCTCTTGGGTTCAGGGAGAGATGAGCTCCAAGAACTCATAAAGTGTCTTCTACCCTCATGATCATCACATCATCAACAGCTTGGAATTGCTGCCTGATGGTGGCATAGGTCAATAGAGCATATCAACAGACAAACGTCTAACCATAATAGCATCCGATTAAATATTTGGCAGCATCTTCATTGACGTCGATCATGACATGTTAGTTGTGGTCCGGACAAGCCGACCCGCAATATACGCATACAATATCGGGCCAAGGGGCGGTTGCGCCGACTGTGGATGATGAAGTGGCCTCTTTAACATTATTTATGACCTAATAGCTACCTTGATAGCTTTTAGGGGCTATCATCCTCGCTGCAGACAGCCAAGTTGTTAACTTTAACAAACGAATGATTTTATGAATTTTCTGGAAAGGACTGTAAAAATGAACACATCCGGTGGCCTAATTGATGAATGATGCTGTCTTTATTTTTATGAAGAATGTATCTATTGGGTGGCCCCACAGCTATGCATTTTTTGGAATTAATTAGATATTGGTAGACCATCTCACTGATGAGAACGTTTCTAATCAGATGCTTAACTTTTGAATTCGGAAAAAACTTACCCTGTTTGGGCTATAACTTCATTTTTGTATGCCGTTGAAGCGTTGATGGTATGATTGAGTTAATATGAAATTTATGGGGATTTACTGTTTATTTAGATAATTGGTAAGGGCAAATTAGTTTTATTAGCTGGTCCAAAACTTGGGTTAACTGAATTCTAGCACTGCGGATCGTGCTCCTTACAGTCAAAGTTCAGGGAACAAAAATGGTTTGTGGGTTATTAATGTAATGATTTCCGTCAATTTGAATGCAAACAGGTTTCTTTTAGACTTGTGAGTTACCTGTGAGTAAAATTGTAATAAAGCTCATAATAATCAATGCCTAACCAAAAAACGCAGATGACTGGTTAAAAGTGTAAATTATGATTGCTGTATACATACTTATATACATTCAAACCCACAGGGCTAGCTTCTAGGAGGGTCCATAGGTAGCGGATAGGGGAACACGTGGTAATTTGCGATTGGCATCCTGCAAGGAATCGTTGGATATATTGAGTAAAAGGTCCCTAAGTGAATGACTTCAAAGCCAAAGTGGAGGCGTTATGTTGGGTAACAGGAGCTTATCTTACCTCAGTTCTTGTCATACCTTTGATATTCTTGAGAGTTTTTATAGAATTAACCGAACAACGAGACTATAAATAGTCAGTTACATACTAGTCGTTCGTGATTTAGGGCTAAACGAAAAATTCGTAAGGTAGTTGGAGTGGTATGAAGATGCTTAAAAAGGTAATTGGGCACAGGCGTAGTGTACAGTGTTGCCTTACAATGTTTCTAAAAGAAGAAGTTGTTTTAAGAGATTAAAAAGGGTGCTAAAAGGAACCGCTCTAACGAAAAACCATCAGTGCAATCCATAAAGAAATAAACTTGCATGAGGAAGGCCAAATATAAAAAGAGGACGCAGGTGGAATGCTTATAAAACCGAGACAGCCGAAGAAAACCCAAAAATGCCAAACTGGAGAAGCTTGGTATGACTACAGAAAAATCAGAAATTTTTGTGTTCTCAATGAGAAAGAGTTGCAAAAACATCATTTGTTCTTACTAGTTTCGAAAGCCGGTTTAAATAAACGGTAGCTACACTCACTCCCTGAATCAACACGAAACAAAAACGAGCAACTCTACTTATGGCCAGTTTCACAGTCTGAGTTTAAACCAAATATTTAGTTTAAACTCGACGAATGAGTTTCACAGTTTGGCTTAAACCCCGGTTTAAACTATAGTTTAAACCGTGCCATCCCTCGGTTTAAACTCAAGATAATTTTATTTTGACAGTAGCATTGTTTGTTTGTATGAAGAAAATGATTTCATCATGGATTTAGATTTAGACATTTCTAGCGATGAAGAAGATTTTTTTGAGTTAAATTTACAACTCTGTCGACTACTGAGAGTAATTAGAAATCGGCCAAATCATTTTAATGAGTCGGACGACGTTGATTTTTATGCTAGGTTCCGTTTAAGTAAAGAACTTGTCACTTTGTCTTCGAATCTATTCTTGTCCGTTTTCTTGTGCTCTATTATATATCTTTTTTATGCACTAGGGAAGGTCAACTTCACTTATCCTGAAATTTGCATCCTTTTTTAATGTTGGCATATTTAAAGTTAGCAAATATAACTACATATTTTTAATGAAATCGAGAAAGCAATAACATTTATGGTAATTGACAGGTTAACAGCTGTTTAATTTGGCAGCTTACCACTACTCAAGGTATATGTATAGAAGAGAAGGTATTCCCATTAAAATTTTGACACATTGTAGCTGATAGCCTGTGACGTAATTTTTTGACTAATGTATATATATTTTTATAGGAAAGACAGAGAGAGGAGAGAGTATTGTGTTCTCTGTACCGTACTTTTCTATACATTTCACGATACTTCGTCACGTGATGGTGGAACGTCGTTCGTAATGGGAATATCTTGTATTCTATATACCTTGGGTTTTGAAAATGTCGCTTCAAATTTTTGTCTTTATTCCTAAAAGTTTTAAAGAGTTTGATTTTTTTTAAATTTTTTTTCTTCTTTCTTTCCTTTTCTTGTAGTGTACATTTTAAATGTAAAACAATCGGAAAACTTTTCTGTATTCTAACTTGCCACTAAGTTAACTTTGCTATAGGTACGGAATATGTCTGAAATAGTGGACGGCTATGTGACTTCGTTACAAGTTTACAGCAAACTTTGGGTGAAGTATATCCCCAAAGCATGGAGAGTGATTAATGTAATACTGTAATTATTATTAATGTAATAATGTAGGAAAAAGTTTCAATGTGCAGCAAAAAATAAAAAAAATAAAAGGAAATAAAAATGCAGCCAAATTCGAATGGCTTTATAGTCACCATTTGTCAAGAAAAATACAAAATTAGACAAGTAGAATTGCCATATAACCAAGGCGATGTTAATCGGTAAAGCGGTAAATGGCAGTTATAAAACTCCAAGTAAATTTACTCTGGCCCAAATAAATGGCAACACAAGTCTTTGTTATGGTCGTAGCATATTGCATATAGAAATATGCTACACAAAGTACTGAAGCATGCGTGTATGTCGACTGCTGTCCATAGCGGAAAGCTTGAACGCACCCCGACCGAGAGAAATGCGCTTCCTCTAGCTAGAGTGACATGTTGACAGTGGTGACAAAGAAGAAGAAGACAATCAATCTGTCTTACTTCTCGAACAAAGTACGCGCGTGAAAGAACTCCAAAAGAAAGAATCATCGAAAATTCTCCACGACATCTTGGCCGAAAGGTAATATTTTCGCATAAATCTCATTAGTGTCAAATTAAATAATTAAAATACTTTAGGAATTTCCGATTGATGCTGGAAATTTGGAAAAACAAAAAGAGATTCGAAATCGTCTCAAGTGTTAATCATTTAATTGGTTTATGCAAGAAATTGCATCTGACTTATTGAAAAAGTATCTCCCCGTCGAATCACCAGATTATGCTCATAGAACGATAAGAAGCAAAGCCATTCCATATCTTTGTATTGATAATCTCAACCATAAGCACGACGGTGAGGTAGGCTTATTTCAATCAGCTACAAACAACGTTAGGCCACATGGAAATCAAAATTGGGCCCTCAGTTGGCATAAAGATACCCTCCTGAGCACACATGAATCGTGATTACTCGGGATCGTGAGCAGACACCCAATATGCCCACATGTTTCAACAACATCTTCTGGACGTAGGCTAAGAATTAGTAAAACTCTCAGATAATTAAATAATTCTCCCTCTTTAGTATAAATTTGTACTCCTGTGTAGAAAGAAAAATTGTTTAAAAAGAAAGTAAAAAGGGGCACCATAACTATAATAAGCAGGGAGAAGGCCCAATTGCCCACATACTTCAAATCAACGACAACGGGCTTCACCCTAAAGAAATAAACAAGCAGATGTGATAAAAACCTCGCCCAACTGGAGCGAATTGTGCATCTATATATATACATATATATATTAGTTTGAAAATTTTTCATACAGACAAGCGAGACATCCTGGAGGCGCCTCTTCGATGGAACCCTGAACAAGAAAGACAAATCGTAAGTGTTACATTAATGAAATTTTATAATAATTGTGTTTACTGTGAGCGAAGGCAAGCGGAAACTGGCATACATTATATGTATATCTGTGCCAGTCATAAGGGCCGATGAGGGCTTCGTTCTATCAAATTTATTTGAATTCAATATAACCGGTCAAGGGCACTAGAGATATACATATCTGTATCCGCGGAATTTCCCCTGCACGACTCTATTACTTAAACGCAAGTTTTGACATTCGCGAAACATAACCTGATGCAGGCATAGCATATATGTATATATATATATACCAGCACATTTACTCCTATATTAACTTGATCAATTATTTTTGTTGACAATTTGCGTTAACTTTGAACATATATTCATACATAATTTTATTTAGCATAAGTTGCATTAAACCCTGTTGTTGAATTGGCATTAGAGAATAAGATCTCATGAAGGTAATAAATTTAAATAGGTGTTCATACCTAAGTTTACTTACCGTGCAGTCATTGCTTGATTGGAATTCGTCCTGCTACAAAGCTGAGTGAATTGGGAACTTGAGCCTACCTGCTTGATTAGTTAAGGGTCATGCACTCATATTTAGTCTAGAATCAGTGTCAAGCGTAAGTGTATGTAGACAAATCCTTGTTCAGTATTACAATATACATCTAATTAGATCATCTTAAGAGGCCAAAGTGTTAATTATACCTTGTAAAGTGTAGAGGTTATTGTGATCACAGAGATTAGGAACATATTCACCTAGTTAAGCGAAATCTTGGCATCTTGATTTTGTGAATGCCTTCAGCAGTAAATTCAGCTTTATTAAGAACCAGTATCTAAGAAAAAGAAATCAAGATTGTCAGTAGAAATCCAAATGAATATATATATATGATTTGTTGGACTCAAATGATTAGTTTTTTTATATGTTTAGCCAAGTACAGGTCGAGACCTGTTAATAGTTCAATAAAGTAAACTTATAACGTGATGAAGAGCTAAAGGTCTTTCTTTCTCCTTCACTATCCCGGAGCCCTCTCACGCAGGATGAAGGTTGTCTAGGCTCGCCTAGTCTCTCTCTCTCTACAGGTCAAATAGGGACTCTGAATAATTATGCCTCTCAGAGTCAGATGGGAGGATGTGGCCGGCAAAGAAGGCAAAACATCTGCGACTTCGATTGTATACGGGTGGGTGACGTAAGGGTTCCTTCAGGACCGAATATGTGCCGGCTTTTGTTTAGTAGGCACGATTTTTTTTTGATTATGGCCGACGGCAGCGGCAGGTTTTTTCGTGGAACCTCCCCACACTCTCCGCCAATGAGCCGAGGCGAGCTAGCGTGCCGCCCTCCAGTGAACGCTGTCCGTCAAGTTATCTGTCAGCTCCTGCTGACAGTCTGGACTTTACGTCCGATGTCCGTCACTGTTCATAGTTGCATAACACCTTCGGACTAATGTAAACGGATAAAAGCCTTCAAGACAGGGCCTATGAAAAAGCAATATAATGAGACCGGTCGCCTCGACCGCGTCTTCGAAAATATTGAAGTGGCGGTATCTAGTCGCGGTTTTGAGAATTATTTCTCTTTAGGATTGTGTATTTATGGACTTGAAGCTTATATTTCCTTTAAAGGTTTCGGAGAGTGCTTGTGCCACCCATTCCATCCAGGGGATCAGGTGTTCCAGTCCGAGTATCCAATATATGTACACTTTCATTCCTTAAACTGTTATGTGAGTATGTTAGAGCGATTGCCATCAGACGTAAAGTCCAGACTACCAGCATGAGCTGACAGATCACTCGGTGGACAGCGTTGACTGCAGGGCGGCACGATACTTTGCCTCGGCTATTGGCGGAGAGTGTGGGGAGGTTCCACGAAAACCTGCCGCTGCCACCAGCCATATACAAAAAAAAATTCGTGCCTGACAAACTAAAGGCCGTCGCACCTGTGCTGACCTGAAAAGAGAAAAGTAGCGGACCTAGACGAGCATCACACTAAGAGGGCTCCGGGAGAGTGAAAGGAGGTAAATTAACAAAACTCAGGTTCTCATCACGTTAGAAAAGTTCATTTCCCCAAATCATCATATAGTGTCTAAGTATACTCCTATACTAGTATGTCAATAAAGCAAGAACATGAAGGTTCAAGACAGATTTCAGATCGTTATTTTGTGTGTAAATATAATCTTATAGTAATATACCTATAATAAAATTTTTTTAAGAAAAGTACTTCAAATGTCATCGTGACACGCAAATGCACCTATTGTGCTGTGGTGGCAAATAAACAAGGTTACAAATAAATATTGGTTCATCACTTACGTGTTTAACTAGTGAAATCCCCCGTAGAGGCGCCTCCAAGGATGAGATGTTCCACGATGACACTCGATTCTAGCTAAAAAGTTTAAAATTAACAGTTTATTACTACGCTAGCAGACTAGTCCTTCGACTAGCTTTCGTGAAGAAGTCGAGATTTTTTGACATTCCTTCACATTTATGATTTTTATTCAATTCTATTGGATCCTGCAGACACAATCCCCCTGATTTAGATGTTTTTATCGTGCCAAGAAGTGGGGACATTATTGAAATTCTTTCATCATATGATATATTACTAGCTACAAATTTCAAGCACTTTCTGATATGATTAAAATGATCTGGCCAAGGGCCTATATTGTATGCAGAATCAGATCTTTGTTGTAATAAATGCATTGGTGGTAATATTTCTCGTGACTACTAATAGAAGATTACCAGAAGTACCATAATGTAAGCATCAAAGTATTCATCCAAATTAAAATCTTTAACAATTTTTTGAAGAACGATGCACGTTTTGCTATAAAGTGTATTCAAAGAAATGAGTTTCTTGACTATTAATCCTTTGCAGTATGTTAAACCGTTAGCAAATGTAAATATGCATTTAATTTGTTGATTTCTACGACGAAGTAGTAAAATAGGCGTATTAACAGAATTAACTTCTATTGATTGTTCCCATTCTTTAAGTCCATTCTGAGCAACAAATAGCCTGGCAACGATGGTCTTCATTGAATTTCTAAGATCTGCTCTAGGTTTCGATGGATATGTATAAAACGCATCCAGCTGCCGATGCTACAAAAAAATTCCGATTTTTCTCCACTGACTTTGCACTCGCGTGATTCACTTGAACAACAAGACAGATGTCAACATTCTTCTTCTTATTTTTCTCTGGTCGCATCTCGTCCGTCTTTTCTTCACCACTCATGAAGCCGGCATTTGCATGTCCTCAGCTCAGTGTAGCATACTGCTGCATGCAGTACGCTATGACCATAACAAAACAAAACCGATATCTTTCCAGGATACACTTCTTCCACGGAGTTATCGATATCCATTTTAATTCTTCGTAATAACAAGTTATGGGAATTTGAAAACTGGATTCGTTTTTAATATACAAAAATTTATAAGAATCGCTTTGCCTACTAGAATTTATGTGGCAGAAACAGCATTGGATCAAATATAAAAAAAAATGAAAAATAATTCTTATTATTGAGAAGAAGTATTAAAGTTGATTGATAACTCTTGTTGTATAACCAAAATAAGTAAACTGTGAAAGAATGGTACCTAATCCTATAACTAATAAAAATAAATTGAGAAATAACTCTTATTATTGAGCAAAATAAGAAAAGTTATCGATAAATTTTATTTCATGCAGCAAGTTCACTTAATGAGGGTAAGATTCATCCTACACAGTTAAAAATCCGATCAGTATTTCTAAGTGAGTTATTTGTTTGAAAAATCTAAGATATTGTTTATTTTCGGTTCCTTATATAAATTGACCATAATCCTGGAGTTAAGTTCAACCCTGTGACTGCTGGCTGATTGAGAGATTTCATAAACTATATTTCATCATCTTTTAAGCTCCATCGTTACAAATCGACTCTGTAAAGATGCAGTATGCCGAGCCACTGTCGCCACCGAATATTACCCGCCACCGAGTATATTACCAGTACATGGGTCTGCACTGCGCGGTTGACATGCAACATGTTTTATGTATGCAGCATTGTGACATGTCTTGTCAGCCAATAAGCGGCATTTACCACGTTGACTGGTCAATTTTGTCGTGATACCCATAAAATATTTATTGAATTAATCCATGTATAACCGTAAGGCAGCTCTATGCGGTACGACATCGGCGGGACAAATGTCGTACCGATACTATGTCGCTATCGTACCACCCTTGAGCGAGGTGCCTTAGAAGTCTACAATTGGATTGCTTTGACACACAATAGGCCTTACGTCTTGTTCAGCCTTCTCAGTACATTCATTTGTATCACACAAGAAGTGTGTTCAATGTGCAATTATTTTCTTGTCTTGACAATTAGCAATACAGGGTGCTTCCTCCCTAGTGGTCCATAGAGCGGGAGATGATAGTATTCACCTAAAAATACAAAAACTGTATAGCCCCCTGTATGGCCCCCCTATCAACCGTTTTGGAGTTTCAGGGTGATTAAGAAATTATGCTAGGTTTTCACAAAACACGCTGTATCTTAAAAAGTCCAGGGCGCACGGTCACCGGATTTTCTTACCATTTTTTTATTTGACCTTTATTTTTTTTTGCATTTTTATAAAACTATAAACTGTTGACCCTCTTTAATTGGACCTACATATTACACCCTATGTGTTATCTGCAGCACAACCTAGTCAAGTCAGACCGAAATTAGCAGATATTTATTTAAAATGACGTGTAACGGGACAAATTATCTTCGAGAATAAGCTTAAGAATAGCCTTGAGAATAGTTTAAGAGCTAATAACTCTTTAATGGCTACAGATAGCACATACATAGGGTGTAATAGGTCAAATTAAAGAGGAGAGTCCACAATTTACAGTTATTGTAAAAAAAAAGTTATGTTAATGACCTTTTTGTAAAAAAAAAAGAAGTCAAAGTAAAAAAAAGGTAAGAAAATCCGAAATTTTGAGTTTAGACAACCATAACTCCCTTGGGACCATAACTGGTCGGGACTGGTTTGAGCAGTCGTTGGAAGGACCATGAAGTTTTGAATACTATCAGCTTTATACGGTGACTGTACGCACTCTGTATTTTTTAAGACACAGGGTGTTTTGTGAAAACTTTAAACGAAGCGGTTGATATGCCCCGCATCACAGTTATTACGGGGCAGTGACTCTTCGGTAAACATGCAGAGCACATGCAAGCTCCATACAATGACTTGACTTCTGCGGAAGCTGTATGGATGAGGAAGAGGTTGAGAGCATTCAACACCTGCTGTGTGAATGTCCCAACCTTGCCAAGCGTAGGAGGAATGCGCTCGGCAGCTGCTTTTTCGACGAACTGGGGGAGCTAGCAGACAAGGAGCTGGAGATCTGTTAAGGTTCATTAACCGTTATAACTGGTCTTAGTGTTCCCTCTAATCTGGGGTACCTTTCTCAGGTAGGGTCTCATTAAGGTGGTATCACAATGGACCGAAAATGGTCTAAGTGAGGCTGATCGCAGGTGCGATGCCCACCAGTCTAACCTAACCCAACCTATGCCTTAAATACAATGTGGACGAAATCGTTCGTAAATACAGGTCGGGTGCCAATAACTCCTTAACGGCTGCAGATAGCACATAGGGTGTAATAGGTCAAATTAAAGAGAAGAGTTTACAGTTTTTACAAGAAAAGGTTATGTTAACGACCTTTTTGCAAAAACAAAAAAAAATAGAGGTCAAAGTAAAAAGAATGGTAAGAAAATTCGAAATTTTTAGTTTAGACCCTCATAACTCCTTTGCGGAGTATAAGGCTCGTTGAGCAGTCATTGGAAATACCATGAAGCTCTGTATAAAATGAGCTCTTAACTATGACCGTATGCCCTGTACTGTATAAAATACGGGGGGTTTTGTGAAAAACTAGTTTTTTTTAATCACCCTGTAACTCCGAAACGGTTGATATGCCCCCTCCCCCTGCCATACATTTTTTTTTGTCTAGGTGAGTACTATCGCAGCCTGCTCCACTAACCACCATGGAGGAAACACCCTGTATAATCACTTACTTATTCAATGGATTGAACGATTTGCTATTTAATGTGACACAAATTTTGTGTTCCTGTATATCAGGCTTCGAGTACTCTAGAAAACGTTCACTACATAAAAAACATTTAAAATGTATCCAATTACATAGAAGAAAATTTACACCTGAAAATCGAATTAAATTAAAAATATATCTCTTCTTGTGTTCAAGTGATGTTTGAATCGCTTATAAGAAAATTAAAATCATTTCGACTTTAATTTTGAAAAGGTTATTTTACCTGAATGCTGCGTATAGGTAAGAGAAGCGAAGCATGGTAAACACTATCTTTACCTTAGTCTTCCTGTGGTGGTTGCATTGTTGTTCGCAGCCAACCTAAAAACCTCAAATGGCATAATAGAACGTTCCGTAAGCGATATGTGTATGGGGCGTGTAGAATACATTTAAAAAAGGGTTTTTAATACATCAATCCCTCACTTTACGTGGTAGTTTCGTTCGAATACTTTTCAAACATTTTGTATTTATGCATATGCATATATAGAGTTGTCGCCTTAGTTCCATTCATATCATTGAATAAATAACCAATAAGGAAGCAGGGTGTCGTGCGAATATAAGTGTACGTGTTTAAGCAATTCAGACCCTACGATCCAGGGGTGGATATGACAAAAGGTCTGTGCATTATTTGACAATTCTGGTTCTTCTTCTTTCTTTCTTCTATATTGATTTAAAACCCCACTTATTCGGAGGCTGGAGTATCCAGTTTTCTGGCTTGACCCAGTAAGGGTATAACGCCAAAAAGTAATATTTATTAAATAGTTATAATAGTAACACAGTATAAAACTTGTTCACTCTTGTTTGCACTTGATAGAGCATGGCCCATTAAGGCAGCCATTTTGGTTTTAGTTATTTAGGTTTAGTATATTGAATGAGTTGTTACCAGCTCAGATGCTGGGACCGAAGTGGACAATTCTGCTTAATTTCTGACATTTTATTGTGACAAATACATTAAATTCTCAAAGGCAGCGCCAAGAAAAATTATCTCAAAATAAGGGGGCGCTAAAAATTTGTTTATTTTACATAGCAATTTGGACTATAAAAAATGTCCCCCTTCAAAATGTCACGAATTCATTACTGCCATGATAAAACGAATACAAACATAGCACACTAACACATTTCGCCGAGTGGCTTAGGCTTTCTTCCGATATGCTGTTTCCTTATTAGTTATTTATTGGGACTAAACAAGCCAGATCTGAAAACTCTAGTGTCAATTCTCACTGGGAACTCTCTTCTCAGGGGTTACCTATATAGAATGGGGCTTGTTGTTGCTTTCGCAGGATTCCTTGGATCTCAGCCAGTTTTGAATTTTGTTAAAGCGTCCGGTTGGGACTTATGAGCAATTGCTCACAAGTCTGGAGGCTGAGCAATGGGCCTACGTTCATGGGATCCAGTTAGGATCCCAACCTCGTGTCAATCCAAATCCAAATCCATTATTGCTGTAAAAGTCAGCCATATGTATATCTGAGGGGTTTGAACAAGTTGGGCTCTGTTTGCATGGAAACTGGACTGATCAGATGCTCTCTCTTAAAAATTACATTGAGGATGAGCGTACAAATGGAATGAAAACAGCTTAATTCTCTGTTGATTTGAACGCTGCACTGTAGACAACTGAACAACGGGCTCCCCCTTAGTCTACGTATATCCATGAAATGACAGATACAATATTCAGTTATGGCCAGTTTCACAGTCTGAGTTTAAACCAAATATTTAGTTTAAACTCGACGAATGAGTTTCACAGTTTGGCTTAAACCCCGGTTTAAACTAGAGTTTAAACCGTGCCATCCCTCGGTTTAAACTCAAGATAATTTTATTTTGACAGAAGCATTGTTTGTATGAAGAAAATAATTTCATCACGAATTTAGATTTAGACATTTCTAGCGATAAAGAAGATTTTTTTGAGTTAAATTTACAACACTGTCGACTGAGAGTAATTAGAAATCATTTTAATGAGTGGGATGACGTTGATTTTTATGCTAGGTTCAGTTTAAGTAAAGAGCCTTGTCGCTTTGTCTTCGAATCTACTCTTGTCCGTTTTCTTGTGCTCTATTATATATTTTTTTTTATGCGCTAGGAAAGGTCAACTTCACTTATGCTAAAATTACCATCCTTTTTGAATGTTGGCATATTTAAAATTAGCAAATATAACTACATATTTTTTATTTCTGATCTGTTTACTTTTTCCGATTGACAGATTGATAGAAAAATTGCTTCACAATGGTGGCGATAACTAATTTAATTCACAATTTATTCAGTACTACCAACGTTACTAAAAGAATGCACTGTGAAAACCGATTTGGTTTAAACTACGTTTAAACTTGGAGGATGGTTTAAACTAAACCTTGGTTTAAACTCGACTGTGAAACTGGCCATTAATAGAAATATGCAGATGACTTGGCTCTGGCTATTAAGCAGTGAAATTTAGATATTCTAGAAAACTTAGTAACTAGTGATCTGGGAAGTTACTGTGGATACTTCACGATCTGGACAACACACCCAACACATTTCTGAAATATTTTGAAATTATGTATACCACCCAGATTACAAACTTATAAGCAATATTTGCAAAATATATATGGCCAATTAGAGACTAGAGACCAGAAATAAAATACTGACATCATTCACTTACTGAGATTTTGTGAGATGATGTTTCAGCTACGATCTATTCTTCAGATAAGTATGCACCTCGACTTTGGTTAAATATCGGTCATGTCCAAAAAATCGCCGCACACAAATTGTCGCTATCGCATCTTGTACCGAAATTGTTCTTTAAGATAAGTTGCTTTCCTCTCTACAGTATTGATGAATTAAATATAATTTATTTGAAATTTAAAGAAACTTTGTTTGTATTTTACTGATGCGTTCGGTCATCATTTGGTCTACACAAACTCAATATACAGGGTGCCCCGTAAGTAGTGTAATAACCCAAGGCTCAAAAATGTCATTTTCAAAAGATTTTGCCTACTTTTTGGCACTTATTGAACTTTTTCAACCATTTTCGCTGAATATGCTTAAGGGGGGTTACCACCAAAAAAAAGCTTACGATTTCTGTTCCCAAAAGCTTAGTGAGCATAAACCCATAAAAGTAAGCAATTTGAAAATTGAAACAAGTCACTATATGACATGCAAAGCTATACGCTGTGATATTCGTCTGTATTGTACTCCAAAGCATGTCGAGCATCTGCACAGCAGTAGGGTAGAATCACTGACTAGATAGAACTGCATAGGCATGACGAGATTTTAAATTTGGTCGTCGAATTTTTCTTAGAATTTTGTTGACGAGCAGGCAAGGAGCGAACGAAATGTATGCGCTCTGTGCTGTTGATCAGACACTTTCCATGTAATTTGTCTGGCACTATTTATTGCTTGGGCAATTTTATTTTACTGAAGTCGGTCATCAAATAAAACTCTTCCGAGAATTCTGAGTTTTAATATACCTACCATATAATTTTTGCAATGTTCACACGTTGTCAGATTACCCTTTTTTTTTAACTAGATATCCAAAGAACTACTTTAGAGAATTAGATTTGAATTTACCAACAACACAATTTTCAGGTTGAGCTATGTCTGGTAGATTTTCTAATCCAATTTTAGTATATACACACATATACACTTTTATCTTTATCTAATTCCTCAATTTTGTTCGCATAAAATTTTTCATGTTTCAAGAAACGCAATTCAACCAGATTAGCCTAGTCGGAGTTAACTGGGAAGGATTAGCAATATAGCAAATAGTGAATTCTTTTCTGCGACTCGATGTTAACACTGCCATCAAATCTGCCATTCTCGTGCTCTTTGCTTCCCTACTGGTGTGGTGGTGGCAGATTCGGTGGTGATGGTTACACCGAGTCGCAGAAAAGAATTCAATAAAAGATAAGAGTGCGCAACGATTTCAATTTAAAAAAAAATTAAAAATAAATGTAAAGCAGTATTTCCAAGTGACTGCAGAGGTAACTGCCACCACTCGTTTTTTTAGAGGGGTGTCGCCTGTAGCCCTAATCGCCTTATATACTAAATACTAGGACTTACTTACATACATTTCGGTACATCCAATCAGAAAATAATGAAAATCTGTTATATTTATGAGTATTTAACAGCGATTTTCTCTTATTTCCATATTCCGTGGATATCTAGGATCAGCGATTTCTACAATTAAAACATTTATAAGAAAGAAGTTGCTTTTGACTGAAATATGTATATATTAAATCACGTAAATATTCGTCAGCAGATTCCCTCTTAGATAAAAAAAGAATTAAAAAAATAATTTCAAAAGAAAGATGTCATTGGTACAAAATCGATACTTTTATTGGTCGACACAAGTCCTTTGTAATTTGTAAAAATGTTTCATCTTCGAAAATCGCATTTTGAAAACAATTCATACATAAATTAATAGTAGTAGTAATTATAGTCGCTAGAAAGATAATCGATTGTAGTCAAAAAATTGGTACACACTATATACAATCTGACAACTCACTACACCTCATCAATTTTCGTTCAGTTTTCTAAATTACATACATATATTCGAAAAACATCTCTTCAAAACTTTAAAAAGTTCCATATTGTCCTTTCTACAGCTTCACTAAAACGCGGTCATAAATGGAACGCAACAAAAAATAACTATTTATAATTTATCCAACCATACCCCAAAATTTCATCAAAATCATTCACATTTCACAAATTCAAATTCACATTTCACAAATTTGCACATTTATAGGATTATTTCCTTTTTATATACACAGATTTACATACCTAACAATATTCAGTTTTCTCTTCTTTATTCCATAATTATTGGCCCTAATTTTACTAATACGTCCCATGATTAAATAAAAGTTACTCACAATTCGTTACCTATAACCATAATAGAACTGGCAAAAAATTTCTCGCCTCAAAAGCAAAAATGAACAAATTACCAATGATAAAAATTAAAATATCCCGGGAAATCTACACACATACATATATCAAATGCAGAAAATAACTGCACACAATCTTCAAGCATGCAGCTACAGCCCGCTGAGCTTTCAAAACAAATGAAAGCCATCCCAAAGCACATTACTTCATCTGACGATGATATAATGAATTGAAAACGCCAAATTGTATGCAAAATATATAAAAACAAGAAATTTTTTCCGTTACCATGGCTAACATTATTGACTTTATTTCCTTTATCATTGCACTAAAAAATTTGAGTTTTTCAAAATAAACAGAAAAAGGTTCGATCTTTGTTACAAATTGAACCTTCTTTGAAATAATATCATAATTGTGATAGTTATTCGTCTCTGAAAATAGCAACTTTCAAACCAAAATATATTAGTAACCAAAACTTTTTTACTAGTTTTCTCTCCGTCACCTACTCTTCCACTTCAAGATCTTCCATATTCAAGTACAAATTTATCTGCTTGATGTACCATTATTACGGTGCTTTGTACCAAACTTTGCAAATTTCATGAATTTGAAAGTTTTCTAAGCTAATTACATACATATAAGACCCCGAAAACTTTATTTTTGACACGTCATTACCTAAGTTTATGCATTTTCTCTAACCATGTGCAATTTTTATCATCATAGTACGCACAGATTTGCAGTAAATTTGTATTAACTTTTCGTGTTTTTTAAGATTTCAGTGGTAAGAAAAAATGCAAAAAACGTAGAAAGGATTATATTTTGGGTACAGAATGTGATAGGTCATTTTAAAGCTAAGCTTTTGAGCTTTTTAAATTCGATATGATAAATGGTATTGATGACGTATTTTTTGATAAAAATAGTAGTAAAATCAAAAAAAAAAACGAGTATAAAACCAAAATTTTAGCTTTGTTGAGCCGTATGCAGAAGAATGTTCCTTTTAAAAACTCTATTCAAGTTGACACTGTTTAGTTCATTAGAATATACATGTGCAGGTCTATTTCTTAATTGACAGCACTTGAAACTTTTATGCTACATTCTACTAAAGGATATTTTCGTTCAGGAACTTGGTTCCCTGTTCAAACACATGCAATATTCTGCTTACTACCTTTTTTTACTGTTTTTCGGGTATCTCTGACTACATAATTCGAAATTTCACTACTTAAAAAGACTTAAAAAGAGGCTGTGATTTTAAACTTTTACCGGTAATTTGGCAGAAAGCTTGCTATAAAGCAACTATATTTTTATAATTTGTAGGTATAATTTTTGTCACATAAATAGAAGAATGAATTTTGGTTGCATAAAATAAATAATAATTATGAGTGCTAAATATTCATTATTAAAACTTAAAATTGTGAAACAGGATGGTGCACACAAAAAAATAAATTTTACATAGCTGATAGGTCGTTTTATGTTAAGCAGTCGACGCAAGAATTGTCAGATCCAAAATCCATTAGTTCGAAAGCAAGAATATTTCGATGGTGGCAGAGGAATGAGCACACTTTCAAACCGACCAAAACACAGGCTATTATATTATGTGCCATTAATCCTCTTTGTCTCGAACATGTCAAACAATCTTTTCCCACGGATGAGCTTCTAGCTTACATGTGATCCCCATATAATTTATGTCAGGATTTACTACGAGTTTTGCTCCCTATGGAGGTAGTTCATCATCTTTAGTAACCTGTCTGATCTGGACTTGTTAAAGCTCTCATAAAACCTCACTTTTTCAACGCTGACATTGTCATGTATCTAATTCAAATACAACAATGGCATAAAATGCACGCAAAAGTCCTACGTGCAATTCCTCTATATGCTTGGACGTTCACTCTTCTTAGAACAAATAATGATGGTTGCTCTCAAAGTTATTTATGTAGAGAGTTTTAAGCTTCATTAAAAAGGCCAGGCTGATCTATTATCTGAAATTAAAAACGATTTTTTGCTAATTGTCAATTCTTTTAATTCTTTAATTAAATTTCTTTAATTCTTTAATTTAAAAGATCTCCAACCAATGCGTGTCAAAATTTATTTCGTGACACTGCCACTTGCACTAAAAATCACAGACATTCACTTTGGGGTCGTCCAGAGATTGGCTACACATCAAAACGCAAATTTTGATAATTTTAATGTTGATTGCTCCAACTCTACCATTGGACGAAAGAGAAAGCTATAAGACTATAAGAAATTGGTAATATACTCAGTCCAGTGAGTACAACTTTTTGGAAAAGTCGTAAACTCATTTCTTCGCAAAGTAACTCGTTGTAAAAGCCAACAATTTTTCCTCGTGAAACTCTTCTTTGTAAAAAGTTTCTTTGAGAAAGTTTTACGTGAAATTATGAATTTCACAATTTGCACATTATAAAACACAACTTTGTAAGTTCAAGAAACAAAATTCATTCAAAAATAAATTTACGAACAAGTAAATTTACGAAAAAGTCAGTTTAGGAAAAAATGAAGTTACGAAATTTTTTTACGAAAAAGTGATTTTCGAAGAAATGTTTACGAAAAAAGTGTAAATCTGATTCTGTCATCTTCATAAAGGAACACGTTTCTCCTGTTTTATTTCGTTAGAGCATCATACAGGATTGGCCTTTATGGTATTGCTTTAGAAACCATGCTGGCCAGACTTCGTCAGATGTTGCAGAGGTATTCGTTTCTTCTGCAATCCACTAACATAAAAACTTTGTTGTTAGCGTATGTTGATGACCTTTATATCTTCCTAATATTACCGTGGCTCAGACCTTCTTCTACCACAAGTCCTGCGGGCCAATTCGTTGAACTCTTCTGTGAATCTATTAATTTGCAACAGCTATTGGATGCACCAACGCAAATTCCCAATGCAGCTGGAGATATAGCTAATTTACTAGATTTGTTTCTAACATCTCATTCCGAAAAATATTTTATCTCAGTCGGTTTTCCTCTCGGTAATTTAGACCACTGTGTAATCACGGCTAAATTTACCACCTCAAGCCTGTGGTCGGAATATTTTGCTTCGTGCGATGTTGACGAATGCACATTAGAACTTAAATAAAAAGATTACTCTTTTGGACTTTTTACCGGGTTAAGCTTAATTTTGTTCCAGAAAGAATTTTTTGGGATTCTCCGGTATATAGCAAAATTAGAACTTAGCAACTTTCTAAGGCTTGGCATGTGTGAATACATTCCGTATTCCTACAGTAGATCTCAAGAACAGCAAAACCGTTCTTGGTTTAACGAAAAGTGCAACTAAGTAAAAAAAGTGAAAGAGTTTGCTTGTCGCACCTATCAATATCCAGAACTGAAACAACTCTACAAGACTGCACGAAACACCTTCAGTCTATTATCCAGAGAGAAAAATTTCTTCACCAGTTTTTGTATACCTTCACCAAAGAATAACTAAATAAAAGAAAGGACACAGAAGAGTGTTCCGATTGTTTTCCATTTAAATGTACACGGCGAGAAAAAGAAGGAAGGAAGAGAAAAAAATCAAAAAAAAAATCAAACACTCTTTGAACATTTTACGAATAAGACAAAAAATGTGAATGCGAAGATTACATGCAACGAAATGGAATGGCAAATGATTTATTTTCGTAAATAAGAGAGAATGAGCGGAGTTTTCTGATTTTACGCTCATAAAATGCTCCCGCTCTTTTATGAAAACACGAATTTCAGGAATTGTCCCAATGTTCTTCGCAGAATTCCAATGTTTGTTAGTGTAATCCTATGATAGGTCTGTTCGCGTACTCAGTTTTGGGACAATGCATTGCAATAAATTTGCATGAACTTACCCAATTTCCGTTCCCGTACTTTCTCGTGCACACAAAATTACACGAGTTTTGCATACGTCACAGTTTCCCCTCTTGCATGAATTTACCCGAAGTTCTTAGTTACTGCACAATTCTTGCAAGGAAAGTTGACAGCTGTCATAGGACAAGTTAATTTTTTTAATTTTCTGAAAACTTTTTAAAGCGCAATCAAAATGTCGAATGAAGATACTATAAGCATTCAATGCTCTCATAGACTTTTCAAGACTGTAACAAGTTAAAAAAATAAAACAATACTCATTCGCAAATGTTATGCATACTTCTTCTTCTTGTTTTTCTCGAAGTTGCATGAAAAGCGTTCCCATACTTTTTCATGCATTTTACATTCTTCCCCCACCACATGAGTAAGTTTTTACCTAGAAAGTTTTTGCACGAGAAGTACGCGAACAAACCTATTATGTGAACAGCACTTTTTCTGTTTACATTTGTTTTGCTCAAGTGGGGGAATCTCTTGCTGGATTGTGGGAATTTTATTTGACAGAAATTTTACATCTCCTTTTAGTGCGTTGTTCATTGCGAAATTTATCTTTTTCTTGCAAAATGGAGGTAGGGTTACCCAATGTACATTATTATGAACAGTTCGAACTAATTTTGAAGGTATTCAAGAAGATTTTATCATTCGTGTAATCCTATGTTTTCTCAATTTTTGTTTTGAACTCGTTGTCTTAGTCGCACTACAATAATGCATAGCCAAGTTCTTTTCTCCCATTCATGCTTTGCCGATTACATACCCTTGTTTTCGCTTACTCCTTAGATACTGTTGCGGACTCCAGCGGGAATGCCTCAAGGTATTCCCATTACGAACCATGTTGTCCACCATTAGGTGACGTACTATCTTGACTGTATAGGAAAGTACGGTGCAGAGAACCCAATACCCAAGTTAACTAATGACAAGTTAAGAAGCAGGCGAGATTTCCGAGTGTTTTACATTTAAAATGCACACGGCAAGAAAAGGAAGAAAGAAAAAAAAAATCAAAATTTCTTTAAAACTTATGAATAAAAATAACAAATATGAAAGCGCAAATTGCATGCAATGAAACAGAATGGCAAATGTTTCATTTACGTAAATAAATGAGAAGGGGCAGAGTTTTCACGTTTTACTCTCATATGCTCCCGCGCTTTTGTGAAAACTGGTTTTCATGAATTATTGACAATATTTGGTCACATGTTGTTGCTGTACATGGAAACATGTTGTTGCTGTAATACTATGATATTTGAAGAGCACTTGCTCTGTTTACATTCGCTTTGCTATGAAGAGATTAAGTAGGAGAACTCATGATTCTCTGATATTTTCGGGAAAAATGAGAATTTTATTTAAGAGGAACTTTACATCACCTTTCAGCATCTGAGCCAAAGCGAAATTTATCTTTTTCTTAAAAATGGGAGGTAGTGTGACCTGATGTACATTATTATGAATAGGTTGAAAGGATTTTGAGGGATTTAATAAGATTTTGTCGTTCGTGTAATCTTACGTTCTCTTGATTTTTGTTTTTAACTCGTTGTCTCACTTGCACTACAATAGTGTATAGCCAAGCTCTTATCGCCCGTTAATACAAAATACAAAAGACCAAAGTATATGAATTTACTTGTTTCATTCTAAAAAACACCAAAATATTTCCAATTTTGCTCTACACTGCGTCTTAACTTGTCATTTAAGTGCCAAACACATTTCCGCCGTTCCGATTCAATTCAATTCGATTCAATTCGATCCGTTACGTGCATGAGCACAATTGTTTCGTTCAAACTTAAGTGCCAAACACAATTCCGCCGTTTCGATTCAATTCGATCCGTTACGTGCATGAGCACAATTGTTCCGTTCAAACTTACCATCAGATTTAAATTTCTCATTGAAATTTTTCCAGATTTTGTCTTTTCTTTTGTTATGGTCGTACCTATGGCATATAGCAATATGCTACATGTAAAATGTTGATGCATGTAAGCTGGCCTTAAGGTAAAACGCAGAATGAACGCACCCGACCGAGAGTAATGCTGGTGAAGGAAAGTAAGAAGAAGGCAATCTTCTCTGTGGTAGTCAAATCGCCTCAAGTGGAACATCGAGGAGAATAAACAAAAAGATTTCGGAAACATCGGCCAGGAAATAAACATTAATTATTTCCATCTATCTGGACAAAATAAGTCCTCCCAAAAGTCGATTAGGAATTCGATAGCTCCTCAATATCAAAACAGAAGTAGGAATCGTAGTACATTCAAAACTTCTACAAATATTCTAAAAAATATTCTACCAATATTTCTTTCTCAAGGGTGAAATATTTACAGCATACGGACATTTTCAAGAAACAGTACTACATCTAAGACATGCTTTAGAATGTATCCTCAGCATGAGCTAATTTAAAAAAAAATCCACGTGATGAAGAGAATCCACCAGCATCACCTTTACATGTGTACACAATTTGCATAATTGCGGTCGGATAATTGCTGTTCTCATAGAGACTGTAACATTTTCAGACAATTCAGAGACCAAGAGTTCGCAACCAGAATTAGAACCTAAAATGCAGCGACATTATGATCGTGCTATGACAATGAGGTCGCTGAAAGTTTTTTTATACACGCACCTTTAAGCACAGAAAACGTTAAACGAAGAATATTATTATTAATCTTGATAATATCTTTTTCACATCGTAAATCTAAGTGTGATACTTTTTTTTAGACTCCTATTTCTTTGGATAATGTGAATGCTCTTTTCGCTATATTAATCTGTAGAACTGTTAAAAGCACTCACCTTCTAAGGTGACAAGTTATACTGTGTTTTGGTTAGCGGATGCATTAATCTGTGCATATGCAATGAAAGATGATTTTCACAGCGTTCTCTATAATTATTGCGTCTATTTGATTCGTTTATTGGTACTTCTCAGTGGAATGCGTACTCAAAGTGTCGTCGATTGCCAAAAGAAAAAGGAAAGGAAAACCAATACGTGGGGTCACATAAAATAAATTCGAAGGAGATCTTTATATGCCTGGGCTGTTGTCAAATTTTTTCAAGAAACGAATAATACTAAGAAAAGTGTGTATCACGTCGGTTACATAAAATTGCATATTTTGGATTAAGGTTCTCGATAAATCATATAAGCGATACATTGGGCTGGCTGTCTTTATAATGTTTCTTTTAGCAAGTAAGCAGTGGCATGCGGATCATCACGGAGGCGCCTCGGCGATGGATCCACAACAATGAATTCCATGTCAGTTGTTGCCACTTGGTTTTTTTTATACATTTAAATTAAGCAAAAAAGGAAAAAAAATTCTTTGATCTGTTGCATATACATTTACGGCGTATATAATTTTTCATACATGAATCAGATTTATGTTAATTCGGTAGCTTAGGCGCACATAAAAAAAAAACAAGGATATATAAAATTTAAGCATTAGCTGAACTTTAAGAAAAACAAAAACAAAAATACACATACAATTTAAAAACAAGAAATAATTTTTATTAGTGATATTATGAGTATATAATGTCACAAAGTGACGACTTTTATTATTATTATTAATTATTAATTATTATTACTACATAAAAATAAAACTTAAGGAACAAAATACCCATACAGTTAATTAAATTGCATAAAACTATAATTTTAAAAGAATACACAACTCGAACGAAATTATATTTAATAAAAAGAAAAAAATTGACAACAAAAACAGCAGCAACCACAATAGAAAATATATATCATGAATTAATGCAAGAATTTATAAACCAAATCACTGCTGAATCTGGGTTTTTGTATAACTAATCCGTTAATTCTTCTTAGTATTATTATTACAATATAATTAGTATTTCCATTGAAAGTAGGTACGCGCGTATATAATTTAGTTCATTACTATGTGTAAACAGTCTGCTTCCAAATATACGCATCTTTCCTCTAAGACTAATATTTTTTAAATTTTCCTTTTCAAGCCGTGTGGGCCAGGACCCGCCGTTGCACCTCGCGCAGGGACTTGCCCTGAAGCCTACGGTAACACAATCCGTACCTGCCACCAAGAGCAATATTACAGAACTACTGACTGATTAGTTTCCTCGCTTCAAAGCACTCCCTGCCACAACGGCGGGCCGCCCTACCAACAGAAGAGTTGATTGGCAGACAATTAATATGATTAACGTACATAGAGGATTTCATGTACTTTCATGCACTCAACAATCGCATACAGTCGCTACAATAATTACAAGACAGTCATTCATAAAAATCAGGAGACAGTCACTCTCAAAAGTCACACAACAGTTGCTTACATATGTATTACCAATATTGGTAGTTAAATGTATCTTAACCATATGACCGAAACGTATCTGAAAAAGAATAGTTACGTGACTGGATTCGCGTTGCATCCAATCAGATAGACTCGTACGAATTGAGATACATTATTGAAGCGTGCTCCATTTTATCTTGATTTTGTTATTCGGAATTTTTCTTTGGTTGAAATTCACGATACAGAGTAACTTATAACATCTGAAAAGCGTGTTCGAACAACGGAGAAATTAATGAATAAAGTTTGATTTATAACGTAATGGAAGTGTAAGCTTTTGTTATTTCTCCTTTCACTATCCTGGCGCCCTCTGGCATGAAGGTTGTATAGGTCCGCAGTAGTCTCTTTACAGGTCAACAAAGGGACTTTGGACAATTGTGCCACCCAGGGTCAAATGGGAGGATGGGGCTGGCAAGGAAGGTACAACACCTACGCCTTCCACTAGAATGCAGGTAGGTGACGTAAGGATCCCTTCAGGACCGAGTGTGTGCTGGCTGTTCGGTTGCAGGCACGAAGATTTTTTTTGATTATGGCTGACGGCAGCGGCAGGTCTTTTGTGGAACCCCCCACACTCTCCGCCAATATTTGAGGCGAACTAGCGTGCCGCCCTGCAGTCAACGCTGTCCGTCGAGTGATCTGTCAGCTCATGCTGGCAGTCTGGACTTCACGTCCAAGCCAATCACTCATCATAGTTCCATAACACTTTTTACATCCATGTAAAATTTGTTGCCTTTGTCATAAAGCTCTTCATATTTTTTAAATTCTTCAAAAAAAAACTTCTTCATCCATCTTGAGTTATACACAAACATTGTACAGGTAATTTTTCTAGGTCCGTAAAAGTTGAAATTTGCTCAACTTCTCAGTTTCGATTCGATCCGTTTCGATCCATTTCGGTGTAATGTGTCCAATTGCACGTATGTCTAATATCAGCAAATTTGACATTTGTACGTATCGGATCGAAACGGTGCAATTGTGTTTCCCACTTAAGTTTTGACAATACTCTCTCTCCTCTCCCTGTCTTTCCTATAAAAATGTATAATACATTAGTCACAGAAACACATCAGAGGCTATCAGCTGCAATGTGTCAACATTTTTATGGGAATACCTTGCCTTCTATATATCTTGGAAATGCCTCATATGCTAAATGAGATTGCATAGCTAGATCATTGAATAACGATCTTGACAATATCTTCGCTTGGAGCAAAGCGAATCGCTGTTTCATCTCTTTAAAATAAGATCACCACTTAACCGCTCTCATTTCATTTGATTGCGCATTAATTTCCGATTCACCGTTATTAAATATTCTTGGAATTAATATTTCCAGCAAATTAAGTTGGACAGACCACATCCTCTCTGGTGCCAAAGAGGCATCGAAATGTCTTGGATTTCTGAAAAGGTGTAAGAAATATTTCAGCCCATCAAATCTAGCGCTCCTCTACAAGTCCTATATCAGACTTAGAATGATATACAATTCTCGCATAGCCTTAGCTTCTTTAGATATTTTCTAAAATGACGATTTGGCAATAACTTGTAATATTGACTCACCGGAGCACCTTCGTAATGTTGGATGCCTTTCGCTCCTTTATCGCTAGATTCATGGTCAATGTTATCTAATCCACGTCCTTTTACCCTTCAAAAGCGTTGCTTAATAATAAAGAAAACAATATTGCACATATGTATGTACAGTGAGCCATATCTTTCCAATGTAATGTTTTTAACTAAAATGCCTTTCGACATGCATTTCTTTGGAGATTCTATTTTATCTCCAACCCATTTTAGCAATCGAAGTCTGTGGTTTCTTTAAATAAAAATTCACAGTTAGTGTCAACTATCCATCAAGATTTATTTACGATACTGCTCAAGTTTCGTGAGAATCTTATAGAACAGAAAAACTGTGCGGCTAGGAGTTAGATCTTTAATGAATTCACTTATCAATGCTTAAACCATCCTTTTATGTATCTTCTTACCAAGGTTGTTGTTAATTTTTAAAATTTCTACTATTCTGTTCAGATCTCCTTTATGGCCGCGATGCCATAAGCATTCAAAAGCTTGTACTTAACAGAAAAGATTTTAGCTGATTTATGAGTCAGTCATACAAATAATGTAATTATTAAATCTGAATTGATACAAGTTTTCAACCTGAGGCTTTAACCTATGTATGTAAATACCGTGATTTTAATGGTAATGGAAGCATCAAATCTTATAGAAACACAATCATTATAGATGCCAATTTACAGATAAATAAAGTGAGTGGTTTTCAGATATAATTTTGAAAGCAGCACTACTGATATACTACTCTTTCGTTGCGAGAAGTGGAAGGCAACCCAAATGTTAATCCCTCGCAAATTTTTGTTAATATATTTTTGTATCCTGTCTTAAAGACAGCCTGGAAAGCGAAAGTAAAATGATTCACAATTTCAAAAATAGAATCGAATTTATTGGGCTCTATTGTACACTGCAATTACATATATCACATCGACTGGAATTTAGATTGAGACCGCCGTACAGGAAGTCGAAAAATCACATGGAATAGAACCATTTGGAAAAATGCTGGAGTAAGTAGTTAAGCAAAACGGTTCGATAGGGTGTAAATAGCTTCCACCCTATGTATCAATACTGACAAATATTTGTTAATGATTTGTAGTAACAAAGTGTTAATTAATGAATTGGAATTTAGAATACCGTGAAATGCATATTTCAGACCCTTACTTCCCATAATTTCCTAAATAAACAAAATATCCACCACACAATTTAAAACCACTCCCATTTAATATAACCAGCACGACACCAAATAGACGACGAAATCTCTATTTTTAAAATTAATCATGCTAGACAGCTAATTAAAAACTGGCTTATAATGTATAAAATAAACATTAACAAATTACTAAACATCAAGTCTTATTAAACCATAAATTATTGAAGCATTTATCATGGCGATCGATAGTCTGGCATAGAATAACGAAGACGGAAGAACGCAAAGCCCACACCACACCATCCACTTAATACTAAATCACCGACTAATTAGTTGTCCCAAAACAAAAACAACGACAAAAAAAGAGCTCCTACAACCAATTACATTGAAGCTCGTGTTTCTTTAAAAAACATTTGTTAGGGAGGGGGAAATCCCGGGGGGTGCCCTTGTATATGTATAATGACATTATCATATTCAGTCCATTTGATCCATTCAATTCAATCGTTTTGTTCGGTACAACGATCAACGATCAAATTTTGATCGTCAGCCGGAATTAATTCATTGATCAAAAGTGTGATCACTCGTTGAGATAAAAGTTGTTGGGGCACTAATTTTTCGATCCTGATTAAAATAATTTTTTTTTTAGTAGATGAAATCTTTTGACACGATATCGTTACCGATGACTGATCGTGTTGCCGTACCTATGATATCATCGACTGGAATTCTTATCTCTGTCTTTTGATAAAAGGTTTTTTTGCATTGTAAGTTTGATTTACATTTCAAAATCGTGTTTCGTAGACAGAAATTTTAATCTTAATTTATATCTGCTATGAAAAGCAACAAAAACAACAACAGCAACGCAGCAAGTCTTGTATAATATTCAAAAGATCTTCCTCGTGAATAAACGTGATTTCTCCATACTTAACAAAAAAGGATAAATTATTACTCGCCGGTTATTATAAATTTTGAAAATGAAATGATTTTAGCACCAAGTGGTACCAAAATTACGATAAAAAAGAAGGCCACCTGCTTCAATGATATGGCATATATATGTATATAGATTGATCAGAATTGAGAAAATGTTTGTGGCAGACACTATGACGGTAGATTTTTGGGGCATAGAACACACATGTGGGGTCATCTGTTATTTACTTTTCTTTTAGGCGTAGTAACAATTCACTAATTTCGGCATATTATGTTGATGAGGAAGATACAGGCAGGTGTCTCAAACCAATATTTATGGTTAATGAGATCGCATTGGGAGATCAATTTTTCAGGGTCGTTGATCAGACGAATGCAAATTTTTGTAAAATTTTCTATTAGAAATTTCTTGTGTGTGTTAATGCTTTACATTAATTTTTGAAATTTAACTTCAAAATAGTTTTGTAAATTAGTGAAAAAGGTGCCTAAGAAGCCCTTCTTTGGTATAATAAACATACAACAATTACACTAATACATACATTTACATACTTATACATACATTTACATACTATTTCATACATGTGGCGTTAGCAGTAAAGTGGTATCATATAGAGGGAATGATAACGACGATATAACTTCTGAAAAACTAACTCATTGGCCAACTTAAATTGCAGAAACATAATCTATATTCAAATAGTCTTGATTATGGAATCTAAACCATTTAACAGCAATATTTCAAAACATTTCTAATGAACGGTGCTACTTTTTCTGGTAAAAGAAGAACAATTTGTCTCTTGCAGTTATTTATTTAAACTATCAAATTACGAAAATTATTATAATTGGTCTAAGAACAATTTTGGCGATAGCTTAGATAGCCGTAAATATAGCCTCCCCTATGTTTTGCATTATGCTCGTTAAATGGTTAAAGTTCTTTTTCGTATTTTTGGACAGACAGATAGATAAACGGACATACAAAACTTAAAATGCCTCTTAATATTATGGGTGGATGGCCAATCCATTTGACCGTACTGGGTGATTCCATGTCAAATAGACCACATGTGTGACGAGTCATGACCATCACCAATTTTTTTTAAATTTTTCGTACTTGGAGGGTTTATTAAGGTAAAAATACGAATTTAAAATTTTCCCTATATATTTCGTATTTAGCGAGTTATAGCATTTTTAAAATTTCGAAAGTAAGTTGTCCTGGTGTTCTTTAAAAATTCATACATATTTTGCTATTTATGTGCTGGAAAAGTGAAATATGGCTCATTTTAATGTTAAAACTTCAAGCTATCTAAAAAAAATAACATCTTAAAAATATATGCCAAAAACGATATCAAGATTAAAGATTTTATTCGATATTTTTGAATATTCTGGAAGACGAAATCTTAATTTTGTTATTTTTTTTTATTTTCTACCTTATATTATCCAGTAAAACATATCGAAATTTCAATTTGGGATCTTAATGGGATCAGGGACATAAAAATTATGAAAGTTTGGAAAATCATCATACATTTGCTCATATTAAATTCTTAGTCTTTGAAAATTTCATGAAACTTAGTAAGTAATTATTTGTGAAAGTGGAGAGAGTTAATTCAACAGCGTTCTGGATTCTATGAAAATCTCTTAATTTCCAGAAATTTACTGATTCATAATAAGGGTAATGACTTTTAGAGTTAATTTATGAAAAATAAGAATAAACAAAGAACAAAAACAACAAGATTTGTACCTACAGTTTTCAAAATCATCTTTGTAAGGATGTTGAATGAATTAAACCCATGGGAAAAAAGTCAACATTTTCATGCTAGACCAATGTCATGCATTTGGTGTTATGGTCGCATGTGAACGCAGCAATAATATTTATAGCAACCCGAACGACATCTGCGGCCCAAACTGAACGTGCATCTGTCAAAGGAACGAAATGTCTCACGAAAGGAATAAAGAAAAACGGGAAACAAAAATGCCGGAAGTAGGGGAGGAGGCGATTCGGGTGAAGGAATGACTAGTGACAAACAAGTTGATATATACGAGAGGAGAAATCGAATTTTATCTTGTGAAGGGAAACCAACCGAAGTCTATATTTTGATACTAACGATTAATCACGGTACACGGTATCCACTGGGATAATATTATTAATATATCGGAATCATCACGACAGGGTTTCACCATCACGTTTCATAGATAAGCTCTTTCATTATGTTTACGATAATTATAGTAATATTATCTTACACTCAGGGAAGCGTATTAGAGTAGCATAGGATAACCGCAGCTCATGATCTAAACCAATTGCTTTATTAAATTTAAAGTTTTATCCACTGGTGACGGCACGGCGGAACTTCACGGAAGCCTCTGCGAGGGATTCCCCAGCAACAAAAGCTTAAGTTTCCCTCTTTCATTTTATCCTTTCATTGGCCGCCCAGGCATATATATTTTGCTTCCTAAATAAAAACAAAAAAAAAGGAAAAAGAAAAATTTGAAAATTAAACGACAACGAAACACATAAAAATAAGTAACATGAGTAAAGGGTCTGTTAATTTACGAAAAGTAAGAGTAGTAAGTAGATTTGGGACCCAAGGCCTAAATCTGAAATTTAAAAAATGGTCAAAATGAAGTAATCATGCATTGTAGTATTTCACGATGTTGTGGTTTAGAATAAGAAGTTGGGACGCATGTTGGTTAAATTAGATATGTAAATCTAGAACAAAACAATAACTGAGTGACATTAACATTCACTGGCTTTTCAGCCGTTAATTTTTTTGTGAATAATGAGGCATCCTACAGTAGTTACATAGGTATAAGACAAGTGCATATTACATAGCATACGTCAGCATAAGCCAAGTATACATTACCTCGCATATAGAAGTACAAGGTACATATTATAGTGAAATGTGGCAGGACATAAGTTTGTTAGGAAGAATCGTAATTTACTATTTATATCCACTCTTACAAACTTTCGTTCAGACACTTTGATAATAAAATTTGTATAAGATTAATTTGGATTGATATTAGCCTATTTCCTTAACGAAAACAACCATTTGAGTAATATTCAATGAATTTTTAATAATAAGCTAAAATTTTCCATTCTGTGCATAGAGCTCTTGATTTTTTTAGAAAATTTATTGTCAACAGAGAGATAAGTACTAAACACACCTGAATAATAAATTCATTTGGTAATGTTGTGATTAAACGTAGCATTCTAGATTAGATCACTAGGTAGGCTTCCATTATATGCAATAAAGGCCAGTTTATAACGTGATGCTGCGCTAACGATATTTAAATTTTTCTCCTTTTCACTCTCCCGGAGCCCTCCCAGGACGCAGGTTGAATAAGGTCCGCTCCTTCACTGAAGTTACAGGTCGTCAAGGGATACTGATATAACTACGGCCCTCAGCGACATTGGGTGGATAGGGCATAGTGGCCAAGAAGGCATAAGATCTGCGTCTTCATTACGAGGTAAGGTAGGTGGTGTATGAGCCCCTTAAGGGCTGGATGTGTGCTCTGTTTGTTTGTGTCAGGCACGATTATTTTTCTATGTGGCTGGTGGCAGCGGCAGGCTTTGGGGTTAACCCGCCCCCTATAACTCTCCCGCAATAGCAGAGGTGCTAGCGTGCCGTCCTGCAGTCAACGTTGTTCACCGAGTGATCGATCTGTCAGCTCATGCTGACAGTCTGGACTTCACGTCCAAGTCAATCACTCATCATACTTCCATAACATTGGTTCCAATTTAGTGAAACCCTTTTCTACATCACCGTAGAGGTAAAGTTCAAGGTGTGTTTTATTTTTCGTGCTATCCCCAATAGGCCTTATACACACTGTTTCCCCACTGCATTGCATTTTGTATCTTGGAGATATTTATTTTGTTGACCGGTAATAAATGTATGACCAAGTAAGATAAAGTTATTTTTTTTCATGATGTTGCCAAAACTCAGGGGATACCCTATGATGCCGTAGCATAGCCGCGGCAGGAAAGGAATAAGGGGTAGGGAGCATTATTGAGTTCAGACCAGTAGGTAACGGTGCACATTACGCTTGAATGTTTGTGGTTCAAAGCTATGGGGAAAATAGAGGAAGGTAAACTGTTCCAAATTCGTAGTGTTCCGCTTATGAAAGATTCACGGAATTTCATGGTACCTCCGAATTTGACTTCAAGGGTGTGAGGATCAGCTCGGGTTACAGCTCGTGTGGTGCGCATAGGAAGAATTCCACAAGGGATCGGCTAGAAATTTCGTCAGAGCAATGTTTCGAAAACCTTCAAAAAATTCGAAGTAAGAGCAATTGGTCTATAATTTGGTGAAGAAAAAGGGCCTTATGAAGAATGTGGCAAGAAAGAATTCGCAGCAAAGTTACCTGCAAACAAATTAGCTTTGTCCAATGATTCCGTGTCCGCATCCCCGTTGTGAATTAATGCCGGTACCGAAGAACTGGTGAAGTTGTTCTTGACTTTAACAAGAGACCAGAAACTCTTACACTTACTACACTTTCGACTAGTAAAGATTTCCTGTCTAATGCTTTGATCGAATTGGAACTTAGCTCGCTGAATAATGAATTTGTAGGTGTAAGTTGCCTCTCTATAGATCTGTCTCAATTCCGCTGAATGGCACAGTTTACATGCTTGAAATGCAGCTTCCTTGTTTTTAATGGCTGTATAACAGTCTGTTGAACACAGCTGAAATAAAATAAAAAAGAATTAAAATTCGAATTATTCAGTACTTAGTACTTCCTTAGTGATCCCTCCAGGTTCACATATGATAATTCGTCATAGACGTCCAGGAACTTATCTGAAATGGAAAATAAACACACATACTAGTTAGAATCAACTAATTAAATAAAGTATTACAACAAAAACTATAAAAATAAGCCAATTACATGTGAGACTGCCAAGAAATGAATTTCTTGGCAGTGCAACAACAAACACATGCAACTGGAAACATTATACTCTGTCGCGAAATTCATATACCTACTCCGCATTCTAAACATTTGCATAATATGCAAATATGTTGTTATATGCAAATTATATGAATACACAATTTGTAGATACATTATAATTAACGAAATTAAATAATTTGTGCCATTGTTGACATTTCGTTAATCACCTTTCCGGCATGAATAATTTGGCAGAATTTGCCTATTTCTGGCAAATTGTTCATGCTGGAACTCACAAATATTAACAATAAAATGTACTTACCTTGATTATTAATCCAGTGAATTATCCAAAAAGTACAGACACAAACACAGAACCTAAACACGTAAATATCGCGATCGCGACTGTCAACTTGACACGGTGAAAAGCTGATTTCATTAAATTGACTGCGCGCTACCTGTTGGTAATACTTAAAAACCGCGAAAGTTACCAGGTAAGCAAATATTCGCGAAAAAAGGTGAAAGTAATTCCCATAATAAGTGGGAAAGAGATAGATGTGGAAACGAGATGCAAGAGAAATGAGAATTATTTGCGTTCTACATTGGAAATTGTCATAATATGGCAGGGAGCCACCGCCATTTATAAATTTCCGAAAAATTAAAATATTTAAATAAATAAAGAAGGAAAATTCATGGATAATTCAAAATAAATTAGTTGAAGGAAATTAGTACATTTTTAAATAATTGTACAAGGCAGGGAAGTAGGAAAAATATACTAAATCCGTATTTTTCTTGTGGAACCTATTGCAAAATGGCCACTCAGAGACTAAGGAGGCAAGCCCTAAGAACTTCCTCAGTCTATCTCCTTTCTCTCGCTGTCAAACAACTTGAGAAGACCTGTCAACATCCTAACCCCCTCATTAGCCAGCTTTCAACGCAACTTCAAGTTGAAAACTTCCACTACTTATCACCTATTCACCTAATCAACTCGGAAACGAGAAACATTTATTACCTGGGCGAAAGATTTACTTTCTTCCCTAGTACAGGAAACCACCATCGTGGATAGGACACCATCCTGGCATCTCGATCATCGTGGCACTTATCACCGCTGGACCATTCTGGATTTTCGGGATATCTCTCTCATGTGGAAGAAGCGCCAGTCTTCAACTCAAAACTAGTTAGAGAAATCTCTAACATTCCGCAACTTCCCACTTCCATCCAACTTCCCTATTTCCTCTAAATCCCAAAATTATTAAATAACAGACAAGAACGCAGCTTGCCGTCGCGCAACAGGCTGTATTAATTTCGACATCGTGTAACCTTAAGTTAATAATTATTCGAACAATTAAAGTGTAAAGTGAATCAAAGACAAAAGTGAAATCTAGGCCAAAATTAAAGCCTGTACGTAAACATTTGCAAATATCCCGGGATATCGGTTCGGTTATAATCTCGCCATATTTCGTTTTATTTCGTTAATCGCGTGTGAAGAACACTTGACTTGACTTGACAACTTCCTCAGTTTTTCTACCGTGATCATACATGCAGCTTCTAGCATCTGATCAATTTACTAATCTCTTTTCTCATTTCAGCAACAAAGCATACAATAAAACGTACCCAGGTACTTATTAATACATCCTATAAGTTTGTGCAAGTGGTTTTGGCAAAAGGACAGGAAGTTTGTGATTAAGATAAGTATTGTGTGGATACTAATTATTATATATAGTTATTAAGGTTTCTTGCATAAAATTAAACATATGCCAACTTTCGGTATTTTAATAATATATGCAATGAAACATCATAGTTAAGTAAGTTAAGATTGAGGTGAAATAGAATAAGTTCGTAAATCGTGATAAATTTAGAAAGGGCTGTAAATTTCATTTAATTAAACATATGCCAAGATACGGCATAATAATTACACATGCAATAGAGCAATTAATAAGCAGCATTATAAAGTATAGTGAACTAAATTAACTGTATAGATTGAATTTGAGTCTACTGAGAATAATTCTCAATAAATGCAAGCCCACATATCTTATCTATTTCATACCGCTACAATGTCACCTGAACGTCGCGTAATCTAGCTGTGGTTATCAATCACAACTACATTATAAAACACAGTCATTGTTAAACTAAGATGAATTATTAGGTCTACTATTCTTATATCTGTGTAGAATGAAGCTGCACATCCCAAACCATAGATGCTGATAATGGATTCAGAGCATCACTCAACAAATTTAAAAAAAATTTGTTGTTTCTTTTTCCAGTTTTCTGAACTTGAAGTGCTGCAACTTACGATGGAAGGGGTTGGTTGGGCATTTATTGCAAACCTTAGACGGTTTTCTATCATCTGAGATGAGTCTCGCCTTGATAGGGTGTATATCAAGAAATTTACAGGGTGTAAAGTGGAAACAGCGCTAATAATCTTAAAAACCCCTACCGCCGAAATGACGCGTCTTACACCTCCCTTCAACATACAATTTTTTGTATGGCTAGGTCAGTACTATCACCTCCTTCTCATTGGATCACCTACACAGGAACACCCTGTATGTAGTTGTATGAAATCTGGAATCTTCCATAAGTTGCGAATATGGCTTCCTTACTAATGATTTTTATACCCTAGATTAAATCAACAAACAAGTATTTTGGCTTTAAATACACAGTAAAAAATATTTCCCTAAAGCGATAAGATTAGGGAAGGCTCCACCTTGGAAAACTAAAATTAGATTTTTATCCCGAAAATGTAGGTAGGTTTTTCTACCTCAAATGTGGAGAATTTTGGTTCCCCCCCCCCCCTAAAATGTAGGGAATTTTCATATGTTTTCTTTATGTCTTTCCCTAAAATGTAGGCACTATTCCCTAAAGTTTAGAGAATATTCCCTAAAATGTAGGGAATAGGTGATAGCACCGCACCACTCTCCACTATTGCTGAAGGTGATAAAGACCACCCTTTTTTAAAAAACATAAGATTTAGCTGAATAGTTATATTGGTGCACTGGGCAGCTTAAACAAAATATTGAAAAACAATATATGACTTGTTTTCAAGAACAATGTGTGAATTATATAAGCGAAAATATATTTCCATAAAAAATCCCGCATAATACCTAATTCGTTGAATGTTCTCTTCCTTATATCCAAAAGAGCTTAACATTTCGGGAATTTTACGCACTTTAGAGGTTTTCTGGCGCCAGATGCGTAAATTAATTGAATGTTCCATTGATTTGGGGAAATTAAACTGATTTTCCCTTTCTGTCAGAGAAATTTACATTTATTTTTAAGGAAAAACGTGTCTTAAATTTAGGGAATAGTCTTAATATTTTTTACAGTGTAGGTAAATTTTTGGTATTGATTTCTGAATATCTACTGATTTTAAAATTGGACTTGTCATACTTGAATTTTAAATTATTGCGCATTGCTTTTGGAATTTTTACTAGACTTTCGACATCGATTTTTGAATAAATAACTAATTTTGTGAAAGATTTCAGAAAGTCGCACAATCTGGGGTTTGTTTACACTACTCCAAGTTACCAGGTGCATAACCGTAACATTTCCAAAAGCTATAACAAGTATTTTGTGATAAATGGATGACTGCTTATAATTTAACATCCCCTCTAACAGTAATAAATGCTTATGTATTTATTATTGTTACCTCAAACAATATTCTGATTTATTGAGGAAATATAAAGAGCTGAATCGAATATTGAAGACAATTTGTTACGGAATGGCGTGTAGAAAAGGGCTTGGGTTGTCGGATGGATGGATAAGTACCTATGTACAAAATTCCCCTCAGGACTAATATCTTGTAAGCTATGATAAGTGGACCAATTGGTCAGCAGGTCGGCTAAAAAATGGCTGCAGCATCATTAGTACAATTAAAACTCATTGGAACCAATTTTAAAACTAAAGTCTTACCTATATACAGTTTACACCCACTTCCACTTTTCCGCAAACCTCTTTCTGAGCTCTGGCTATAGCTCGGCCGTGGGTAGAAATGTGGACAAAAGATGGGAATAAATCAAAGCAAAATTCAAATTGTAACAAATTAAATAGAAAACTAGTAAAAAAATCAGAATTCTTACGATACCCTAGATGAATGTCTGCATTTCATTTCGTATGGCCACCTCTCTGTGTAACTTTGGTTGTTAAAGTTGTTTCATAAGATTTTATATTCTGAAGAGCTCTTCAGTACAATAAAAACGTGTACAGTTTTCACAAGGGATTCTCCGATTTTGTATTTACTATTTCTATGAAAACGTCGCGTACAAAATTTCAGCTCTCCACGTCGACGCGTTCACGGGTGACCAAATACATAGTGCAAAACCAAAGTTTTGTATGGTAACGCTAAGAAAACGTTGCCCGATTTAGTCTATTTTTGAACACGTGTCCAAATATAGAGGTCAAAATACAAAAAAACAGGAAGAAAATCCGAATTCTTAGTTTAGACCACAATAACTTCTGAGAGGAGAGGAGTGCGGGGCTAGTTGAGCAGTCAATGGAAACACTATAAAGCTCTGCATACAATCCGCTTTAAAGGGTGACCCACCCAGTAACTCGGCAACAGTTGAAGTGGACCCCCATACAGTTATTTGTTATCTAGGCGAGTACTACATATTATCTCCTGCTTTATGGACCATCTAGGAAGGTGGAAATACCCTGTATAGTCAAAACACAGAAGTTTGTAGTACTATAAGAATGTCTAGGACTGATCGTTTTCACAGTAAATGTAAAAAACCTAAATTTTTATATGGTAACACCAAAAACTAGTTGCCCGATTTAGTCCATTTTTGAAATTTTATTTGCTAGTACAGTGAAAACACCATGTACCAAATCAAATTAGAAAAAAAGTGGTATACCCATTGAAAATTCTTCAATGTAGCCAAAATGCATCCTCAGAAAGGACGCAAAGGACCAAACCGAAGATATCCTTTTTTCGTGTGGCTTTTGTTTTTAAATGTTGACCATACCAAAGGATAACCTGGCTTATGATGGGTAGCTTTTGGTACTTTTTGTAGTAGCACTTCGATGATATCTGTGTGCATTTTAGAAAAATGGCAAAGGAACACGATGCATAGAGTACAATTTGAGGCCTTATATCTCGATAATAAAGGGTTAAACTGGAATTTTGAACATAACACTTTCGTATTAGTTTTATTCGCGGAATTCAAAAATGTAATCTAAATGTATCCTTATTTAGGACGAAAAGGACTTTTTTAAATATATCCTTTCCAAGTCCTTTTTAAGGACTTCGGCTATGCCAGAGGATATCTTGACTAAACATGCCTAACTTTTATTATTAGGACTTTTTCGATATCTCCGCACATTTTCGAGAAAAATGCCCAGGGAACGAACACGTTACGTGGGATACCCATAAATTTTCGTTCTTTTACATTTAATTACTCCAGGAGGAAGGAAATTAAAAAAACAAATGAAGAAGTGATACAAGCTAGTGAGTTGCTGGGGGAATTATTACAGAAATTATTATATAAAAAAAAACAAATAAAAAAAAAGAAAAAGCGAAAGGGAGAAAAAAAAAAAGAAAAACAACTAAAGATTTTATAAGCATTACAAGACAAGACATGGATTGTTAGAGGTTATGGTATAGAAAACTTGTAAATACTTAACTAAGCGCAGAAAAATAATTGAGGGCATTGGTTATGAAATTGCTGGTAATTGTGGATTGTTTTATACTACTAGGTAAGGAGTTCTAAATCCTGGCACCATAAACGAAGATGATCTATCGCTCTGTCTGCAATTACTCCGAGGAATGACAAGTTGGCAGTTCCTCGATGATCGAAGCTGCTGAAGATTACTGGACAAGAAATTAGGTACAAGGGATGTAATTATCTTCAAGAAGAGCATAATAATGACATAATTATCCAAAGTACGATTTAAAATGTTGCGAGCATGCATAGAAATATGATCAAAACGATTCAAATTGAAGATATATCGCTTACAGGAGTTAAAACCACATTTAATTTCTTTCTACTAATACTATCGGCCTATACTATACTACACTACTGTACAGCATGACTAGGAGAATCAGAGTGATTCTCAAATAAGTGCGAACATCTTGAGGAGTATATTGCACAAAATCCAAAGATTACGAAATGTACCATATATTTTCCCTATCTCTTCATTAGTGTGAAGGTGTCAGGTAAGCGTGTGATTGAAGACAACACCATGATTAATGACAGATTCAGAGTAAGGTATGATGGCATCACCTAGTCTAGTTGGGGAAAGTTGCTTGTGTCAACGTTTTTTGGATAAATTAGCAATACTTGGGACTTAGATGCATTCAACAAAAGTTTGTTTTCAATAACCCAGTCAGACACCCTAGCAAGTTCACAGTTCATGAACTCTACAAAATCTTTCATACATGTAACAGGGTAACCTGAAATCATCGGTATAAAACTGGATATTGTTACACTGAATTACTTCAGGTAAATTCATAATGTATAATAATAAAGGAAGTACCCGAAAATCTACCTTAAATCGAGGATCAGACTTTTTATTAATTGGAACAACTTTTGCACATTTCCAAACAGTCGGAAATTTGGATGTCGTGATATAAGTATTTATTATATGCGTTAAACAGCAATATAATACGTAGAAATTACATGCCTAAATCATCAACTAAAATCGCATTGGATTTGATTGATTTAATGGCAAGTACAACATCAGAGGAATTGATCGTATTAAATGAGTTTAGTAAATTCATCTGGGTAAATGTTGCAATAGGCAGGTGATTGTTTAACTCCAAGATCTCAGATGCTTTTCTAAAGGTTTCGTGTGGGAAGTGCAGAGTCTAGTTTCCGAGAAGTCTCGCTTAGCTTTTTTGCGCATCCGCCAGAGAGACGCCTTGATTTCTCAACTGTGGGTGAATGTACTGGAAGGGATATGCATAGGGGAGTATTGCTACCTGCTCTCTGTTCGACCACCCTATCCTCGTGAATGGACACAGGATCTAGTATCAACGATTCAGACCTGGGGTAGAATCAGGCCAGCATTTCACCTTAAGTGGATTCCTCTACGGCATACGAAATTTGCGTCGATTCCAATCATGTTTAACCCAGAATTAATAAATTCAGTGTTCAGTAATGCTCGGAGATATTATTGATATCTCTGGAAACTGTCGAATAAACACTTCACAACTACACGACATGGGTGCTTCTGCGTGGGAAAGATTTCGCCAATTTGGGACCAGTGATTCTGGCACTAAGTTGGAAGATGCTTTCGTTCTGAAAAGACCACCTCACACACCTTTCAGCACACTCACAAGACGTGTGCTCCGTGACCATAAGACCTCAGGAGTATAGAGGATACAACAAATGGCGAACACACCTCGGGGTGAATATGGGCGTGAAGGGAGGGATAACTTGCAGAGTAGTCTACACTTATCCTTCTAATTAGAAAGATACTGATGTATCATTCAAATTGCTGCATCACAGGCTTATGCATCCTAATCAGTTGTCACATATTGACCGGCGACTGTGTTCTTGTCTTCCGCTGGTGATAGCAGGCCACAGCATTTGCACGACTAGTCCACGTAGCTTCTCCCTGCTTAGGAATCGTTGCACGTGCTGTGGGAAAGACAAGCACTCTGTTAGAGATGCAAAGCTGGAAGAATGATGAGGGCAGTTTGTAGAAGTCTATGATACTACAGGCTGCATTTGTGGGGTGCTATGATGATATCAGTGGCATTTGACAAAATCATCTATTCAAAAATTCTAAATTTCTTATTCGGTCTATTTAAAAAAATTCATGTTAGCTATTTAGGTCATTGTACATGGAAAACTCTTCTTGCAACTGCCACTTATCTGCAATGTAGGCACACTACTTAATTTTAGCTTAACTTTCACTTTGGTTTTAAATTTTTTCTTTCAAAATTATTGCGAAAAATTTTACGTTTACATTTTACCCTTTCTTATTCTAATCTTTTGTTTTTAGTGTGCCTATTTAGTCTGTTTTTTTATTCCCATACAATTGTTTGAGCCTTTTTTGTCCTTTAGAATTAGTTTACTTAGAGTCTTTTTTCTGTTTTCAGGCCATTTTTCTTTGTTTTTAATTGTAAGAGTCATTTTTATAACGTTTTATTAAAGAGACCTATATACATAAAAAAAATTATTATTTAATCACTAAATTGTCACTTCACATATTTTAACTTACAATTAACACAATTTTCGGAGCAATTTAAAGGTTTCTAATGAAGAAAAGCACAAAAAACAAACAAAACTCGGCGCAGAAAACACGAATCTGACGTTTAATCCGAAATGGCGCAATTGTCATTAGCAAATTAACTCGGTTACGTTCATCTTGCTTTTCCAGCCTTGCGCCATAGAACCGAGATTCCCACACACCGATAGAGCATTTACATGATATTTCGCTTCCTTTAAATATATGTTCTAAGGGTTAGTTTCTCCACAATTTTCAGGTCATCATAGAGACATTACAAAAAATTGCCCGCAATTCCATTGGGTGGATGGGCACGGCAATGAAGACGATACATCTATGTCTTCGACAGCAGGTAAAGGTAAGTGGTGTAAGGGTCCCATCAGGACCGGATGGTGTGCTTTGTTTTGTTGAAGGAGCAATTTGTTTGTAAATATGGTCCATGGCAGTGGTAGGATTTGGGTTACAAAATCGTAGCCACCAACCAGCTGAACAGAATGTTCATTGGTGACTTCTTCAAGATGAAATTGTAATGAATTGTGTTAATTGTATTAATAATAAAATGAGAACAATTTTTTTTTAATTTTTCACCTTCATAAATAAATTTCCTTCGAAACTCATAATGTTCAGCATCCAAAATTTTAAAACAAACAAAATAGTAATCAGCTGTCAAATATCAAAGCGCGGTAATTGCTTTGAAAGTTGAAAGCTAGCCAACTTCTGCGTCATGGCTTACTTCATGGCATTGCCTTACTTACTCCTGCGAGATGCTTAATTACTCTGCCTGCGTGGTGGCTACGTACAGAATGCAACGGGGTAAGCCATTGCCGTCTTTATGTTCCCGGCCATGACACAAAGCGATTTTGCGTTTTTTTTTACATGCAAAAGTACGAAATCGTACTACTCTAATACATTCTAAGGGCGATTTTGCTTGGCAAAATTATACGAAATCGCACTACTTTAATGCATTCAAAGAATTTGATGTCATGGCATGGAACATAGAGACGGCAATGGGTAAGCGTTATGTTGGGTTAAGCTTTTTTAACCCAACATTTTGGCGTCCGAGCAGGGACTGTTTTCATCTAGAAATTATTCATCGGTCCCGGATTAAATTTATAAATTATTCTCGTCGTGGGAAATTGTAAAAATTAACAAATTTCATCAGTAGACACATGGTATGCACTCTCCTGCGGATACCAGCAAGTTCATCGAATAAATCAAGTAAATGATCAGAAATCATCATAGTCGCAATATTGTGTGGTAACTTTGGAGAATAATTATTGAAAACAAAAGAAAATTGTTCGCTGGATAACCAAGGTAATTTTTTTCCATTTTTTATATCAGTGCGCAACTTTAGCGGTACGAGAACAATAAGAATTGCATCAAATAAAACCTGGTGATCATTCCTGTTAAATTTTTGGATTGAAATCATTTACATTTGTTAAATTGAATAAATCGATATATACATATATACATAAGCGACCTTATTTTGTGGTAATTGTTGCAAAGGAATATATACATACTAACCCTTTTCGAATAAGTTCATAAAACAAATAATTTTTTTTAAATTGCTCTAATTTTTGGTGAACTATTAACTAAATATTTTTCGATAAATTATTATTGCTAGTTATAAGTAATAAAAACTAGACACTATGACTTTGGAAGATCTTAAATTAAAAAGAGTGTCTACGAAAGGGTGCATAACGAGAATAAAAAATATAGTTGAAACTAAATCTGATTCGCTAACTCTTACTGAACTCGAATGTCAGCTAGGAATTTTCGAGTCGTATTTTAAACAGTTGCTATCATATCAGATGTTGATAGAAAAACGTACACCTGAAGATGTAAACGAAGCTAAGATCCGCGGAGAGTTAGAAGATTTATATTGCCTTACGAAATTCACACCAATGCTCACTTAAGCGCTCTTCAATCGATCCGCTCTTTTGAGGACTTGTTATAGCGCTGATTATTTACTTGGTCAATTCCAAATTAGATCCCGAATCTCAAAACAAATGGGAAGAAGCTAGGGACGTATCCAAGTTGCCAACATGGGAGAATTGTGCCGAGATATTGGACAGACGTTGCCAGTACTTGGAGTCTAGGGACTCCAGTCCGTCGCTAGGAGTATCGTCCACCTCTTCTCGACCTACTGACAAGCAGAAATTTAGGAATTTCCATCCTAGTAATACGTCGTTAGATGGTATACAAATCTCTTGTTTATTTTGTCGTAAAAATGGGCACGCAATTTATAAATGTCCTGATTTTTTGGGACTAACAGTTTTGAACAGATTTTCTGAAGCTAAAAAACGAGCTCTCTGCATTAATTGTCTTATCGAGGTCATAGTCTTAAAAAGTGTTCGTCGCAGACATGTCGTGTGTGTTCTATACCTCATCACACCCTATTACATAGATACAATTCAAGAGGGACATTTGCGTCGATAGAAAAGCAGGATATTCCTTCGAAAGTCAAAGAGTCGGAATCAAACCAACCGTTATCGCTTGTTGGAAACACATCATTACAATCGTCGTCGCTTTCCGTCAACGATGTTAAGTCTCATATTTTTCTCGAAACTGCTGTGATAAAAATAAAGGACAAGTTCGGCCACTATCATCTTGCCAGGGCATTGCTGGATTCAGCTTCACAGCTAAATTTTATATCGAAAAACCTTGCACAGATACTGAAATTAATCGAGAAAGGGTTGACATAAACATCAGCGGAATAGGCAACGTACATACTAAAGTCAGAGGGTCCTTAAAAGCTAAAATTAAATCAAGGTTCAATGAATTTGAAACGAATCTCTCGATGCACGTACTGCCTCACATAACTGCCTTACAACGTGAAAGGTCATTCATTATTGATGATTGGAAGGTTCCTCAAAACGTTCAATTAGTTGATCCAGAGTTTTTCAGGCCAAGAAAAGTAGATATTCTTATTGGGGCGGAGACATACTTCCAACTGCTTTGTGTTGGGCAAATCAAATACCCACATTGCAGAAGACATTGTTCGGTTGGATTGTGTCAGGGAAATACACAAAGTCGCCAAGAGAACCTCATATTCGGAGTTGTCACACCTCTCAAGAAATTAATGAAGTTGAGACAGTTGAAAATGAACTACTAAATATAATTGTTGAAAAGTTCTGGGAGGCAGCAGAAATTGAATCAGATTCGACAAAATACAATAGGGAACAGTTGCAATGTGAGACTATATTCTTAAATACATTTCGTAGATTACCAGAAGGAAGATTCATGGTAAAGGTAGCCTTTAAGGATAATCCAGAAAAACAGCAAAAATATTCTTATGAAATCGCTCGTCGTCGCTTTAGCTTATTGGAAAGAGACTTAGCAAGGACTCTGCGTTGAAGACTAAACACACTCAATTCCTGAGAGATTATCAATCGACAGGTCATATGAAGTTAATTTCAAGACAAGATGTTCCAGCGACTCATTATTTCATGCCTCATCAATGCGTCCTACGGCCATGCAGCACCTCTACAAAACTTCGTGTTGTTTTCGACGTATCTTGCCGTACGTTCACAAACAAATCACTTAATGAGTTACTAATGGTGGGTCCCAATGTGCAGGATGACCTCTTTTCAATCATGCTCCGATTTCGATGCTATAAGTTTGCACTCACGGCGGATATAGCTGTCATGTACAGGCACGTCTTGGTCTATCCTGAAGATCGCAACTTTCAACTCATTTTATGGAGTGAAAGTGCTCAGGAGGAGTTCCAAGTTTATAGACTTAACACGGTGACGTATGGCACAGCTCCTGCACCATTTCTAGCCACAAGGTTTCTGGTACATCTTGCAGAAGAGTACGCGTGAACAATGCTCTTAGCTTCGAGAATCATAAAAGGGGATTTCTATATGGATGATCTTATTACACCATCTGATACGCAGGAAGAGCTTTATTCGATTAAGGATAGTGTAGACACAATTTTAAAATCGGGTCAGTTTAATCTTCGCAAATGGTATTCTAATGATTTAATTTTTGTCAGAATTACCCGAAGCTGAGCGAGAGACAACAGTACAAATCAATAACTTAGACATAGTGAAAACTCTTGGAGTCTTGTGGAAACCAATAGCTGATGAGTTTTGTTTCCAACATCAAGCGAATACTTCGGCATCATCTAGGATTACTAAAAGAACTATCCTGTCAGATATTTCACGCCCTTTTGATCCTCTTGGACTTATTAATTCTGTCGTCGTCAAAGCAAAGATATTTGTACAAGAACTATGGCTCCTGAAGGTAAATTGGGATGAATCCATTCCTCTAAATATTGAACATCGTTATCGAAGCTTCAAAGCAGAGCTAGAGCATATAAATGAAATTCATATTCCTCGGCTGGTACTTCCCGCAGGTAGAGTGTCTTCAATTGAAATTCATGGTTTCGCAGATGCATCCACCATAGCATATGGGTGCTGTATTTATATTCGATCAATAGATACCGTCGAAAATATATATGTAAATCTTTTATCAGCTAAATCTAAGGCGGCGCCCATAAGAGCATCAAAATCGTTGCCCTGTTTGGAGCTGTGTGTTGCATTGCTTTTTTCGAGACTGGTAGACAAAGTTAGAAAACAGTTTCCTAAGCCTTACACTCAGCTTTATCGCTAGACGGATTTAGAAATTGTGTTAGATTGGTTTCGCTCTCAGCCATCTACCTGGAAAACCTCTGTTGCAAATCGTATATCTGAAATTCAGAAATTGACAGGGACATCATCTCTAGGGGAATAAGTGCTTCAGAGCTTTCAAGGTCTATGTGGTTTACCGGTCCACGGTTCTTGCAGCAGTCAAAGGAATATTGGGCACTTCAAAAAAAGCGGAATTCAACCAACGATAACATACCTGTAAGAAAGACTATAAAATCAATACTAGTGAGTTCAGTTTTAGACTCGTTTTTAGAGACAGTTTACGAATGCAGCGATTTTATGAAAAATTGTCGCCGTTTCGCATTTGTGCTACGTTTTTTAAACAATATCAAGGCCAGAAAATACACCAGGCCTATCATATCTGGAAATTTGACAGCGGCAGAGATTGATCAAGCATTCTTGCCCTTCGTCTGGGCTATTCAAGAGTATGAATTTTCGTCGGAGATACAAGCCTTGGAGGAAGAGAAGGAAGTTATTTCTAAGAGTTGCATTAAAAAGCTTGCTCCGTTTCTCGACAACAAAATGGGACTCGACTTTTTGCGAGTTGGAGGCCGTTTGAAAAACGCCAATCTGTCATACAACAACAAGTTTCCAATACTCCTTCCACGCGCCAATTCGTTAAATCTTACGTTTAGGATCTTCATCGTCGAAACTTTCACGCAGGGCCTCTTGCTGTGGTTTCAATTGTTCAGCAAAGTTTCTGGATAATGAATGCACGAGAGTCGTTCGTAAAATTATCAGGAACTGCCTACATTGCTTCAAATATCCTCCTAGATTGGCTCATCAAATAATGGGAGATCTACCAAGAGGAAGATCAGAGGAAGAACACTGTACAAATCTTATATCGCGATATTCATCTGCTTCGCCATAAAAGTTGTACATATCGAGGTGGTCTCAGATGTCATCAGAAGCATTCATTGCTGCGTTGAAGATGTTTATTGGACGTCGAAACTTGTGTAGACATATATATTGCGATAATGCTACAAATTGCTGGTGCACGCAGGCAGCAGGAGTTTCGTGATGTTTTCTTTCGACAGCAGCCTCAAAAGGATATCCACACTTGGTGTTCGAATCATACTATCGAGTTCCATCATATTCCACCACGATAACCACATTTTGGAGCAATGTGGGAGGCGGCTGTGAAATCAGCAAAGATGCTCCTCTACAGGACGTTAAAGGATTCACTATTAACTTTCGAAGAATTGACGACAGTCATGATACAGATTGAAGCGGTATTAAATTCACGGCCTATTACTACAATGTCAACTGACCCGAATGATGAGCAGGCATTAACTCCTGCACATTTTCTGAACCAATCTACTTTAGAATGTTTCGTCGAGCCTGACCTCTCTACTCATAAATTTACTTATCCCCGCAGATGGCAGCGTATTTCATTCTTACAACAGCACTTTTGGCGGCGTTGGACAAAGGAATATCTGTCGCAACTACAAGATCCTAACATAACTACAGGAGTGCTGGTCCTGGTTCATCAGGACGATCTTCCACCATACAAATGGAAACTTGGGCGAGTTGTTGCTACTGTACCAGGTAGTGATGGTCATATCCGCGTCGTAGAAGTAAAGACCGCAACATGCATTCTCCGACTTTCAATCCATAAGGTGGCACCACTTCCAGAAGATGATTGATTGAAAGCATCCCAATAATTTCAAGGCCGCCGGCATGTTCAGCCACAATATTAAGTTATAAAGTTGTAATTCTTCCTAAATTGCTTTAATTTAACTAATTTAAGAAGAATTACAAATTTTGTTAGGAACATTTGGTAAGTCTGTAAACTAAGTACTATCTATTTAGTTTGGTAGGCACTGTTGCGAATGTGATGTTGAGAAGCGTAGGGATTAGATTGTGCAAAGTTTGGAGTGAGCATACACTTAGTCACAGTCTGTGCAGTGAGTCAGAAATGAGAAGTCGCGTTCAATTAATCGTGTGAAGTGTGAATATGCATCACTGGGTGAGAGACAAACACATTTTGTATTAAATTATATAGTAGATTGAAGGTTAGGCGGGTAATTCCGCTATTCTAAATTGTAAAGTGTAGCCAAGGATAGTTAGCTTGTGTGAGTGGTGTGAGTGATTAACGAAAGAATCGAATGCCTGTTCTGCGTACGTCGCACCCTACTATCAGCGAATCCTGTTCTGCGTACGTCGCACCACACTATCAGCGAATTCCTGTTCTGCGTACGTCGCATCACACTATCAGCGAATTCCTGTTCTGTCGTAGTGCGTGAGTCGCATAATACCTGCCTTGCCCCTGCGTATATCGCACTCTCAGGTAACAACAGTTCAGCGTAAATCGCTCTCTTCAACCTGTCGGTACACATGAATGCTCTGTGTCTACTAACGGAAAACGCTAAGGATGTAACGAAAATATGATTGAATGCATATGTGTGTGTGAAGGATGTAGCGAAGATATGATAGAATGTATATGGGTGTATGAATAAAATATGATTGTTGGCTGCATCTCACTGAGTTTTATACTCAAGCGTTGTTCTCTTTTTTCCACAGCTCCCGGATAACAGCAGCTATTTACTAGGTAAGCCACCACATACTTACTTCTGCAAACAAATGTAAGACAAAAGGATAAAAATATATTCACTCCGCTTATGAAAAAAACGACCTGTGTTTAGTCATTCTACTTTCCTGGATTATTTTTCTTTTTCACTTTAATACCTTATAACTTAATATTGTGGCTGAGCACGCTATGTTGTATAATAATTGAAATAAAAAGGAACTGATGTCTAAACTTTTAACTAAAAATCCAATGGAATTAAAAAGGAATCATAGATACGGGTTTTGTATTATTACACATTCGCCCCAGAAAGAAACGGTGAGACCGAATGGTTCAAGCAACTAAAATATTATAAAGAAAAAAAACAAGAACTCGACGGGGGCTTAGATAATTTGAAAAGGAGATTATAAGCCCATGTAAACTATTGCGAAGATAGATGGCTACTGCATTGCCTGCAGAATATCGGCGATCATTTCTGAAATTACATGATCCCTAACGCCAACAAAACGACTCACCAATAAAAAGTATGGTAAAATTCAAAGTAGTGAGAACATGTTCGAATTCTTCAAAGTTTGAATGCAGGCTCCGCGTATTACACATACTAAGAATATTCTCACCACGGTAATTCAGAAATTTCATCCGTATACCATTGTAGTCAAAAATCCTCATCCATGATTGTAATAATTTGTACACTATATAATTTTTTTAACTCAGGAAGATATAATGAAAATATACTACAATAATTCCAAAAGAACAAAAAATTTAGTTTAATTAAATTTGGTAGCTAGCTATCTGTCAGCCATGTGCGATAAGATTTTCCCCATGATTTTAACTGGATTTACCTCAGCTGAACGTCGAATATAAACAAACTCATTAGAGGTAAAAACAGACTCTCTCTACTCTTGATGTTTAGCATTACAAAACAAAACATCTCCAGTGACTCATCGGTCAGACACTCCTGCACGAAGACTCCTGTTGTACTGTTCTTCTTATATACAGCCTTAAAAAATTCCCCTGCTCATGGCTAACAGAAAATTAAATTACTATGGATGGCACCTGTTTTTATTATTATGACGCAACCAAAAAACTGATGGCTTGATGAGCTTAAAGTCGAACAAATTGCACAATGTTTTAGGAATGTCACCAATGTCTTCATCAGATGTTATGATGATGCCGTTAATCAAGGCATCCGCAGATTTCGAAATTCTCTGAGGGACTCCACCGTGTTTTCCAGTGTATAGACACAATTGTGAAGCCCGCCAAATTCCCCGTTAACTTCGGCTTTTGCATTCTTACAAATGACATCGACCAATATTTTGGTTTCACACTGAACTGACTCCATGGAAGCAGACAACGTTTCATTCATTATTTATAAAAACCCGGAACGGAAACACTTGTTTTGAGCTTTTGTTAGGAAAAAAAACCCTAATTAGAAATAAATCTGAAAGCCAGCCAGAAAGAATGAACGTGTATTTGCCAGTTACATCACTTCATTCAAAATACATATTTTTTATCAAACGTGTTTTCTAAATCTTGGAAATTATACGCAATCGATCCTATACCTGAGACTCAAAGACCACAATGGAAGGAATTCAGATCATTTTTACCTTTTATCTCAAAACTGGAGAAACAAATTTATAATTTTCAAAATTCCAATAACTTTCCACATTGCTATCATACAGTTCCTTATGCCTAGGCTTAGCTCTTGGGTTAGTTAAAGTGGAGGCTACCGAAAAATATGCGATCAGCCACATTCAGACCATAATGAACCTCAAAGATCCTCCAGCTCCTTGTCTGCTAATTCCCCCAATTCATATCTCACGCTCTCAACCTCTTCCTCGTTCATACAGCTTCTGCAGAAGTCATTGTATGGAACTTTTATGCGCTCTGCATGTTTGCAAAAGAGGCAATGTCCTGTGGTAACTGAATCCTGAATTCGCTTTGGTGATTCTAGAGGCATATATTCATAGCTGAACTCTGTAGCTATCACCAAGTTTCCCGAGCTGAACGCGACAATGTTGAGCTAGGCGCGATCTAATAGTATTCAAGCTCAGAGATTTAATTGCAGCTTAACTGTCAATGCAAATCTTAATAACTCGACCACTAGGTACGTTTTTTAATTGTTTCCATCAACCTGACTGATAGTTAGAACTTCCGGTTGGAAGACACTACAGTAGTCCGGTAGGTATGATTCTTGTATTTGAAGGTATGATGAGTATAGCCCAGCTCCTACACCCACATCCATTCTCGAATGTATAGACACATGCAGTCATTTGCCACGTGATTATCTTCCCACTCCTCTTTAAGGAATGCTAGTTGGGAAACCTTTCTCAAAGTCCATCCGATCAAGACAGATCTTTAGTATTCTGCTATAAGCTAGTACTCCTAGTTATTTGGCTTTAGTTTTAAATCAGGTGTAATATTACCCAATTTTGGGGGAGCAAACTGGGTGCAAGGAGATCTTGTTCAGTATTCGTTGGGTTAAGACCTAAGTCATAGCTTATAGCCCAGTTACAGCAGCGCACCCAGGATTAGGTTTGGGGGGGGGGGGGTTGTTTTATATGATTATCGCATTGTTAAAAGTAAATTTGTTTTCTGGCACAATTAAGAAATATACAATAAGTTCCGGGGAAAGTTTTTATGGCTTTTTCTGTTGGATAAAACAGTAGCACTTTTATATCTTACGATCGATCTGTGTAACAATAATCGGAACGTAATGTTTTGAACGAAAAGTAATGTTATTTAGAACATTCTAATGGAACCTTGATTTTAAAATAAAAGTTTTATATGTACGTACTAACATGAAACTGATACATTCGTCGATAAATGTGGTAATTACCTTCCTACCTTGCCCCTATGGGGGCAGCGTAAGGTTTATTGTTTTGTAAGTTTTTTTTTTGATATTTTCTTTTCGGTAGTTTATTTTAAGCTGTTCTGTTGTATGGTATGAAATATACTGTGTAGTAGCTATGTCTAGCTTTTGTTGTCCCTTTATGCTTTTGAGAATCTTCACAACCACTATCACGCCTAGGAATCGTGGTTGTTTATCAGCGATTGTATGGGTACTGGATAGGGAGAATAAAATTTCATATTCATATTATTTATTTAAAGATTTATCTTATTTGATCGGACTTTGTAATTTGCACAAATTACATTTTATTCATTATTTGTAAATTACGTATAAAATTTAACTTTCGGGTTGATCCCGATGCGATGTGATAGTTGACTGATCGTCGATAAGAACTAAGCAGCATAATTTCATTGTGGAATATGTATTATTTATGATATGGATGTATATTGCCGGTACTAAACATCATGCTCCAAGACTTCAGTTATATTTGGAAATTATGATGGAGCTTATCCAAGTATTTCATAACAACTATAACCTTAAATGGCTTCAAATCGCTTAGTGAAAAACCAATATACGATACATTTATGAATCCCAGTTGAAGTATAGGCGCCGATTAAATTTGAACCTATGTATGTAACATATCGATTGAAAAAATTTACGTAAACATAAAAATTTTATAATTTATACCATAGAGATTCCGTGAATAATTACAAAGCTAACGACGTTGGTCATTATTAAACAATAATCCGCCATTGAAGGAATTTAGTTTTATTACACAATCGTGTCGGCACCATATATGCAGAAAATCAATTCTCTTCGCCTATTTTGCACCTAATTAATCGCCTCGCTGCCATTGAATTGTAAATACCTGTGTAAAGTGGCCACATGGGTGTCCAGCAGTGATTGATGCCTAATGGCTTTTCACTCTTTACAGCATATTATTGATGCTTCATTTTTACTACAAATTGTGGAATTTGATCAATTTAATAAATGCACTGAGCATTACATTAAGAACTCTGCCTCTGAATATTTATTGCGGCAATGATTTGAATATAAGTGAGTAAACTACGTACTAGATTCGTATTGAGGGATACCAAAAATGGTGTTGTTTTTTACATGAAAAATTCTTTTGGGATGACTCAAACTTAAACGAAATGCTATCGAAAGATGTTCTATCTAAGCGTGGTAGTTTTTCTCAAGATGAAAGAGCAATAATCAATTAAGTAAACGAAAATTTCCAACGTCTTTTCTCATTTGATTCCGTCTCTAAAACCTATATGACTCACACTCCATATCTTGGCGTTATACATAAACTTGTTAGCCTGCAACGACAGATCAATTTTCGAAGTTTATCTACATGATGAGAAACTTCTCTTCTCATTTTTTGCTATATTTTTTCCAGAAATTCTATTCTTTTTATCCTATCGTTAGCAAGTAATTTAAGAATTCTTGTTTCTTTTCAAATTTTGTTTTTTTTGTTAAAGTACTCTAATCTATCAGGATGTATACCCATACTAGGTACAAAGGTACCCGATATGTGTGAGATGGAATCCGATGATAAGGAACTCCGGATGTTATCTTTTTTACCATCCTTAGGAATGCAGACCTGACTCGAGTTAGAACAAAAGGATCCACCTTATCAACGGCTGGAACTAATTATATCCAAACTGTTAAATTTAGCCCAGCATGGAGTGAGGTACACAAGTTACCACGCTGCCAGAGATGGCTTTTAGTATCTCTCTCAGTGTCACAGGTCTATCAGACTCGTCAGATGACAAAATACTTGATGCTCTGATGCAGGCTAATTGGAATTTTTATATCTTTCTTTGTCGAATGCATTAGGAAACGAAGGGATCGCTTCTTGTGATACCTTTTAGAAAATATGGATACTCATGCTTGTATAGTTATCTGAATGATAAATGAACTTCGTTATTGACGACTTTTGATAGCATTTTGACGTAGTTTCAAAAGAACACCCTGAGTTATATAAAACGGTGACTCATTTCATAGGTATTCGATAGAATTTCTAAGGTAAAATATTTTCGCGGAAGATAATACCTATGTATTGAATAAGGAAAAACAAATTTCAATAACCAAGACGTAAATTACATTGCGTAACTATGGCAAATATAAAACTTCGTCATCCGAATCAAGTAATTTTCCTATCGCGAAAGATTTTCTTGTAACTGCGCAATGAAAATTTCACTTTCAAATCGTCTCAGAAGGTTGGCTAGTTAGCCACTAATAGGCTTAACCAACATCTTAAATCTGTTAGCCACTAGTCATTAGACAGGTTGACGATGTCAACGTTTTTCCTCGTTTCGTTAGTAAATTTACGACCGTTAATAAATTGCAAAATTATCTCGTTTACACAGCATGTGTCCTCTTCGAGTTTTTAATGGTTACAGGTATTATTGCTGCTGCTGTAGTTTGTTATCATCATTGCAATCGATTTCATTTATTTACCCAAACATCTTTTAATCATCATTTCAATATAAATTCAATTCCATCAGCGATTATTTAAATGAATAATTTTCCTTGGGCTTTAGCTGAACACTAACTTATGTATAATGTGTCAACTTGCTACATTAATATTCGCAGTTAGTATTGCAATGGATTGTAAAACTAATGAGTTCGAGGTTACCCATCGAATCAGAACTGAATTGAACACATATAGTTTAATAAGCGTTTGCAAGTTATAATCATAAATTCCTTTAGTAACAGTCAACATGGCAGTTAAACCCGCACATCATAACCGATGGCAATCATGTTTATAGAATTTTGCTCTCAGTTTGAACTTTCAGATTCTTATTTTAAGTTACAATCTGATAATAGTACACCAGTAAGAGAAAAGTTTTATGTAATGAGCTCATTAAATACGAAATAAATAAAAAACCGCTATGCGCGTTTTGTTACATTAAACATTTGTAGCTTGATGTAGTTCGACCTATAAGGCTTCGACCAATTTTTACTGGATTATAGTTTTTTATTGAGTATAGGGGGGGGGGGGGGGGGGTAAATGTTCGATTTATTCCGGGCAGTATTGGCCTATATGATTTCATTGGACTCTATCATAGGCATCATAATGGAGCTAAGGAGGTATGTCTTTGAATTGCAGTATTTTTTCAGTGAGTTAGATATCACTTCCGATTTAGCAAGCAAGTATTGCGCAAGAAGACTGGCAGTTCTTCCTAATTGTAGTCACTGCAGTCTCATTTTACTGTTTCACATACTGCATTTATTGCCTTTGGAAAGTGCTCTTATATTCGTATACCTGTTGGAACATATATTTTCTATTGAATGGCCTACGCAAACTGCTGTAAAAAAATTTATTCAAAAGAAAACTTTAAACAAATCATTTTGAAAGAGTTAAGCTTCAGTCTTAATTCTGGCTCAATTTAACTAGTTCGAAGGAAAAACTTTATAAGAAAACCTTGCATGGAGCCTTCAGTTTTCCTCTAATACGGTTGATTTTCTTCCATTCCGATAGATTTTGTTTTGTAGTCAGGGTCTAGTCAGAATAGTAGTGGTTTCATGAATTCTATCTTAGATTATTTTCTAGTTAGTGAGCCTGACTATTAATTGCCTGAAACATTGATATTCTCAGGTATCCAGACTAAGGTGATCATATTTAATTGGACTAGTTGCAGATAATCTTACAACAACTTGGGTATACAAATGCTTAATTTAAAAGCCAGACAGTGGATTTGTTGAAGAGAGAACATAGAATATATATCTAATAATTTATGTAGCCTATCTATTGTTTTATCTAATACATATCTTGATCTCGACAGGTTAACACGAAGTTCACCATAAAGTCAAGACCCATCACCGTTCTTAGTTTGGAAGTCATTTACTAACTAGAACTCTTCGTTAAAATTTAAGTATATTTAATCCCCAATTCCCGGATTCATTTCACAATTATAACTTGGAATTATGCTATCCATAACGAGAAAACTAAGGACGGGGTCACTGTGTATATTTTTCATTTCCGCTTTCAATTTCGGGATCAGCTAGTTAGATGTCTATTAAGGATATTTTCCATAGTTCTTAGTACAAAAGATGTTCGAGTTACTGGAAGGCATATGGTCTGATATCTTCAGTCTGCTGATTAAATGAGGCAACCCTCCACGTAGAAGCGGCAGAAAAATTCCACTTATTGTTGGCGATTTATAAGCTTCAAATGAGGGCTAATATTATCTTGCTTAGGCCAAAAATTGTTAAAGCAATCTACTAGTATCTTGAAATTTGTCAAGTGACATCTACCTTAGAGTCGAAGATTAATGTAGTAACTGTCACCTCCCAATGGAAAGAGCAAACGGGAAAACGCATTCTGACTGATATAGAGCTTTATCTTCTACTTTCCAAATTCTGTCAAGATGCCATCCAGCCTTTCCATAAAAGCAAATTTATTAGTAAGCTGCTAGTGAGGGTTTTATGATCCTAGCACTGCTGGGTATGTCATGCATTTCATAGAAGAACCTTTTAAATGATCCAATTTTATATTTTCTCATATCTTATGGTGGTGGTGTTTGCCCGTTTAAAGAGATCCCGTATATCAAGCCTCAACTTGTTGTGCCTTTCTGATATTAGCTATTTTATGTCTATGGACTACAATCAGTACAGTCAGCCCAAATGAACGATTCCACGCTGTTTTTAGTTTGAGTATATGTGTAGATAGCATGATCGGACAAATGGTAATCATATATCCAGTTTTTCTTCATTTGTTTGCCTAAACTTTTCTTTCATTTTCTCTTTGATTTGCACGTTGAACCACACACTAAAGTTTAAGATATGTCAAAGACCTCTTCCTTAATTTTATTGCCCCCGTTTAAAACTTTTGATTAATTTTTATATCAATTTTATATATAAATTCAAGAAACTATTTTTGTTATTTATAATCCTGTCAAAACATGTTCAACATGAGGCAATTTATATATTTTCTCCTACTGGTGTAGTTTGCGATGGTTCATATTCATACTTTCGTAACGCCTGGAAAAATAAATTAGATACATCAAAACCCTCGAGAATACTTTACAAGCCATGAAACAGACTCCCTCCCTACCACATGCGAGTCCCAACGGAGTCCTTACATTCTGAAATATTTGCAGTGTTCTTATGTAAAACTGACAAAAGTTTGATTTGAATAGCTCCTTGGCCTTAAACTACTATTCATACAGAAAAAGGTGTTCTGATAATCTTAAACTTGCTTTCTTATCATCCGAACCATAATAACGTTTTCACAGCTTTCCTAACAAAATTATTTTAAAAATTTATTTTAACCAAATTACTACGATTAAAATTTTCAGCTGAGTAATCATTGTAATGTCGCTGCGCCGTCATGGGATGCCGTGGCCTGATGATATCGAATGTAGCTGCCTACAGATTCGGATTCCTGCTGCACACACGCACAGCTGAGAGGTATTGATCGTAAAATGGTAAGGTTACTTTGTAATCAAAAGTATTTTATTATTTTGTTAAGTAAGGCATATAGCAAGTGTAGCGTTTGGGAAGGTAAGGAACCAAGCTTTAAATTACTGGAAGACTATTTTCCTGTATGCATAGTAGTTTAGGCTCTATAGCATATATAAAGTCAATGTTTGGCACTTTTCCATAAGTATCAATATAGAACATTTTAGAAAACGGACTCACAACGCACACATATAGATTTCTATTTCATTTTGGTTTTGGATCCATGCATAGAATCATGACGCATTTTTATATATCTTTGCTTGGCTGTTGGCTTGTCTAGCTATCTGTCCGTTATATTTTGTCAATTCTGTAGGTATGCTAATTTACGAGCTGAAATTTTGTACATTTTAAATTTTTATCTATAAAAAAAATAAGGGGCTTTGACTTTCTTCTGTTCTTGTTTATATGGTTATGGTATTACCCCTGTGTATAGAACTAGTGGTTGCGAAAATGCTTCCTTGTTATAATGTCAGATGGCTCCACTTGTACCATTTTGAACAGTTTTGCTCATGCTAAGTCGCTAAAAGTTCTGCAACTGAAGTATGGACATGCCCTCGTCGGTATGGACAAGCGGTTGAAGCGATATGCCGTAAGAGCCTTTAAAATTGCCTGAACGATTGTTTGTCTAAAAGCGCTTGTGTTTTTACATGAAAGCCATACATACGAGTATTTATTATTTGAGTTTTGCTCACCCTTCGCTAAAAGCAAAGCAGTGCTACTGACGTTGATGTAAGGACAAAAGCGCAAGGGATAAGCCGTAAGAGCATAGCTAAATTTAAAAACATACAAGGGCTGGGAAGTAGACATCGCCTCGATAGAATATAAAATCCACGATGGCTGGACCTGATGTAGGGTAGGCAGCAATTTTTTCTTTAGAAATTTACTGGAATTTTTTTCCTTAGAATTGTTATGCATTGTTGAAGGCCGACAACTTGGCTTGGGCCAATAATAATTTTTATGAGCATAGACTCGTAAATGAGCAATAAGCATTCATTTCTTCTTAGAAATTTACAGAAAATATTTCGGGAAAATTTTTATTCAGTCTGGGCATCAGCAGATGCATCACACAATGTGTGCTATTGTGGGCCTCTAATCCTTAACAATTCTAAGGAAAAAATTTGTAAGAAAAAATTGCGGCTTTACCTACAGCAGGTCCAGAGTCAGACATCGCTGATTTTATCTTGGAGCGAGGCATTGCTGGCTTGCTTACCCTTTGGTTACGTCTGCTCTGCAGTAGTAGCGCCTCTACAACACAACAAGGTACTAAGTCAACTTGGGTTTCGCAACCACTATATAGGTGGTTCTATACACAAGGGTATTACCAAAGAACATATAACTTAACAAGAAACTTCATCTGGCCTCTAAAAATGCACAAGTTGTATGGTTATTTGAGGATGCGGTCGGGAGGTAATAAAAGGGAAGAAGCAAAGATTTGAGACTGAGAGAATATTCTGTTCTCTCTGTTCTCCGCCACCCCACTGTACCTGTATACAAGCCAACGCCAGCAGCCATCAGGCACAGTTTTGTTTCACTATGTTAGATGTTCTTTGGTATTACGGTATTACCTACTTGTGCTTTTTTTCAATCAGATTTTTCCACTGAAATCGAAAACATTTCTGATGTTCCATATAGTAGCTAACCGGAGCGGACCGAGATATCCTCTCCATAATAATTTATCATTGCCTTAGGAATGCATTCGCCAGCGATACAGGGTGATACAAATGCACGCTTCGTGTGTTGAAATAATCTTTGCAATAATTGTAGAGAATTCTGTTACCTCTTTGAGACTGCCAACTGGCAGACTGATCTTTTTCATCTATTGTGCTTTTTGTTCTTGTCAAAAAAGTAAATATGAACCATAAGAGCTGTAACCACTGACTTATAACAATGGACTGAGCGTATTGTCATTTTCCTATAGGAAAGCATGGCACAAGTTTTATAGTTCTCTCTTTCGCCCTATGGCAGAGTTGGAGCTACCAACACAAAATATTGCATTCGATACATTTGATTTCATTTGATGTTTTTATGTTGGCTAAACATAGTGTTTACCCTGCTCCGTCTCTCTTGCCCATAAGCAGGATTCAGTTAAGAATAGCTTTTGAAAATTAAAGTCGGAATGAGTTTAATTCCTTATAAGCGATTAAAATATCACTTGGGCACGAGAAAATATAATTTTTTAATTAAATTCGATTTACGGGTGTAAAATTTCATCTGATTGGTTGAGTTTTACATGTTTTTTATGTAATCGTTTTAAAGGGTGCTCTAACGGTGATATACGGGAACACAATATTTTTTGTGCCACATGAAATAGCAAATCGCTCAATCCATTGTTATAAGTCAGTGGCTGAAACATGTATGGAAAAGTTTTGCCATTTTACACACAATAAAATACAGCATGTAAGAAATTTCTCTTTAGAAAGTATCTAGAAGAAGTTAAATTAAGGCATGTTAAACATTAAACAAACTAAATGTTGACGACACATTAGCAATGAAAATTCACTTGTTGCACAAAAAAGTAAATATACAGATGAATAATGCATATCAGAAAAATGAAAGCCTTATCAACATTTCTGGTAACCAAGTTAGTTAGCTACGACGAAAATTGTAGCTAAGAAAAGTTGTCATTAACAGAAAATGTTCCTAATGTACAGGCCGCCCACACCCATAAATAATTGACTCGCAACATGTATCTAACTTCTGGTTTTCAATTTTCCTATTCGATTCGTTATCTGTATATTTACTTATTTGTGCTTATATTTAGATTTGTAGAGGAGTGTTCACTGTGACCTGAAAGATCTATTGTGAGTCCCCGTTCTAGGTTTGGACTGTTAATGAACTCTAGAGTCATTCTGGGACTTAGGTTTCACATGTAGTTTGGTGGAGGAAAATCATGTTCGAGGTAGAGTAATCTACGCCAGGCAAATGCTTCGCAGATGCAGAGCAGGTGCTCCAAGGTTTCGTGAACATCCTGACAGAAGCGTCAGGAAGAAGTCTCAGCCACGTCAATCTTGTATAGGTGATACCTCAATGCGCAATGGCCAGAGAAGAGCTCTGTAATCATTTTAAAGCTCTGCTCTCCTAAGTAGTAGGAGTTCTTTTGTTTTTCCGCCAGAGGTGTCGATAAAATATTTTGCCTGACGAAGTCCCTGTAGCCTTTCCAAATATGTAAGGTAATTTTATTATTCTCCCACCAATTTAGAGTAGCTCTGAGGGAACACAAAGGGGTTTCCGTTCCTCGTTTGGCTAGGCCTTCAGCAATATCATTGCCTTTATGGCCCTCATGTCCAGATACACACATAAGGATAAGTTTGTTTCTCCTTGATAAATTTTTAAGGGTTTGCAGACACTCCCAGCGGCTTGACTGTAAGAGAAAATTTTAATGTTTGAGCCATTTATGGCTATTTCAATGCAAGTATGTATTGGCACATTCTTGCTGTTTGCTTAAGTCACACAAAATTATGTAAACGTTACCTTTACAACCCCTACCCTCATCCCTAAAGCTACACCACTTCCATGGCCACATGGCATACAAGGATAGCTGTAATATAAAAAGAGTTGGGAATTGGGAGAGGAAATCTTAAAAGAGGATAATTGAGAACTTGGTATTAAATGTTATTAATGCTTTTAATAAATGACTTTCCAAATATCCGTGGGGATTTTTTTTTTTACATGGAACGTTACTCAAGATAGGTTATTTACCTTTTTATAACTAAGATGATGAAATCATAGGGTATGCTAAGTTCTTCATTCTGTTTGTGACGCGTAGAAATAATGATGGCAGAGAAAAATGGATTGGACCTACACATAATATTAAAAGTTATTTTGATTTTGGTATATCTGTCTCTTCCTCCGTCCATTCGACCGTTCGCCCGTCTGTCTATCTGTTTATCTGTAGCAATATTAAATGTAAAGTGGGCTTTATTTAATTAATGATTTTACATGACAAACAGTAAACTTAACTTTAACTTACTTACCTTTACGGTAAAATTTCTTACAAAATTATCCTAAATTATGAACAAGTCCTTCATTGAATGGCAACAAAAAGAAATATTCATGAAACTTCTCGAAATATAACATCCAGAGTAATTACTACATCAATTGTGATCTGCAAGTAATTCACCTTGTTTATTAGTGCGTTTATAATAGCAACCCCTGCAAACTATTGGACGAAATTCCGTCGTGGCGAAATGATCTCGAAATAGAGGAAATGCTCGAAATCTCTTCGATTTTTTTTTAACATAAACGAAGTTTTAGCAGCAAGCCCTAATTTTCGAGAATGAATCGCTCATAGCTCGAAATATCTTCGTGTTTTTTACTATAAACGACGTTCTCAAGCATAATAATAAAATAAATGCATCGCTCGTGTAGTAATGTCAATTTCAGAAGAATTCGTTAAAGCAAATATTTTCTAAAATTGTTCTTCGCCGGCATTGAGATTTTGTTGAGTTAAGCGCAAAGTGAAGTTTTACTACAGTGAGCATTTATTATTTATTCATTCGATATAGTATTTACTTGCTATTTGCAAAACGCTTTGCAAGAAAATTCGATATCAGATCGTACTATTAAAAAAAAAAATCGAGTCCAAGACCAACTACCAACACATACAAGAAGTTCGAAAGAAAGTAGAGCTAGCGAATCACGGTTGGGTCGTCAATACGATTCGATATCGTGTTTCGTTTTTTTCTCCTGCAATTCGCAACCACGTCGTAAGCGAATTCGATTTCGAAACCTAGCTTTACATAGTCGAATTGAATTGAATTTTAAACCGTAATGTTTGCAGTGCCATGAATAGAGCCTTATGGTGTATCCTTTGAAAAAGCAAAGTTCAGAATTCTCTTTCGGGGAGCCTTTCCTACTGAATTCGAAACAGCCTTTCGTAATGTAGCCATGAAGTGGGCTTGATTCTCATTTATTGAAACTTCTCTCTTACGCTGTCGATGCCAAAATCTTTTGTTTAGTTTAGGAATAAAATGACTGTGCTCTACTCTACTAATGAATGCTCTGCTTTTGAACTTTTGAATGCTAGTAAGCTCATCACCCTTTTCATTTTGATTATAATGTAGAATAAAACTCATTGATTAGAATTGAAAGAACTAGAGAGATCTGGACGTTACTTGCAGCTGTTCTTTTCACCAGCCGTTTTTATACCCTAGATGAAATCTAAATAGTATACTAAGTTTGTCATTCCGTTTGTAACATCTAGAAATAATGATGGTAGAGCAAAATGGATGGGACACCCATGCGTAAAATTGAAAGTTATTTTGATTTTTGCATGTCCGTCTGTCCGTCCGTCTGACTGGTGGTACATACTACTATTGAAAAATTAGTTTAGTACTGAAATAGTATTAATCAGTGTTTCTCTTAATCTTACAAATTTTAATACATATGTACATACCAAAATATTTCTGCAAGGTACAATTGTGAAATATAAAACTACTAATGCTACGTGCAAATATGTATGTATGTATTCCTCCCTGATTCAATATCTTTATTTAATTGATTCCTATGGGATTTTGTTCTTCCAGTTGCATAAAACGCGTCCGTGTAATTTGAGCCCATCAAAGAGATGCGGTATCCACCAATGAATGAAAAAAATCAACTTAGGCTTAAGTGGTGTAGGACGCAATCATAAAATCTTAGGAAGTACAAAAGAACAAAAACAATCCACGGACACTGTTCCTTTGATCTCTCCAATCCATTCCTCAAGCTATACAACTTCATTAGAACGTTTCGGTTAGCAGTAGAACGATCGACCTATTTAGGATGTCCCCCATTTAGAGGGCTGGTTTTAATGTTTTATTTGGGTTCCCCATATTCGTGATGGTTGTTTAAATTACTGATTAGGAAGATTTTTTACGGTCCTGTGGATCAATCGGTATTTTACCCGCGTAATTGGTCAGTTGTTAAGGCCTGGTTGGTTAGTTCCACATCCCTCTTGTCTTCTGCACACCTTTTTCTTATAGCGAAAATGTTCTTTTTGCTTCCTTTTGCCTTTAGTCTGTTTTTTTTCTTCCCATTTGGTTGGGTCATAAGTCCACTTTATCTGCTTCGTCCACTTTTAAAAAGTTACCTGTGTGGTCCTTTTGTTACTTTCAACAAATTTAGTGAGAGATAAGAAAATTCTGAAGGTGAGCAGACGTCCAACAGTGCTTACTCATCATGTTCGGATTTAATTTTTAGTGTTTTAAGTCTTTTTTGGTTTTTATTTTGCTTTTGTTTTTGTTTTTTACATGAATGACTTACGTCGGTCGGTTGGTTCTAGTTTTGATCTTCTTTGAAGAAGATGTGTGTGGTCATCTTTTGCGCATTATCTAGTTAAGGAGATAATTTATTTGATTTACTTCCGTCGTCGCGGCTGTTTGAAACAACCCCAGAATTAGTGTTCGATAATTCGCAGTTGTTTCTTGCTTTTTCTACAAATTAAAAACGCATTCCTCAACAATCAACAAGAATAAATTGAAATATTTCGTATTTAATCAATTTAACGATGTCTGCTTAAAAGGGGAACCAGACATTTACACGCAACAAAACAGCTTAATGCAAGTATTAATTTCAAAATCATTCAGACTAAAAAAAACAAGATATTAAGCACTCATTAAAAATAAGCCTTATAACAAATTTCCTTCGAGATATGACAACAAATTTTTAAAATCTTTCCAGCGATAGCAAAAGATCCTCAGAAATAAAACAAAAAATCCCAAGCACTTTGTACATCCATTAGCATAAATTAGCGGGCGACAATATCCTCTGTGCCCGCTGAAAGATCCGAAGAAGCCATAAGGTGAGCAAGAAGTCATCATTACAACCGAACTCTGAGATAATTTGCAAAAGATAAATCACTTATATTGGTCATTTTTTTTTTATTTTTTATTAATTTAAGTATTTTTGTTATAATTTTCCGGTCCATTGAATATATCTATTCTTCTTAAAAGTGATATTGAGTAATTTTAGATGCTTTATTTATCCAGGAGAACGTGTGCGTTTATTATTTCATTTTTTAGTCACTCTTGCTGTAGAACAAAGAAGTTTATAAAGATTTATTCATTCCGATTACGTGCAATTTGATGCACTGTTGGCGTAGGTCTTGTACATTGTGCGATGGATCCCAGGAAGGAATAAATTTATCTATGTATACTACAGTTTTATATAATTTTGGGCAACTTGGATTGGACACCCACGCATAATATTAAAACTTATTTTTATTTTTGCGTGTTCATCTGTCCATCTGTCCGCGCGATAATTCGAGAACGTGTTCACGTAGAGAGCTGAAATTTTGCAGATGGCCTTTTTAAAAAATTTGTAGATTCAAATTTGAAAATGAGACAAATCGGATAACTCCTTCGTAGAGATGCCATACAAAAATTGCGTTTTCCTTATATAATTGGACACTGCTTGAGAAGGCGTTCGCATAGGGAGCTAAAGTTTTGGACTCGGCGTATTTATAAAAATTGTAAATAGTAAAAGTGTAGTTAAAAAAATTTCAAAAATTCATTAAATCGATCAGCTCTTTCTTGGTGTTACCATGTAAAAATCGAAATTTTTTACGTATACGTGAAAATAATCAATCCTAGACGGTTTTATTGTACTGAAAAGTTCTTGTGAATAAAAATTCTATGAAATTGGTTACAATCATTTTTACTGTCCGTCTATATAGAAATATATGCGAAAAATCAATTTAACAACAAAATTTACACATAGGAGGTTAACATATATTACATACGGGCATCATTTAGGATAGTAAGAATTTTAATTAGAAAAGTTCTATTTCTTTAAATAACTGTTTTTATGTTTTTATTTAATTAGTTTCACCTTTCCTGAGAAAAGATCAAATTGTTTGGGAAAAATGTTTTGGTTTTCTTGAAATTTCAAATGACTTAATTTTATTTGAATTTGTAACGTGACGTGCGCTAAGAAAAAGTATGCTAAATTGCATTGGGATTACGACTCAACTCTGTTTGTGATTTTCGGAACGTCTTTGAACCTTTGAACGTCTTGCACCTAAAGTTCATATCTAGATAGCACACTACAGGCAATAAAAAGCAAATATTTTTTAAGAATTTAATTTTATTTGATTTAGAAAAATATAATGTTTGCAAAATATCTTTAAAAAATTATTGCACACTACAATCTTTCTCCGAATTTGAGCACAGAATTGGTGCACTCTCGAATAAAGTGTCTCTTGAAAAAATTTGTCAAATTTTTAGTACAAGTACGCGAATATACATATTATGATAATGGGGGGTATGCTAGAGCCAAAAAATTCGCTCAAGGAATATGTCCACTCATTTTTTGAAGAACAATTGACATTAGGTCAATAAATTTGTGAAAATTGTGTGTATCTCAGAATAAATAAAGAAATAATAAGGAAAATAAAGAAATTCTTATTTCTGAATTGTATATAATTTGGCCATTGCAGAATTAATTAATCATATCAAAAGTGTTATTATATTTATTATTTTTGCAGAGCAATGTACATAAAAACTGTGGAATTGATAATAAGTGCATCACGTCTAGTGCAAAATCGCCATTTTTTCTTTCAATTTTTCAAATTATTCCACAAATGTCAAAATTCCTAACCGAAATAAGTCTATCGGTACATATTTTTCCAAGAAATATTGACATAAGCGGATTTATCGAAAAAGAACGACATCCTTTTGTCAATCGAGAGCTACAGTTGTCCTGTTCGAATTTCTTTTCTCTAGCATACTGCTTCAAGAAACCGACACAGAAAAAAATTCCTTCAGCATTCTATGACCTTTTCATACCCTAGATAAAATGTAAAGGGTATACAAAGTTTGTCATTCCGTTTATAATGCCCTAGACACACAGCGGCCTTCATGATGAAATAACTAACGACTCATTAGTCTATAATGATTCATTTTAAACTGCAGACACACAGCCATTTCTTTAATTAAGTTACTTAAACTGGTTTTGATAAACTTATCACATTAAAGAAGCAATATGGATCGAATTAGCGCAAAAAACTTTGTTTTTATTTATTTTATTTTTCAATTTAACAATTTACAAATGAGAAAAACCTTATATTAAAAAGAATATTGATAATAAAATTTGTGATTTGAATTTCTTTGCATTTCTTCTTCTTATTTTTCAAATCGACAGATGCACAGCGGAGCTCCAGATTTACATTATATGCCAAATCTAGCACATTTTTCCTCATTATAGCTATAATGAAGGAGCAAAACACTTCATTAGTGTACTTCATTATCATCTGATTTTCGAGCCATATTGACGTATACTTTGTGATACACGCCATTTTAATGAATAGTTACTACTAATGATTCATTAGATCGTGCTGTGTGTCTAGGGTATAACGCATAGAAATAATGTTGGTAGAGTATTCTTATTTTTGCATATCTGTCCGTTTGTCCGGCCGTTTGTCCGTCCTTCCGTTTGTCCGTCCGTCTGCTTGTCCGTCCATCTGTCCGTCCGTCCGTTCGTCCTTACGATAACTCGTGAACGCTTGTACTTAAACAGCTGAAATTTTGCATACTGGCTTTAAAAAAAAAAGTAAAATGTAGGTCGAATATCCCATATAAATCCCATATAAAAATTTCGCTTTTCACTACATATTTTAGCACTGCCTGAAAACGCGTCTACATAGAGAGCTGATATTTTGAGCATGGTGTTCTCATAGAAATAGCAAATAAAATTTCAAACATGGACTAAATCGGGCAACCCCTTCTTGGTGTTGTTATATAAACATTTAGGTCTTTCATGTATACTGTGAAAACTTTCAGATAATTTTGTACTGAAAAGTTCTTCAGAATATGAAATTCTACGAAATTGGTTATAATCATTTTTACTGTCCGACGAAATATATCCGAAAAGGCAGTGTCGAAATATATAGAGGAAAACGAATTTTTTTGTATGGCAACCCCAAGAAGGAATTGCCCGATTTGTCTCATTTTTGAACTAAGTTTTCCACTTTTTTTAAAGTCCTTGTACAAAATTTCACCACTCTAAGTTTACGTGCTCTCGAGTTATCATGCGCACAGACAGACAGAGAGACAGACAGACAGACGGACGGACGGACATGCAAAAATCAAAATAACTTTTAATATTATGCGTGGGTGTCCAATCCATTTTGCTCTACCATCATTATTTCGAGGTGTTACAAACGGAATGATAAATTGAGTATACCTTTTAGATTTCATCTAGGGTATGAAAATGAACTATATCGGGCAGCCCCTCCTGGGTGTTGCCTTGCAAGGCTTTGGGGTTTCGCTTTATTTAACTTTTATTTTCTTTATATGGTTAATATTGTTATATATTTTATTTATGTCGTACACATTTGACGTAACTCAGCACTTCACGAAAATTTTAGACACTTCATAAAAAGTAGGCAAATAGTGCACCGGTTTTGACGTAGTCACTTTTTACATTATGTGTCTGAAATTTTTAGTCAATTCATGAAATGCTAAAAGCCTTTACGCCGATAGAGACATGCCGTAGTCCTGGGTGCGACCTCCCCTTCACCACACATCTCCCTCTCCTGGTATTTGATTATATCGGGTGGTATTATACTATCGGCGTAAAGGCTTTTAGCATTTTATGAAATGACTAAAAATTTCTTACACATAATGTAAAAAGTGGCTAAGTCAAAACCGGTACACTATTTGCCTACTTTTCATGAAGTGTCCAGACTTTTCGTGAAGTGCTGAGTTACGTCAAATGTCGCCGACATATATATGTTTAATTATATTATTAATATTAATTGTAACTTTTTCTCTTGCATATGCATATAAGTACATCAAGTAAACCAAATCATAAAACATAATGGTACAAGTAAGGAGACTAATGACTATGTTGATTTGATAGTGAGAACATAATGAAGTTGAACTTCTTTAGAAGCTCTGAAACTAGTGAATTACATAAAGATTGTTTTTAAGACTTTTCGACAGTAAGTTTTTATTTCCATTCCATTTAAAGTAGTATGATACTCTAAACTGTATGCGATGATTTACTTATCAAAAGGTGGCACTTGTTTTTTTACTTCTATGCAAAACTATATTCGCACACATACAAATTATTGCTAAAAAGCTCTTTTACTGTTTATTTCGCCATCTTTCTTAGAATCGTTATTTATTTAAAAACTTTATCAGTTTTATGTAATAAATTTGATCTCATCCTAAGTGAATTATAAAGCGGCTCGTAAGTAGAAACTGCGACTTTTCAGTTTTATCGAGATGGGAAGTATAATGCAGTTTATCGTGCTAATCATCTGAAAAAAACTTGAGCTAATTTATCTTATATCCACTTGATATATTCATTGTTACATCTGTAAATCGAAATTTATGTTGACGAATTTATCTAAGTCTACAATCACGCGAATTGTCACAGCAACCGACAAAGGTTCACGTTGTTACCTTTAAACTGAAACATCTTAATAAAGGAGATTCCCTAATAGTCCCTCGATCAGTATCTTCCCCGAGATGTATTTCTTCCGTTTTTTCTTCAAGAAGTCGGAGGATGAGAGAATTCATATGAATTCTCTTGATGATAATGGTTTCCATAATTGTAAGCTTTGTATTTCGTTTTATAACTAAATTGTGATTTATTTTCATTAAATTGTTTGCGTCAATTATCTTTTACGTTAATAAACTTTTGAAAATTCTATGTTCTATGTGTTCTAGTTTCTTTAAAAATATATATACAAAACTCAGTTAAAATCTTTTCTTTATTATCACTGTTAAACAGGTGAAAAGGTGGAAAGTTTTGAAAATAAAATAAAATATTTTTATTGAATAATAATAATTATTGAAGTAAAGTAAAACTAAGATCTTTTTTCTAATAATTCATTAATACTAATAGTCAAAATAGGTAATATATTTTCACTAAAAACTTAATTAGGCGGTCAATATTTTTCTGTGGAATTTCAGCCCACACTCGTTTTATTTCTGGAAATAGTTTATTCATATTACCATCATTATACCCTAGATGAAATCTATAGGGGTATACTAAGTTTGTCATTCCGTTTGTAACACCTCGAAATAATGATGGTAGAGCAAAATGGATTGGATACTCATTCATAATATTAAAAGTTATTTTGATTTTTGCATGTCCGTCCGTCCGTCCGTGCGCACAATAACTCGAGAACGCGTATACTTAGAGAGCTGAAATTTTGTACACGGACTTTAAAAAAAAAAGTAAAGTTCGAAAATGAGATAAATCGGGCAACTCCTTCGTGGGGTTGCCATATAAAAATTTCGTTTTCCGCTATATATTTGGACACTGCCTGAGAACGCGTCGACGTAGAGAGCTGAAATTTCGTACATGATGTTTTTACTACATTAGCAAATAAAATGTTAAAAATGGACTAAATCGGGTAACTCCTTCTTGGTGTTGCCATATACAAATTTAGGTTTTTTACGCATATTTTGAAAACGATCAGTCCAAGACATTTTTATTGTACTAAAAACTTCTGCAGAATTCGAAATCCTATAAAATTGGTAATAATCATTTTTTCTGTGCAACAAACCGTTCTAGAAATATATGCGAAAAACAACTTCAAAATCAAACTTGAATAGATCGGTGACCATACGAAATTTAATACGGACATTCATCTAGGGTATCATAAGAATTGGTCTTAGACCAATTCTAGCTTTTTTACTTGTTTTATACAGGATTCAAGTTAGGTGATGGCACCGGTCATTGCAAGACATGGATTCTATTCTTAAAAAAAAAAACCAGCTGCTAATACTTGACCCAATAAACATACATTCGATATTACCTGTCAGCATTCATGTATACTGTATTCACTCTATACGCCGTTTCATGTTTGTTATTTAATCAAAGAGTGATTCCATATTAGGGTCGTTGTCATACGTTGGAATGTCAACTTCTGTGGCATTCTACATTGACTATAATGAAACCTGACGTTTTTGTATTGGGAACGATCCATTGTGATTTCAATTTTATGAACTCGACACATTCCTTGACCTGACACACATACGTTCCCATTCCCATCAAAATATTTCACAGTATTCCGACTATCGTGCATCCAACCTTTTGCCCTTAGAGCGCACTTTGTATACATATTCCATCCGAACCCTTAGAATTCAATGTAGATTTATTACTGAAGGGTATTGTTTTTACTTTTGCCTACTGCAATTAATCTGGAAACGCGTTAATTCCAGCCTTTTCTTTTATTTGAAATTAGGGGATGATATACAGGACTTCTCCTTGAAGTTATTACGCATATTTTGCCTTATCATTTATGCATTGTTTGCGATACAAAAGATTTAGGTACTGTTTTTCAAGAAGAAATTTACTTTGAAGAAAAAAATTACCTGGAAAATCAATAAGGAGTCAGCTACATTTATTTTGCCCGATGGAAAAATTAAGTTTAAATTAAATTGTATTAATTTATCTATTTATGTATTATAAATAATTTATTAGGAAAAATGGTTTTAGTTTTACTTTTAGCTTACTTTTATTGATATAAATCAGTCGCTTTTTTCGGACTCCTAATCGTTCTGAATGCACCTGAGTTTTTCCCGGATTCAAGCAGAACGATTTTAATTTGTATTCGTGAATGCGTTGTTTACAATTTGGACAAAGTGGGATTAGTTTAGTTTAAGTTGCCTTTGTTGGAAAATAGCTTTATTTTTCATAAACAACAATTTTTACGAATTTATACTTGCTTTTGTCAAGTGGAAGAAATGTCAAACACTTGAAATGGTTCTGTTTCGTTCCTTTTCTATGAGCACATAATTAAATTATGACATCGTTCTGTCGATTGATACAGATTCGTTCAGAACGAGAAAAGGAACGCAGCATAGGTCTGCGTCATTATTTCTGTGGACTTCAGACGTTACACCACCCTGAGATTTTCAAAAAATGTTGGTTAGATAAATTACTTATACTTTTAAGAATATTTCCAGCGTTTAACCATTTCAAAATTCAAATTATTTCAGAATTTATTGGAACAAGAAATGATTGCGACAGGGAGCACATACTCCTTTTTATTTTGCGTTTTTTCTTAAAACTATGTTTTCCAAACTGGAGTGCAAGATATCTCAAGATCTACTTAATCGATTTTGATAAAATTTAAGCCACATATTTTTTATAATATTTTCTAAGATGTAGCATAGGAGTTTTTTGATTAGATGTCGTGTTGATTATTTATACATTTTTAAAATTCCAAATTTCGATTAATATCACAGTTTTATTTTCAAATAGCTGTCATTTCTACAAAAAAAATAAAAATAAAATTTTTTAAAATTTTTCTTATGCTACATTTCAGATATTACCGTTGTAATGGTAACAAAAGTTATTTTCCAGACAATGCCTGAAAGAAACGAAAATTACGCCATCAGCAAGGATTTTTAAAATATGGTAACTTGAAGGCTCAAATCTCCGTCATTTTTTTTTTATTCGCATTTTTTGTCAAATTATTCATAAAACTACCATTATGAGATCTAGTCTCGAACGTGGGACTTTCTGCTCTTTTCTGCTCTAGAGTAACCTTCAGCAGCTCATTAAACAGACCTTATATGTTCTCATTGAAATAGTAATAAATATTATCTATTTCAGGTGATGAATATAATTGAAAGAGAATTTGGATGATCAATGGGATATGTTTAGATAAGGGGACTTCGGTAGCTCAGATGGTAAGCGCGCTGACCATCATCCCAGCGGTCGTGGGTTCGATTCCTGCTAATTGATTTGTTCCTGTGCTGCATCTACTTAATATTTCTTTACAATTTTTCACTCCTTCCACAACTGAATTACATGACATGTATCTATATGTTAATCTCAATACCGCTAAATCTATCTAACAATGTAAAAGCAATCGCAAGTACCCACCGTGTATACGTGGCTTTGTGCCGAGGTCAGTAATAAATAAAATTTGATATATTTTTTAAATAAGTGTTTTTATCGTTAAATTTTTTAGTTGGATTCTGTGTGTGGTTTTCTTTTGCTTTTATTTTCAGGACTGAACAACTCCCATATTTATGTGTAAAATAGAAATTATTTTATGTTTTTCATAGCTGCGTATAAATATTTATCTTTATACTCATTTTTCTGAGCGCTAAGGTGGTGTAACCCCTTAGGTTAGGTTAGGTAGGAAATACAATATTTTTTCTAGCAAATTATATATGATAGACCACTGAATAATAGTAGCTCATTCATTAGGAAATTTCATTTGTTTTAATATTCAGTTATGTAAATTATGAACGTGTACTCTGCAGATGAGCAAAATCAATCATCGATTGTTTGTTATTGAATTTTTCAAGAATCTTATTACGCACATTTTTTTTTAATTAACATAATAATTCCTGAAGATTTTTATGTAGTCGATAGAAAGGACCGACCTGCGGCGCCCGGCCGTAATAAATATGTCTAATATATGTTGGTTATATAATAGCTATAATATAGTTGAAAAAATGAAGAAATTGGGATAAGGCTCCTCGCAGATTGGCGAGCGGTGAGCGATGAGCTGTGAGTGTTGAGCTTTAGATTTTAGTTGCATTGTACCTTTTAGTGCATAATGGTGTCAAGTCTTTCCAGAAAACTTTTATTACTCTATGATTTACGGTTAAAGAGATTAATTTTACGCAAGAAAACGGAAAAGACTAGCAATTTGTAAAATAAATAAAAACCGATTGACGTGAAGTGAATTTAACATATTACAAATAGCAGAAATAGAAACATTTATTTAGGAATACTGTACACAAGAATTAATAATCTTTTTTCGTACATTAGATTTAAAGGTGCTAGAGATCGAGTTTTCAAAGGTAACAGAAGAAAGAAATATACAGAAACAATTTTTCTAAATTATAAAACAAGTTAAAAAAAGATTAAATATAATAAAGGCTGCTATAAGAACTTAGTTTCATTTCAGAGCAAAATTAAAAAATTTACCGTAAATTCTGCTGTGGAGATCATGAGTATAATTCATAATATCAAAGGAGTAATAAATATTATACTACAAGTATTTCCATGTGCCGCCGAAATACTCCGACAGTGCCTGCATTTTGGACATTCAAGGGAAGGTTATTCCATAGACGGCCAATTTGGACAAGATAAGAAACTTCCATGTAAGATTTATAGAAACGTGGAAGCAATATATTCCTATTACGTTGTGATAGTGTGAACTGGAAAAATTCTCGTAAGTATCTAGGTCGATCACAATTAATTAGATTATATAAGAAAACTAGAGCACGTCGACGCAAGTAGGGAAACAGTGGACAGCCAAGAACTCGAGATCTAAATGGCGAGACATGGTCAAACCTGCAAAGTCCATAAACAAAGCGGATGCAGTCGTTGAAAGCTACTTCCATCTTACGGGCACAGCAACTATCCAGTTTAGGAAAAATAACACTGCCATAAGTGAAGTGAGGTACAATTAAAGTTTTAATTAATCTGAGGCGATTTTCAGTAGATAGGATACTCGCTGAGATCCAGAGACTACGCAGCCCTGCATAAACTTTTCTGATAATGCTGTTAACGTAGTCGCAACACTTCATTTCGCTATTTAAAATAATACCAAGAGTAGTGACTTTATTCAGCATAGGCAGCGAAACGTTGTTTAAAACTACAGGTGGTATATTAGAAGAATTCAATTTTTGATTGTAGAAATAAATACATTGAGACTTGTTGGATTTAAAACCAACTGATTATTTTTCGACCAGACATTGATTCTGTTGAGATCACAGTTCATTCGGTCAATGCAGTCTTCTAAGAGCCCAATAGGTCTATTGAGATATAACTGGACATCGTCCGAATATAAATGGATATTCCCATCCTGGACAATGTCAGGCAAGTCATTTATAAACAGACTGTAGAGCAAAGGACCCAATATAGAACCTTGAGGGACCCCACTTATTAGTGGTAGTGCAGTAGTTGGCTTTGACTCGCTGCTTACGATCGGTCAGAAAGTTGTTAATTAAAGCAACGGCTGAGTTGGTAAAATTGAATGAGCTAGCTAGTTTATCGAGGAGGATACGGTGATTCACGCAATCAAAAGCCTTAGAGAAATCTAGAAGTACTAGGACCATAAAATGGTCTCGGTCTAGAGCGCTTCTTATGTCAGAAGTTACTTTCAACACAGCTGTCTCACAGCTGTGAAATCGCCGGAATCCCGATTGCCAACGCGTCAGAAAATCACCCCGGTCGAGATATTGAAATATCTGTTTATACATAAGCTTTTCAAATACTTAGGATACTTTTCGGAATGGGCGTGACGGTTGCAAACTTCCAAGCACTGGGAAAAGACGATGACGTCAAACACGAATTCATTATATGTAGCATATACTTTCCGATAAATGGTAACAAAAGCTTAATGAACCGCGGCAAATCGCCGATTAAAATCGCATGAACACTGGAGCCAGAAAATATATAGCGAATCTCGTCTATCTTATTCCGGATACTTCTTGCAATTAATGTACAGACATTAATTCCTCGAGAACGATCACACATAATCTTAATCAAAGCTCTTACCTTGCCCGAATCCGTATAACTATCCA